>CM062813.1:278950660-279550660 GCA_031772625.1 Pinus tabuliformis
GGAGTCTCAAATACCTTGGAATGATTGTCCAAGACTTTTTGGAGATCTGGAGAAATAGATGATTCCAATGTGGAAACATCTAGCGAGCATAATTGTGCAATTACACCTCTTTGCTCCTTTTTTAGAAGCTTTGTCATACCATGAGAGCTGATTATCTTTCCTGGTTTCCCTGCAATACCCCTTAATTCAACTTCCTTTCCTTCTGTAGAAAATTTGATGAAAAGTTCTTGAAAATTAAAAGCTATTGTACCCAAGGATTGTAGCCATTGGACTCCTAGTACAACATCTGCACCTCCCATTGGAATGGAAAGCATTGGGCTAGTCAATACATATTCTCCCATGGATAGCTTGATATTATGGCACTTTCCAGAGCAATTTATTGTTCCTCCATTTGCAATCACCACTTGACACTCTGGTGCTGGATATAGGAAGCAATTCAATTCTTTTGCTACCCTACAATTAATAAAATTGTGGGTGCTTCCTGAATCAATCAACACTATTACCTTTTTCTTCTTGATTTGTCCTTCTATCTTGATGGTTTGAGGAGTGGTAATTCCCGCCAATGCATTACAAGATATGGTCGGATTTATTTGTTCTTCATCTAGGCTTCGTTCCTGGAATATATCCTCTTCTTTTGACCTTTCTTGCTCCTTTTCTTCTTCCTCTTCACAATCTATGTAGAATAATTTCTTCTCAGCACACTTATGACCTTTTGTGTATTTGCTATCACAATTGTAACAAAGCCCTTTTGCTCTTTTTTCTTCCAATTGTTGTGGTGTCAACCTTGTAGGTTGTGGAAGACTATGGGCAACACTTACGTCTTTATAGTTGTGAATGGTATGCTTCCTACTTGCCATAATTTTGCTTTCCATTTTTCTTGCTAACCTGAATGCCTTCTCTAATGAATCAGGTTCCCAAAGGCGCACATCATGTTGGATATTATCCTTTAAAGACCCTATGAACACATCAATCCTATGCTCCTCTGGAAGATCTTTTACCCTTATGTTCAATTTTTGGAACTCCTCAATGTGCTCCATTATTGAACCCTTTTGTTTGAGACTTATTAATTGGCTAAAAAAAGTGTTGTTTTTTGTATCCTCATAATGTGCTATCAATTCTTCCGTAAAAATTGCCCAAGTGATAAATTGTTTACGAGAACAAAGCCATTGATACCATACAAACTGATTTGGTTCCAAATATAAAGTTGCCATACGTACCTTTTGTGTGTTTTGCACATTATTGAGATCAAAGAATTGCTCCATCTGTAATATCCATGTGGCGGGATCCTTGCCATCAAACTTCCTCATATCGATTTTTGGAACATGGTGAGTCTTCGATCCAACATTAGAGTCTATGGAATCATGATTAACATTTCTTTTGTTCTCATCATGAGTTTCCTTTACTACCTTTTCACCATTAGTAAGTATTTCTTGTAGAAAATTTGTCAAATCTGTCTTCAAATCTGTCTTCAAATCTGCCATGTTTGTCTTCAAATCTGTCTTCAAATCATCCATCTTAGCTTCCATGCCCTTCATCTTAGATTCCACGCCATTTATCTTAGATTCCACACCATTTATCTTAGCTTCTGTTAGCTTTTGTGAGCGTGACATATGTTGCACTTGTTCTTGTAATTTTGATATATCATGTAGCATTTCTTCCTCTTCTTCATGAGTCATGCTAGAGCTTTCAGGTTCCTTACTAGGTGTTTGCATTTTCTTTCCTCGGGGCATCAGTTACCGATAATAATGCTTTACTATGCCCTTTGAATTCCGTTAAACCAAGCTTACACAAAAATTAAAAAAAACTACACACATTTTTTCACTTTATAGAAGCCTGATATTGAATCTGATGTATCTCTGTAATTTCAGATCATCCAATTCTGAAGTTGCAACTTGTAGTAGCCTTCTACGTCCTCTTTCCAATGCCACAAGTCTGAGCCCAATTGGATTCTCCAAGGAATAGTTATGTGAACTCTCCCACAGTGGCTTTCTTTTAGACTGATTCAGTAGAGAGAACTTGTACGACGTGCCACGAGTCACTGTTTCAACCTTTGAATCTGAAACACACAGACAAGAAACTAAAGTCCGTTCTCTTTCTGTACCTTTTTACGAAATTTCAATCCGATCCTCAGAGAGAGAGTTATGAAGATTTTCCCCAGGTCACCTGTTTTGAATGTAATTCAGGAGTCTGCAAAAAGGCCAACTTCCTCAGATCATATCGCCGAAAATATCGCGCGAAAAGCTCTGAAATTTGGACCCAAGGTTCAGTGCCAATTCTTATCAAATGGGTTTTTTTGCGACTTCTGAAACGTCACAGAAAAAAAGTTATAGCGAAAATGCCACGATGACCTGTTTGGAGCAGCGAAACCCTAGAATCCAAAGCTCTGATACCAAATGTTATGAAACCAGCTCAAGAAAGATAGAAAAGAAAGATCAACGCCTTAGAATTCAGCCTCTTCGAGGGGGCAACCTCCTTTACATTACATAAATGAACAATTCTTGGATGATACAAATGAAAATACCTCCTTTCTATATATAGGAGTCTAAGTGGTCCCAATACAATCCAAGCCTACATAACAATAATATTGTAGGGCACAACAATAACAATAGTGGGCTTCTATGTGGCACAATAGTAACAATATGGGGGTAATAGGGGCACAACAGTATAAATAAGGGGTATAACTACAATAGTAATGGGGTAATCAATAGTATTATAGGGACCCAACAAACTATGATTGGGAATGCCATTGGGAAGTTTATATATGTTGATCCCAAATGTCTAGGGTAAAAGATAAACGTGTTGCGTGGATCTTAATTGAAAAAGAATATAGGGGGGGCTTTCCTGAACACATTGATTTATCTTGGGACAATCTAGCCATTCAACAGTGACTGGACTACTGGGGGGTTCCATTTAGATGCTCGATATGCCATAAAACTGGACATCTAAAGGCTTCCTGTCCTCGCCGCTTGGTTGGCAGGAAAAGGGGCAAGGATCATGTTAGAATATCCTCAGGATCCAAGACTGAGTTGCATAATACAGATCATAATGGCGATTTGGATATGGACAAAAATTCTAATTTGGAGAACATCCGTCGTTCGCTCTCTCGGGATATCTCTCTGGAGAAAACATCTTGCAGCCCTATCAAGAAGTCTCAGTCTTTAGGTAACATCAGACAAGATCATTGTTCCACTGAGGAGATCAATTGCATTCCTCCTCACAAATCATCGTCCCCTCATTCCTTATTTCTCTCTCCCTCAGAAAGGAGGTCACATTTTTCTGTTGATCCCTCTCCTCCTGAGCCAGGTCCTGATCGAGCCATCCCCTCTCCTCTCCCTGTGCCTCATCCTTCTAATGATTACCCATCAGCTCCCCATGTGACTTACATATCTTCTTCTCCACATTCTCCCGGATATCGTTCAGGTGCGCCTATTAGGAAGGACTCCCCTCACCACTTATTACCTTCTTCCACTACCCCAATATCGACGATTGATATCAAAGGCAAGGCTCCGGCTTTGTCGATCACCCCTCATAACTCTCTTGGTATCTCCCCGAATAATTCATTTGATGATGATCTCGATATTCTGTTGAAACGCGACTCCCTCAACCTTCGTTCGCTGTCAATATCTAAGCCTCATAATCCTATATCTCCATCCATTAGTCCAAACTCCGCAACTAATATTACAGTCAGAAGGACTCAGAATAGGGGCAACAGACACTTCCGGGGAAGAAAAGGTAGGTTGGATTTGCATATTAGGGATCTCTCTTTGGTCGATATCCCGATTGTCGATCTTGCTGGTAACGGGCCGCTTAGAGCAAGCAAGCTTGGAGAATGTTCCAAATGATAAACATAATATCTATGAATATAAGGGGTCTTGGTGTGGGCCCGAAATTTTTGGCACTCAAGGAACTTTTCAGATCTTCAAACTCTAAGATTATTCTTATTCAAGAAACCATGCATGGATGCCAGGACTCTATCTCATATTTTAGGCGCATGTTTCCCACCTGGCATATAGCTGCCACAGATGCATCTGGTCTCTCTGGTGGGTTGGCAGTTTTATGGGATCCGGTTTGGATCTCAGCCTTGGCTTTCAGTTGCTTTGCAGGTATTCTTCTTCTGGCAAATTTCAGAGGATATACTGGTCCATTTCACATTCTTAATATATATGCCCCGTATAAAGACCGCTTTCCTTTCTGGGATCGTTTTCTATCTTCTGAGTTTTTTGACATTGACTCTTTGATCATCGGGGGGGATTTCAATTGTACTCTGAGCAATGACGAGGTCTGGGGTAAGGGCAGGAAAAATGACCAGGTGGGCTTCAGGCTTAGAGAAGCCATTCTGTTTCATAACTTTGTTGATGTTCTTCCCTCCAGAAGGGAGCCAACATGGGACAATGGGAGATCGAATGAAGCGTATCTCGCTAAGAGATTGGATCGTTTTCTCATACATGATAGTTTGTTTGACCGTTTGGGAATCCCTTCAGTTATAAACATTCCCAGTTACATCTCTGATCATCGCCCCATCTCAATTAAATGGAATCTGGTGGGTCATAGATGGGGTTACCCATTCAAATTTAACAGGGTCTGGCTGGAGGATGAGCAGTTTAACACGATCATTAAGGATTATTGGCAATCTCATTCCCTTAACGATTCAACCTGGCAGTCAGAATCTTTTTTGGATCATTTATTGGGCTTAAGATCTTGTGTTAAACGTTGGCAGCGGGGTAGGGTGATTTCCAACAGAAAAGAATTAAAGAAGATAAGCGAAGAATTGGGAGAATTATCTGAGAAAATTATTTCAAATAATGTTTCTCCTGATACGAGGGCTAAGATTAGGGACCTCGAGAGAAAAAACAGAACTTGTTGGCTATTGAGGAGGCTTCATGGAGGCTGAAGAGCAGAGCCATTTGGCTCAAAGAAGGGGATAAGAATACAAATTTTTTCATCGTTTTGCGAATAAGAGGAGAGAAATAAATTCCATTTGGGAGATTCAAGATGAGTTGGGAGCCTCAGTGTTTTCTCAGGCAGACATATCTAGAGAGGCTGTAAAATATTTTCAGAAGGCTTACAACAGCAATGGGGGATGTGAATTTTCTGATATCATTTGGGGCATTGAACCATATCCCATTATGTTTGATGAGGAGCAGAACAATCTCCTCTTTGCCCCGGTTTCAGAGTCAGAACTCTTGTCCATCATGAAATCATTTCAAAAAGACAAGAGCCCGGGGCCGGATGGATGGACCATTGATTTTTTCATCCATTTTTTTGATATTCTGAAATCTGATCTTTTGAATATGGTGGAAGAATCTAGGACAAAGGGTTCTATTCCCCATTCTATATCCTCTACATATATTGCCTTAATTCCAAAAAAGAAGCCCTCCCTTACTTTCAGGGACTTCAGACCCATCTCTCTCTGTAATACCATTTATAAGATAATATCCAAAATCATTGCAGTTAGGATGAGGAATATGCTCTCAGTTTATATCTCCTGATCAACATGGCTTCCTTAAGGACAGAAACATTTTAGAGGTTGTTTCCATTACGCAGGAAAGCCTCCACTCAATGCACATTAGGAAGGTGGAGGCTGCTTTTTTAAAAATCGATCTCAAGAAAGCATATGATTGCATAGATTGGGGTTTCCTGAGATGCCTACTCATCAAAATTGGCCTTAATTACAACTGTTTGAATTGGATTATGGCTTGCGTAATTGATGTGAATTATGTTGTTCTTGTAAATGGTATTCCTTCATCCTTCTTCCCGGCAGCCAGGGGTCTACGGCAGGGATGTTCTTTGTCCCCGCTCCTTTTCATTTTAGTAATGGATTCGCTCAGTCTCCACATTAAGAGGGCCATTAGAGATAAGGCATGCAAACCTCTGGTTATCAGCAGAAATATTTCCTTCTCACACAATCTATTCGTTGATGACATCTTGATGGCTGCTATGTTGTGTCGTGCCTCATGGGACTGTCTGTATTCAATTTTGGGGAAATTCCAGAAAGCCACGGGGCTTTGTATAAACGGGGACAAATCATCCTTCTACATGAAGGATATCAATTCCGAGATGGCAACATATCTTTCCAATCTCTTTAATATCCAGGTGTCTCCCCTTCATGAGGGCCTAAAATACCTTGGCTTCCATCTCAAGCCAGTCGGATACTCCTCTGCAGATTGGTCATGGATTCATGAAAGATTCATCAAAAGGATTGCGGGCTGGGAATTTAAAAGTCTCTCTTTGGCAGGAAGATTTATTTTAACTCAAACGGTTCTGGTTCAGTTATTGGTCTATTGGGCTCATCTATTCTACATCCCTGCTAAGATTATTCATAAATTGAACTAGAGTTCTGCTAATTTCATTTGGGGAGCAAACAGGCATCATAGAAAATTCCATCTGACAAAGCTAGCGAATCTATCTCGGCCTAAAGCTCTCGGGGGATGGGGTATTCTGGATTTAAACTTATTCCGTATTGCACTTCTTTGCAAATCATTGTGGAAGGCTATTTTCGGGATCAGTATTTGGAGCAATATTATCAAGGCTAAATATTTGGATAATAGAGACATTTCATTTTGGTTTAGACAGGGTACTTTTGGTCCTCCTAATGGTTCTGCCATATGGCGTAGTTTTCATAAAATTGAGTATTATTTTCTAAAAAACTTGGCATGGAACTTCCAATCGGGAAAAAATATCCTAATCGGCCTTGATCCATTGGTGGGTGAGGCTTCAGATTATAATATTCCTCAACAACTGCTTCTCTATCTTCAGCATATGGGGTTTTTTTATTGGGACCAGGTCATAGACAAATGGGTGGGCTCTATTCCTATATGGAAGTCGGCTGAAATGATAGGACTTTATGGTGAACAGTCTTCACAATGGGATAAGGTCATATCACATATGCAAAGCAAGGGCATCTTTAAAACATCGGAGGAAGATCATCTTATATGGAATGGATCAAAGGGGAGGTCAACAGTATATGTAAAAGACATCTATAACATGCTTCAGATGGAGAATCCAACTTCCCCTGACAACATTTTCCCCATTGTTTTCTAGAAATCAAACTGCCCTACCAAGATTATTTTATTTGCCTGGCTGGTTTTTAACAACAAGAATCTTACGTGGGATAATTTACAAAAAAGAAATTGGTGTGGGCCAGCAATCTGTCCTATTTGCAAAGTGAATGAAGAATCCAACTATCATATTTTTCTGGTCTGTCCTCTAGCTATGAAGATATGGAAAACACTTGCTGATCAATTTGGGCTGAATAGGATTTCTTTCTCATCAGTAAGAGAGGCATTTCATTGGTGGAGCAAAATGAGAACTGATTGGAGGCCTATCCCGCTGATCTCTATCTGGTCCATATGGAAATGGAGAAATAAGGCATTGTTTCAAGACAGAAAGGTAAGTTTTACACTTGTTATTGATTCTATCTTATCTCACCTTCCCATCAGCAGGCCCCCTCAAAATCATCAAAATGTCAAGAAACAAGTTGGGAGCTCGATGGACCTTTCTATTCTTCCTCGTGCTTATTTTGACGGGGCAGCCTTGAACGAAATCTGTGCTTGTGGAGTTTACATAATTTCTCATGTGGACCAGCATATTAAAATCTCATGGAATGGTGGGAAGGGATCGATAACAAAGCAGAGGCAATGGCCTTGACTAGTCTCCTGAACTTTTGTGACTTCCTAAATATTCAAGTACTGCGCATTTTTGGTGATTCCAAGGTGATCATAGATCATGTGAGATCTGCTCATATCATTCAAAATATCAATCTTTTGGGGTGGCTGGAAAGAATCGCATCTATATGGAATTCTCACAAGGATTACTCAATTCAACACATTGAAAGGTCATTCAACAAGGAGGCAGATGAGCTGTCCAAAGAAGGTCTTTCCTCTCCAAATGAATTATGGAAGGTTTCCATCACTGTTGGAGAAATTCGGCACAACATCTAGGAATTCCGTCTCCCCGGTACATAGCATAATAGTTTTCTCTTCTCATATCTGGTACATTGTATGAACCTGTTTCTTCTATATTTTTGATTCCTTCTCTTCTCATGTATGGTACGTAGCATGAACCTATTGTCTTCTATGTTTCTTCTATTTTCTATCATCCTCTTCTATTACAGATGCTACTATTCAGCAGATCTTTATATATTTTGATATGTCTAGAGACAGAATCAGTCATATCCTGTTCTGATATGGATCTATATCATTCCACTGTTTTGCATGTCTATGCTCGGGCTCTTATAGTTTTCATTCACATGATCCTACTTCATGAGCCTAATGGCTGACCCCAGCTATCTGCCAAATGTTGTATATTCCAAAATATCTATGAATATAATACAACTTTTTTTTCTTACTAGAAATATATATATAGATAGATATAAAAATAAAATAAAAGTGTTTTTGATGGCAAGGTGATAATAACACATTCGTTAATCCCTTCACCATCAATTAATATGCTAATTAACTACAAATTAAATGACAATGTATAAAGTTCATATTATAATTTTTTTTAATATTATAATTTTATTTGTTCGAACTCTAAATGATTTACTTGCTTTTTATTTTATTTTGTAATGATTTGATATATCATCAATTCATAAAATCTGAAACGCAGTGCATTAAATGCCATTTGAAAATTGTGGTATGATTAGTCTATTTTTTTGTTGTTGTAATCTAATAAGTTCAGAAATTCCCGATATATTTGAAAAATTTGGCAGAGATTTTTGTAAATTGAAGTAAAAAAATTTCAAAATTCATAATTTTAGGTGCTTTTGATGTTTTTCATAGTGCTAAATCCATTTCCACCGTCAAAAACATGATTCAAACATTGTTTGTACATGATTTTTAAAATTTTTTAAATTCAAATTTAAACCACTTTTAACTTTCTAAAGAATTCCTCCACTCCATAAATAACTCCAATTCTTTTTACCAAGAAACAATATGATTAGTTAAAATCATTTTCACCCAAAGCAAAATCTGTATGCAAATTCGTTAATTGGATTGCTCACAGCAAACTCGCACGTCATAATTTGTTTTGATATATTTTTATAGGTTTATCTATCATCCCTATCACAATTAATATAGTATAAAAATATATATATTATTTGATGTGAAATACTTTGTTTATATATATATGGGGTAGGTTGTCGGTTACATTATTAGTGTGAAACATAACAATTATAACGTTTTAGTTGTTCATTTATTCAAGTTTTCACCTTTGAACCACTCTTTTCATCCATGTGAAAATTATAATATTTTTTTGCATCGAGGTAAAGGGTAAACATAGTTTTTTTTTTGAATTATCAATTTATTATTGTGTTTTATCTATAATGCTTCTTGTAATTGTTTTGAAATTTTTGGTGTTTATATGGACATATGAGTTTTTTTACGTTTTTTAAGTGTGGTTTCTTCTTATTTCGTCATTGAAAATGTGACAGTACTAGATATATAGTGATTAGAATTTAAAAAAAAAAAAAAATTGCATTCTTGAAGTTGTGAATTCTATGTGAATTTTAACATAAGTAATGAGTAATCTTATTAAACAATTCAACTACAACAAAAGAAACCGACCAATAAAATAATTTAATACAAAAGGCATTGAATAACTTCAAGTGAGAATTAATCACCTGACCACACCATGAATACTACTTTATCTACATCTACGGTAGAGTCCACCACATGTTTTATGGAAAAATGGGTCAAATTTCACACACAACACTCAATCCACCCAGTCCACCCATACTCAATAAATTCAATAGTACAATCAACTACATGACAAATTCTCGGAGTAAAATAAGTAAAATGTGCCAATTTTGTAGACAATAGTTAACGACTTTGTCCCATTATATCTTTATTATTTTTTACTTTCATTTAACTATATTTAAACTAAGCTACAAGGACGAGCTACTGTGTTGCACTTTTATTTTATATTTTATTTCTACTCATCATGCAATATTTGACAATAAAATATTGATTTTCACCAATAATAAGTTAATTAGAGGTGCCCCATAGGAAGTGTTAGTGTTAGGTGAGAATTAAGAAAACTAGAAACAAAAAAATAATGTCCATTCAATTTAAATATCTAAGTATGAGAGAGATGTTGTAATAAAGCATTAAATGAAAAAAACATGTCAAGAATAAATTAATATTATTTAATATATGTGCACATATAACATGAATTTGAATTTAAGACATCAAACAATTGGAATAAATTGAGGAAATCACCATCACAAATTCATCTTAACCTAGACTCTATCAAGGTTCAAGAGGTATCAAATCTCTTAAGGTGCAAACTTGTTTTAGAGTGAAAAACTTGAAAAAATATTATCAAGGGTTAAAATGGATTGACATTAGTTTTTTGTGTGTGTGTGTGTGAATTGAGATTATTTTGAGTGGTTGGGTGGAATGGTTGTTATTTGCCCCATCCAGGCTCAAATCCTTGATAATGACATGGTGAGCTATAATGCCTTGATAATTCTTGTTATAACAACTTTGTTCCTATGAATATTATTGTAGTGGCTTTGAGCCTTGTGAACTCTTACGTGAGTGTACCTCTAGGTTGGCCTGGTGCCAACCACCTCACTTTTAAGTGAGTATGTTGCCAACATCTTGAAACACCTTGTAGGCAAAACAAAGTCTTGCATTAAGGATTCCTGCGACTTTTTAAAACTTGTCCAAAACGAGAAAGTGGAGCATGAGGACTTGGTTATTAGCTTTGATATTGTTGCACTTTCTACCAATATACCTCTAAATGATGATATTCAAATTGTCCATGAAGTCATTGATCCCACAACAACTTGACTTATCGAAGTTTGCCTTTGTTCTACATTCTTCAACTTCCAAGGTGAGTTTTATGAACAAGTTATTGGGGTCGTTATGGGATCTCCTCTATCACCAATTGTGGCAAAACTTTACATGGAAATGTTTGAGAAAAAAGTGTTAGACTCTTACCACTTAAAATCTAGCAAATGGAAAAGATTCATTGATGATACTAATGTTAAATGGAAATAGAGAAAATATGAACTCAATAAATTATTTGAACACCTAAATAGGATATCAGATGACATCAAGCTTACTATGGAACTACATAATAATAATAGCATTCCCTTCCTTGAATTTCTTCTCCCAATACATAATGATGGGACATGGGGTCATCATATTTTTAGAAAAAAGACACACACCAATAGTTATCTCCATGTTGATTCCCACCACTACCTTGATTAGGAGTTAGACCATCTTACGAGGGTCTTCAAGAAGCTTATATACAAAATCAAGGAAATTTCCATAGCCAAAGGGGAAAATGACCTCTTCTCTCATAACTTAATACTTTTGGATAGAAAAGAACATCTCCCTTATATTCAAGTTGTTTTTGACAGGTTTTCCAAAGCCTTAAGAAAGAATAACATTTCTAATGTATTTAAACATGTACATACCATTAGACAGAGAGTGAAATCAGTTAAAGACTATATTGATCAACAACAAATGAAAGGAGTTTACAACATAGTCTGTTCATGTGGGGAAAGCAGCATTGGAGAAATTGGACAATCCTTCAAAGCAAAAATGAAAGAACATGGGTTTGATATTAGAAACAAACATATACACACCTCAGCACTTGTAGAGCACTCCAAAAATTCCAAACATCATATATGTTTAGAAGATGCTAAAATAAACACAAAAGAAACCATTAGTTTAAGAGAAAATTTAGAGAGGCCTTGGAAATAATAAAGCATCTAAATAATCTCAACAAGGATGGTGGACTTGAAGTAAGCAAAAACTAGCTCCCCTTGATCTCTCATCAATTTTTTCATGCTAATCATGTTGACCATACCTAATTTGATCTTCAACTAGTTTCCTCCAACCCTATCTAGGTTTGTCTGCTTGGTTCTTTCCTCTTGATTGAATTCCCCCTTTTCCCTCTTTTTTGTTGACTTTTCAAGTGCAATAGATACAAGCACAAATTTGTGAAATACTGATAATTACTTCAAATGATGTAGATCTACTTTTAACAATTATGGTTTGTCATTAAGAAATTACACTTCAAAAAATTCAACCATAAAACCATAAGGATAGTAGAGATCACAATGCACAAAGAGAACACAAGATTTAATCTAGGAAAACCCACTTGGGGGGCAAACCCAACAATCTTTTCCTTAGAGAAATTCTTCAGCTCAACAAGAGATACATCTAATGCAGCTAGTCAAGTATGAGGTCAAATTGGCCTATAAACTATGATCAAACCTAGTCAAGCAATCATCTAGTCAAGTCAAGTCAAATCAAATCAAGTCAAATCAAACTTTTTCCCTCTTTGATCTGCCTAGGCTGAATTTTGGCCTCCCGGAATGTGCCCAGAAACTCGGCCTTCCCAAAATATGCTTCCCAAAACTACCCAGAAACACATGTGTGAGCTGGAAGAGAGAAAAATCCACATGTGTGAGTTAGATAGATGATCTTCGTCCTTCTTGTCCTTTGCTTGGATGCCCATAAGATGTATGTCTTTTGTGAGGTCGAATGGTGCCTTGTGAAGGAGGTTAAATGCTCTATATAAGTGATTTTCCTATCCTGAATGGGTGTGTCTCTTCACTAGGTCAACTTGACTTGAGGGAGGGCCAACTTGACTATTTTGGAGCCAAAAATTCAAAATTCAAATTTCAAAATTTTCCCTTTTAAAACCAACATGAAAAACATGTATTATATAAAAAAATTCAAGGGGTAAACAAGGAAAATGACATGAAGAACATGTCTTACAAATTCATTATACATTACAATGGCTAAAATATAAATTATGAAGACTGACCATAGCTACAAAAATTCAACACCTTTGTCCTCCCTTCCTCCCCTCACTTCTTCATCCTTTCCATTCTCTTGTTTCCCCTTCTTCCCCAGCACAACCTTTCCTTTTCCCTTCCCCTTATTTTTATTTTTCATTTCTTCTATTTTTATGACCCCTTAGTTATAGATCTTTTAATTGGCTTCTTTTTATATTTCTTACTCTCTTAGTATTTCTTTAGGTTAGATTTCATTTTCTAATTAACCCTTTTATTTTGAACATTATAGGTCCCTTGTTTAGTACCCCTTCTATCTCTATACCTAATCTACTTTGCTTACTATATAATCGTACAATATTTAAACATCATTACTAATATATATCTATGACATATTGGGTTTTTATGATCAATTAACATTATTTAGAATATATTTCAGCATTTACTATTAATTAATTGATATATATATATATATATATATAGAGAGAGAGAGAGAGAGAGAGAGAGAGAGAGAGAGAGAGGGGTTATTCCAAAGTTTTTGAATTATTTCTAATTTTTAGGGTTTTTCTTTTTTTCTTTAGGCATTTCTTTTGCTGTTTTCTATTTATGTGATTTCTTTAGCCAACCATTTCTCCTCCTCCCCGACCCTTATATAACCCTTAGCTCTATAGAATTCTTCTCTTGACACGTCCATCCTGATGATGGGTTTTGATATTGATTGGAAACATCAACATTAAAAATGGATATTGTGGATATAATTCTAGATAATCACTCTTAAAACTTCAACCACAAAAATTTGCAATCAATAACCTCACTCTAGTCCTCAGGTTGAAAAAGACTGATTTCTTTCCTATATATATATATATATATATATATATATAATTAAAAAAATATGTTAAAAGAAAAATCATGTACAAAGGATTTTAATAAAACTAAATATAAAAATGTTTTCATATATAAATATGAAATTTATATATAATAGAAATAGTATTATAAAAAATTAATATATATTTATTTTAATTTTGAATCTATTAAATAGAGATTAAATTTTTCGAAATAAAAATATTTTTTCAAATTATTTTTTCAAATTTTACATTAAAAATTAGATTATTAAAGATTTCATCTCCTTACACATTTAGTAAATCCACAATTAAAAAGATCCATACTACTAAGTTTTTATAATTTAAAAAATAATATAATGTGTAGATTTCATCGCCTTACACATTTAGTAAATCCACAATTAAAAAGATCCATACTACTAAGTTTTTATAATTTAAAAAATAATATAATCCTTACACGTTTAGTAAATCCACAATTAAAAAGATCCATACTACTAAGTTTTCATAATTTAAAAAATAATATAATCAATATATAAATATAGTATTGTTTAATAAATTTGAAAATTACATTTTACTTATAAAATATTTTATTTTACTGTTTAACCATTATTAAATATTATAAAATAAATATTTTATTTTACTATTTTACTATTATAAGGTAAACACAGTGTATGTCAACAAAATGGTACACACAATACAATGACTTCATCAAAATGTGTATTAATCCCTGTGAAATTTAAAAAGTGGTTCAAAATGTTATATATATATATAAAATAACATTTTGAACAACTTTTTAAAGTTAAACTTACATTAACAAAGAAGTTCATGGAAATGAAAATGCCCTACCACCACAATTTAATGGAATGGTTTTTCGAGTTGCACACATTAAATTAAACCTCACATCTTGTGATACAACGATTCTTCTCAATGTGGGATTCTAAAACTTGTATTCTTTACTCTCCTAATAGTAACCAAGAAAAATGTAATTTTCACATAGATCAATGAACGAAGACCTCTCAAATTTCCCACGCGGGGTCTTCTCCACATATTCTTCTCATGTATAATTTCTCTATGTTATCCAAAGTTGTGATTACAAATATATGTTGTAGCCACTACTTGGGCCAACTTTAATTTCACATATGCTTTGTTTGTAAAATGGATCTTAAATTTCCACTAAGGGTTTAATTTTTATCTCTCGATAATGTCATGTTGTTGCGATGTGTGCAATTATTATAAGTTACATTTTCATTCCATTTTTAACATAATATGAAATAATTATTTTGAATTTAAGTAATCTCTTTAACATTTATCAAATTTTTAATAAAATAAAATAACCACTTTCATTTTTAATCAAAGTTTTAATAGAATAATCACTTTTGAATTAAACTAACTCTTAACTATTCATCAAAAACAATTAGATGTTTTACTTTTATTTTTTAAGAAATATATTTATTTTTTAACGGAATGATCATTTATAAATTGTTGGAAATATTGTTGTTATAGATGTCAAAAACAGGGGAGACTACTTATGTCCAAGATCACGATTGGAAAATGAGAATTGTCAGAAAATTTATTTTTGGAGTCTTTTGATACCCCATTTGGATATCTTATCTTTGAAGGAACTTTTATTCCACTTACCTAGCTCAAATAGGAGCATAAGATATATGGTTCCAAAGTTTATTCTGAGGCATTTCCAACAGTATATGGCACTCTCTCAAATTCCATATGAATTAGGAGATACGAAATATTTTTCAAGATAACCCGACCAAAGTACAAGCAAGGCCCATTTTGATATCTTATATTTGAAGGCATTTTTACTCCAATTACCTAGCTCAAATGGGAGCATATTATAGATGGTTAGAAATATCATTCTAAAACCTTTCCAACGGTATATGACACTCCCTCTAATTCCATAGGAATGAGAAGATATGAAATATTTTGTCAAGATGACCCAACCAATTTTACAAGTCATCCCCTATAAGTGAACGTATCAACACTATAAAATAAAGGGCATATGAGGTCATTTTAACATCCATTCATCGAAGAACAGATTTGGGGTTTCAAGAGGAGTTGAGGAATAACTTCTGGGGTGATTCTTGGATGTAAAGGTGAAACCAAAAATGTGATTTATGGAATGAACGAGCCATCTTGGAATTTTTGCTATATCCTTTTATTTGTGATGTTACAGACCATGAAACTTGGAGGATACATATAGAATATCTTCACATACCTATGGTTCAAATTTCAGATCTTGATTCACTATAATTCGTAGATATGGTTGAATGAAGTTAGGCTTCTTGAATGCTCATGAAATCTTTTTAAATCAGGTCAGTTGGGCATTTTCTTTTTCTTTTTTAACTGTAAAAATTAGGAGATATAAATTAATATGTGCCCATACACAGCCAAAAACCGAGAGATTTACATCAAAGTGTAGAGCAATCTAAGGGCCTCTATAATTACATGTTGTTCAACTGATCCCAGAGTATTCATTCACAAAATACCAAAATTCTCCCTTATTACTTACTTATGGCTATACATTATGCAGTACTGGTTCAACAAATATTTACAAGTGTAGTTTGACATCAAAAACTTGCAAAAATAAAATAGAAGGGACTTGTTACTCCTCCATCGGTTCCAGATTATTGAGATCTATTCCAGTGGTTTCTTCATCTGACCTCGGGTTGTTCTCGACCAGTTTGAATTTCAGGTGCTCAATTTGTTGCTGCACAGCGTCCACTTCGTCTTCCAACTGGCGAATGTGCTCATTTTTCTCTATATGTTGTTCTTACATTTCTAACGACTCCTTCTATTGCTGGTGGATGCACCTCTAAATAATTTCTAGTCCTTCCTTAATTTCCACATGTTCCTTGCCGCAACTACCATAAGCATGATGAAACCTTTCACCCTCTGTTATAGCTCTGATACCACTAGTTATAGCTCTGATACCACTTGTTATAGCTCTGATACCACTTGTTATAAATCTGATCCAAAAATATAAGATAATAGAAATGAACCCAAGAAACAATAAGAGAGAAATAGATAGAAATGCTTCTTTATTGATATCAAACCCTTAAGGTAGGGCAACACCATACATTCACTCCTTAAGGAAGGAGAACACTCCACAAGCCATATGCCTGTTCATACAATATTCCTTGACACCTCTCCATGTGGAGTCTCTAGCCTCTATATAAGCCTCATACATACAATACCATGGGTCATTACCATGGTTCCCTCGTACCATCAAACCAATACCATGGGCCCATTACATTATTACTAACTACTTGTGGTCCCTTACATGATACGGGTTAACCATCTTATTTATTACTATGGCCCATCCCATTATTACATTATTACCTTGGGTACCTCTCTTTGTACCCCATATTATCCCCCCCTAGGTATATAACATTCTCTTAGCCAAAAAAAAGAGAAATCAAGGACATTATTATATTGGGGGGCTCCTTTCCTATAATCTGACTCATGAAAACATACTCCCTTCCTAGAGATAATGGGCTAAGTTTGTTAATTCATTGAATCAAAGGTATCTTATTGTCATTTTCTTCCTTGCAATTCTTCCACATTCTGAGGACTCTCGATGCAGATGCAGACCAAATGGCCAATAAGGCATTTCTGCTAGATGAGGTAAATTTGATATACATGGTGATGTAGACCAAATCCCTATCCCTTGATGTTAACTATCCTTAGCCATCATTCCTCCTCTCTTCATAATAGTACCTATCTCAAATTGAAATTCATGTGTAATATGTCCTTACCGCCGATATCTCCCTTCACATCTACTCTACTTGCAAAATAATTATGGCATAAAGTTTAATTGTTGTCCCATGATGGATCTTCTAGGCTCAATGGCGTTGGGAGCCATCAATAGGATCAACATGGCAGCTCAATGGTTTCAGATGCATGCAAGCGTGTTAATTCAAGTCACATCCTCACCATTTAAGATTTTCATAAGGAAAAATCGGTTGTACCCGGGGTGTTGCAGCTTAACCAATGTGTCACATTTAATCTCAAGCAAGGATTAGATGGGAGGTTCATATGAAGACCATGATGAATGGAGTATGCATCATTTCATGCAACATAATGATGGATTTACATTGGAACCCTAGTAATTTTGCAGATGCAACTCAACCTTGCACATTCTTCCTGACGAGTGATTGGAATAAATTAGCATCAAATTACATATTTCGTTGCATTCCTTAGGCTTGGGAAGAGTATGGTCCTAAGTTGCTAGCAGTGTGGTGGTGGCTTGTCAGGCTCAAAGGAGTTGTTCCCTTACGGAGCCAAAAGATTTACCGCAACAAATTACACCCCAGGAGTGAAAATTTGTGGGGCTCGACCAACTTTGGTTCTGTTGAAGCCTTGAAAATCGGGTCTACAAGGGGGATACCCGCTTGGTCCAGACCTTGGTTGGCAGCTCCTTTTCCATTTGGTATAGCGGGTCCGACTGGGGATATGGGACCAGTTTCCCAATTTGTGTGTGTGTGTGTGTGAAAGATTTGATATTTCTGTTTCTAACAGTTTCTAAATGGAATACTTATAATCTAATTCTAATCTAATAATAAGGAAACTATTATTCTAATGACAGAAATATGTAAATCTACACTAACCCGGGGTGTGATTTTTCTTCTATGCGATCTAAAATGATTTCAAACAACAACTGGTAATAAAGATCATTCAACGGTTATGAGAAAAGAATTCAGTACAGATGAACCACTTCGTATAAAAAGTTAGATGAAACAGTTGTGCAAAACATATCGCATAATGAGCTATTCATACACTAAGCATAAATAAATAGCTATCACCGTACAAATGCCAAATGATAACTCAGACATTCATACATTAATATATAAATAACTGAACTAGAAATCACTCTAACACAAGGCAGAAATAGTTAAGAGATAGAAATACCATTTATAACTAGTCCTACTCATGAGCTTCAAGTGATAACGATTTATCTCTCCTTGATCAAATATCGACTAAGAGTACAGAAGTGCAACATCAGTAGCAGATATCAAATGCAAACATCAATAAATCTTGTTCCATTCATTCATCAAAACCTCCTCAGAGGGTATAGAAGTGCATGTTCTGGGGATAAGTTTTTGATAAATTTCAGGACCCTTCTCTAAATGCATGAGAAGGGTTTAAATACTACTAAACTAATTCTAAAAATAAATTATTACAAAAATGTAGGATGCGGTTTAAATGACCGTCCTCTTTTCAGGAAAATAAAACAAAATTAAAGCTAAAATTAAATCTAACATTAAACTACTTCTGTATTTGGTCCTTGAAATCACACGCATGCAACATCTGTTTGAGCAGAGTCGGCTGGCTGACTTCCACTTTTAGCTGAGCTGAGAAAACAGAATCGACAAGAGTTGGCGCCATTTTTCGGCCGAATTGATGATACACTTAACAGTCATCCACTGGCTATGTGGCTTTACCAAGTAAGCCTAGTAATAATCCCAGTTCAACTTGGTTAACCCTTGAATTGCTTTTGCCTTTTCTTGAGCTCTTTGTTTCCAATCTGTGTAGTTTTACTTTCTTGCGATTTTCGGGACTTGCAGGTGACTGGGCAACTAGCAGCTTTCCTGGTCATCGCGCATCGGAAACTACCTTCGTTTCTTGATCCGAGTTTCCTTGATGCATTTTTCGCCTTTTGCGCTTTTTCCTTCCAACAGATATAAAGTTCAAAATTTGTAAAAATAATACTTCTGTGAATTCTTGACCTTGAGTCTTAAACTGTTTGTTTCTGATTTTTGCGTTGTCCAATATCCACTTGACCATGTCCGTGTATGGGAGGATTTTTGGCCTTGCTGCTATCCGGTGTAAGAATGAGCAGGCTAGCTCTGAAAGGGATGCTTCTGAAGAACCATTTGAGCCTGCAGTAGCAATAACTTCCATTACCCTGGGATTTTCCTCTTCGAGCAGATTATACATGCCTTCCCACGTAGCTATTCCCGCGTCTCTGTTACAGGTCGTGTCTGTATATAAGGGCGCCATTTCCTTTTCTTCTAAGCTCGGGGCTTTGCCTTTCTTTCCCATTTCAACCTGCGTAATGCTTTGTATCGGCCTCTGTTGTCTGTTCCTGCAATTCACAAGTGAAGCGAAAATGAATGACAGGGAAGGGTGATGGGAAAAGTTTTAAATGCTGCAGTCATATCAAGCATACCAACTTACGTGAAATGATTCTTTTGATAAGCACGCACCCGTAATCCATTATAACTGGCAACTACCTCATTTATTAGCATTAAAGCGCATAACCAGGTGTCAGCTTAGGGAAAATACTTTTCTTGAATAACATGCTCGAAAGATCTACGATGAAGCGATTTTGCGATTTGCTTCGCAACATCACAGATCGCAACATCGCAAAATCACAAAATCATAACATCGCATTATAATATTATCGTTGTGTCGCTGTATCGCGAAATCACGATATCGCAATATCGCAAATCGCATAAATGTTGTGTATGACAAACTTCGTTAACTCGTTTCCTGCGAGATGCGATCTTGCAATCGACGTTATCGCATATCGGCAAATTTTAAAGTGTTTCATGTAAGTTATGTTGAATGCGATGCGATATTTGTTTATTATCGCATATCGCGATCTCGCAAATGTTGGAATTGTGTTTGTAAGGTGGCATCCCGCTATCTTATGCGATGCGATATTTCCTAAGGAAAGATTTTATTTTACCTTATCATAAAACTTAGCTTTTTTGGATTTTCCAAGAGGGTTTCCTAAGCTTATGATGGTAATTTTATTTAAAAAGGAAATTTAAACACTATTTTAATTTTTTAGATTTTTAACTAAGGGTCCCCACTTATTTAGTATTAGGAATAACACTCAATAAGAAGGGGGGTTGTTGCTGGCCACAACAATTGGCGATTCACTTGGAAGAACCAGTTATCTCTGCTACTTTTTGATTTTTCAAAACTTCCAAAACATAAATTTTCTTAGAAAGTTAAACTTTATTATAGAAAGATAAAGTACATTATATTCTAACCTGTCAATGACATTTTGTTTCAACTATTTTCAACTTTGATTATTTGCTGCCTCAAGCTAGTCCTTGTATTTACATCAGTCATTACTTAGTTTGTAAAGATAAAACAAAGTATTCTCTGTAAACCAATTTTAAATATGCTCATTTGTCATAGGTATAGCTTCTGCTGCCAGCAGACGTTTATAGACTCAACAGGGTTACCTGTTACCCAGCAATGATCCTGTATCCTACTTAAAGAAACCCACAATTCTCAAAGAAGAATCCATACCCACACTTTCTACTTTCATTTTCTTTTTATTCTTAAAGAGCAATGTCTTTGTTTGATGGCCAATTCATGACACAGTCATTCATTGATTTATAAATTTGCTGAACAAGCTGGCTCGTGATGAGACCCCTTGCCTTTTGATTGCAACAATCTTGAGTCTTTTCCCTGTTGTGGTATGCAGTATTGGCAAAGTCAGCAAGTTATAATATCTTTGATTATGATAAGCCGGTTGGTGATGAGACCTCTCACTCTTTAAGATACAGTGTATCCTTGGATTGTTCCTCTGAAAGTTGTGATTTCCTTAGTAGGGAGGAAGTCATTGTTTCCTTAAGATAGCTCTGGACGACAATAGTAGAGTTTTTGGAAATAGTTGTTCTACAGAGAATCTTTATTTTGTTGTTGATACTTTTGATTGAACTGATATAAAACAATTTCTCGCTAAAGGTTGTTATCATCACATTTTATGAAGTTGAAACTAGTATCATATCTCAGCCAGAGTTTTTAACTATATCTTTCAATAATAAAGATCAATTTTCCAAAAGATTTGCTATTTATACAAGCGAAAGATCAAAATTTGAAAGAGAATTGGTGTCATTTTCGTGAATCTCAAAAGTAACCATTCACAACCTTTCTTATTATGAAAACAAAAGCAATTACTCTACAAAAAATAGAAGACTAATCTTCTATGGAAAATATTTCTTGAGAATTTGACCATTAACAGGTAAAGAATCCCTCTTCCCTGCTAAATCTTGTAACATGAAGGTCGATGGACCTATGATTTCTACAATTTGAAAAGGACCAAGCCACATTCTTTGAAATTTTGTATGTTTTCCCTTTTCCTCATGAGCCTTGTCCCATTTTAAAACTAAATCTCCTATCTAAAAATCTTTTCTGGATACCATATTGGAATCAAAAGAGGCTTTTACCAATGCTTGATGATGAGCGTGAGTAATATTAGCCCTTTCTCGTTGTTCTTCTAATTTAATTAATTCCAGCTGCCTAAGTTGTAAAGAAGAAGTTGGTACTTCATCAATGTATTGAACTAAGGCTAAAGAGGGAATTGCCAGATGTGTTGGAAGAACCACTTCTTTCCCATAAACTAAATTAAAGGGAGAAGTGTCGATAGAGGCTTTCTGTGTTATTCGGTCTGCCCATAAAGCATATATTAAAGACTTATGCCAATTTTTATGATTTTGGTCAATGGTTCGCTTGATGATTCTAATTAAGTTCTTATTTGTGGATTCAGCTAACCCATTCCCTTGTGGATAATAATTGGCCGAGTATTTAAGTTTGAAACCTCTTTTGAGTGCAAACTTAGTCATTGCATTACCAGAAAAGTATGATGCATTATCAAACATTAAAGCGGAAGGCAATCCAAACCTGGTGATTATGAACTGATCTATGAATTCAATGATATTTTTAGCATTAGCCGTCTTGAGTGGAACTGCTTCTACCCATTTAGTAAAGTAATCTATCGCTGTGAGGATGTATCTATGCTGTTTAGAAGAGTGAGGAACGATCTCACCTATTATGTCCAATCCCCACTGATCGAAAGGTTGTTCGATGGTAACTGGTTGCAGTGGCAAGGATGGTTTCTTTTGTCTTCCGACAACAGTTTGACAGACTTGGCATTTTCTTACGTAGTTATGTGCGTCTTTGAATAATGTGGGCCAGTAATAGCCTGCGCGTAAGATCTTATGAGCAGTTGCATCTCTAGCGTAATGTCCGCCTGCTGGCTCATCATGGATTTCCTGCAAAACTTTTTCAGCTTCAACTTTCTCAAGACATCTAAGTAGAACAGAATCATAATTTATTATGAAAAGAACATCATTTACAAGTTGATATTGTTTGCTTTTAACCTTAGGGCTCTTTTCTTGGTGTGATCAAGATTTGGAGGAGCATATCCATTCTTTAAATAATAGATAATATCAGCATATAATGACTTAGCATCGTTTAGGCTTACCTCATACACTTGTACCTCTTCAGATGGATTTTTGGGCATTAGCGATGCTCCTGCCAGCAATTTGCAAAAGCCTTGACCTTTTACAATGTTTGCTAGTTTAATTTCTACGTCGTATTCTTGTAAGGAAGTAACCCAATTTTCCCCTTTCTCACCCACATCCTTCTCTACTAGAAGACTTTTTACCGCTGGAAACGGTACTATGATCTTGGTATGTGTCTTGAGTAAGAAAGGTCTGAAATATTTAATTGCTTTAAAAACAGCGTAGGCTTGTTTCTCCACATCTGAATAATTCAATTCAACGCCTTGTAAATTGGAATTGAAAAAAGCAATTGGGGCTTTCGCCTTCTCTTGATTTGCTTGAGTGAGTATCGCAGCATATGATCTATCTGAGGCAAAGGTATACAAAATAAAAGGATCGGAAAAATTTGGAGTTGCTAACGATGGAGCATTAATAATGGCTTGTTTGATCAGATTGAAAGCCTCATGTTCATCTTGGCCCCATTTAAAGTTTGCGTTCTTTTTAATCATGGCTTGTAAAGGAGACACGATTCTAGAAAAATCTGGGACGAATCTCTTTACAAAGTTGATCTGGCCAAGGAAAGATTGCATGGCTTTCTTATTGTGAGGTAGGGGAACTGCGGAAATTTCTTTGATTCTATCAGGATCAATGTGAATTCCAGATTTTGACACTATGAATCCTAGAAGCTTTCCTTCACTTAATGCGAAAAAGGATTTTTTCGGGTTAAGCGAAATTCCATACCTTAAACAATGTTGGAAGATTTGTTTTAAATCCCTGAGGTGGTTGTTTCGTTTCTTGGAATAAACAGTAATATCATCCAAATAGATTACCACTGACTTATTAACTAACCCTTTGAATGCAATGTCCATGGCTCTTTGAAATGTGGCGCCCGCGTTAATCAAACCAAATGGCATCTTTTGATATGCGTATGTGCCCCATTTAGTTCTGAATGTAGTTTTTAATTGATCGTCAGGATGTACCAGCACTTGGTTGTATCTTGAGAATCCATCCAAGAATGACATTAATTCTAAGCTTGCAACTGCCTGCAGTATTTGTTCCATGGGAGGTAAAGGAAAATTATCTTTTTAGCAGGCCTTGTTAAGGTTTCGAAAGTCAATGCAGATTCTAATATCTCCATTTTTCTTTCTAACAGGTACCATATTGGAGACCCATTTAGAATGTCTAACGGGAAAGATTATTTTGGCTTTTAATAACTTGTTGAGTTCAGTTTTGATCTGGTTTTCTAAATTAGGATGGATGTTTCTCAACTTATGTTGGACAGGTTTTTCATTATCAATCATTGGGATAGTATGTTGGATGATGGAGGTGTCGTATGTTTTGAGTTCATTGTAATTCCACGCAAAGACACTTTTGTATTGTTTCAAGAGACGAATATATGCTAATTTCTCTTCAAGGGCTAGGCCAAGGCCTAGGTTGATATTCTGTGGTTTGGCATCAGTTCCTAGATTTACTAATTCATAATTCAAAGTTGAAATTTGGAGTTTTGAATTGGTAGATCTTTTGAATCGATCTTTCAAATCATAAAGGTCCTCTAATTTGACTACTGATTTAGGTATAGCATTGTTAGTACTATCCTGTTGCAATTGTTGGTCATGTTGGTCTTTGTCAATTATTTGATTGGTGTAGGATCCTTCAGATGTGAGAAAACTCACGATATCAGGATCGTCATTGAAAATCCTCCAATTGGTGATGTTATCAGGAATAGATGGTCTAAAAATTAACTCAATTGAAAATCGGTCAGGGCTAAAATCTTCTGAAGGAATGAGCTTGGAAGCTATGTTGGCTAAGAGGTCTGCGCTAACATTTTGGAGTCTGGGAATTGACGAGATATTAAATGCTATAAAATGTTCAGTCAGATCTTGAACTAAAGATTGGTAATGCTTTAAATGACCTGATAAACAATGTATAGTATTACGTACCTGTCTGATTATAATTTCAGAATCTCCGAAAACTTGCAGGTATTTGACGCCTAATCCGATTGCCTTGTACAAGCCTTGGACTAGAGCTTCGTATTCTGTGGTATTGTTGGTGCACTCGAATTCAAGTCTGTAAGTTAACATGGTTTTATATCCCTCTGGCTTACTAACACACATCCTGCTCCTGCTCCTTCGTTAGACTTAGAACCATCAAAAAATAATTTCCAAAATAAAGATTTATTTACAGGAATATCTATAAAATTAATGCATTTAGAACTATCTGTTTGAGAAAAAATTTCTACTTGAGACAAAACAGAGTGTTCTAAGTAAGGTGAAGTATGAGCATTAAAATTTCCTAAGAAAGAATCTACTGAATAGTTGCCAATGATGTTAGAATTATATGCTACTGGTTCATTTTCTCCCTCAAGTTCTGTTACTATGTATTTTTTATGTCATTCACGTTCAACTTTTATTTGGTTTGGTTTACCATTATAAGGCAGCCACATATGTGACCAGTCAGTTGCAAAGTATCCATGAAGTTTTTCTGACCAATCTCTGCTAAGAAATAAGCCATAAAATTTAGGAATATCAACAAGTAAAATGTCGATAACTTGACATACCTTTGGATTGGATGACAGCCTTATGGTAACCTGATTTAACTCGCCAATCACTTCAACTTGCGATCAATCTAGCTGAACTATGCGCACAGTGGATTTCTGTGGTTGAACATTCAATTTTGTACAAATTGATCTTGGAAAAATATTTGATGAAGCTCCATAATCCACTAAACAGTTATGCACATTTTTATTGAAAATTTCATAAGGAGAAATGGGGGAGTATGCAATCTCGATCTTCCTCCAATTAATGCGATATCGTTTGGATCAACTTTATTTACCGTATTAGTTGGAGGTCTTCCCATATCATGGGAAGCTTGAGAGATTACAGTAGCTGGTAAATGTGAAACTGGCACAGCATGTAATTTTCTCAAAAGTACTTTCTGTTGGTGTTTTAATTTGCTCAACTCAAAAAGAGTAATATTGGACCTAGTCTTTTTCATGTCTTCAACAATGTTATACTCCATTTCATCCGAAATGATTAGCGTTTTAGATGGAGTATATGTGTCTGTTTGGACTGGGCTAGTTTGAGTCGCTTTAGGTGATGTTTTCTTGGCTGCGACTTTATCCATAGTCATTGAGCTTGTGCTCTTTGGCTTAGGTGTAGGCTGAGGAGGATCAAGTTGATTTCTGCTACGAGTACTAACCGGGAATACCTCTTGATCTTCCTCATTTGGGAGGATGAAATCCCACATACCTTGTAATTCTACAACTTCTTCTTCATTGGTATGCTCTTCGGTAGCATTTTCCTCTTCTTCTTCTTCTGATTTAGCATTTGAAATAGCGTTAGGGGGTTTGGAATCAGTAGAAGGATTTCTTTTAAAAGGCCTGTATGGATTTTTAGAAGAAGTTTCTACTACTTGTTTCTTGATGTCGACCATTTCGTTAGACATGGTCTTCAAAATTTTTTGTAATCCTTCTAAATCAAATGGATCTTTCAGTTGTTTTTTCTTGGGATCTTCTTTGAAAGAGACCTTCTTAGATTTTTGTTCTTCCATCGCATTTTTATTTTCTAAGGTCGTAATACGTTTCTCTACTGCTATTTCTTCTTTCATGGTTTCAACTAAGGTTGTTTTGTTAGCCCTATCAACAAAGAGTGCTAAGTTTGATGGTAAAGAAGTAATATACCATTCACTTCGCACTTCTTCAATAGGCTGAGAAGCAGTAGGTATTTTGTTTAGGATTTCATTGAAACGTAAATTGAAATCTTTGATAGGTTCTCTTGACTCGACCCTAAGGTTAGACAAGTCATTGATCAGTGTCGCTGTAGACCTGTCATCACCAAACTTGGTCAAGAATTGTTCTTGGAATATGTCCCAACTAGTAATAGATCCAGATAGTAATGAGAAATACCATGATCCAGCTGTTCCTTACAAAGTATAAGGGAAAAGTCGAACAACAACATACTCATTAACAACTCCATTGAGATTTATGGATAGCATAAAGTTATTTATTTGTTCTTCTGCTAGCATGCCAGCCTCAGGGTTAAACTTAGGCAGCCATTTTTCAGGATGGGCCGATATCTAACTCAAGGGTGCAGGCATTAAGACTGCCCTTGGGTTATTCCATGGAGATTGGGCCATTGCTGAACTAGTAACAGAGGAAAGTGCAGAAGGTGATCCCTGCAGTTGAGAAGATGAGGATATTATAACTCCAGATGTTTGAGAAGGAGTTGAGAAAGTTGCAATAGGTTGATGAACGATGATTTGAAGTGGAGGAGTGGATGGTTGACTTTGCTGCGAGGAGGTTGAGATGGATGATGATGATGAAAGAGTCTCGCTATCAGATCCTTTAGAAGACTTCCTTGCTCTCTTCCTAGAAGGTAGAGGTAATTCTATTGGTTGAACACCAAACTTTTTGCTCTTTAATCTGGTGAGAGGATGAGCAAGGTTGTATTGCGAAATCACGTTGCCTTGAGATTTATCAGATTTCTGAGGAGATATAGAAAATCGCAGAAGTTTGTGAATCAAAGATTCAACTTCAGGAGGTTCAATAGTAGATTGTTCTGAAATGTCAGGGTTTGTAGCAGCGGCTGTTGATCCAGCGACTTCTAACTCTAGATTTAAAGTTTTTGAATGTAATGGAAAAGTCGGAGGAGATGGTGAGGGCGATTTACTCTCAGAATGGTATTTAGATTTGGATTTGCTTGCTATTCATAGTTCAAGGCCCTCCTTCCAGCGCCAAATATGTTGAAGCCCTGAGAATCAGGTCTACAACAAGGGGGATACCCGCCCGGTCCAGACCTTGGTTGGCAGCGCCTTTTCCGTTTGGTATAGTAGGTCTGACTGGGGATATGGGACCAGTTTCCCAATTTGTGTGTGTGTGAGAAAGATTTGATATTTCTGTTTCTAATAGTTTCTAAATGGAATACTTCTAATCTAATAATAAGGAAATTATTATTCTAATGACAGGAATATGTAAATCTACACTAACCCGGGGTGTGATTTTTCTTCTATGTGATCTAAAATGATTTCAAACAACAACTGGTAATAAAGATCATTCAGCTGTTATGAGAAAAGAATTCAGTACAGATGAACCACTTCGTATAAAAAGTTAGACGAAACAGTTGTGCAAAACATATCGCATAATGAGCTATTCATACACTAAGCATAAATAAATAGCTATCACCGTACAAAAGTGCCAAATGATAACTCAAGCATTCATACATTAATATATAAATAACTGAACTAGAAATCACTCTAACACAAGGCAGAAATAGTTAAGAGATAGAAATACCATTTATAACTAGTCCTACTCATGAGCTTCAAGTGATAACGATTTATCTCTCCTTGATCAAATATCGACTAAGAGTACAAAAGTGCAACATCAGTAGCAGATATCAAATGCAAACATCAATAAATCTTGTTCCATTCATTCATCAAAACCTCCTCAGAGGGTACAGAAGTGCATGTTCTGGGGATAAGTTTTTGATAAATTTCAGGACCCTTCTCTAAATGCATGAGAAGGGTTTAAATACTACTAAACCAATTCTAAAAATAAATTATTACAATAATGTAGGATGCAGTTTAAATGACCATCCTATTTTCAAGAAAATAAAACAAAATTAAAGCGAAAATTAAATCTAACATTAAACTACTTCTGTATTTGGTCCTTGAAATCGCACGCATGCAGCATCTGTTTGAGCAGAGTCAGCTGGCTGACTTCCGCTTTTAGATGAGCTGAGAAAACATAATCGACAAGCGTTGGCGCCATCTTTTTGACCAAATTGATGATACACTTAACAATCATCCATTGGCTATGTGGCTTTACCAAGTAAGCCCAGTAATAATCCCAGTTCAACTTGGTTAACCCTTGAATTGCTTTTGCCTTTTCTTGAGCTCTCTGTTTCCAATCTGTCTGTAGTTTTACTTTCTTGCGATTTTCGGGACTTGCAGGTGACTGGGCAACTAGCAGCTTTCCTTTTCATTGGGCATCGGAAACTGCCTCCATTTCTTGATCCGGGTTTCCTTGATGCATTTTTCGCCTTTTGCGCTTTTTCCTTCCAACAGATATAAAGTTCAAAATTTGTAAAAATAATACTTCTGTGAATTCTTGACCTTGAGTCTTAAACTGTTTGTTTCTGATTTCTGCGCTGTCCAATATCCACTTGAACATGTCCGTGTATGGTAGGATTTTTGTCCTTGCTGCTATCCGGTGTAAGAATGAGCAGGCTAGCTCTGAAAGGGATGCTTCTGAAGAACCATTTGAGCCCACGGTAGCAATAACTTCCATTACCCTTGGATTTTCCTCTTCGAGCAGATTATACATGCCTTCCCACGTAGCTATTTCTGCGTCTCTGTTATAGGCCGTGTCTGTATATAAGGGCACCATTTCCTTTTCTTCTGAGCTCGAGGCTTTGCCTTTCTTTCCCATTTCAACCTGCGTAATGCTTTGTATCGGCCTCTATTGTCTGTTCCTGCAATTCACAAGTGAAGCGAAAATGAATGACAGGGAAGGGTGATGGGAAAAGTTTTAAATGCTGCAGACATATCAAGCATACCACCTTACGTGAAATGATTTTTTTGATAAGAACACACCCATAATCCATTATAACTGGCAACTACCTCATTTATTAGCATTAAAGTGCATAACTAGTTGTCAGCTTAGGGAAAATACTTTTCTTGAATAACGTGCCCAAAAGATCTGCGATGAAGCGATTTTGCGATTTGCTTCGCAACATTGCAAAATTGGAAAATCATAACATCGCATTATAATATTATCGTTGTATCGCTGTATCGCGAAATCGCGATATCACAATATCGCAAATCGCATAAATGTTGTGTATGACAAACTTCGTTAACCTGTTTCCTGCGAGATGCGATCTTGTGATCGGCGTTATCGCATATCAGAAAATTTTAAAGTGTTTCATGTAAGTTATGCTGAATATGATGCGATATTTGTTTATTATCACATATCGCTATCTCGCAAATGTTGGAATTGTGCTTGTAAGGTGGCATCCCTCTATCTTATGCGATGCGATATTTTCTAAGGAAAGATTTTATTTTACCTTATCATAAAACTTAGCTTTTTTGGATTTTCCAAGAGGGTTTCCTAAGCTTATGATGGTAATTTTATTTAAAAAGGAAATTTAAATACTATTTTAATTTTTTAGATTTTTAACTAAGGGTCCCCACTTATTTAGTATTAGGAATAACACTCAATAAGAAGGGGGGGTTTTGCTGGCCACAACAGGTTCACAAAGCACTGGACATGGCTGAGGAAGGGAACACAAAAATATCATAACAACGAGTGACCCATCAGATTTTGGCCCCTGGGCCCCCAATTCTTGTGAGCATTTCAGACTAGAACTTGTAGAGATGATGGCTGAGATATATGACTTGCAAGTAATTCTCCATCAACAAAGCACCTCAGAGAGCAACACACTTGATACCATGGAAAGTTAGCTTTAGAGGATCTCTCAATTGGAGGAAGAAATGGAGACACTTCGCAACATCATGTAAAATCTTCAGCTGCAAAAGAATGAATTGTACGACCCCAAGGAAAACGTGAGTTTAGAAAATTATTTGAACCATCCAACGAACCCTCTTGCTTAAGTTAGTTAAGGGATGATTGGGTTTAAATGCATAGTCATTTTGTCCTAATTTTGTTGGATATATACTAATAGTATAATAAGAGTACTTGTGAGTCTTACAGCTTTGGATGTAACCTGGACACTGATACAACCTATACAACCTGCACATGTTAGACATGAAGTCCAAAATTTATCTCGCGTTGTAAATATCTCGCATTTTTTCCGCGACAGAGCACATATTTAATGAAAAGAACTCATTTGTTAGAAAAAAAGAGGAAAACTACCAATATCTTTAGTAGTGAAATGGAATTAAGTAGTTATTCCAGTAGAAAAGAGCAAGGATTTAATAATGAAGAAGTTGGATCATATCATGAGATTATTAAGATCTTATGAAAAGAGAATAGATATAATTGTAGAAAGTTAAAACATGTATTTGCAATGAAGGGTAAAGTTTTAGAAGAAAGTAATAGCACTAATAGTGCCTAAGAGAGAAAAGGGGAGTCTTGAAATTAATAAAGAAGATAAGGAAACCATTAAGGAAGTTGGAGTTGTGGATGTGGTAATGTGGATCAAATGCACATTCAATGTCATTATTGTGAAAGATTTGGTCATTGTGGGGGAATGTAGGATCAAGTAGAGTCACATACAAAAAAAGAAGGGAGATTCCACTTAATATTAAGGAGGGCATTCCACATCTAATATATTCTTTCTCATATGCCAAAGAAGGTTAAGGATGAAATTTTATTAGTCGATTTTGATTACTTCAATCACACGATAATTAATAAGGATATATTTATAAAAATTGATAAAATAGTGAAATATCAAGTGAAACTTGAAGACAATAGGACAATGGAATTTTTTGGCAAAGTCATGTTGGTAATACACACTAGTTAGACAAATATAATGTTTCTCATGGTGATGCATCCAATAAACTCAAATATTTCAAAAGAAACAATTGAAGACAACAATTGAATGTGGCATACACACTAAGATCATTTAAGTTTTGAGGGGTTGAATTTGTTACACATTAATACCATGGTTCATGGATTTCCCAAGATTCAATCATATCCATATACTAGAGAAGCAACATAGAAAGAAACTCTTATCGAAAAACCATGTCAAGCTTCACAACCACTATAGTTCGTTCATTAGAAATATTTGATCTTTATTTGACATCAAGTATTAGTAAATAATTTTTTTAACCATTTATGTTAGTCCATTACAATTATATTAGGGGGAGGGGAGTGAATTAATATAATGACAATTTCTACTTCTTTAAACATTTGAAAATCATAGAACATCAATCTCACAAATTGAACAACACAAGATATACGTGGAAACCCCTATGGGAGAAAACCATAAAATTTATTTATAAGAAATATCTTGCTAGCACTAACCTACTATGACATCAGTTTGTAGGCACCAACCTATTATTACATCAATCCCTTTTGCTACTTTGTAGGCACCAACCTACAAGATACACCAATCCCTTTTCTTCTTTGTAGGCACCAACTTACATGAGACACCAATCCTCTCTACTACTTTCTAGATATCAACCTACAGAAGACACCAATCCCCTATGCTGCTTTGTAGGCACTGTTATCACCCCAAGAAACTCTCCTAGGTTGTATATCAGAGATGCTCGGGAACATTACAAACTCAACAAAATGTTGGATAAATGGTGGATGAATGAAAGAAATTCTGCATATTCAAGCCAGATAACCACTTCTACTATGCTTAACCCCAGACATGGGTGAAAACCCCCAGAATACAAGGCTTTAGACCACCAATTACTCACAGTTTTAGGGAAATTGTGATGATGGAGAACACTAATCACACCAGCAAATGCACAGGACCCTGTGATGGCCAACTGCAACCAGTTAAAAGGTCTATAAATCTATTTCCTAATGCACAGATATGATGACAGCTCTCTAGCATTAAAACAACAAAAACCTGCATACAAATTCAATGATACAACTAAATTCTAACACAGAGGTGGGATTCCAGCCCCTCTAATGCTAAACATCAACAGAACATGAATAAATGCATAGCAGGTGTTATCACTGAAAATAGTGTTGCCAAAATTTTTCAGTTTAGCTGAAGGACAAACTGTTTTTGTAGCGCATGAATCCGTTAGCAGTTTCGCAGCGCCTCCTGTTTTAGTGATTTCGTAGCGAAAAACACTGATCTTACACTGGCAGCGCTACGAAATTGAGGATTCGCTGATCAGGGACATCTCCAGCATGACTGAGCAGTTTGGAATAGCTGGAAAAGCAACTCTAGTGTCTTTAATGCCATATTTCGCCTCACTCCAATCTCTGATGGGAAAATACTTATTGATAATGTGCATATATCAAATGTTTCTCTCAAAGAACTCCGCTCCAGATTGACTGTTGTCTCCCAAATTCCGTTCTTATTTGAAGGGTCTTTATGGAAAAATTTGGATCCCTTTGGTAGCATTAATCCAAATGGAAGATTTGCTGTTGTATGTGGTAATAGTGAATACATAATTTATACAGCATTAGTAGGGAGCGTAGTGGCATGTTTTGATTGACAATTTCTTCGGTATTCTGGAGAATGCAAGCCCAGCCTTGTGGTAGAGTCTGAGGAGGTTTAATCAGAAGGCAAGGAACATATGCAATGAGGACATTAGCTAATTTGAATCATAATACCGCATCAAAGTAATTTGGGTATATTAGCCATCTCAGATAATAGCCTGGTGTCTTTTCTACATCATTCACTCGCCTAGGTAAAAGGAGAGGCAGAGTAATTGCAATGGCTACTGGAGAGACCTCTATTGATCCAGTGAAGCCATTAACGAATGTCCTCAAACCTGTTCAGGAAGCTTGGGAAAAGACTGATGACAAACTCACTGTTGATAGACTGGGCTTTGCAGCTGTGATAGTGCTTTGGGGCTTCAACTGGACTTATCGCGGCAATTGACAAGTTTCCTCTTATTCCAAGCGCATTTGAATTTGTTGAAAATCTGTTTCCTGGGTGGTTTATATACCAAAATTTGTTCTTCAAACCGGATAGGGAATAGCTATGGGCAAAAAAGTTCAAAATGTTATATCAGAAATTACAGGTCAGTGAGTTTGGTTTTTTCACACATGCATTAATAAGCATGCTGAAGACTGTGCAGATTTATAGAAGCCGGAGACACCAAGGAAATCATATGTAACGTGGCATTTCTTGTTGCATGCCCACCGTCAGGCTTTTCTCCGCTTATGACAAATCCAACGCATCCAATGCTGTATTAAACGTTCTTCTTCATATTGGTCGTTCTGCTCCTGTAGGTTCTATACTGCTTGCGGAATATATGAAATTACAGCCAACGTTACAAATAGGCAGCGTTGTGTTTATTTCTGCAGGGGATCACGTTTTTCTTAGACTGGGATACACAGCACCTCCTTAATGCACGTCGGTTCATTATTAATGCACATATTGAAGACATGAAAGTGCTCTTTTCAAATGCGGTGATTAATGCCAAGTGTCGAGTAGTTTTATATGCTACAAGGCCGCCATGGTTAGTGACACTGGGATAGAGATGTGGCGCAAAAGCTGGAAGGATATTGATTGATGTCGATTAAAAGACGAGTGCACTAGTGAATGGCATCTGTGAAAGATTGAATGGCATCCCCTGGAGGCTGTAGAATTGAGGGAGGTCGACGGCAAGGCGGAGAAGATGGTTCTGTCGGTGTTTGGTTACGGTTCCATAATATGAAAGGCGGGTTTCCACTATGACAAACAACGAGTTGGTTTCATCAAAGGCTACCGTCGTCTTTTCCATCAAGGGAGCACAGACCATAGAGGAACCCCTGCCAATCCCGGCAGGACTGTTACACTCGAGCCTCACGATGGTCACATCAGTCGAGGCGTTGCTTACAGGGTTTCTGGACAGGAAGCTGAAGATATTGCTTTATCTTATCTAGAAGAGAAAGAGAAGGAATATGATTAAAAGGCCTACGTTGATTTCTATTTTGAAGAGGATTCAACAGAGCCAGTTATATCTGGAGTCCCTGTGTTCATTGCATCAACAGACAAGAATTCGAATAAAAATTACCTGGGCCCTGTACCATTGGAAATGATGGCTCATCAAATTGTTGGAGCTGTGAGTCCTTCCGGGCCTAACATTGAATATCTCTTTAACTAGAGACAGTTTTACTTGAGATAGGTTGCAATGATAGTCACGTGACAGACCTCGCAAATGCAGTTAGGAAAGTATTAACATGCAAAGATGGAGATGCTACTTCAAATGGAGATGCAAAAGTACTGAACTTCAGTGTGAACTTCAGCAATTTGTTGTCTTATTCACGAGATTGCTTTAAAGGATATTTTGCCGAGCCTTTTGAGTACTATAACATGCGCTGCCTCAATCTAGAATATCTCATTTGTGATTGAAGTGAATCATAGGATGTGGGGATAGTCTCTTTGTGGGGTTATGTTATCTAACAGCATATGCTCCCTTTGGATACTATTATTAAAGCGATGCCATTGGAATTGTTTCTGCAAGTCATTGGGTTTATGAAGAAAATTGCAGATTTGGTTGAAAGTTGTAAGCATAAAGTTTGCCTACGTAACCTCCCGGATAAAGAATTTAACAGTCTTATGGAGATACATGCAACTGGTCGTCTTTCTTAGTTCATTAATGTAAAAAGGCATTTAAAGTTACCCTGCCTTGTGATGGTCAGATGAAGTGGAATAGAGGATGTTGACACAGCTCCACTAGCTGTTCTGACCTATGCTATGGAGCTCAAAATTTACCTTGAAAAGCCTGAACCTCGTGCAATTACTTCATTGGCAGTCTAAGCATTCAATGTTGAAATTTTCCAACAGTCTCTTTCCATCTATATTTGACATTAGAGAATGGAATTTTTGAGAAGGGACACAGCCATCTATAATAGATGCTTCAAGAGATCAACGCGCACTTTTTAAGAATGTTCCAGCAGTTCTTATGGGAATTGGACTCATATGCAAGGGCTTTGTTCTATACCAACAGAAGGATCAAGATATTATTATTCACCTTGCTGTGGACGGTCTAGTACGTAGTAAATTACCTTACATGAATATTGTGGGAGGTTCTAAAAGTCTTTTAACAGAGGAGACAAGTTTTTCCTCAGGAGAAATATTTATTGCAAGCAAACCTTTTCTAAACAATCAAGTACTTAAGCTATGAACACTGACAATTATTTAGAAAACCAGAGAAGAAGAGTGTGTTTTCTTTAAATCACACAGCAGTTTCGTAGCGCGCTACGAAACTGCTGTAGGTGATGATTTAAAGCGCAGGGCAGCTAGTGTGATACTGTGAGCAGCTAGTTTGACACGGTGAGCGGGAGTTGTGGAAAAGGAACAGCTGTCTATCAAATACCACCTACAGCACATCAGAAACCTAGCATCATTCCATACCTGGAGTTATTAAAAGATTCGGGAACATGCTGCTATACTTTAGGAAAATGTTGGGAGACAGAGACCGTGGATGTAGGGTGATTATCTTAACTAATGAATAAGCTGTCTTACAGCTAGCATTCGAGACCAGCTTGCTCGGTGATTGTTCCCTTAACATATCTTAGCCATAATGAAAATCATACAGCTGTCCAGCATCCAAGAAAGCATCAAGTCTGCGAGGAGAATGAAATTAGTTTTTTAGTTGGATTAGGATTGTGTGTAGTTTTAGTTCAGGATGTTTGTAATTAATGTAGTAGTTAAGAGCATGTAGGAAGAGTTAATTGCCACCTTCGAGGCTCCCCTCATGCTGGAGGAGGAAGCTCGAGGTGTTGAAGTTTGCTTGCCTATATATGGGCCAAGTTAGGATGTAAAAAGGGTTGGATTGTATATACAAAAAACAGAGTTTTCTAGAGCTTATGAAAAGACTGTTACAGTAATAGCAAACAGAGTTTTTTCTTCCCAAGATTCTCAATGCATCCTTTTGTTCAAATGTGATAGTGGTTTTAGTTTCTTAATGTTCTTTTTACAGCCTTGTTATGGTACAATCCCTCAGAATTCATATTATATGCTCTGACTTCCTGTGTGCTTGACAGGCTGTGGGTTTTGGTGAAGTATGTTTGAACATCACTCAGAATTCATTTGTTAATGCTCTGACTTCCTGTATGTTCAGCAGGCTTTGATTTAGGTAAATTATGTTTGGATCTTTGATGATGCAAAGAGCCTTGGCTTCTATGAGATAACTGTGATTTGGTTTATTAACTGTGAGAGACTCCATAGCCCAATGAAGACTGATTTGATGTATGCCCAACCAGCTATATTTTTATAAAGGTGTGAAGAGTTAGCCCTCTAGTGTTTGAAGGATTTTGTCAAGAGTCATGAGAGAGCCCTCTCTGATTAGGAAGGCTAATTCCTAATCTAAAGTATGGTCTGAAACAGTTACATGAGACCTTGCTTGGTTGCAGTCCCTAGTACTGGTTTTGTGATAACATTTTGGTGCGTCTGCCGGGAGCTTAAGATTGAATTTCTGAAGGTAGCAGGAGTTCAAATGATTTTCAAGGCTGCAACACTACCTTGGCGACTCCACACAGTAAAGAACAAATTAGAAGGTGACTCCACTGCTAGAAGATCAGTAGCTTGATGAAGTTTCAAGATGGATTCCACTGCAAGAAAGAATGCCAGGTATGCTCCTATGAATCGGTCTCATATCCCTGGTTTTCCAAATCCTATGCCAAAGGTTGATTGGGTGGATGATCTTCCAATATTTAAAGATGAAAAGAAGGATGATGCTGCTCTCCATTTGGTTAAGTTTCACATACATGTACGCAGTCTTAAGGTTCATTTCCCTGAAGATTGTCTCATGAGGATGTTTATGGCTACTTTAGAAGGAGAAGCATGGTCTTGGTATAAAAGTTTGGAAAATGATTCATTATCTTCTCTTGCTGATTTCCATGATGTGTTCTGTGAAATGTATAAAGAATATTATCCTTCTTTGTTGCTGCTCAAAGATTGTTGTAGGCATTCTTTGAATCTTATTCAGTGCTTGGAGGATTATTATGGTGATGATGAATTTACAGATGAAGAAATTTTAGAGGCTCTTCATGAAAATGTTTTTCAGCACCAAGAAGAAGCTATAACACTCCATGAAGCACAACATGAAGAGCAGCAAGAGTTTACCTGTGAAAACCATGTTTTATCTTTTGATATTGATGTAGAGATGCAGCAGTTTGGTCCGGCTTCAGATCATGATGAAGATGAAATTGATTGCACCCAGAAAGAAGAAATATTGGAGGAAATTTTCTATGACCCTCAGGCAGAGGAAAAGCTTGCTCAATTTTGTAATTCCTTGCAGCAGCTTACCCCAAATAATAATCAAAATAGTGAGGAAAATTCCATTGTTTGTTGGAATGATTCAGAAAAGCAACTGGATAGCTTGTCAAATAGAAAAGTGGATAGTACATCAGAGGAGTCTTGTGTGGTTGAAGATCAGTTTGCACAGCTGGAAAGTGTCGTGGAAAGACAAGCTGATCATGTGTTTTGGGATCCTATAGCTGATTACATGGAAGAGTTTTGTTCTCCAGTGTTTCAGCTTACCAATGAAGATCAAAGACAGTTTCAGTGGCAGCGATCTTTACACTATTATATCAATTCTGAAATCCGATACAGTCAGGGAAGACTTCAGTGGCAGCGGTCATTACACTGTCATATTGGTTCTGAATTCCGGGACAGGCAAAGAAATCAAATGTCAGACAAAGCAAAGGATTGGCTGCATTGGAAGTCTCATATTGATTGAGCTGAGGAAAGTTTAAATGGTTAGGGTAGGTAGGTAGGTAAATTGCAAATAAGCTCAAGGTTGGCTGAGCATTTATTTTTCAGTAGCATTAGTTTCTTTCTCCTACAGTCAGGCTTGTCAAGCAAATTTCTCTTTGTTACAAATGGGTAAGGCACTGGAGCTGCATGTTCTTAGTGCACCACAGGGGCACACTATCCCAAGTGGAGCCACTGTTATCACTGAAAATAGTGTTGCCAAAATTTTTCAGTTTAGCTGAAGGACAAACTGTTTTTGTAGCGCATGAATCCGTTAGCAGTTTCGCAGCGCCTCCTGTTTTAGTGATTTCGTAGCGAAAAACACTGATCTTACACTGGCAGCGCTACGAAATTGAGGATTCGCTGATCAGGGACATCTCCAGCATGACTGAGCAGTTTGGAATAGCTGGAAAAGCAACTCTAGTGTCTTTAATGCCATATTTCGCCTCACTCCAATCTCTGATGGGAAAATACTTATTGATAATGTGCATATATCAAATGTTTCTCTCAAAGAACTCCGCTCCAGATTGACTGTTGTCTCCCAAATTCCGTTCTTATTTGAAGGGTCTTTATGGAAAAATTTGGATCCCTTTGGTAGCATTAATCCAAATGGAAGATTTGCTGTTGTATGTGGTAATAGTGAATACATAATTTATACAGCATTAGTAGGGAGCGTAGTGGCATGTTTTGATTGACAATTTCTTCGGTATTCTGGAGAATGCAAGCCCAGCCTTGTGGTAGAGTCTGAGGAGGTTTAATCAGAAGGCAAGGAACATATGCAATGAGGACATTAGCTAATTTGAATCATAATACCGCATCAAAGTAATTTGGGTATATTAGCCATCTCAGATAATAGCCTGGTGTCTTTTCTACATCATTCACTCGCCTAGGTAAAAGGAGAGGCAGAGTAATTGCAATGGCTACTGGAGAGACCTCTATTGATCCAGTGAAGCCATTAACGAATGTCCTCAAACCTGTTCAGGAAGCTTGGGAAAAGACTGATGACAAACTCACTGTTGATAGACTGGGCTTTGCAGCTGTGATAGTGCTTTGGGGCTTCAACTGGACTTATCGCGGCAATTGACAAGTTTCCTCTTATTCCAAGCGCATTTGAATTTGTTGAAAATCTGTTTCCTGGGTGGTTTATATACCAAAATTTGTTCTTCAAACCGGATAGGGAATAGCTATGGGCAAAAAAGTTCAAAATGTTATATCAGAAATTACAGGTCAGTGAGTTTGGTTTTTTCACACATGCATTAATAAGCATGCTGAAGACTGTGCAGATTTATAGAAGCCGGAGACACCAAGGAAATCATATGTAACGTGGCATTTCTTGTTGCATGCCCACCGTCAGGCTTTTCTCCGCTTATGACAAATCCAACGCATCCAATGCTGTATTAAACGTTCTTCTTCATATTGGTCGTTCTGCTCCTGTAGGTTCTATACTGCTTGCGGAATATATGAAATTACAGCCAACGTTACAAATAGGCAGCGTTGTGTTTATTTCTGCAGGGGATCACGTTTTTCTTAGACTGGGATACACAGCACCTCCTTAATGCACGTCGGTTCATTATTAATGCACATATTGAAGACATGAAAGTGCTCTTTTCAAATGCGGTGATTAATGCCAAGTGTCGAGTAGTTTTATATGCTACAAGGCCGCCATGGTTAGTGACACTGGGATAGAGATGTGGCGCAAAAGCTGGAAGGATATTGATTGATGTCGATTAAAAGACGAGTGCACTAGTGAATGGCATCTGTGAAAGATTGAATGGCATCCCCTGGAGGCTGTAGAATTGAGGGAGGTCGACGGCAAGGCGGAGAAGATGGTTCTGTCGGTGTTTGGTTACGGTTCCATAATATGAAAGGCGGGTTTCCACTATGACAAACAACGAGTTGGTTTCATCAAAGGCTACCGTCGTCTTTTCCATCAAGGGAGCACAGACCATAGAGGAACCCCTGCCAATCCCGGCAGGACTGTTACACTCGAGCCTCACGATGGTCACATCAGTCGAGGCGTTGCTTACAGGGTTTCTGGACAGGAAGCTGAAGATATTGCTTTATCTTATCTAGAAGAGAAAGAGAAGGAATATGATTAAAAGGCCTACGTTGATTTCTATTTTGAAGAGGATTCAACAGAGCCAGTTATATCTGGAGTCCCTGTGTTCATTGCATCAACAGACAAGAATTCGAATAAAAATTACCTGGGCCCTGTACCATTGGAAATGATGGCTCATCAAATTGTTGGAGCTGTGAGTCCTTCCGGGCCTAACATTGAATATCTCTTTAACTAGAGACAGTTTTACTTGAGATAGGTTGCAATGATAGTCACGTGACAGACCTCGCAAATGCAGTTAGGAAAGTATTAACATGCAAAGATGGAGATGCTACTTCAAATGGAGATGCAAAAGTACTGAACTTCAGTGTGAACTTCAGCAATTTGTTGTCTTATTCACGAGATTGCTTTAAAGGATATTTTGCCGAGCCTTTTGAGTACTATAACATGCGCTGCCTCAATCTAGAATATCTCATTTGTGATTGAAGTGAATCATAGGATGTGGGGATAGTCTCTTTGTGGGGTTATGTTATCTAACAGCATATGCTCCCTTTGGATACTATTATTAAAGCGATGCCATTGGAATTGTTTCTGCAAGTCATTGGGTTTATGAAGAAAATTGCAGATTTGGTTGAAAGTTGTAAGCATAAAGTTTGCCTACGTAACCTCCCGGATAAAGAATTTAACAGTCTTATGGAGATACATGCAACTGGTCGTCTTTCTTAGTTCATTAATGTAAAAAGGCATTTAAAGTTACCCTGCCTTGTGATGGTCAGATGAAGTGGAATAGAGGATGTTGACACAGCTCCACTAGCTGTTCTGACCTATGCTATGGAGCTCAAAATTTACCTTGAAAAGCCTGAACCTCGTGCAATTACTTCATTGGCAGTCTAAGCATTCAATGTTGAAATTTTCCAACAGTCTCTTTCCATCTATATTTGACATTAGAGAATGGAATTTTTGAGAAGGGACACAGCCATCTATAATAGATGCTTCAAGAGATCAACGCGCACTTTTTAAGAATGTTCCAGCAGTTCTTATGGGAATTGGACTCATATGCAAGGGCTTTGTTCTATACCAACAGAAGGATCAAGATATTATTATTCACCTTGCTGTGGACGGTCTAGTACGTAGTAAATTACCTTACATGAATATTGTGGGAGGTTCTAAAAGTCTTTTAACAGAGGAGACAAGTTTTTCCTCAGGAGAAATATTTATTGCAAGCAAACCTTTTCTAAACAATCAAGTACTTAAGCTATGAACACTGACAATTATTTAGAAAACCAGAGAAGAAGAGTGTGTTTTCTTTAAATCACACAGCAGTTTCGTAGCGCGCTACGAAACTGCTGTAGGTGATGATTTAAAGCGCAGGGCAGCTAGTGTGATACTGTGAGCAGCTAGTTTGACACGGTGAGCGGGAGTTGTGGAAAAGGAACAGCTGTCTATCAAATACCACCTACAGCACATCAGAAACCTAGCATCATTCCATACCTGGAGTTATTAAAAGATTCGGGAACATGCTGCTATACTTTAGGAAAATGTTGGGAGACAGAGACCGTGGATGTAGGGTGATTATCTTAACTAATGAATAAGCTGTCTTACAGCTAGCATTCGAGACCAGCTTGCTCGGTGATTGTTCCCTTAACATATCTTAGCCATAATGAAAATCATACAGCTGTCCAGCATCCAAGAAAGCATCAAGTCTGCGAGGAGAATGAAATTAGTTTTTTAGTTGGATTAGGATTGTGTGTAGTTTTAGTTCAGGATGTTTGTAATTAATGTAGTAGTTAAGAGCATGTAGGAAGAGTTAATTGCCACCTTCGAGGCTCCCCTCATGCTGGAGGAGGAAGCTCGAGGTGTTGAAGTTTGCTTGCCTATATATGGGCCAAGTTAGGATGTAAAAAGGGTTGGATTGTATATACAAAAAACAGAGTTTTCTAGAGCTTATGAAAAGACTGTTACAGTAATAGCAAACAGAGTTTTTTCTTCCCAAGATTCTCAATGCATCCTTTTGTTCAAATGTGATAGTGGTTTTAGTTTCTTAATGTTCTTTTTACAGCCTTGTTATGGTACAATCCCTCAGAATTCATATTATATGCTCTGACTTCCTGTGTGCTTGACAGGCTGTGGGTTTTGGTGAAGTATGTTTGAACATCACTCAGAATTCATTTGTTAATGCTCTGACTTCCTGTATGTTCAGCAGGCTTTGATTTAGGTAAATTATGTTTGGATCTTTGATGATGCAAAGAGCCTTGGCTTCTATGAGATAACTGTGATTTGGTTTATTAACTGTGAGAGACTCCATAGCCCAATGAAGACTGATTTGATGTATGCCCAACCAGCTATATTTTTATAAAGGTGTGAAGAGTTAGCCCTCTAGTGTTTGAAGGATTTTTTCAAGAGTCATGAGAGAGCCCTCTCTGATTAGGAAGGCTAATTCCTAATCTAAAGTATGGTCTGAAACAGTTACATGAGACCTTGCTTGGTTGCAGTCCCTAGTACTGGTTTTGTGATAACAGCAGGCATAGCCTGGAACAAAGAAGAAGAAGTGGAAACTGAGAAATTAACAGCAAAAGAAGCTTGCATTAGCTGAAAATGAAGACCAGAAGCTGCAGGTTACACAGTAGTTACAGTCTCCAGAAGTTGAACCTTACATCAGAATAACACTCATCAACCTATTGCATTCTGTCTTCTAGATATATATAGAAGTTGATTACAAAAACACTCAACTATGTTATACGAGGAAGGATCATAATGACCAAAAACCATATTAATTCTCTGGAACGAGCTTCTGACATGATCTGCTGCTTTAATGGACAAATCGACCTTTCTTTGGTGTTCTGTAGTGCTTCTCTGAGCAGATGGAGTGAACAAAGGATGAAATTCCATGCCTGATAAATGCCTTCAACTGCTCGAGGCAGTCCTTTTTGTCCTTCGGCCATTCTGTCATTAAAATGCGGTTGCTGAGGATTTATGCGCAAAGTGCTAGATCTGGCCTTCTTCCTTCTTCGGGAGCACAAAACAGGTTAAAGGTGTGGAAGGAATGGCAGAGGCATGGGCGGAAGGAGAAAGATCAACCGTCAGATCATGTGGATCGATGACAGAGATCAATTTGGAGGCGCTATCGGGAGAACACGTGGACAGAGTAACGTGAGCCGTCGGATCACAGTTGGGCAGATCCGACGGTCATCGCATGCGAAATTTGCGCGGACGATAATGCGCGGGAGACGGGTACGGTGGCGGGAAGTGGTTTCCCTGCACCGCTTATGGGCTGTGGTGGTTTACGTACAGGGCGGTGCGATCCAGTCAGGGTGAGACATGTGGCCGACGCGAAACCGCTTCCCCGCGGGCTAACAGTCGTGCAAGTTACGAGAGCGGGGGCTGTGACTATCGTTGGATCCTAGTGAGATAAGATCGGACAGTGCGGAATGAATGCACAGGTCCACGTTGATTTGACATGACAAGGGTAGTACAGGCTCGCGGTTAAATGATTTGGCAAAGGCTTGTAGTTATATGCGTTAAAGCCTTAGTGCCTGGGGCTAAACAAAAATAAGTTTATTCAGGGTTTAAACAGGTTATCGGGATTTTATAAGGTTTAAACAAAAAAGCCTGGGAGCCAGGAAAAAAAAAATGTTTTGGTGGGGTTTACAAAGGACTATAGAAAAACATGGAAATAATGGGTTAGGGGTGAAATAGGAGAACGGAAGAGGAGGAGGAAAAGGAGGTGTGGGGAGTTATAAGGGTATAATGCAAATGAAGGAGAAGGATATAATAAACTGTTGCAAACCCTCTGCAACCCAAACCAGCACTGCCTGATCTGATTTTATCCATCAAATGTTGCAAACTAAAGCAGAGCTAACACTAGCTCCTCTTGGGGATGAGATCCTCCCTGTGAGGTCTCAAACTCGGGTCTTTTTAAAAAAAAAAACTATGCCTAGTATCCATTGGGCATGGAGTCAACTAAGCCTACTCCTAAAACTGAAAAAGAAATTGCTTACAATCATTAATGCCTGAGGACCTTAGACAACATAATTACTCAAAAATTGGCCAACTGATGGGCCATCAAAATTGTTTCTCCTGCTCTCAGCCCCTTCATCATAGAGCTGCAAAACATGATTAATTTGATCCTTTAAATCAAAATTTTCAGGACATTTGAGCTTAATAGGTAAATATGGATCAAATTTCATTTCCCCTCTGTGTATTTTCCTCCTTGGATGTTCTTCACAGGAGCCTCTGTACACCTGCTGAATAATCATGACTGTTGTGTACTTATCTTTGTCACCTGTGGCCTGCAAAATAAATATGAATGGTGCACCAATATGTTCATGTGTAGGGGACACAGAAAACTTATCTACTCCTGAATCTTTCTTTGAACAATGCTCATCCAAGGAAGAGTCCCACAACTGTACACACTCTTCCTGTGTCATCTGATAGGCTGCCAATCTGTGTGGGGGCCATATGAGTAGACATCAAAATATCAAGACTGAGATGATTAGTTTCAACCTTGAGCATTGAATTTTGTTCTGCCTTAGTGTTCGAGGGGCGACCTTGAGGGATTTTCATTTGAGTAGATAGAGGGACAAAAGATGATGGGGAGATTTCCTCTCCCTTCTTGATCATTGTGCTGGGAATAACATCTGGCTGGCTGATTTGCAGTTCTGCATAATCATGTGAAGATGAGCTGGCTTCGGGCACAGATTCTTGGAGGATGAAGGTGCCTTCTGCTGATTGCTGCTACTGAAAAGCTCGTTGTTCTGTAGTTACAACAAACTCATAAGCAGTACCTCTGGATAATTCTTCTTCATATGCAACTTGGGTTAAGAAGGGGGCACCTTCCAAACCATGGACCTCCTCCTCTTCTTCAAGATGCTCCTCTTCCATGACTATATTTTGACAAAGGGTCTTCACCCTTTGATCTTCGTTTACATCTCTGTTTCTCTACAAAATCTGCAATTGCTCCTATGCTCCTTTATATGGATTTGGATTTGGAAAAGAAAAGGAACAATGAGCTCTAGCTTCCTGAGAATACTGCTCAACCTTTAGTTTGGAAACTTCAGAAGCCAAAAACTCAATCATCCTAGCTAATTCATCAATCTCAGGCTGTGGGGATGATGAGGATTCACCTCCCTGACTTCTCTTCTCGGCATCACCTTCAAGTCTCTCTGCAGCAATAATATTTGCTTCTACTTCAAAGGCTGCAGATTGCATATCAGCCAAAGAAGTGCATCTTCTTTCTCTTAAAAGCAGGCAGAACTTAGAATCAAAGGCATTAGCATAAGTAAGCATGGCAGAAGCAGGGGTGGGTCTTACTTCAGCTGGAATTCTACTGTACATATGATTGGACCTGATGTTGAAATCAGACAGCAGCTCACCATCTTCTCTCTGCAAGTTCCAAAATTCATTATGATAAAAGAGTAGATCTTTATGATTCCCCCAGTGCTTTAAAAATACATCATCTAGAGCCTCAATGTCTGCAATAGACCTAGGGGGTAAATTTTTAAACCATTTTCTAGCTTCCCCATCTAGGCTTTGGACAAAAACCCTCATCCAAAAATCCTCTTCATTGATATCCAGGTTATCAGCATAGCTATAAAAGGCTTCTAAATGCTCCTCAGCTGATACTCCTTCTGTACCAGTAAACTTTGACATAAATTCTTGATAATCTCCTGCAGGCATGGTATTCAAAGGGGTAGGCAAGACTAAGGGTCCATACCTAGCAACAACTATTCGTTCTATCTTTGTAAGAGCTTGCTGGCATGCCATGACTAAGGTAAATGGAAGGATACTGGTAGACTGAGTGGGATGAATCAATGAATGGAATGGCAGAAACAGAGGAATATGATAGACAACAAGGAATGTTTCTTTCAACTGAGGTCTGAAAGGGAAATGAATGATAAGGAGCTGTATGAATCTCTGAAGGTATTTCTACACTAGCAGAGATACATAAAAATTCCAAGGCTTACCTGATCCTGATGCTCCTCACTGCGATATTTTCTTCTACTGAACGATCTTCTTAGGATCAAGCACTGATTCAACCGATGGTTACTAAGGATTTCTTCGAGCATGCCTCTCCAGCTGCGCCAGAACTTCAATGTGGAGTCACCAAATGATGGTCTTCCACTATTGGAGTCGCCAGATAGATGATTACAACCAAAAACTGTGCCCAGACCTTGTCTATCATCAAAATCTGGAACTATGTCGTTCTCCTAGGGAAGCTAAGCTTCGATTCTCCTCTCCCCGGCAACGGTGCCAATTAATGTTAGCACCCCAAGAAACTCTCCTAGGTTGTATATCAGAGATGCTCGGGAACATTACAAACTCAAAAAAATGTTGGATAAATGGTGGATGAAGGAAAGAAATGCTGCATATTCAAGATAGATAACCACTTCTACTATGCTTAACCCCAGACATGGGTGAACACCCCCAGACTACAAGGCTGTAGACCACCAATTACTCACAGTTTTAAGGAAATTGTGATGATGGAGAACACTGATCACACCAGTAGATGCCCAGGACCCTGTGATGGCCAACTGCAATGAGTTAAAAGGTCTGTAAATCTATTTCCTAATGCACAGACAAGATGACAACTCTCTGGCATTAAAACAACAGAAACCTGCATACAAATTCAATGATACAGCTAAATTCTAACACAAAGGTGGGATGACAGCCCCTCTAATGCTAAACATCAACAGCACATGAATAAATGCATAGCAGGCACAACCTGGAACAAAGAAGAATAAGTGGAAAGTGAGCAATTAACAGCAAAAGAAGCTTGCATTAGCTGAAAATGAAGACCAGAAACTGCAGGTTACACAGTAGTTACAGTCTCCAGAAGTTGAACCTTACATCAGAATAACACTCATCAACCTATTACATTTTGTCTTCTAGATATATATAGAAGTTGATTACAAAAACACTCTGCTGTGTTATATGAGGAAGGATCATAATGACCAACAACCATATTAATTCTCTGGAACGGGCTTCTGACATGATCTGCTGCTTTAATGGACAAATAGACCTTTCTTTGGTGTTCTGCAGTCCTTCTCTGAGCAGATGGAGAGAACAAAGGATGCAATTCCATGCCTGATAAATGCCTTCAACTACTCGAGGCAGTCCTTTTTGTCCGTCGGCCATTCTGTCATTTAAATGTGGTTGCTGAGGATTTATGGCACAAAGTGCTGGATCTGGCCTTCTCCCTTCTTTGGGAGCACAAAATAGGTTAAAGGTGTGGAAGGAATGGCGAAGGCATGGGCGGAAGGAGAAAGATCAACCGTCGGATCGCATGGATCGACGAGAGGGATCAATTTGGAGGCGCTATCGGGAGAACACGTGGACAGAGTAACATGAGCCGTCGAATCACAGTTGGGCAGATCCGATGGTTATCGCACGCAAAAGTTGCGCGGACGATAATTTGCGGGAGAGGGGTACGGTGGCGAGAAGCAGTTTCCCCGCACCACTTATGGGCTATGGTGGTTTATGTATAGGGCAAGTGCGATCCAGTCAGGGTGAGACACGTGGCCGGTAGGAAACCGCTTCCCCGCGGGCTAACAGTTGTGCAAGTTATGAGAGTGGGGGCTGCGACTATCGTTGGATCCTAGTGAGATAATATCGGATGGTGCGGAATGAATGCATGGGTCCACGTTGATTTGACATGATAGGGGCAGTATAGGCGCTCGGTTAAATGATTTGGCAAAGGCTCGTAGTTATATGCGTTAAAGCCTTAGTGCCTGGGGCTAAACAAAAATGAGTTTATTCGAGGTTTAAATAGGTTATCGGGATTTTATAAGGTTTAAACAAAAAATCCCGGGAGCTGGGAAAAAAAAGGTTTTGGCGGGGTTTACAAAGGACTATAGAAAAACATAGAAATAATGGGTTAGGGGAGAAATAGGAGAATGGAAGAGGAGGAGGAAACGAAGGTGTGCGGAGTTATAAGGGTATAATTCAAATGAAGGAGAAGGATATAATAAACTGCTGCAAACCCTCTGCAACCCAAACCAACACTGCCTGATCTGATTTTATCCATCAAATGTTGCAAACTGAAGCTGAGCTAACATGCACCAACCTACAAGAGACACCAATCCCCTCTATTGATTTGTACACACTAACCTACAGGAGATATTAATCCCCTCTGGTGCTTTGTAGGAACCAACCTATAGGAGACACCAATTCCCTCTGTTGCTTTGTAGGAAACAACCTACAAGAGACATCAATCTCCTTTGTTATAAAAATTCATAGGAGCCAACCTACTTGCTTGTTATTCACAATGTCTATTAGTTGCTTCTACTTTCACCAAGTCTTCTTGTTTCTTTGGTCTTCATAAGCTCTATTAGTTGCTTTTGCCTTTACTAGGTTTACCTGTTGCTTCTTCCTTCACTAAGTTGACTTCTCCAAAACTTATTTCCTTTGGATTCTTCTCAGTAACGACTTTGCATAGGATGCCATGTATCCCATTTTAAAAATCATATTCTAAAATTTCTACCACAAGTACCTAGATATCTCTTATTTGTCTCATCCAAATTTCACAGTATGAAACATTTCAAAAACAAAGTTATAACAAAAGTGGAAAATGAACTTGTTTGAATCATATTTCATGAGTATTCATGAACACTAAATTTATTCAACCATATCTTTGAAATTATAGCGAATCAAGGTCTAAAATGTGAACCAGAGGTGCATGGATATCTTTTTTTTTATATCCTCCAAGTTTCACAGCCTAAAACATCCCAAAACAAAAGCTATAATGAAAATTCCCAACTGACCAACATCAAGGACATGCAAATTATAGGGGATTCCATGCTTATCATAAAGCATATGAAATACAACTCAACAATGCAAAACATAAAACTAAACCAGATCATCAAGAGATCCCAAGGCATGATCCCTCTCTTTGATTGAGTTAAATTTTTCCATATCCTAAGTGGTAATAATAAGGAAGCTAACATGCAAGTCAATTTGGCCTGTCGGATGAATGAGGAAAGCAACAAAGTGAATGGTATAGTTTGAACGGTATTCATTCCCTAATCGTTGTTATGAATCTCATTATATTGATAGCAGAGTATGCTCCTTGTAGGATCAACAATTTTAATAAAAGAGACCATTTGGATTTTTTCCCCTCCCCCTAGCTTGTCTCTTATTCCCTCCTGCTCCCCCCTCCTTCCCTTTCGATTCTCCACCCTTCCCCTCCTCCTCCCTCTCCCTCCCATACACCTCCCCTTCCTTTTCTCCTGCCACCCTTCTCCCTTGCCACCTTCTTGTCCCCATCATCCATTATCCCATGTCCATGTCCCATCGCCATTCATTTCCCCTGGCCCATCCTCCCGCCCCATGGCTTCTTTGAAGTTGGGATTATGATGCAACGTGGCTACTACCCTCACGCTCGTAGTACACTTGGATTGGGGAGGCTCCCCGGCATGAGAATTCAGGGATAAGCTCTTTGTACCAGTTGCAGCAGTTGGCGAAACAAAAAGGGAAACATGCGAAATAATAGGGAGGGTGAGGAGCATTTAATCCCTCTCGTCCGGGAAGGTCAGTTCACACGAGGGAAGATGGAGTGGGACAAGTTGATGGATGCTTCATCGAGCAGAGAAATAATGGTGTAGGATTGGGATATAAACATAATGAGTACCCCTCATCAATTATACATCAGAGTTCGGACCAACATCTTCTATAAATTGAGTGACAGTATGATCTTCTGTCTCATGATTTGGTTTGTCTATGTCTAGGGGTATTTCTCAAAGTCCTAGTGGCCGTGACAGGGGATCCTAGGTAGTTTTTGCAATGACAAAGACAAATTAATGGGCACAGTGGAGGTTAATTGCACAGAGGGAAGTCAGGGGAAGAAGCCGAGTGTCACAGAGGGTGGAAAAATTGATGTTGTTGACAAAGAAGAGTCTATTAACCCATTTGCTAAGATTGGAGTTGACTCTGCATTAGAAATTGCAGCCAAGTGAATTTTTCTCAAATCCTCTTCATGGAAAATTTTACAGGAAAAGATGATAGCCCTACTATTGAAAAATTCATACAAAAACTAAGGAGCATATATGGGGTATTTTGGAGGTCTATAGTACTGATTGGTTTGAAATAAGAGGTCGCCATATGGTGGAACTCACTTGGCATCAAAGAATTGTCCAAATTTTCGGATGAAGAATTGGAAAAACTCCTTATGGACAAATGGTCTCAGGCTAGAGACTCCACATGGAGAGATGTCAAGGAATTATTGTATGAATAGGCTTCTGGCTTGTGGAGTGTTCTCCTTCCTTAAGGAGTGAATGTATGGTGTTGCCCTACCTTAAGGGTTTGATATTAATAAAGAGAAGCATTTTCTATATTTCAGATCTTATTATTTCTGGTTATCTTTGTATTTTCATATATTTCTGGGTTAGACCTATAACAAGTGGTATCAGAGCACTTTCTTGGGCAAAAAGTGGAGATTTTTTTTTTTTTTGCAGGATTTCTAGGGGTGGCGAGTTTGCAGATCAGATCTATACATTTTGGAGAAAAATCTAAAAAATCTAATTGCATATCTGGATTCTTTGCAAAAAAACCCGATTTCAAAAAAAATTGGTTGAATCGAAGTCTGGATGAAGGAGATATCACTAATTTAAAAATCAGTGGTGTTGTGGACAATTTTTCGGGGCAGCAAGTTTGCGGTGTTAACACTCAGGTTGTTCCCTTTGACTCCCAAGGGAATACGGCCGAGGTAACCACTAACCAATCTTTGGACTACAGGTTCTAGCCCACCCGCAATAAGAGAGGGCTCTCTCTTAATGATTTAGCTTTGTTGATGATGATTTTAGGCTAGTTATTGATTTCAAGGGGTTTTGTTTAAGTTTTGGTGGGAAGGATGATGCTTCCAAGTAGAGAGGTAGGTATAGTATGAGAGTTTTGAACCATTGGGCATGGAGTCAAGGAGTAGGACTACTGGTGCGTTTTCTTGGTCACAAGAGGAATATGGAGCAAGATAGCAACACATGAAACAACATTCAAGCTAAATGGAGATGGATTGAAGGCTAAGGAATGAGAGGAAATTAAGAATCTCTCATTTAGCTTAACAGAGGGAAGGTGAATGAGCTCTATCTAGGAGCAGTAAAGAATTCCTAGATAACTTGTCAAACATGGATGAATTAGGGAAATATGAGCCAAAGGGAATTCATATTCATTACCAATTCAGATGAAAACATAAAGAAACAACAGAAATTGAGCATAGAGCGCGGTTAAACAAAGTCCAAGCTATTCATTTTTCCTGCTATTTTAGATGGTGACATATGTATGATATGAGCATATATCAATGGAAAACAGAGGTAGGAAACACTTATTGAGTCATGTTGCAGCACAAGAATTCCATAATTCACTCTTAAAAACATTAATAACACAACAGACAGTCCATCTTCCAAACTTTCAGCAGTCTTTGATTAAAGAAATCATCAAACATACAGAGCGAGTCTCTAGTGGAGCGAATCAACCAACCAACCCTCTAAACAGTAAATTAGGGTGGTTTATATAGAGAAAATTTTCAAGAATATCTATTACAGTAGACCCTAAATAGGTCTGAGGGAAACGATTTTTTAAACCTAATCTTGCCCTGAAATTAATGCAAGAAAATATCTTTGAGCTGCGCTGGAGGCAGCTGTATCAAAATGAGTCAATATGGTGTCCTCATGGCTCTGCGCTGTTCATTTAGCCATAACTGTGCTTTGGGTTTTGATCCCCTGCTCTTGAGTGGTTTTGATGTGCATTAACTGTGATTTGAGAGCCTTAAAGGGCTTCACCACTTTCTTTGACTTTGCTTGGGGGCCTTTAATGTTCACCTACTTTGGTATTGCCGATCTGATACTCTTTGCCGCTTCCCTGATACTCTTTGATTTGATCAGGGCTTCATCTTTCCTCTAATACTCTTTCACAGTCGAATCGGGCCGCTTTCTCTCCCTTGATGTGATTGAAACTGTCAAATTGCGAATTTTTGGGTTTTGCAGGTAGCCGAGCTATGAGAGGCCCTCCATTTTGACCAATTTTTCTTAGCGATCGAAAACTGCCTCAGTTTTTCATTCCGGGCATCCTTTGCTGCGATTTTCACCTTTTGCGCCTTTTTTGGTGACGACGTCAGCATGGTGTCAGCGGTGGGTCCCCGTACGGCAGGGTGACGTGGCAGGGTGAAGTGGCAGTACGACAGGGTGATGATGTGGCAGTACAGTGGCAGCAACGTGGCACAGGACATGGTGGCGGGAGGCCGACGCAGGTTGATGACGTCATGAAGACGTGGCGCTGACGTCACTCGGCGAAGGGTGGTATTCGATTTTCCCTGCACCGCTGGCAGGGGTACGGCAGGGAAACCGCCCATCCCCCGGACGTTAACCTTCGGCGGATCGAGGGCTCAAAACGACCGCCCACCGTTGATCTGGGGCGCGCACAATCTGACGGTTGGCGGCACAGGTAAGGTGACGGGGGTTAGGGACGGGACCCGCCCGTATTATTTAAACAAAAATATGCCACGGGGGGTCATAAACTTTAGAAATGTGGGTTTTGCGGGTTAGGTTTAAGCGGGGGGAAATGATAATTTAATGTTTAATAAAACATTTAAACATTAACCTTGGGAAAATGACTGCGGAGGGGTAGAAATATAAGGTTTTAAGGGTAAAGGGGTAGATATAGGTTATTAACTCAACCAAAGGTTGGATCAATTCCAGAGTTTAGGACGCGGATGGGTTGATAATGGTCCCAGATGGACTATTATTTCCCAGAACTGTATGTACATAGCTATAGTGCTATAGGGTGGGATATGTAATATTTTTGGGATTTTTATATAGTTTTTTGTAACAATAGGGATGGGAAAATTTAGTTGGGGAGCTATATAAAATAGAATTAGAAGTTAATATGAAATTGATGAAAAAAGCGCTAAGTATAGAAATCTTAGGCTCTAAAGGGGAAATAGGACTTTGTTGAAGAAATATGAGATCCTTAAGTAAAGCAGATCTTTACTTGGGCAAATGTTATGGAAAATGATGAATTTAAGAAATATCAAGCAAATCTTGACCTCTTTTAGGGGAAGCTAGTGAATGGTTTGAGGGAAAGGAAGAAGGGGAAGTTAGACATGCCTCGCTTGAGCTGCTCCAAGGGAAAATTGCCTGATACTTGTGATCTGAATGGATATAACACTTGAAAACATAAAATGGATCACAATTCCTCATTCTGCCACCACAAAACTACCTACCCACCCTCCTACACCTAACATTTTTTCTTCTTTTTGCATGGGTGCACTTAGACTTGCAAACCCTGATTATCCTCTTTTCTTTTGACTGCCTTCCTATCTAAATCTACCCTTATCTCTTCCAAGGACCCAGATTAAGTAGTTGGACTCCTTCATTTCTCTACCTAGCTACTCATCTGCCAAGCTTGAACTGTTTGGACATACACTTTATTCTCTATCTCTAAAACAAGAAATTTAAACCTAGGGAAGCCAAGATTAAGTTGTTTGGCCTTCCCTTAACTGTGAAATCTTTCAAAAATGTAACTTTTGTAGCATGGAAAAGATGAACATTTTTGGCACTTCCACTGTCAATCATGAAATATGAAACCTATTGGTATAGGAAGCTAACATGCGGCATAGATCTGGACATCCTGGTGCAATATCTGCAAAATTTAATTGCATATCTAGATTCTTTATGAAAAAATACCCGATTTCAAAAAAAAATCAATCGAATCGGAGTCCGGATGAGGGAGATATCGCTGATTTAAAATCAGCTATTTTTCAGCAATTTTTTGTGACGGTGGGAGAGTTGCAGCGCAGATCTGAAATTCGAGTGCCTGGATCGGGATTTCTATCACATGGGCAGATGCATAATGGTTGTTTCATTTCCGAAAATAGGTCATAATAGGGATTCTGAGCAATATTGACTAAATTGTGACATTTCAAATTTTCGCCAATTTTTTTGTGATGGTGGGTCTAGATCAGAGTTTGAGGGACTTGTATAAATTTGATGGCTATCATCCATCAAAATGGCTAGCATAAATGGAGAAATATTTCAAATTGAACTACATCTATGATGATGTGACTCAGCTGAGTGTGGGAAAAATGTACTTGGACAATGAAAGATGGCAATGGTGGCAATGGCATCAACGTTGCTATAGAAGGCCCCTGACTTGGGACACATTCAAAAAAGCTCTTATCGAACACTTTGACCGAAAATCTAATCTTGTAGATAAGCTCACACAGACAGATACACAGCCTAGCAAAGATTTTATTTTTACAAGAAAGAAGGAAACCAAGAAACCTAAAGGGTTATTTGTTGCTGGTATTGTTAGCTCTGCTATTTAATTCAACTATTAAGGCTCAAAGGCAGCTTGGCCATCTGTTTTGTGCTAGAAGGGAGCTCGCAACAGTTTATTTCATCCTTCCCCCTTCATTTGCTTTATACCCTCATAACCCCACTACCTCCATTCTTTCCTCCAAAATTCCTTGGTAGCCCTGTTTTGTAAAGCCCCTAAGCGCTAAGCTTTAAACTCTCATAACCATAAGCTTTTACAAAATCCCTGGCCTGCAGCTTTCCCTGTCACACTGGTCTTGCCGAACATGTGTGTTTAACCTCCGTCGTCCGATCGTCTGCCGCACGATTCGACGGCATTCGCATCTCCCGCCGCTGAAACGTGCACGTGTGATAGCCAGCGGGGAAAGCGGTTTCCCGCGAGTCACATCCGCCACGCATCGTCACTTGAATGGAGTCGCGCCCCCACTGTACGTTTACCGCCCATTCCCGTAAGCGGTGCAGGGAAACCACTTACCACCATCCCCGTCGATTAAATCTCACGCAACTCTCGCCCCCGATCACCATTGGATCTGCCCACCTAACGATCCAACGACCCTCGTTCGTTTGCTCCCGTTTTCTCCCGATAGCCACTGCAAATTGATCTCCGATGTCTGTTTGTTTCATCCAACGGCCAGTATTGCCCTCCCAACTAGATCATCCGTCCGCCGTGCAGTCTTCGCATCCTCGACCTGTACCATGCTCCCGAAGGACAGAAACGGCCATTTACCAGTGTTTAGCACATTTACTCTTCAACTACCTCATTCAAGAGACAGCATGGCCGAAGAAGAAAAGGACAGCCTCGAACAATTACAAGCATTTATCAGTCATGGAATGTCTTTTATACCTCACTTCAGTTACCTGAAAGGACAACAGAGTAGCAGAAAATATCAGGATCATTCATTGAAGCAGCGGATTGTATCAGAGAATTAAGGTGGTTGGTGGTCCATTATTACCCCTCCACGCATAGGATAGCAGATATTTTTGTAATCAACCTCTACATATACCCAAAAAGACAATGTAATGAGGGTTGATGGTTGTAGTTTTGATGCAAGGTTCAACTTCTGAAGGCTGTAACTACTGTGATACCTGCAGCGTCTGGTCTTCATTTTCAGCTAATACAAGCTTCTTTTGTTGTTAATTGCTCATTTTCCATTTCTGCTATGTTCTAGGCTGTGCCTGTTATACATTTTTCATGTGCTCTTGATGTTTAGCATTAGAGGGGCTGTCATCCCACCTCTGTGTTAGAATATGGTATGTATCATTGGATGTGTTATGCAGGTTTCTGTTTGTTTAGTGCCAGAGAGTTGTCATCATGTCTGTGCATTAGGAAATAGATTTGCAGACCTCCTTACTGGTTGCAGCCGGCCATCACAGGGTCCTATGCATCTGCTGGTATGGTCAGTATTCTCCATGTTCACCTTATTCTCAAACTGTGAGAAATTGTTGGTCTAAAGCCTTGTAGTCTAGGGGTGTTCACCCATGTCTGGGGTTAAACATAGTAGAAGTGGTTATCTGGCTTGAATATGCATCATTCCTTCCATTCATCCACCTATTTCCAACATTTTTATTGAGTTTGTAATGTTCCCGAGCATCTTTGAGATACAACCTAGGAGAGTTTCTTGGGGTGTTAACAGGTATCTCCTTATTGCAGGTTCATGGATTGATTTAGAAGGAGAAGATCATTGTTTCTATAAATCCTAGTTGCAAGCATAATTTTATCAATGTTAATTTGGCAAAAAAATTGCAAGTTCCAGCAAAACACATTGAAAACACACAGGTGGATGATGAGGATGTTCAAGTTTATAAGGATTTGAAGCTTTCTATGGATAAGTATGTGTTGCATGGTGATTTCTATACTTCAGATATGGATAACATGGATGTTGTTTTGGGATATCCTTGGATGGAATCTGTGGGTACTATCAATATTAATGTGCAGAAGAAATTCTTGAAGCTCTGGTATAAAAAGAAGAAAATTACATTACACGATATTTCCATCAATAAACAGGTAGAGTACATGGAGGCTGAAGCAGAAGATGTTCCAGGGACTGACATATCAGATGATGAGCCTGTGATGATCGACAATCAAACACAAACAGAGGCTGAAGCAGAAAAGGTTACAGGTGCTGATACATCAGATGAGGGCTCAGTGGTTGAAGTAATATTGGAAGATAAGACACCACAGCGGGCACCACAGCATGCACCAGATAACAGTCAGGCTCCAGTAAGGGGTGAATTAAAGAAAAAGACACCGTGGGTTAAAACTTCAACATATCATCACCCACATCACCCCGCAAGACAACAACCAACAAGATGGCAACCAATTATCCACAAGGACAACAACCCCCGCATGACAGATAGAGCGGAGCGAAGATCCACCTACTACACATCAACACAGAAGAGCTTCCACGGTCAACTTCCATCTCAAGCGAGCGAGGCACTAGCGAGATGGAGGGCTCACCTTTCTCTTGGATGGCTAGATGCATGTGCATGGTACCAGTGTACTACTCTTTTGAGTAGATCTTATTATTTATGTTCTTCCTATGTTTCAGGGACGAAACATGCTAAGGGCGGTGGAATGTTATATACCTGGGGGGGATAATATGGGGTACAAAGAGAGGTACCCAAGGGAATAATGTAATAATTGGATGGGCCATAGTAATAAATAAGGTGGTTAACCCGTATCATGTAAGGGATCACAAGTAGTTAGTAATAATGTAATGGGCCCATGGTATTAGTTCGATGGTATGAGGGAACCATGGTAATGACCCATGGTATTGTATGTATGAGACCTATATAGAGGCTAGAGACTCCACATGGAGAGATGTCAAGGAATTATTGTATGGACAGATGTATGGCTTGTGGAGTGTTCTCCTGCCTTAAGGAGTGAATGTATGGTGTTGCCCTACCTTAAGGGTTTGATATTAATAAAGAGAAGCATTTTCTATATTTTAGATCTTATTATTTCTAGGTATCTTTGTATTTTCATATATTTCTGGGTTAGATCTATAATAGAGAAGGCACAAATAGAGTCTGTAAGCTTTTGTCTAGTTATTGGTTTTCCTACCCAAACCCCAAGCATGCTTATCAAAAATTATTCCTTCGGTATTATACAGAATCTCTCCCCCTCCTACCACCCCAAAAGAGCTTGGTATTTTTCACAAATTACATTATTTGTAATTATCTCCCAATGGTTACAGTACTCATTTACAATGTTTCACAGTTAAACATAAATATTCATATATATTCTCATTGTCCTTCATTTGGAGATTTTAAAATTCTCCTTTCAATTTCTATAATGAACCAATTTAACTTCATTGTTCTTTGATAAGTGGGTTATAGTGCTTTTCAAAAAAATTGATATTTTTCACTACCAATATTATGAGAAAAATTATCAAATCTAAAACACTTTGGAATAAAAACATGATTGAGGTGTCATTCCTCTTCATTTCTTATTTTCATTCCTTTTTTCTATTTTGATTGCATTCCCATCCCCGGCTCATTAAATTTCACTTGAACTATATCTCAAATATCTTTAAAAAATCGATATATGTTTTCTTATTGTCCAAAATTCATAGTAATATCCAATAAATGGAATAATTAATACTCAAGAATTTGTCATTAGCATTTATTTTTTTCAATATTTTTGAAAAATAAAACTGCAAAAACAAAACAACTTATAGATCTCTAAACTTAGCTCTAATGCCAATTAAACATTAAAAATATTATAGATTTATGTAACTTACATCATTACTATAAATAAAAAAAATACGTGCACTAAAATTTAATTACTTCATCATATATACATAAACAAATCCAATATGTATATATATATATATATATATATATATATATATATATATATATATATATATATAGATAAATAATAATTCCCCGATGGGGGTGGAAGAACAACAGAAAGGGAGTATTGGGGACGGTACCCACCACCCTACTAACCTCCTCGGTAATTAACGCAGGGGAAGGGGTACATGACACTCCTCCATCATTCACGCAAATGTGTGATAGTTAAGATTGTTATGAAAGGAGGGTTAAATATTTAATTTGGTTTTGGTCTGAAGCTATGTTGCAAAAAGAGGTGTCATGGGTCTAATGGAGGCTAAGTCTTCAACCAAGTGACTCATCTTGTAGTGATGGCTTGTTCTTATATAGTGTTTGGTTAACATCTACAGGATATGGTCATAGATTGCGGACTGAGGTGTGTTTTTGTTGTTTATTTGTAGCATGTGATTTGCTTTGGTCTCTGGTGTACATTGTTTGGGATCCTAGTATTTTCCCTTCCCTAAATTTTAATCTTAAGTTAAATTCAGGCTAGCTTGAATTGGGAGTTTTCCTTGGCTCACTAGATGGGAAGTGACACCTACCTATGGAATCTTTGTGTTGGAGTAATATTAGCGAGTATCCAAAGGGAGCTATGGTGTCTTCAAGAAAGATTGGATTGCCATGAAGGTAGAATATCACACATGGAAAAACATGTCTAGTGTGAGTTCTGACCTCCACCTTCACTTGGTTTAGGTTTGGATAATCGTGCTCTAGTAATATCCTTTGATTCATAATGCATATAGGCTGCATTATAATTTTGTTGATCTTTTGGGCTTGTGTGCCCTGTAGGTTTTGGTCATTAAAATTTCTCTGGCACTATGTTATTTTTTTAGGAAATTACCTATTGACCAAAAAATCTGATAAGAATGACAATAAAATTTTATATATATATATATATATATATATATATATATATATATATATATATAACTTTCCTAATAAATATTTAATGCTTCATAACCTTAAATTTTTTATTCCATGCCAAGTATGGCCTTATCATTAAATATTATGATCTCAATAGCAGCGAGATATTATTTTATGGGTTGACATCATAGCATTGGAAAATTGGAAGAAGGTTTTAAGGCATAGATAATCCTCTTCAAAATAACAATAATTAAATATGATTAAATTAAATTAAATATAAATCAATATTGATAAATCAAAATAAAATAAGTATTAATTTAAACATACAAAGATTTTTTTTTAAATATGAGATTTCAATAATAGTATATATGTGTGAGGTGGGTTTATGCTTAAGGGAAACACACTTTGTCAATGTGTGAGAGGTTGTAAGTGCTGGCTAACGTTATGCGCTTCATTTCAACATCCAACATAATGGTCTTATATCTTTTCTCATTATTAGTCCTTGCTTTGCAGGACTATAGCAATTGCTTGATCATTCAATGATAATTAAACCATTGTTTGACCTATTTTTTTCTTACTTATCCAAATTTAACCAAAATTTTAAAAGTTGCATGTTGAGAATAGCCATTCAATAAATTGTTGACCTAATTTTGAGTTTCAAGGTCTTATGAACTTAGTTTCGAGGTCTTATTGTAGGCCAAGATATATAAATCATTAAAAGTTAGGATATAAGCTTCCAATATCATTGAATTTCACTAAAACTTTGAAGTAATGTTGGTTTGGAGTTAGCATTACTCCAAGGAATTTAATGTTTGTGGCATCATAATGCATTTACATTTCTCAAATGGCTAACATGTAAGTCATTCAAACAAATCAAGCAACTATGTATAGAAATTTCACTCTGCAACTCTATTTATTTGCAAATTTTTACTCTAATGAATTCAAATTTTCATATCTTTGTGTATCTCTGCATGAATATCCCTATGCATTGATGTTGTTCTTTTCTTGAAAATTCAACATGTCCCTCTTGCCAAGAGGGAAATCAATAGAACTATGTGACTATCTGACCAAAATATGTAGAGAAAATTTGAAAGAGTTCATAAGCAAATAACAAAAGAAAAACCACTGTAAGAGTAGAATTATATAAAGAATCATATTATTTGTTAGATTTTTTTACAAGGAAAGAGGGTTTGCAAATAAAAAACAAAAAATATACATTGTTGCAATCAAACTTTGTCAAATACCTCCATGAATTTTGTTACAATTCTAGAATAGTGAATTGCATACAAACTTGGATTATATAGAATCATATTTTTTTAAAATTTTTTTTATAAGGAAAGAGGGTTTGCAAATAAAACACACAAAATATACATTGTTGCAATAGTTTAATTGTTAAAAAAACCAGATTGCTTTTTTTGGTTATGCCAATTCCAAAGACGGACAACAATAAATATCCTTCGGTTTTTACATAGACAGACTAGCCAAATGTTCAAACTTTGTCATATACCTCCATGAATTTTGTTAAGGTTCTAGAATAATGAATTGCATACAAACTTGTCTTCAAACTTTGTCATATACCTCCATGAATTTTGTTAAGGTTCTAGAATAATGAATTGTATACAAACAGACTCGCCAAATGTTCAAACTTTGTCAAATAACTCCATGAATTTTTGTACGCTTCTAGAATGGTGAATTGCATATAAACTTGACTTATATGGGTCTGTGTTATTAACCCAAAAACACAACGAAAGCTACAATACCCAATTTCAATTTCTGAAATCCATATTGAGGTGCTTTATGCACCAACCTTGCTTCAAACATAAAATTTCCATATTAATTATAGAACTAAGAATTCTATGAAACTTACCTGAAATCCCGGGCAGTGGGAAAGACCTTAGTCTCGCGAGTCCTTCGTCGAGGATTGTTGGATTTCCGAAAAGAGAGGCATATCACAGGGAGGATGGTTGGATTTCCGAAAAGAGAGGCATATCACAGTGCACAAGCCCAAATCTAACCTTATAGTACTGTCTCTCTCCTTGGATGTGCCTCTACTCTTTTTCCGATCCAAAAGCAGATCCATACCCAGCTTATAAAGATCTAGTACCTCGTTACCACCCCGTTAGCACTCAACGCAGGCAGGAGCATTAGTTTTCATGCGGTCGAGCTTAAGGAGGGGGAACATTATCTTACCTGAATCAGAGCCCATCGAAGCCATGAGGAGTTGGCCCTCTATAGTATATACAAGTATATAGGTATAGAATATGATTTGACTTTGAGTTAGGCAAGCTTGGGGTTTAAACATGGCTCTGTAGTCTGTGTTTATTAGGCACACATGTTCTTACCATGGCTGGGGATTTCCACATCAATCGTCACAACAGTGGCATGAAAATAAAAGTCCATCAATTTAATTCACCTCTATGCGATGAAGAGAAAGTAGAACCTACTTATACAGGCCTCAGAAACTTGATTAGGGGAAAACTTACTGCAAGATAACAACAAAATGAATTCTAAAGGTCCACCTGATAAAAAATTGGCTTGAGGACCCGCAATTCCCATCTTGAGGAGCGTATAGGAAAGGCAGAGCCTCCCGCTTCTGCTTCTCCCTCCTTGTTTGTACATGTAAATGCAGGAAACTGTTTGTACATGTAGATGCATTTTCCTGAATGTGTTATAACCAAAATAAGGGCACCAAATTATAGCAATGGTCGAGTAATCCATGGAAATGCACCAGCCTTTAGCCAGAACATGATGTAGGCTTTCAGGGCCTCTGTCGTTGATGCTTAAACTGGTGCTTTGAGTTCTCGACTTGGAACTGAGCGACGAGGTGATGGATTTGGATATTTCGGCTCAGGAACTGGATATGGAACTACAATTTCATTTGTTGTTTTGTGGAAATCAGTAAGAAACACTCCTAACATCAGTACTCACATACAATGAAAAAGGAGTCTATAGATTGGATCTATTTCTAAATATCTGAAAAGTAGTAATAGTGTATTATAATATAAGATCGATACTCCAATACTGGTAGAAAAGCAGTGTTACTAGTAGGAAAGCAGTGTTATTGACCTGGTGTCAATCCACCCGGTAGGAGGAGTGAGGGAGATTTCTCAATATGCCATTGTCATAGCTCAGAGCATGACACAGAAAGACTATTTGATAATGATGAATTTGTTAGTTTTTCTCTATCTAGTGCAAGTGCATACCTACCCATGCCGAATGGTGCCTACCGACTTCACCTATTCTATCCACTCATACTTAGTTGCTTCTTCTAGGTTGGCCTGCTCTTCGATATCTTTTTTCCGCGGGGTGGTTGAGCTGACTCATTTCATACAAGTAATAGTTGGTTGATTCGCTTCTAAATAAGTCAATAGTTAGCCGCCCAGACTTGGTAGCGTAGTGGGAATGGAAGAAATGGTAGAAAAGTGGGAATGGAAGAAAAGGCGGGTTAACATGGTTACTGTAGAACCTAGAAAGGAACCAGGTTATTGTAGAACCTAGAAAGGAACCAGGAGAAACACATCAAGTCCATGTTATTTTTTTATGAGAAACAAGTCGGGTCACAAGATTATCATCTTATATATGGAAATAAGAAGACCCAACATACATTTGAACTACAGTCTTTTTCTACGCACTCTGGCTCTGCTAGGATTTGATCAAAAATTTACGAGCTTGCATTCCATTGCATCGTTATGAATCTGCGCAATTTGGTTTGCACTGAGCTTTCGTGCGTGTATAATACTTCAGACAGAGAGGACTACGTTGAAAAGACCAAAGCAGAAACCTTCGAAGGTTCAAAGGTGACTAAGGCACTTACCTGTTGGGCCTCTACAAATTGTAGCCTTAAAATTGCATAGGTGTATCGAATTTTTGCCTCTGGTCGTGATACGTGCCAGCCAAAAAGATGCATGTAACCATTGACGTTGAACCTATGTTGAGCTGAATGCTAATATTAAAAAAATTAAAAACAAAACATCAAGTCTGCAGGGACTTATGCTACGCCAGTTGCCCTTGTTTACCTCTACCTGATGTGAGATGATAAACTGAAGCCAGAGACCGATGCAGATGGGAATATTGATGGACTCATTTTTTTTTAAGTTCATATGGCACTTAGTGTGAATGAATGAGAGGCAAATCGTTATTTATAGAGGCATATTGAGCCTTCGGTTGGAACTGCAATAGCTATTGGTCCTCTTTCTTTGCCAGCGCCCTTATCAATCCACCCTCTCTCCCACCATCCATTAAAGAATGAATAAAAAGGATTAATGATTTATTAATCAATTTACATATTAATTAATATTATTTAAATACAAATTAAGGAAATTTCTTTAAATAATTCTATATATTATATATAGAATTTGTAACAGTAGTGTGAAACTTAGAAAAGAGGTTGTTGTCCAAATAAAATATATATGTAACTTATTTCATGAAATATCGCTTAGTTGTTGTGATTATCTATACAGATAATTCAAAAACTGGCCAAGGGCTAAAAGGGGTCAAATGTACAAGATATCTATATGAAAAATGGTCTATGTGACATTGCCTAGTTACGATGGCTATTTACACAAACTATCCAAATTTTGTAATCGATTAATGAAAATGGATATATATTATGACGCGGCCAAGAAAAATGATAGCATACTTAGTCTATACATATATATCTACCAGCCAATGAGGAAATTTGAGAACCTTCAAGTTGTTATTTCCACTCAACATTAATCATAATGTAACAAAATATCTAAGTATTTCATATGCAGAGTGTAGCTTCTGGGATGTCCTACCAATTTATAATTGAAGTACTGCTTCTTTATCCTGGTCACTTGAAACATGTACAACATAGTCTTTGCTTTTTTCCAACACCTAGTACTCTCAAGTGACCATGATTGTCAAGACCCCGAGTTGGCACCAAGTCCAACGGGCACCCATGATCACCCATGAATACTTAGAGTCAAAAAACTGACTTGAGTGCGAGGAGTGCCCAAATACGATGAGCATGCCCACACGAAGGAGAGGTGCCTAGGTTGACACGACAGGCAGTACAAACGATTTGGTGAGGCGCATGTAAAGAACGTGCCCGCATGAAGATGGGGCATCGGACAAAGTATAGCGGAGGGCATCGTAGTGGAGAGTGCCCACTATAACGAAGAGTGTGTGGGAACCTGCACAGTATAGTAGCCTGTGCCTGCACCATGGGGCACCCGAGCGATGTGACGACGTGGCAGGCGATGTGACACAACGGGTGAAGGAAAGGGAGAAAGGGCGCAGGGAAATGTGTGACGTGACGTGTGAATCAAGAAAACAACAGACAGGGCATAGCATGGGCAACATGGCAAGGCAGAGCACCCAGGCAGAGTCACCCACCCGCCCACAGGCAAGTTGACTTGGGGGGGCATGCCCAAAGGCAGGGACGCCCACAAAAATGTTAAGTCAGCTCAAAGATGAAAAGGGACATCGGCCAAGTTAATTAACATTGGTGGGATGTGTATATATTCAAGAGAGTGACTTGACCAAGAGACATCCAAGGAGAGTCGCACAACACAAAGAAAAGTGTCAAGTTTCAGAAATCTCAGACCTGAGGTGGGAGTCCGGCAGGAAGTAGTGGTCCACATTCAGGAAGTAGCGCCTATGTTCAGGAAGTAGCAGCCTACGTTCAGAAAGTTGTGGTCGGTGTCAAAGCTGTGATATCGCAATTCTAAGGCAGCATGTGTTGGGGTAAAGTTTTGTTTGGGTATTTTCTGCAACTATGGTTGCAAGGAATGTTGTATTTGTATTGTAACCAGGGTGGATGAGTTTGTTGGTTTGTGCCAGGCAGCTGCCATGCCTTTGTTAGACTTTGTAAAATATATTTGTATTATATTTGCAGAAGTAATAAAGGATTAGGGCAAACTACTTGGGGAGTTTCCCCCTCCCATCGCAAACTTGTGTTCACTGTTATATTTACAATATCGGATTGTATTTGTATATTGTTGGATCACATTATTTATAAAGAAAATGAAAAAGAAGCTAAGTGAAATAGATGAATTGTAATTTAGCTGCATAATTGAAGTAAAGGAACACTTGGATAAAAATTTGGCTAAGTGTTGGATTATAGGCATAGTTCAGGTGACATTAGCTTAGGAAGAAGTGAACTCTCATCGATGTCGCACAACGCCCACAATGTACTTAAGTCACCACTAGCGTGGGGATGTGGCTGATGGTATCAGAGGCCATTTCGAAGGAAGTGGGTGATGTATTGAAGTTTGGTAGGGGAAAGACAACAAAGTCAGGGGCCGAGTTGAATGAATATTTAAATTGGTTTAGCAGGGGCAGAGGCATACCAAGGTTCGAGCCAAGTTAAACAAAGTAAAATGGTAGGTTGGAAAGAGGACCATGATAGACTTATGCAGCTCATGGGCACATTGGGCCACATGAAGGAAGAGATGCCATGATTGCAAAATTAACTTAAAATTTTGGAATACAAGGTTAGAACTGAGCTTCTTCAACTTGGTTCGCCAGTTGGGTAGGATGAAGTTGTTGATTGCAATGAGGAAGAGGAAGTTGTGATATGTGAAGAAAAAAGTGTTGGATATGTGCTCATGAAAGAAAAGGAACTTGTTGTAATGGAGCTTGCCCAAGTTGAACCAGGTTCGTGCACAATGCGACCATTGAAGGAAGGAGGCACTCACTTCGAGGGACCTCATGAAGATGTAAGTATTGCAGTAACTTATGTTTCCTTGAAATATTTTGATGGATCATATGCATAAATGAACAAAGGAAGCATGTGTTTGTCGATACGATGGGCAACCTTTCCTTGGAAGGTTGGGATGAGTCCTTGTGCAATTGGGAAACAAGGAGTGTTGGTTTTTGCATAACTTGTTTGGGCAATATGCGACCTTAGGGAAGAAGTTGCAAATGCCCAAGACAAGGGTGGAACGTGATGAACCTATGTGATGGGTGTGTCATTCTTAGTGTGGATATGTGGTTAAGTTCCTGGCATGACTCATAGATAGAACGAAGGAAGGGCACACTGAACTGAAGTGAAGGTGACATAATACACATATACTTGGGTGTACTTCTTCATTGCAGCTTCGTTGGAGCCAAGAGGTAGCCTTGGTGTACCATTAGTGGGGAAGGGAGCAATGATGGATGAGACTTATGATAGCGATATGAGGGTAGGGCGACCAAAGGCGCAAACCTAACCAAAGTTAAGGATGTGATGGTTAAAGTTGTGATTTTCATACCAACTAGACAAATTGGGTAGCTGAAGTTGTGTGCATCGAGTTGAAAAGAGGGACATGGTAGACTTCATGCAGGGACTTCAAAATAGAGTGCTTGAAGAGGATGTCGCATATGGACATCAAGAAGAAGTCCTAATTGAGGATGTTGAGCAAAACGTACTTGTCGATGCCACACGGAGACATTTTATAGATTAACTAATGGGGATGTTGGTCACATTCAAATAGGTAAGGCCATGGTCATTTTTGGAGGAAGATATGGGCAACCTATAGAGGCACTCATGTGACGAAGTGGGTAGAGGAAACTTGCGATGGGACTTGCGACCGAGACAAGTGTTGGATGAAGATGGTTCATAAGAGCTCATGACGACTTGAGAGAGAAGTTGCAACTGATGAAGACTTCATGTGATGGTGGTCATGGAGTATCTGGTTCATTGAGGAGATGAGGTTGGTTTTCACTTGAGTTTGACGTGGTATGGGATGCATACCTTGGGCACAATATAGGGTGTGTTCATGAGGAGTGACTTGATGAATGCGATAGATGCAAGACACCTTGGAGTTGGATGGAGGTTGTAACAATGGAAGTGCCTTGGTGGGATCACTTATGCACTAGTTGAGTTTGATGAGACTTAACCATTTTCATGGACATGAAGGTTGTTGTTTTATGACCATGGGCAGCACATGAACGATACAATGAGGCAAGTGGAGACTTGCCCCTTTGACGTCATTGATGTGTAGCATATTGTAGATGAGATGGATTTTTCTCCATGGACTAGATATGGCACGATGAGTGTTGGTTAGAGGATTGATGCATGGAGATGGGAAGAGTTCTTGATTGAAGTTGAAGATGTGGCAGAATGATAGAAAAATGATTGGCGAAGGCATGAGGAGGTGCATTCTCATGGGTTTGGACATGATGGTTGGACTGATCACCCAACTAGTCTGAGTCATGGGGCGGCCAAGTGCACGAATGCATGGAATATTTGAGTTGGGGTATGGCAGCAATAGTTCACATGATGAAGAGATGCGGTGGATTGGCACGATATGAGTTGCGACCAAACCCTACAGCTGAGTTGAAGGGATAATCCTTCCATGAGTTGAGGCAGTGTGGAGGATTGTGACGAGTTGTGGTTGATGACTATGGGTTTGAGGATTCTTACCCACATAGAGTCATGAGCCTTGATGGAGGTTCGTATGATAGGTAGGGATTTCATGCAGCATGGATGATTAGCATTGGAGCTGGTGACACTTTGCAACATTTGGTCTTAGCGATGGAGTTTTTTGAGATGGTTGTCAAGGACGACAACCTTTTTAGAGTAGGGGAGGATGTAAGGACCCTGAGTTGGCACCAAGGCCAACGGGCACCCATGACCTCCCACAAATACTTAGAGAGTTGAAAATTGGCTTAGAGAGAGACGAGCACCCAAGTACGACAAGCATGCCCACATGGAGGACAGGCGCCCAGGTCGACACAAAAGGAAGCACAGGCGAATTGGTGACGCGTGTGTCAAGAGCGCGCACGCATGAAGGCGGGGCACTGAGCGACACATCAGGTAGAGTATAGCAGAGGGAGTTGTAGTGGAAAGTTCCCAACATATCAGAGACTGCATGGGAATCAGCATGGTATAGTAGCCTGTGCCCACACCATGGGCCGCCTGGCCGATGCGATGACATAGCGGGCAATGCGACACGATGCGACGGGCAGAGGAAAACAAACAAGGGCATGGGGCATCTTGTGATGTGATGTGCGACTCAAGAAAATGGCTGGCAAGGAATAGCATGGGAAACACGGCAAGGTGGAGTGCCTTAGTAGGGGCGCCCACCTACCCATAGGCAAGTCAGCCCAGGGGGTGCTCACATAGGTAGGGGCATCCACAAAAATGTTAAGTTAGCTCAAAGATGAAAAGGGCCATCGACCAAGTTAATTAACATTGATGGGACGTGTATATGTTCAAGAGAGTGACTCAACCAAGATACATCCAATGCAAGTCTCACAACACAAAGAAAAGTTTGAAGTTCTCGAAATAGCAAACCTAATGCATGAGTTGGGCAAGAAGTAGTGACCCGCGTTTAGGAAGTAGCGGCCTACATTCGGGAAGTAGCGGCCTACATTCAGGAAGTAGCGGCCTACATTCAGGAAGTAGTGATCGATGTTCAATCTACAATATCACAGTTCTGAGGCAGCGCGGGCAGGAAGTAGCGGGATGTGCCCATGCACCCACCTAGGGAAGTTAAGGTCGGGGTAAAGTTTTGTTTGGGTATTTTCTGCAATTGTGGCTACAAGGAACGTTGTCTTTGTATTGTAACCAGGGTGGATGAATTTTCTGGTTTGGGTCAGGTAGCTGCCATGCCTTTGTTAGACTTTGTAAAATATATTTGTATTATATTTTTAGAAGTAATAAAGGATTGGGGCAAAGTACTTGGGGAGTTTCCCCTTCCCATTGTAAACTTGTGTTCATTTTTTATTTATGATATCACATCATTATTGGATATTGTTGAATCATATTGTTTATCAAGTAAATGATAAAGAAGTTAAGTGAAATAGATGAATTGTAATTACGTTGCATAATTGAAGTAAAGGAACACTTGGATTACATATGTACCAATGCCACCGCCTTTGCATCCCTTAGTACAGCCTAGAGGCACCACCTTGGCTCCCTGTTTCCTTTGCATGGATGCCTTAACTCTTTATATCGTGAAGAGGAAAGATTCAAATTTGGCACCACCCAATAGACTTTTCCTTTCATAAATCTAGTGGTCAATGACTCTTTCAACTTAAACAATTCAGCTTGATCACATTAATTAAAATTCAATCAAAACAGGGGATGAATTTTCCCATCCAAAAATGGCTCTAGAATTTAATTCAACGGGGTACAGCATGGTTCTTCATAGCAACAAGAAAACCCAACAATCTTCCCTCTGACCAAGGATCCTTAAGGCAGTCCAACCTCCAGTTGTGTTAATTAGATTCATTGTTAACTAATTAAGATCAACTATTAATTAGGGTTATGGTCAGTCATGGTTTCTCCACGCTAGTGTGGTTGCCGCCACTACCTTTACAATATTAGGAGTGGAACAAATGGATGTTACAGATATGGATCAATTAAGGAACTCCCCTAGTGCAAATCATCTAATAAAAGTAAACAACCTAAGTTTTAATCTATTGCCATCATGAAAACAACTTTTAAAAATCTAGACATAATAAAATCTAGTACTTTGATCAAGATATATTATAGTTTCAATAGTATAAATACAAATGATAAGACTTATCCAACTCAATATGTTATATAATTCTTGTGACAATATTTTTTTCACTATTTCAATCAATGATTAGAAGAGACTATGTAACTGATCTGAATGATATCATCAACATAGAACATGGTATTGATGCAAAATAGGTTTTTAAATTTGTGATATAATCTAATTAGAATATGAAATACATATAAGGAAAATAAAAAAGGAAACGACATACATAAATAAAACACAAAATCTGAATAGAGAAACTTCAAATTTTATATGCAAGAGAAACTCACAAAAAGATATACAACATGGACCAATATGAAAAGGCCCTCTAATTCTGGTGCGTGTTATAGGGAAGAAACTTACAAAAAGATATGCAACATGGACCAATACGAAGGGGCCCTACAATTCTAGTGAACTGTTATAGGGAAGTATATACTATAAAGGAAACAATACTTTGCATAAAATAGACATAACACCAAGTCTTAAATAGGTTACAAAGACGAATTGTAGGTTTATTGTGCTATCTCTACTTCCTATTTCAAATCCTCTATTATGTATATATGAAAATTTTATGAACTTTAATAATAAACCTCGATAACCATGGCTCATGTTGCCAACATATAGATCAACTACTAACTTAGCGAATTTGAGATAAGAAAAGGTTGATCTCGTGTTTGTGATCTGATTTCGCAAAGATTGGATGAAATTGTAATCCCTCTATTTTTGTAATTTTCTCCATGGTTGCCACATTGACTCAATGTTCATCGAGGGTTCTTGAACATTCTAAAGGGGGTATAATAGGAAACATCCACCTCAAGAACATTGGGAACAAACAAACGTCCATTTCGTTTATAAACAGTTGCAACTATCTAGACAAACGATGATTTACCAAATGAACAAAGTTATGTAATTTTTGGTAAAAGAAAAGAAGTTTCAGAAAAAATTAACTTATCGAACTTGAAAATTAAAAATAAAACAACAAAGTACATGATACACCTTTTCATGGTTCAATCAGGCAAAATTGGACAAAAATGGATATAATCAAGGTCAAATAAGGAGGAGAAAAAGGCCAAAATGGCTAAATTTCGAGTGTAATTGGCAAAAAAAATAGCCCCAACATTGCCCCTAGATGAAGGTTATTTCATGTCTTGATGCAACATTGAATTTACAAAATTTTAACCAAAATTTTATTGACTTCTATCACTTTTTCAAATGTTTTATGTTGTCTTGATGCAACATTGAATTGCCAAAATTTTAACCAAAATTTTATCGACTAAAACATTCATATTTGAAGTAGAACCCCTGCTAAACTATACTTTTGGTTTTTGCGTGAGAATTTTGACCTTGAATTTTTAGTTCTATAACTTTAGGGCTTATTTGTGCTATACCACTTATAGGCCTCTTTTATCAATAATGCATTTTGTTCTTTCAATCTATCATTTTTCTCTAAAGTTTCAATAATCTGCCTTTGTAATATTTCATTTTTCAGTCTTGGCATATCTCTCCAAAACTTGCAATTCCTTAACTTCTCTTTTTAATTTTCTAATTCTCTTATTCTTTTTATCCATGTCTAAATTTTATAATGTTGTATAAGGGTGTGCCTAGTTATCATTTTTTGAAAATAGAGAAGGATATTCATGAACAATTGTAGTAAAGATGGAAAATTCTTTGTCCTCTATTGCAATAAATGGAGAAGGTTATATGTCATCAACTGTGGTAAATGGAGAAGGTTCTTTATCATCAGCTTCTCTTGTCTCAAGATATTCATCAAAACCTTGTTGGTGCACATCCGCCTCAAGAATTTTTCGAGGTTTTGAAGTGGAGTATTTTTTTCGGGGTTTTTTTACTAGCTTTGCAGGCACGGAACCCTCTCCTTCATTATCTGGATTAGTTGTTTTATCCTCCTTGTATTTATGCTTGATTTCTCTCATCATGGCCCTTTTCCCCTATGTTGATATGTTATAACTTCCTTCCTATTATTACCCATTCTTTGTAGGTTATTTGTCTTTCTGCATTATCTTGGTTTCTTCTTCAAACCCTCTTGTATATTTTTGGTAGCATTCTCACCTTGAAACCCATTCTCTAATAGAAAATGTGATCAAGATATATCTCTCTTTTGCAATTCAACCACAACAATCATCTTCACCAATCCATGGTGATATAAAATTTGATTTATATTTGTGTATCGTTGTTGGATGCCTTACATCATTTTTCTAAGGGTTTTAAATAAATAAAATGGCATATTAATCAACTTCTCAATTTCAATTGTAATAGAAGTTGAATATGGTATTAGATAATTAAGTTATATCTGCCTTGACATGTTATGTACTTTTGAATAAGGAAGATGATGTCATTCCAAGGGTCTAAGAGCCATAGTCAAGGCACTCCATTTGCCTAATTTGAACATTTTCTGGAGTATTGAGAAATGGGGTTCAAGATTTTTCCTCAATGGGTTTATTCTTAAACTACTTCTCTCATTATTTAGGTAGTTTTGTAATGATATAAAGCAAATTCTAAAATATGTCGAGTTGAGTTTCCTACCTAAGCACACTCCCCATCAAATGTTTGGATAAATGTCTTTGTTACCTCCAAATTATGCCCCTGGAAATTTTCAAATAATTGTATCTAGCTAACCCTCTGTAGTATGTTATGACATTGAGGATGGACACCAAACAACCCCCCTTCTGGTTCAAACATGATTACTTCTTGGTTCACCATTCATAACATGGTTGCAATGTCAAAGAACTATTTTGTGCTAATTATGTGGAATTTGATTATAGCAAAAACTCTCAAACGGAAGGTGGTAGTATATGGTATTCAAATATGAAAATGTTTGGGTCTTTCTATGTTATAATAATGGTTGGGTATGACTTCAATATACCACCTAATTGTAATAAAGGCTTATCTAGAAATGATTGTGTATCAAATAGTGTGGTACAATAATGAATTGAAGGATTAATGGGAAATTCGATTAGAATGGTTGATAGCATATGAAAGGATAGGAATATATAAGGACCTAATTACTATTATTCATAAGAATAATAGTAATTAGAATAAAAATAAAAATCACATAGACTGTGTGTTTCAAATTTTTAATTCCTAATTTTAACAAAATTAAAATATATTAAAATTATTTCAACCAAACCTTAATTGATGCAGTATGTTCTAGCTAGAAAAACCTTCAAAGATAATTTCTAGACTGGAACCTTCATATTTGTCATTAAATTTTGATTGATATCGCTCCCTTGATTGATGAATAAAAGAAATAAATTGTATTGCACCATTCCCCTATGACTGAAACTATTATTATTGGAGATTATCTTGATTTATTCTTTTGTCCCAATTCCTTATTCTCTTATTTGTGCATTAATAGAGTCCTCTTCCATTCATCCTAAATATGGATGTTGATAAATGCAGCAAAAAATTCTCAATTTGATTTTTCCTTGATTAAAGTGAGAAAATTCAAATTTCCACATCAGCAGACAACTTGGATGCCATTAACTTGTGTGACATGGCTTGTGCAACCTAGTTTACTAAGTAAATTCGATTTGGAGGAGTTAGAGTTCAGTTAAGCATGCTTGATTGCTACTTTTTAGCAATCAAAGTCAGTTATCTCAAGTTTTTTTTTTTTTTTTTTTTTTTTTTTTTTTTTGGCTTTTGCTTTGTTTTTTTTGTTTGTTTTGTGTTTTGTTTTGTTTTGTTTTTGTTTTTTGTTTTTTTTTGTTTTGTTTTGTTTTGTTTTTTTTTTTTTTTTTTTTTGCTTTTTGCTTTTTACTTTCTTTGTTTGTTTTGTTTTGTTTGTTTGTTTGTTTGTTTGTTTTTTTTTTTTTTTTTTTGCTTCTTTTCTTTCTTTCTTCTTCTTCTTCTTTTTTTTTTTTTTTTTTTTCAGTTAAACTAGCTCCAGCTATTGGAGGAACTAGTGGAAGGTCGGTTTTGAAGTGGGACTTCAGTCAAACTTAGTGATCATCTAGTTAACTGATCAATCAGCCCAAAATAACTAGTGAATGAAGAGAAATTAAGTTACCCAGTCGAGGTGGAGATTCCAAGGCTGTGTAACATCAGTTGTATACTATTCTAGAGTGTACAACTATTTCATGCAACTTGATGATCAACCTGAGGAATTGCGTAATCCATTTTGGAGAAATTCCTAAATAATAGGGGCCTAATTTCTCAAGGAATTGTGCAAGGAAATAGGGGCTCAAGCAGAGGCAACAGTGACTAAGTCTAGGTCAGAGCTTCTCAGTGAGCAGAGAGATAGGTTATGCACTTGCATGTTGTGCTCAGTTGAGCAAAGAAATTGTAATACATCTATATTCATCATATTAATGCAAGTAGGCATTGGGGTTTTTAGTAGATTTCTTTCCCCAAGAAAACTATTGTGTTCATGTGTGTTATTTCTTATTGCATGTCTGAAATTTTTGTTCTATATTGTGAATTACTTTCCACGGAGCTATAGAGTAGGTTTGTGTCTTGTGATTGATCCAGGTGGATATTGGTGGCCACCCGCTAAGTCCACTTGGACCCCCACCATTTTTTCTTTCAGCTTTTTTAGTTTCCTTAATTGTAGCACAGTTTACTATTTTTAGCAGTTTTTCGGGTCTTGAACTTCCAGAGTCGTTTTGAGGCCCTAAATGATGTTTTTTGGGAAAACTGGGAGCAACATGGGTCCATGGACCGATGTTTCTCATCCCAAAGTTGTAGTTCTCGAATAGATATTTCTAACGAGATATTTTGCGCGTCAAACGGAGATCGTATGCCAAAGTTGCGACCTCGAAGTTGATTTACCAATTTACCCAAACGGGGCCCACAATTTGGCGTTTCATCTTCTAGGGTTATGTTTTTGGATGTTTAGGTTTTTCCATTGTTTCTCAACAATAAATAGGCCTTCGAGCCTCATTGTAACACAATTCAAAGGCATGTAGCCACCACATCTCTTCTCAGAGATAAGCTACCATCGCCCTAGCTGGTTTAGTTCCATTTATGTTTGTAAGCATATTTCTGTATTTTACATTAATGAAATGAAGTATTATTTCCATTACATCGCTTTGTTTATGGTTATCTCTGTCATTTGTTGCATTCTTGTTTAAATTTGGATCAGTGGTATCAGAGCGGTCTGCTTTTTCTCTATTTTTCTTTGCATGTCCCCAACGAGGTCGGGATATAAGGAGTTAGGGCTTGAACTAGTCGAACCTTTGCAAGACCAACCTCGCAAATCCCGATGGCCTGCCATGGCAGATGAAAATAAAGATGATGGGGCAGGATATCCTATCAAAATCTTGCTCGAAGAAGCCCTCGAGCAATAGAGGAACACGATGATGGACAAATTTTCCCAGATCCTTCAGCGGCTACCCAGGGGCAATGCATCGGCTTCCAACAGCTACTCTGGAAATGTTGTTGATCCCCTATTACTATCAGTTTGAATCCCCATTTTGACCTCTTTTTGGCACTATGGAACCTACTTCTTTGCTAAGTTTACTATCCTAATCTAGTCCCAATCCCCATTCAGGTAAATCTTCTTTTGATTGCATTTGGTTGTTTGTTGGTAGGTTTAAGTGAATATAAGTAGCATATTCTTAAAATAACTGATTCTTGTAATCGAGTGTAGACTTCTCATCAAAATGTGCAGGATGATACCAGAAGAAGCGGTTGAGGAACCATGACTCTCTATTTCAATACTCAAAGTCCACATGTGGATTGTCACTCAAACAATGCAATGGGCAAGGAATCACGCGCTACTCGATGGGGAGATCAAGCCAACCATGAGAAGAACACATCCGATCTCAAAATATTCACTCTCCTTCCTTTAGATACATCATACACTAAGTTGAGGTTTGGTTACGAGATTGTTCATCAATTCGAGCCAATAGTTCAAACCAACTTGTTTTGAAGGAATAATATTCTTCAACTATTATAAATTGCTAGTTTTAAGTTTAGAGTCTAACTGTAATTAAATGTCTATAAAAGACGGGGATGTAATATGTTAGGCAGCATGCTGAACATTTGAAATATTTTACTGTGTAACCATGACTCAAGTTCTAATAGAAGTCTGTTATGACGCTCTTGCTCTGAATTCCAGTTGAATGTGTTGAATGGAAAGTTGATGCTCATGTTTTAATTGTGATTGCAAATGTTTCGTTACTGTAAGTTTAAAAGCCCCCAGGTGTGGCTGGGCCCACCCATCTGGGTTAGCTCTATATTTTTCCATTGATAGTGTCACTATGAAACTAGTGCAGTTAGTTTTCTTTTCCATTATCAGTTAGTTTAATTGCATTGTTTTGTTTGATTGATTAGTGGATACAGGTGTGTGAATGATTGTGAGGTGATTGTTATTGACATAGTGGCAATTAGATTTTGGCATGAACTTTGTGTGCCTTCCAAACTAGAGCTGTACCGTTACCTTGACTTACCCTCCTCTTTGACACATCGTATGGTCACTTGTTGAGTAGATGGAATCAGTACCTGTGGACAATGCCAAAATAAGTCTTTAAACTCTTTAACACAATCTTAATTGATTAAAGACAGGCTCGGTTTATTCGCCAAACCTACCTTTGTTTCTCTGGGAAGACCAACTCGAATCAATCCCTTGACTGAACTATAGCATGGAGTAGGCAACCCAAAATAGGTGAATGTTGCATTGACTGTTCAAGATGTTATGACATATTTGGTTGAAATGAATTGAATTAATGGCCAAGGTAGGAAGTCACATTATTTGCACAGATGATTGATTGGAATTCATTTCATTCAACAAATTATTAGGTCAATGTGTTGTGGGTAGGTAACAAAACATTGCAGGAACGATTTGTGTGTGATTAGCTACTAAAGACCAATTCTTTAGTTTACCTCCCCTGTTTATGCAATTGCCAATTTCAGTAGTCGACTGAAACGATTTCTTTGCCATGTTTTTGTGCAATAATTAGTCTCATTTGAATGATTGATCTTTTCTGGGTTCATAAGGTTCCGGTTATCCACTGTGTATTTAAATCATTGCTTAAATTTGCAGCAGCATATTGGTTGTGAGTAAGGATATTCATAAGTCAGGATTGGTGTGATCCCAGAAAATATTTAAGTATAGTTCCTTGAATTTGTGTGATTACATAGCTAGGTGTTAAGCAGAATCAACGTTAAGAGTGCTTTCATTAATCAAATCATGTAAGTGGTTGATTTGAAGATGGGATGATAAGTAAGTAAGTGAGAGAGTAAGACAGAGTAAATCCTCCAAATTAGTACTTAACTCCTGAGTCTTGATAAGGGAACATTAAGTACAGAATGATTGTTTGATCAAAGCGCTACTAGGATAGACTACTCATTTGCTTACAAGTTGGATGGTTATAAATTTCTTCAGGAATGAATTGTTATTTACAATCAAGAGTTTAATCAGTTGGGTAGTTATTAGTATAGGTTGTTTGATTATTTCGAGTAAGAACTGTTATTACCATAGGATGCTTGTTGAGGAATGATTGAGTGGTTTTTCACATAGAAAGTCTGGTACCAGCATTCAGAGAATTGATTGATACTGTTTGGTGTGGATAAAAGTCTGTTTTCTAGAGATACATAGTTGAGTACAGATTTGAATATTGAAATTTGTAAAGGTTTTAGATTGAATTTGATTGTTGGGTTTGCTCTTGACAATTAGATGATTTGATTTACAAATAGTTATCATTCCATAAATTGTAAAAAGGAAATCATCAAACTCTGACCTAGCCCTGAACAAAGAGAGCGCAAGGCAATTCGTGTTTACGAACCCTGGGTTGACAATTAATATTAAGGGATTTAATCTGACCATTTAAATCTCTCAACAAATGCCACACCGTTTAAGGTACAAGTTGATTTTGAAATCCCCATATTCAAGGATCAGATAGATGCAAATGTCGTCGATAAATGGTTAAATCTACTAGAGGGTTATTTTTCTGTTCATGATTTTTCCAGTAGGGAAAAGATTATTTTCGCTCATCTCAAAGTAGCCCCCCACATCAAGGACTAGTGAGAAACCTATCGTGAGTAGAAGGATGAAAGTACATGCTCACTAGTTTCAGCTGCACCCACTTGGAATTCATTCCGGGATGCCATCAAGTAGCGGTACTACCTTGTCGGAAGCTATGAGGATCAATACATAAAGTGGAACATGCTATGGTAGGGAAGGGACCAATACATTCCAAAGTTTACCAATATTTTCCAAACCCTTCGCACAAAGTTGGGTATCAAGGATTCGGAGCAACATTTGATACTCAAATATCGCTGTTGTTTGCACAAGTACATCCAGTAAGAAATATAATTCTTGAACATCTCCTCGCTTAGCACGACATACCGATATTCTGTCAAGGTCGAGAAAAAGTTTAAACAGAAGAAGCGAGACTTTGGATCTGCGAATCCGAAGCAAGGGAAAGGTGCCCCTGAACCACAGAACAAAGGACAAAGCCAAGGCGGGGTGGCCCAAGACAACCCACCAAAGCTGCAGGCAAAGAACAACGTCGCAAAGCTAAAAAAGGACATGGGAAAGTGGTGTGAGTTCCATAAGAGCTACACTCACAACACAAGTGAGTGTCGGGCCAAGCAGTCACTAGTGGCCGAGCTAAATGTTTTAGAATCAGATGCATGCTCCGACTCTGAGTTAGAACCCAACAAGGGGAATGAGAAAGGGAAGAAGATTATTGATGCAGAGCCCAATGCCATTGTTGCCACCATGAAGATCCAAAAGGAGGAACCCAAAGATCCAAACGAGGAGGAGCGTCTCTTCCACTCCCAGATGTGGGTAAAGGGCTCCCCACTATAGTTCATTGTCGACAACAGGAGCCAAAAGAACCTCATTTCGGTAGAGGTTGTGAAGCGGCTGGCCTTATCGACCACAACACATCTACTTTGGGAAATAAGTTGTACAGGATACCGGAGGTAGAACTGCCTATCACCATCTCTTTGGTTACTGCAAACAATGCAATAAGCTCATTTCCAAAATCGGGAAATTTGTTTTCCTAATGATACGCCCTCAAGGAAAGAAGAAGACGGTGGCCACAACCTCCAGATAGGGCCCCTCTGCACGACAACTACAGATGGACAAGGTCATGGAGGAGTACGAGGACATCTTCACCTCCCTTGCAGGGTTTCCTCTACACTGTCAGGTCAAGCATTCCATCGATCTGACCCCAAGTGTGTTGCTACCCAATGGACCAATCTATCGGCACTCCATTCTGGAGAACGATGAAATTAAGAGGCAGATTCAGGAGCTGCTGCAGAAAGGTCACATCTGTCTGAGTTCATCGCCATGTGGGAGCCCGATCGTTTTGGTACAGAAGAAGGATGGGACTTGGAGACTCTGTATTGACTATCGGGCACTAAACAAGATCATTGTCCGTAATAGGTACCCGATCCCACGGATTGATGACCTCCTAGACCAACTCCAGGGGACAAAATATTTTAGCAAGATCGATTTAAAGTCAGGAAATCACCAGGTACCAATCAAACCCTCCAATGTGTGGAAGGCTGCCTTCAAAGCCAAGGAGGACCTTTTCGAATGGTTGGTTATGCCTTTCAGATTGACGAATGCTCCTACAACCTTCATGAGGCTAATGGATGACATCTTGCAACCATTCACCAACTCATTTATAGTGGTATACTTGGATGACATCCTGATCTTCAGCCAAAGTTGGGAAGAGCACCTCCACCACATCCGACGGGTTCTCCAAACATTGCAGCAACACAAGTTATGTGCCAATTTGGATAAATTCACTTTTGGCATGACTCAAGTTCAGTACTGGGATACATTATTGATGAATAGGTGGTGCATGTGGATCCACCCAAGATCCAAGTCATTCGGGATTGGCCATCTCCAACCACTCTGACAGATCTCCGCATCTTTCTAGGTCTTGCCAACTTCTACTACAGGTTCGTGTTGGGATTTTCTCATATCACTTGGCCCTTGAGTCAAGTCACCAAGGGAGGAGAGAAAGCAAAATTGTTTTGGTCTAAATCTCAATGGAAGGCATTCACAGAGTTGAAAGATTGCCTTTGCTTGGCATCAGTGCTCACATTACCAGACTTGCAACAACCATTTAAGGTCGAGACAGATGCCTTTGACTATGCTATTGGGGCAGTCCTTACTCAACACGGGCATCCAGTGGCATATCACAGTGATACACTTTCAGACACAGTTTAGAAGTATCCCACTTATGACAAAGAGATGTCTTCCATTGTGCAGGCTTGCCGACAATGAAAGCATTACATTTTGGGGAAGGACATAATCATCCACACAGACCACCGACCCTTGCAGTTCATACAGACTGAAGGGAAATTGCAGAATGATCGCCATCAGAAGTGGTCCACATACTTGCAATAGTTCCATTTGAATATCTAGTATAAGAAGGGAAGCACCAATAATGTTGCGGATTGCCTCAGACCACCGTGCTCAACTCTTGTGGGCATGAGACTTTTGATTGGCCACTTCTCTACAAAAGTGACCCAGAATTCAGCCACACATACCAGACACTCTTGGAGGGTCAGCATGTTCTAGATTTTCACCTCCAAGATGCCCTGTTATGTCACTTGGGTCACCTTTGTGTTCCTTCAAGTGAGCGTGCCAAGATGATTTGGGAATCACACTACAGTCGGGTTGTTGGGCATTTCGAGGTCGAGAAAATGGTGGCAGTACTGTAGAAGTATTTCTATTGGCCGAATCTTCAACATGATGTTGGGAAGTACATCAAATCATGCACTGCCTGCACCATTTCCAAACTGACCATCAAGAAGTAAGACCTCTATACCCCGCTGCCTACCCCTAATCGACCTTGGGAATCCATCTCCATGGATTACATGTCAGGCCTTCCTTCGACTAAGCATGGAAATGAATGTGTTTTTGTGGTCGTTGACAGGTTCTCGAAGATGGCCATTATGGCAGCCTACAAGAAGAATATCATAGCAGAAGCCACTGTTAAACTCTTCTTTGAACGAGTTTGAGTACACTTTGGGATCCCATAGTCTATCATCTTAGATCGAGACAGTAGGTTCCTTAGTACATTTTGGTCCAGTCTCTGGTCGATGCTGGACACCAAACTCACTAAGTCCACAGCCTTCCATCCTCAAATTGATGGCCAGACAGAGGTTGTCAATAGGATGATAGTACACATTCTGCACATGTACAACTCAAAGCATCCACGCACATGGGATGAGAGCCTCCCCTATGTTTAGCACAGCTACAACTGGGCTCTCCACAGCTTGACTGGCCACAACCCTTTTTAGGTGGGTTTGGGATTCCAACCACTATGTCCCATTGACGTGGACATGGCATTTGCAGCTACTCACGCAAATTCGGCTCATGTCCAGTCTGAAACAGATAAGGCAAACAACTTCATTGAGTCCTGTTAGCCTTAGAGGAAAACGGCCCAAAAATGGATCTAATTATGCCCTAAGGTCTCCAAGTGTGCTTAAAAAATCATGCCAATGGATCCATTAATGCCCTTGACATTTTAAATTTTGGCTCAGAGATCATCTAACTATCAAAATCGACACAAGAGGAAATCCCATGGAAGGGAGAAATGCACTATCATGAGGCTCAAAGCACTCTAAAAACATGAAAAAATCATTACCGCAGGCTTAAACTGGGCATTGCACAGCCACCGTTAGATATGGCCGATCAATGACCAAGATCTAGGTGGCAAATCGCTTATCGGTCGGTCAGGCAGAGGTGACAGGCTTAAAGTGAGCGCATGACACTATCGATCAATGATCGCCGATGATCAGATCGATGGGGAGCTATGTATATATATATATATATATATATATATATATATATATATATATATATATATATATATATATATATATATATATATATATATATAAGGCCCAGGGAATGAGCAATTAGCGATTGCGATCAGATCGCATCGTTGTATCGCATCGACGTACTACCATGGGGCGGGACCTCTGCACATACATATGGGCGACTCGAAGAGCCAGACCCGAAAGGGTCCGGGAAGTGGAACATATGATATTTGAAGTCCGCCAGGGCCATTTTCTCATAAATTTTCAATGATTCGACATATTTCCAATATAAAGGAAAAATCAAAACAGGTAGGATTTTGGGCGGGCCGTGGGTGGTAAGTGGTTTAGACCGAGCTCCGCCCAATGCCATACAGCTGCTGCCACGTGTCCAAGACAAGGAGGGAGAAAACCACCCTCATCGAGCGGTTAACTCTAGTACAAAGGAGGCGCTCGAAATGAATCATCACCATTGGATCTGGGACTCCCAGATTGACGGCGGAGACGTGTTATCATTGCAAACACAGAGCCAAGAGGGGAATAAGCCATTTCTAAAGATTTCTTAAGTCCAAAAAGGACAGAGGTAGGAGGGATTTTCAGTGTCACTACGTTTTCTGTTTTAAACAGAAAACAACCTGTATTGATAGAAAGGGGGCATTTAGAGGGATATATGGGCCCGAAGAACCATTGCATCATATAACAGAGCCCAGGAGACATACTTCCGGGAAATAAGATCCTAGAGAGGGAAAGAGAAGAGCCATTCCACCACACAGACAACGCAACACAGAAGCATCATGGAGCATGCGTAACTAGCTTGAAACAGAATCGACCACGAGGCATCAATAGACAACACAACTCATCCATAATAGCAGAATCAATTGTGGGGCATCTCTCGGACAAGAGAGCTCCCAGACAGCACAACAAACCACCCAAAAATATCTAAAAACTGTTATTCCTCTGTCAGAAGGAGGGAAAACCTCTAAGCCATGCTTGCCTTCAGGGAATCAAACAGTTAAGGGACAGAGGGGATAGATTAATACTTCGAGCCTTCTAGAGAGCTTAGGAGCATTGTAAACAAGCTATAAATAGTTGTTAGCAAGATGTAATAAGGGTTCAACTTTTGGAGATTATTCCTCCTCTGTTCATTCAAGTTTCTCATCTTCATTCTAGCAATATAAGATTCTTTTGCCATTATATATTCAATGCCCATGCTCTTTGCTATTCTATGTTTGCACTTGAATGGTTTGTTCAGGTTTTATTTGTGTTTAAGGCCAGATAACTGTCATCTTATCTCTGCTTTGATATATTATATTTGCAAGCTTCTTTGCTACTTGTAGCTAGTCATTTATATGTGTTATTATATGTGCATCTTCCAATATAGTCAGTAAGCTCATTTGCTGCCTGTAGCTAGCCATTCATATATGTTCATGTATGCAATCTGCTGGTACTATCAGTATTCTCCATCTATCCATTAAATCTACAAATTATTGAGCATTAGTGGTCTAAAGCCTAGTGTTGTTGAGGGTGTTCATGCATGTCTTGAGTGGGAATAGAGTTGAAATGGTTATCTGACTTGATCCAAACCATCATCCATTCCAATAGTTCTGAGAACAATATTGAAGATTATATGTTACTAGGCATCTCTGCGCTGCAACCTAGGAGAGTTTCCTGGAGTGCTAATAAGCACATCCAACATATTTGCCAGCAGGTCCATGACATTCTAGAGAAATCAAATGCCAAGTACAAGAAACGGCATGATCAACATCGGGTGCCACACAAGTTTTAGGTGGGTGACAAAGTCTGGTTGCATTTGCAAAAGGAACGCCTTACTGGAGCCTATCGAAAACTTAGACCACTCCGATATGGTCCTTACACCATTACCAAGGTTGTGTGAGACAATGCATTTGAGCTCAACATTCCCCCATTCCTTGGCATGCACCCAGTGTTCAATGTGGACCGCCTTCAGCCATACTTTCCACCATTACTAGACACATCCGACATTGCAGAACAGCTCACACCCACAGAGTTAAATCCAAATTGTATAGAACAAGCTGCAACTGATCGGATCATGGACACACAGATCAACCACACTCGCCAAAACAATATCCAACTATATCGAGTTGTCAAAGTAGGCCAACTCCTTCACTAGGGCAAGTGGCTCACCAGGGACCAAGTTCAGTAGAAGTTTCCTCATCTCATGGAGGAACTCAACGTAATGGGGACCATTGCTTCCTAATGGGGGAGGAATGATCCGGTTGGATATTGGTGGCCACCCGCCAAGTCAACTTGGACCCCCACCATTGTTTCTTTCATCTTTTTCAGTTTCCTTAATTGTAGCACAGTTTACTATTTTTAGCAGTTTTCTGGGTCCTGAACTTCCGGAGCCGTTTTGAGGCCCTAAACGACGTTTTTTGGGAAAACTAGGAGAAACATGTGTCCATGGACTGATGTTTCTCTTCCTAAAGTTGTAGTTCTCGGATAGATCTTTATAACGAGATATTATGCACATCAAACGAAGATCGTATGGAAAAGTTACGACCCCAGGAAGTTGATGTACCAATTTACCCAAACGAGGCCCACAGTTTAGTGTTTCATCTTCTAGGGTTAGGTTTCTAGATGTTTAGGGTTTTCCATTATTTCTCAACAATAAATAGGCCTTTGAGCCTCATTTTAACATAGTTCAGATGCATGTAGCCACCACATCTCTTCTCAGAGATAAGCTAACATCGCCCTAGCTGATTTATTTCCATTTCTGTTTGCAAGCATATTTCAGTATTTTACATTAATGAAATGAAGTATTATTTCTGCTGCATCGATGTGTTTATGGTTATCTCTGTAATTTTTTGCATTCTTTTTTAAATCCGGATCAGTGATTTTGATTAAAAATTCATGAGAAGTTGCATATCTAAACCATAATTTATACATGGTATCAGAGAAGGATTCACATTAGAGAAGGAATTTCAAAGTTGTTTCTCAAGAGGTTCAAATTTGGATTTCAGTGTAGCAGGAATGCTTCAGAGTTAAGAAGATGGCCTTCAATGAACTAAGGCTATAGTATGCCTTGGAAGGCACCTCTAATTTTTTGCATGGAAGGATTGCATGGAGGCGGAATTGGATGACAACGGATTTATATAATACATCAAGACAGATGTTCCAAAATCACCATAATTTGATGCCAAGAACCTTGCTCAGTGGAAGAAAGATGTAGCCAAGGAGAGGAGAATAATATTGAAGGGAGTATGGGATCAAATTGTCTCAATTCTCCATGAAAAAAAACTTTGTTCGCAATGTGGAAAGCACCGACAAAATTGTTCGAGAATAATAGTGACCACAAGAAGTTGGCGCTCAAGGATAAACTTTGAAGTATCAAGATGCAGAAGAATGAAACTATTCCACAGTATATAAGCAAGTTCACACAATGTCATGACAAAATTGGCGGGTTTGGTGTTCATGTTCCTGAAGAATACTTGGTAAGCCTAGCCCTTTTGGGCCTTCCCAAGAGTTGGCATAACTATCACGATTCGGTGAATGGGAGGGACAAACTACCGAATTGGGAGCACTTATGGTATGATTTGGTACAAGAGGAAATAAGGTAGAATACCAAAGATGGGACTTCATCCAAGGGAGAGACTGAAGAAAACTTTGCATTGACTAGAAAGGAAAAGAAGGGAAAACGGAATAAATCTCAATTCAAACCAGAGTCCAGTCAAGGGGTGAAGAAGAAATATTTATCCAAAATTAAATGATTCCATTGTCATGAATTTAGACACTATGCTACGAAGTGTCCACACAAAAAGGCAAACAAGAAGACTACAACAATGAATCCTTGGCTTAATAGTTTGAGCTTGACTTTACCCTTATTATATGCATGGAAAACACAGTGATGGGTAGCGTGCGGTACTTAGACTCAGGTGCTTCGTTCCACATGACAGGGTGTAGAGACTTTTTCAATAACCTGGAAGAAAAATGTTTGCAGATGCACATTGAGATGGGGGACGAAGGAAGGTATAGCATGACAGGGATTGGTACAATCACCTTTCAGAGGGAATCAAGCTCCCCTCATAGGCTCAAGGATGTCATGTTCATTCCAGGCCTAAAAAAAAATTGTGTCTCTATTGCAGTTTTGGAAGATCGTGGTTATGATGTTATATTCAGCAAAGGAGAGGAATTCCTGATACACGTAGCCACAGGACCGGTGAAGCATATCGCAGTTCGTGTGAAGAACTTGTATAAGCTAGATGTGGAATATTGTGCTTCATTAAGCACTAAGGCGGAGAAAGTGCAGAGCCACGATATTAGTGAATTTTGGCATAGAATAACTGGCCATTTTCATCATGGTGCCTTGAATATTATGCAACAAATAACCACAAGCCTCCCCAAAGGAGCACTTGACCAGGATGATGTGTGCAAAGGATGTACTTTGGGGAAGTACACAAAATCCACATTCCATGACCGGGACAACAAAGCACGTGAAATCATGGAAAGGATCCACTCTAATGTCTCTGGAGCTTTCTCAAAAGCCTCCACTTCCAGACACAAATATTTTGTCATTTTTATTAATGACTTCTCACGGAAGTGTTAGATCTTCTTCATGTCGAAGAAAGATGAGAAATTCTCCAAGTTTGTAGAATTAAGGGCACTAGTTGAGAAAGAAACAGACAAAAAGGTGAAGGCTTTCAGGAGAGATAATGAAGGTGAGTACATGTCGAATGAATTAAAAAATTTATGTGTGCAAGAAGGCATTTGACGAGAGTTGACAACACCCCACAACCCACAACAAAATGGGGTGGTTGAGATAAATAATTGTAGTATTGTGGGAGAAGCGAGGGTGATGTTGCATGACCAAGGCCTACCTCAACATTTGTGGGCTGAGGCATGCAACACAAAAGTATATTTATAGAACCATAGTCCTCATCATATTCTGGGCATGATTACACTGGAGTAGGATTTCTCAGGGAGGAAGTCGGATGTGTCACACATCAGGAATTTTTGGAGCCTTTGTTTACTACCATGTCTTCAAATAATCAAGGAATAAGCTTGAATCGACAACAAATTTGGGGGTATTTTTGGGTTACACATAAAATCCACAAAACTACCGTGTGTACTTGTCATCCCTTAGAATGAAAATTGTGTGAAGGGATGTAAAATTTAATGTGGAGAAAGAGACACAGTGCTCTCTTGAGAGGGAGCTTTAGATCCCACCATAAGAGGATATTTTAGTTCCAAAGGAGGAGCCTTAGGAAGTTATGGAGTAGACAAAAATTGAGGAGCAGAGAGTGGAGATAACCACTCAAGCAGAACCATCTAGAGAAGGCAGAAAAAGAACCAGGGAAACTGAGAGACTTGTGCAGGATGCGAGGGATAATGTGGGTGCTCCTTCAAATCAGCACAGGCATAGAAGGTCACCAGATTGGTACACTGGCTACATGGCTCTAATGAATGAGATTGTAGAGATTAAGCCACCCTATTTCAAGGAAGAAATAGAGAAATCTGTATGGGTTGATGCAATGGTGGAGGAATACAAATCCATTTTAAATAAAATTGTTTGGGAAGTGGTCCCAAGACCAACAGATAAATTATTATGGGTTCAGAATGGATCTTCAAGGTAAAGCATGTAGAAAATGGAAGCATATAGAAGTTCAAGGCTAGATTTGTGGCCAAGGGGTACTCTCAAGCTGAGGGAATTGAAAATGAGGATAATTTTTCTCCTATACAAAGGTACTCATCCATTAGATCAATTCTTGCTCTAGCTACGCATATGGGGTGGAAGATCCACCAGATGGATGTGAAAACAGCCTTTTTCAATGGATTTACTGAGGAGGAAGTGTATATCGAGCAACCAGAAGGTTTTGAGACATCTGATCGAGAGTCTCATGTGTGTAGACTCAAGCGAGCATTGTAAGGTCTCAAATAAGCACCCCGTTCTTAGTACACCATGTAGGGTTTAATCCCGTATAGAAATTACCTGCATATGAATTCTAAAACACATAAAATAAACAATGCAAGAGCATAACACATAAAACACATATACACAGAGATTTTTCCTTGGATCCTAAAATCGGGACTACCAGCTTGATTTTTCATTATGTTCCTTTCAATGTTATAATACATATTTATACATGCTGAAGCATCCAATACCATGGACCGAAAACCATCATGTCTAATACCATGTGTGAAAACCATGCACAAAACCATAGGTGGGTCCACCCAACCTAACATAGGTTCCAAAACCAAAATTTTCCGGGGCACTCCCCCGAATCCCATAGACTGGGGTTACGTGCACCCTTCAAACCCCCTGTGCCCCCCCCCCACCCCCGCTACGTGATCGACGCAACAAATGGAGGGCTCTGCCCCCCCTCTAACCCCTCGATTTACTACGTGGGCTAGTCGTGGAAAGAATATAACACAACCCAACATTCTCCCACTTGTTGTTTTCTTTCCATAGGGGGCCACAAGAGAGCTTAGTCATTTATCTAGCCCTACAATGCCCATTGTTTCACTACACCAAGAGAACTTCTCAGAGCTCACAGATTTTGTCAATGCATTTGCAGTATTCTTCAAAGTGTCCACCTTTACTAGCAACACCTTTTTGTCTTCTATCATATCCCTCACAAAGTGATATTGAACATCAATGTGCTTTGTCTTTGAATGATATGCAGGGTTCTTTGCCAAGAAAATTGCACTTAGGCTATCATAGTCTATCCTTATAGCTCCCTATACTAACCCCATACTTCAACAAAATCTTTGCAACCAAATTGCTTCCTTGCTTGCATGAGTGGCTGCCATGTATTCTACCTCTGTAGTTGATAGTGCCACTACAGATTGTTTCTTACTCATCCAACTGATTGCACCTCAAAATAGGTTAAACACATACCCACTTGTAGATCTTCTCTGATCTAGATCTCCAGCCCAGTCTGCATCAACAAAGCCACGAATATCCAACACTTTATCCAATCCTGGTCTTCCTTGGTAGAAAAAACCATAATCTACTGCTTCCTTCACAGTTTTGGGATCATCATCAGTAATAAGAAAAATTTGAACAGAAAGCAGATGGACTATACCTTTCTCACTGCCTTCTTTCTCAAACTGATATTCTCACACCCGGAGTTTGTGGCTCTTCAACTTCTGATTCCTCCTCTGCTGTAGAGTCTGATTCTTCCTCCTTTAGCTCAAACTCTATCTTCTTAGGTTCCTTTGGTTGGACTTCATGTTTAATAACATCTTTCACCTCTCTGAACACCACATCTCGGTTGTACAAAACCTTCCTTGTTACTGGGTTCCAAAGCTTATAACCCTTTAAACCATCCTTATACCCAATAAAGATGCACTTTTTAGATTTACTATCCAACTTGGTTCGTTTCTCCTTTGGAGCATGTACATATGCATCACATCCAAATACCCTCAGATATGAAAAAGAGGGTTTCTTACCAGTCCATACCTCTTGTGGAGTCTTATCCTCCAACGTTGATGAAGGTGATCTGTTGACCAGGTAACATGCTGTCTCCACCGCCTCTGCCCAGAATTCCTGTCCTAACCTGGCACCATTGAGCATGCTTCTTGCCCTTTCCATCAACATCTTGTTCATTCTTTCTACAACTCCATTTTGTTGAGGTGTATATGGAGTAGTCTTCTGTCGTGCTATACCACATTTCTTACAAAATTCTTCAAATTCCTTACTGCAAAACTCTCCACCGTCATTTATCCTCAGCACCTTTATCTTCTTCTCTATCTGATTTTCCACCAAAGCCTTAAATTCTTTAAACCCATCAGAGATTTAGATTTCTTCTTAAGGAAATATATCCATGTATTCCTTGAGAAGTCATCTATAAATGATACATAGTACACAGACTTACCGCGTGATGGAACCTTCATAGGTCCAAACACATCACTGTGCACAAGCTCTAATATCTGTTTCGCCCTCTTACCACCAGAGGGGAAACTCACTCGATTATGCTTCCCATATACACAATTTTCACAGAAATCAAAATCCAGAGAGTTATTACTCATACCTTTACCATGAAGTATTCGAAGGCCCTTCTCTCCAATATGTCCAAGCCTTTGATGCCACAACATGGTCTTCTCTCCAGAGACCATTAGATTTTCTGCTCCACTTTCAGGAACCACAGAACTATTGCACCCATCAACAACCATGCTACCTTGTAGGTTGTACAGAGTTCCAATCCGAACTCCCTGCATCAATACCAGTGCTCCCCGAACCATCTTGCAGGTATCCTTCTCAAACACTGTTTTTACACATGCATCATCCAACTTGCTTACATAAATCAGATTTCTGGCCAATGCAGGAATATGCAAAACACCCGAAATTGTTTTAACCCTTCCACCTTGCAACTTCAACTTTACTTTTCCGCGACCAATGATTCTAGCCTTCCCATCATCCCCTAAGAAGACATCACCACCATCATAGTTCTCATACTCGTAGAACCACTCTCTATGGGGAGTGAATTGAAAGGATGCACCTGAGTCAATCAACCATGCCTCATGATCTACATGTGTACTTGAAGAAGCCAAGTACACATCCCCACCTTCATCTGAGGTGGTTTTTGCCTCTGCCGAAGGAGCATCATCAGATTCTTTTCCTTTATCAGGAGCTTTATATTTACAGTCCCTTTTGTAGTGCCCTTCCTTTCCGCATTTCCAGCACACCACTTTTACAGGTTTTCCTGGAGATTTAGATCTCCCACTCGATGACTTATTTTTGTTTCTGTTCTGGGACCATCCTCGTACAGACAAGGCATCACCATTCTAGCTCTCCATATTTTTCTGTCTCATCTCCTCCCTCAGCAAGTATGAGACTATTTAATCAAACTGCAAGGCAGTTGCATTGCTACCTATTGCAATAACCAGACTATCCCACGAATCTGGTAGAAAACACAACAAACTGATGCACTTATCTTCATCTGAAATTTTAATATCAACAGATGATAACTGACTTACCACAGTATTAAATGTGTTTAGATGCTCTGTCACCGAGTCTCCATCTTTCATCCTCAGGTTATACAGCTTTTTCTGCAGGAACAGTTTATTCACTAGAGACTTAGATTGGTACAAAGTCCCTAACTTGTCCCACAAAGCCTTCGCCATAGCTTCCCCTAATACATTCAGCAATACTGAATCTGAGACACACAATTTTATTGTGCTCTTTACCTTCTAATCCAACTTCTTCCATTCTTCATCGGAAACTCCCGTTGGTTTAGTACCCAGATCTACTGCAATCCATTGATCTTTATCCACCACCAGATCCTCCATCTTGAGTTTCCACAACTCAAAGCTCTGACCATTAAATTTTTGGATCTCTATCTTTCCACTGCTCGCCATCTTCTTTCACCACCACAATCGATCTCGTATATCTCTCACTGAACAGGGTCTACCACATGCCCGAGCGAAATCCCTCAGCAACAAAGGCATCCCCTTGAAGCCAAAATAACTCTGATACCAAATGTAGGTTTTAACCCCATACAGAAATTACCTGCATACAAATTCTAAAACACATAAAATAAACAATGTGAGAGCATAACACATAAAACACATATACAAAGAGATTTTCCCCTGGATCCCAAAACCGGGACTGCCAGCTTGATTTTTCATTGTGTTCCTTTCAATGTTATAATACATATTTATACATGCCGAAGCATCCAATACCATGGACCGAAAACTATCGCGTCCAATACCATGGACCGAAAACGATCGCATCCAAAAACATGTGCAAAAATCATGCACAAAACCATAGGTGGGTCTGCCTAACCTAACATAGGTTCCAAAACCAAAATTTTCCAGGGTGCTGCCCTGAATCCCATAGAGTGGGGTTACGTGCACCCCTCAAACCCCCTGTGACCACCCCACTACGCAATCAGCGCAACGAATGGGGGCCTCCGCCCCTCCTCTAACCCTCCGATTAACTAGGTGGGCTAGTCATGGAAAGAATATAACACAACCCAACACACTAAGATCAATAATTATCTCACCCATTTGGGCTTCACCAAAATTGAAGCAGATGGAAACCTCTATCATATCACGGTAGAAGGTAAATTGCTTATTATTGTCTTATATTTTGATGATTTGATTTTAACTGGTGATGAGCAGTTGATCAGATCTTGCAAGGAGGACCTTGCAAGGGAGTTTGAAATGAAGGACATGGGTCTCATGCACTACTTCCTCAGGTTAGAAGTATGGAAAGGTGATGGGGAATTATTTGTCTCTCAAAGAAAGTATGAAAATGGGATACTACAGAGGTTCCACATGGAGAGTTGTAAACCCATGGTGACACCTCTAGTAACCAACTAGGGGAAGGAGGATTCCACTTCAAGTGAAGAAGTTGATGCTACCATTTATCGGCAGCTAGTGGGTTTACTGATTTATCTCATGAACACACGACCAGATATGTGTTATACATTCAATCAACTAAGCCAAGCTATGGTTAGGCCAACCAACTTATTTTGGAAGGAAGCTAAGCACGTTTTATGGTTCCTCTAAGGCACTAACTAGTTTGGATTATGGTACAGACAGACGAAAGGAGTGAAGATGTGTGGCTTCATAGATGCAGATTGGGTGGGGAGTCCATTCGACTGAAAGAGTACATCAGGTGGAATTTGCAGTGTTGGGTATGTAGCTATTTCTAGGTAGGGTAGGAAGAAAATATATGTGGCGTTGAGCTCAGCAAAAGCAAAATACATGGTTGCAAGTCAAACAACATGTGAGGTGATCTCGATGAGAAAGATACTTGTTGGATTATTTGGTTAGATGATGGATCCAATTGTGATATACTGTGATAATCATATTTGTGTCAAGCTCTCTAAGAATCTTGTTTTTCATTATTGATCCAATCATATAGATATATGGTATCACCATTTACGATATTATGTGCAGAGGTGGATAATATTGCTACAGTACATTCCGACAGAGGAACAAGATGTTGATATTTTGGCAAAGGCCTTGTCAAGAGGGAAGTTTGAGTTCCACAGGTGCAGGATAGGGGTGATTGATAATCCCTTTCTTGTTAAGAGGGAGTGTTGAAAAATGCAGCAAGAAATTCTAAATTTGATTTTGCCTTGAGAAAATTGAGAAAATTCAAATTTCCACAGCAACAGACAACTTGGATGCAGTTAACTTGTGTGACATGGCTGGTGTCACCTACTTTACTCAGTTAACTCGAGTTGGAGGAGTTAGAGTTCAGTTAAGCATGTTTGATTTCTAATTTGTAGCAATCAAAGCCAGTTATCTCAAGTTGTTTTCAGTTAAACTAGTTCCAACTGTTGGATGAACTAGTGGAAGGTCAGTTGTGCAGTGGAACTTCAGTGAAACTTAGTGATCATCCAGTTAACTAATCAATCAGCCCAAAATATCTAGCGCATGAAGACAATTTGAGTTACCCAGTTGAGGTGGAGATTCCAAGGCAATGTAACATCAGTTGTATACTATTCTGGAGTGTACAGCTACTACATGCAACCTAATGCTCAACCTAAGGAATTGCACAATCCATTGTGGAGAAATTCATAAATAATAGGAGCCCAATTTCTCAAGGAATTGCACAAGGAAATATGGGCTCAAGCATAGGCAGAAATTGACTAAGTATAGGTCAAAGCTTATTAATGACCAGAGAGATAGGTTATTTACTTACAGGTTATGCTCAGTTGAGCAAAGCAATTGTAATACATCTCTATTCATCATATTAGTGCAATCAGACATTGGGGTTGTTAGCATATTTCTTTCCCCAGGAAAGATATTGTGTGAATGTGTGTCATTTCTTATTGCATGTCTGAATTTTTTTTTCTAGATTGTGAATTAATTTTCGCAGAGTAGTAGAGTAGGTTTGCTTCTTGTGATTTTGATTAAAACTTCATGAGCAGTTGCAAATCTATGCCATAATTTCTACACTAGATCAGGAAAATTTTGAAAATTTCTCATGGATACTAATTCTTTATAATGAGTAAATATTGTATGTTGAGCTAACATACAAATTCCATTATTTCTGATTTTAATTTTTTTTCAAAAAGTATTATAGAATAGAAATCAATGGAATCCTTGTTGATTGAAACTGAATCCCGAGAGTATACACATGTTTAACATATGAAGTGTGCTTCATATATATCTTCTCTAACCCTCTTATTCTAGCATCTTCAAATTTTAAACTAATTGTAGGATTTCAATAAATCTTAAAATCATTGAACAACGCATTTTATTTGGATCTTTATCAACCAATTTCCTAGTTTTGATGCAAAAGTTCATGTCTAATTGTGCCAGAGATTTGGTTTTCACAACTAGACCTTTTATTTTCCTTTTTATTTTTCATATATTTATTATTATTATTCTTTGAAAATTAAATTCAAAATGGAAGAGGGGTAGGAATATCACTCCTTTCTCCTTCAACTTGCATCTTGGCTTGTTGAATTAATATAGAAACAAATTCATCCTAGATTGGCTTGTTGTAAAGCTTCAATCTATAACCATTGACCATAAATGAAGCTCCTATCTCATCTATTGTTCTTACCCTTATAGTGTCATTGTCAAAAATTGCTCCAACTTCATAAGGTCTAAGCCAATGAGTGGTAAACTTACACTTGAAATCTTTGAAATTGAAGTAAAAAAATAAGGCATATTCAACAACTTTAAACAACTTCTTTTTTATAAACCTATCATTTCATTTCACCCACTATTGTTGTATCAAAGAAGCTTGTTGCAATGCATCCTAGTGAATTTCATCTAATTCATTAAAGTAAATAATTTTTCTTTGTTGTGCTTCAAACATATCCCTCCCTAATTATGTTGCAAATTTTAAAGTTTTAATTTGAAATTTAATTTGAACAAGGACATGCTTAACATATGCTAGCTCATAAGTGGTAAAACTAGTAGTGGTCTTCCATATTTTTCTATAAGCCTAAAAAGATTTGGGAAATTTTTCTGCCCAGTCCCTTTGATGAAGCTAGACTTTCTTGGTAAAAAATGCTTCTAGAACCTTATTTGTGGACTCCATTTGGCTATTGGCCTATGGATGATAAGGATAATATTTCATGTGTTTTATTTTATATTATTAGATAATTGTCTACACTAGCTTATATGTAAATTGTGCTCAATTTCCCTTAGAACTCCAAATTAGAAAAAAAAAAATCTTCAAACTAGAAACCTACTATTGATTTTTTTTTTTTTTTGCTAAAACTTTTTCCTCCACCCATTTGGTAACATAGTGAATGTATACTATTATACACCTCATTTTCCTTAACAAGGGATTAACAGGTCCTACAAAATATAAGGCCCATTTCTCAAAAGGCTTTACAAAAACTTGTGGCTAAATGGGCATATCATTTGTTGTTATTGGTCTATCCATTGTTTGATAGTTATCACAACTCCTAAAATAAATTTTTGACATATCTGAAAAGAGTTGGCCAATAGTATCCCAAGTGACGCATTTTGTAAGTGGTCCTCTTATCTGCAAAATACCCACCAAATGGTATGTCATGACAAAATTACATAATATCAAACATTTCATCTTCTCTAACACATCTACAAATAATCAAATTTGATATTATGTAGAAAACATCCCCATAAATCCATAACTATTAGGCACTTTGTCTAATAATCCCTCGCTTCTCCCTTGGTGAGAAGTATGATGGTAGTTTTCCAGTAAATAGATAATTAGCCACATTGGAAAACCATGGAGATTTAACATATATAGAAAATAAATTTCATCAGGGAAACTATTTTTTTATTAGAACAATATCAATAGGATTATTGATACAAAAAAAACCCGCAGCCAAAATTTCTCTTCCAAGTTGATCTAAAATGGTAATATTGAATTCCAGCAATAACAACAACCATATTAATATCCTACCATTAGTTATCAGTTGATTCATTAAGTACCTAATGGTAGAATGGTTAATGTGGACAAAAACTTCGTAGCTAGTAATATAGTGTCAAAATTTGTTAACAAAACAAATAACTACTAACATTTCTTTTTTAGTAATAATATAGTTAAATTTAGCATGAGTTAAGTGTTTACTAATAAAATAAATGGCATAGGTTTGAAAATTTTCCTTCAGGCCTAAAATTTCTCCTATTGTTATATTAGATGCATCTATGGACATATGGAATGGTAAGGTCCAATATGGTCCTCTTACTATTGGTGTCATTGAAAATTTTTCTTAAGAGCTATGGTAGTGGTTTGATAATTAATATCACAAGAAAACTCAATATCTTTCATAGGAAACTTGAATAAAGGTAAGGTTATTTTACTAAAAATTTCTATGAAATGTCGATAGTATCCCACATATTCGAAAAACTTCTTACATCCCTTTGAGTTGATGGAATTGATAATTTAATAATCACTTCAAATTTCTAGGTAAACCTTGATTCTTGCAAGAGATGCATGGTGGCTATGTAAAATTTCCTTGGGCTAAAAAAATCCATTACTAAGTGCAAGATTTGTTTATCTAATTAAAACTTTATGAAAATTATCTAGAGATTCTACAAAGAAATTCCCATGTACTGATAAATTGTCCATGTATACCTCTAAAAAATTGGTATCATATCAGAAAAAATAGCTAGTATTTCCCTTTGAAATGTAGCAAGTGCATTATATATTCCAAATGCTAATACTTTTGGATCTATTTAAATCTAATTATATCCACTAAATCCATCAAGCAAAAAATATTTATTTTGTTAATGTATCCAAAGCTTGGTTAATGAAAGGTAAAGACAAGTGAGATTTTATAGTTGCTTTGTATAATTCTAGATAGTCTACACATATTTGTTGTATTCCAAATTTATTGGAATAATCACCAAAGGTGAAATATACTAGTTGTCTGAGATAGGGTAAATAAATTTTACTTTTAACAATTTTTGAAGTTCTTATTTTACCATCTCTTTTAAGATTGGATTCTTTACTCTCTGAGGTTGCCTAACAGGTTTAGCTTATCATGTATAGAGATATGATGGATGCATGTATTTGGATGGAACATTTCTATAACATCTGAATTAATTGACTTTCCCGAGACTCTTTTAAATTGGAGTTAATGTTTAAACATTTCCCAAGTAATTTTCAATGATTTTACTATAGGATTCTAATATTGAATTCACAAGAAATATGGTTTGAAATAAAGATGTTAAAGTATTCATTGTACATGTTTCCTAAAATCTGTCCTAAAAGATGATCGATAGAAAATTACTTAAAAAATAATGGTTTCCCTACAAAATTAGGATTAGAAATAAATTGATTGAATAAATTTTCATAAGTCTTTTATTTAAGATTCATGGCCTAAACAATTGTTAAAATTGGTTGAACTACTTCTTTCTCGTAATATGGTTCTTCAAGCCATGACATATGTTTTAATTCATTTATAATTTAGCAGGGAGTTAAAGTGTGACTTGTTTGATTTATATTTTGCCTGTAATGGTCATATTTCCAAATCAACAACTAATAAATGCATCAATTGTTACTGCCCAAGTTCTCCCTAAAATTCAAGAATGTCCTCTTAAATTAGACTTGGATTGAAGTATCATGAACTACATGACATTCCCAAGAATCAAGGGAATCAATAATGTATTTTATTACACCCTTGGATTTTACTTTACATCTATCAACTAATTCCAATACTGTAGGTTTCAGTCAAAGATTACATTTTTCAAACGAAAAAATTGTATATGTTTTAGAGGAACATATATACATTTATTGTCCATCATTTTTCAACCCAGTGATCAAATATGGATATCTCATACTTCCCTCATTACAACTATTTCCTTACTTCTATAATGAGCATCTTTGGTCTCGATATTTTAAATCCCCTGAAGATATATAGGAAGAGAACATCTTACAACACAATAGCTCAAGAAAGAGATGAGGGAAAAAAGGAGACTTCATCAATATCAATATATCCATCCAGTAAGGCGAGATCTCATTTTGAAATCATGCCTACTTCCATATCTAATTCACGTAGATGTGACCAAATGAGATTTCCTCAAAAGAATCCATAGTAGTTTGAATATCATTGAGAAGATACTCGAAACCAATGTTAAATACATCCACTTTGTGCTTTACCCAATCTATTGCAAGTTTAGAGTCCCCTAATACCTATAATCTGGTCATGCCTTTCCTCCGTGCCAAATCCATTAGGAACCTGTTCTGGCCAGCAACAACCCCCCTTCTTATTTTAGTTTTGACATCAATACTAAATAAGTGGGGACCCTTCATCTAAAAAATAACAAAAATTAGAACTTTTTTATTTCCTTTTTGAATAAATCTTGCTATCATAAACTTAGGAGAATACCTACAAAATCTAAAAATGACTTAAGTTTTATGATAGGTTCAAATAAAATCTTTCTCTTAAATAATAAAAACATCGCATTGCATCATAAAAAAGGAAACAATGACATCATATAAGTAAACCCATATAAATGTGAAATCGCAATGTGAGATCGCACACTGAAAGAACCCATCGCATCACAGTTTTCATATGCTTCAAACGTCACTTAAGGTGAAATGCTTCAAAGCTAGCGATATGCGATAACAAATCTCGCAAATCTCATTCCACACAAACACATGGTATTGAATGATTGTCGAAACATAACGGATTAGCGATATTACGATCTGCAATATTGCGATCTGTGATATTGCGATCTGCGATATTGCGGAGCAAATTGCAAAATCGCACTATCGCAGATATGTAGGGCACGTCATTCTAAAAAGGTTTTTTGTAATCCGTTGTCAAGTCATGCGCATTAATGTTAATTTAATAAGTTAGTTGATGATCATTAATGACATAAGGTTTCGATCTAATCAAGAATTCAGTTCACGTAGGGTGATATATTTTATATGATTTCAAACATTTAAAGCTTTCTCGTCACCTTATTCATATCATTACTCTTTCCTGCAGGAGCAGAAAACAGAAAGACATATGTAGAAATGTTTAGAGTATAATGGGAAAAGAAGGAGAAATTTCAATTTCTGAAGTCATCTAACAAAACGCGCAAGAGGTGAAAGCTGGCACCAGGGGAGCCTGGATCAAGAAACGGAGGCAGTTTTCGATGTGTGATTAGCACCCAATCGTGCATCGCTGGGAAAAACCCCTTGAGAAGGAAAGCCTCTGAACGCTAAGTCGCCAGAAAGTCCGAAAAATTGCAGGAAAAAGTGCTAAAGGCTAAAAACAAAACTCGAGGTCTAAAAATAGTGGTATTTATTAGGGATATATTTAAATGGTATGTAAATTTCTCCCAAATGCATAGAATTTATAGAATAGCTGGAGGCAAAAGGCTGAAGAAAGAGCATAATCCATCAGTAGGTTAACCAAGTTGAATTGGGATTCTTACTGAAAGTACTTGGTAAACCACACAGTCAACGCATGACTCTCAAATGCCTCACTAACTCTGCTGAGAAGATAGTGCCAGCACTTGTCGATTCTATTTTTGCAGGACAACTAAAGTCGGAGGTCAGCCAACCAAATCTCCTCAAGCCAATGCTAAATGCTTGTGACCACAGAGAACAGATACATAGATAGTAATTTCCAGATTCAATTTTAGTTTTAGTTTTTAGTTTTAGTTTTTCTTTATATGAGGATGGTCATTTAAACCACCTCCTATATTTTTTTAATAGACTATTTTCAGGGTTTAGCTAGTAGTATTTCAACCCTTCTCATGCAATTAGAGAAGGGTCCTGAAATTTGTCAAAAATGTTTCCTCAAAACATGCACTTTTGCACCCTCAAAGGAGGTTTTGATGAATGAATGGAACAAGGTTTATTGATATATGTGTTTAATATCTGCTACTGAAATTGCACGTTTGTACTCTTAGTAGATGTTGAACTAAGAATAAATAGATCATTATTACTGAAGCTCATGAGTAGAACTTTTTATCAATGGTACTTTTATCTCTTAACGATTTCTGCCTATGTGTTTAAGTGATATCCATGTTTAGTTATTTATATGTGAATGCCTAAATTCTTGAGTTATCATTTGGCACTTTTGTACGGTGATGGATATTCTATTTATGATTAATTTATGAATGGCTTATTATGCGATATGTTTTTCACAACTATTCAGCTAACTTTTTATACGAAACAATTCATCTTCATTGAATTCTTTTCTTATATTAATTGAATGATATTTATTACCAATTGTTGTAGAAACTATTTTAGATCGCATAATTGAAAGATTAAATCCCGGGTTAGTTTAGAATTAGATATTTCTGTTCATTAGAATAAAATTTGCATGTTGTTAGATTAGATTTAGAATAAAAGCATTTTACTTAGAAATTATTAGGAAGGAAATATCAATTCTCAACACACACACACACATAAATTGGGAAACTGGACCTATATCCCCAGTTGAACCCACCATCCCAAACAGAAAAGGAGTTGCTTACCAAGGTCTGGACTGGGTGGGTATCCCCCTTTTTGTAGACTCGATTTTCGGGGCTTCAAGATATTTGGCGCTAGAAGGAGGGCCTGAACTATGAATGGCTAGTAAATATAAATCCAAATACCATTCTAAGAGTAAATCACCCTCAATATCTCCCCCGACTTCTCCATCGCACTTAGAATCTTTAAATCTTGAGTGAGAAGTCGATAAAACAGCAACCACTACCACAAACCCAAACATTTCAGAGAAGTTGACTATTGAACCTCCTGAAGTTGAATCTTTGATCCATAAACTTTAGCGATTTTCTATATCACCCTAGAAATCTGAAATATCTCAAGGTAGTGTGACTTCGCATTATAACCCTTCTCATCCTCTTACCCGATTGCAGAGTGAAAAGTTTGGTATCCAACTAACTGAATTACCTCTACCTAAAAGGAAGAGAGCAAGGAAATCACCTAAAGTGTCTGATAGCGAGACTCTTTCATCATGATCATCCATCTCAACCTCTCCACTGTGAAGTCAACCATCCACTCATCCACTTCAAATTGTTGTCCAACATACTACCGAAACTTCAACATCTCCTGTACAATCTCCTGGAACTATAATATCTTCATCTTCTCAATCGCAAGGAACATCTTCTGCGCTTTCTTCTATTAGTAGTTCAGCGATGGCCCAAAATCCATGGAATAACCCAGGGGCAGTTTTAATGCTTGCACCCTTGAGTCAATTACTGGCCCATCCTGAAAAATGGCTGCCTAAGTTTAATCCTGAAGCAGGCATGCTAGCAGAAGAACACATCAACAACTTCATGTTATCTATAAATCTCAATGGAGTTACTAATGAAGATGTTGTTGTTTGACTCTTTCCTTATACTTTACAAGGAGCAGCCGGATCCTGGTATTTTTCATTACCATCCGCATCTATCACTAGTTGCGATATCTTCCAAGAACAATTCTTGACTAAATTTGTTGATGATAGGTTTACTGCGACATTGATCAATGACCTGTCCAATCTTAAGGCTAAAACAAGAGAACCCATCAAAGATTTTAACTCACGTTTCAACAAACTTTTGAATAAAATTCTTGCCACTTCCAAGCCTATCAAAGAAGTTAGAAGTGAATGGTACATATCATCTCTACCATCAAACATAGCGATCTTTGTCAATAGGGCTACCAAAACAACTTTAGCTGAGAATATGAAAGAAGCAATAGCAGTAGAAAAGCATATCATAGCTCTAGAAAAGAAAAACGTTGTTGATGAACGTAAGTGAAACAAGGTCACGTTCAAAGACGATCCTAAGAAAAACAACCAAAGGACCCATTTGGTTTAGAAGGATTGCAGAAAGTTTTGAAAACCATGTCTAACGAGATGGTCAACATCAAGAAACAGGTAGTAGAAACATATTCTAAAAAACCTTACAAGCCTTATAGGAGAAATCCTTCAATTGATTCAAAGCCTCCCAATGCGATTACAAATGCAGAATTAGAAGAAGAAGAAGAGGAAGTTTCCAATGAAGAGCCTACTGAAGAAGAAGTCGTAGAAGTGCAGGGAATGTGGGACTTCATTCTCCCTAACGAAGAGGATCAAGAGGCATCACCAGTTAGTACCAGAAGTAGAAATCAGCTAGATCCTCCACAACCAACTCCTAAACAAAAGAGCGCAAGCTCGATATCTAAGGATAAAGTCGCAGGTAAGAAAACGTCACCTAAAGTGACTCAAACAAGCCCAGTCCAATCCGATTCACTAACTCCATCCAAAACATTGATAGATTCTGATGAAATGGAGTATAATATCATAGAAGACATGAAGAAGACTAGGGCTAATATTACCTTTCATGAATTGAGCAAGTTAAAACATTAACAAAAGCTCCTTTTGAAAGAATTACATGCGATACCTGTTGCGCCTTTGCCAACAGTTGTAATCTCACAAGCTTCCCATGAGATGGGAAAACCTCCAACTAATGTGACTAATAAAGTTGATCCAAATGATATCGCTTTAATTGGAGGAAGGTCCAGATCTCATACTCCCCCATTTCTTCTTACTTATGAAGTTTTCAACAAAAAGTTGCATAATTGTTTAGTAGATTCAGGAGCCTCATCTAATATCCTGCCTAAATCAATATGTGCAAAGTTGAGCATTCAGCCGCAAAAGTCTACAATAAGTATAGTTCAGCAGAACCGGTCGTAGGTTGAAGTGATAAGTGAATTAAATCAAGTTACCATAAGGCTGTCATCGAATCCAAGGGTATGTCAAGTTATTGATATTTTAGTTGCAGACATTCCAAAATTTTATGGTTTAATTCTTAGTAGGGATTACTCTGAAAAGTTTCATGGATACTTTGCTATCGATTGGTCACATATGTGGCTCCCTTATAATGGTAAACCAAATCAGATAAAGGTTGAGTGAGAAAGACATCAAAAATACATAGTAACAGAATTGGAAGGAGAGAATGAACCTGTAGCATACAGCAACAATATAATTGGCAACTATTATGTTGATTCTTTCTTAGGAAACTTTAATGCTCATACTTCACCTTACTTAGAACATTTTGTTTTATCTCAAGTAGAAAAAATTTCCCAAACAGATAGTTTTAAATGTGTTAATTTTAGAGATAGTCCTGTAAATAAATATTTATTTTGGAAGTTATTTTTTGATGGTTCAAATTCTAATGATGGAGCAGGAGCAGGATGCATGTTAGTTAGTCCAAAAGGAAACAAAACTATGCTAACTTGTAGACTTGAATTTGATTGCACCAATGACACTGCAGAATACGAGGCCTTAGTCCAAGGATTATACAAGGCAATCGGATTAAGCATCAAGTATCTACAAGTCTTCAGAGATTCTAAAATTGTGATTAGACAGGTACGAAATACTATATATTGCCTATTAGGTTCAAAGTCTAATGATGGAGTAGGAGCAGGATGCATGTTAGTTAGTCCAAAAGGAAACAAAACTATGCTAACTTGTAGACTTGAATTTGATTGCACCAATGACACTGCAGAATATGAGGCCTTAGTCGAAGGATTATACAAGGCAATAGGATTAAACATCAAGTATCTACAAGTCTTCGAAGATTCTAAAATTGTGATTAGACAAGTACAAAACACTATACATTGCCTATCAGGTCATTTGAAGCATTATCAGTCTTTAGTGCAAGATCTGACTGAACATTTTATAACATTCAAAATTTCATCAATTCCTAGAATCCAAAACGCTAGTGCTGACCTTTTGGAAAACGTAGCTTCCAAGCTCATTCCCTCAGAAGACTATAGCCCAGACAAATTTTCAATCGAATTAATCTTTAGACCCTCAATTCCTAACAATGTTACAAACTGGAGAATTTTCAACAATGATCCTGATATTGTAAGCTTCCTCACATCAGAAGGATCTTACACTAATCAAATAATTGACGAGGACCAACATGATGAACAGTTGCAACAAGAAAGCACTAATAATGTTATTCCAAAATCAGTAGTCAAGTTGGAAGACCTATATGATTTGAAAGACAAATTCAATAGATCTACCAATTCAAAAATTCAGAGTTCAACTCTGAACTATGAATTAGTAAACCTAGGAATTGATATCAAGCCACAAAATATCAACTAAGATCTTGGCCTAACCACAGAAGAAAGATTAGCTTATATTTGTCTCTTGAAACAATACAAAAGTGCCTTTGCTTGGAACTACAATGATTTAAAGACTTACGACACTTCTATCATCCAGCATACTATCCCAATGATAACCGATGAAAAACTTGTCCAACAAAAGCTAAGAAAGATCCATCCTAATCTGGAAAGCCAGATTAAGTCTAAGCTCAACAAATTATTGAAAGCCAAAATTATTTTTCCTGTTCGACATTCTAGATGGGTGTCTAATTTAGTTCTCATCAGAAAGAAAAACAAAGACATTAGAATTTGCATTGACTTTTGAAATCTGAACAAAGCCTACCAAAAGGATAATTTTCCCCTGCCTCCCATGGAGCAAATTTTGCAAGTAGTCGCAGGATCAGAATTAATGTCCTTTTTGAATGGTTTCTCTAGCTACAACCAAGTTTTAGTACATCCAAACGATCAATTAAAAACTACGTTCAGAACCAAATGGGGTACTTACGCATATCAAACGATGCCTTTTCGTCTGATCAATGCTGGCACCACATTTCAAAGGGCCATGGACATCGCATTTAAGGGACTAGTAAATAAATCAGTAGTAATCTACTTGGATGATATAACTGTATACTCTAAGAAACGTGGTAATCATCTCAAAGACTTAAAGCAAATCTTCCAGCATTGCCAAAGGTATGGAATTTCACTTAATCCAAAGAAGTCCCTTTTTTCATTAAGTGAAGGAAAACTTCTTGGATTCATAGTGTCAAAATCTGGAATTCATATTGATCCTGATAGAGTTAAGGAGATTTCCGAAATACCCTTGCCTCACAATAAGAAAGCCATGCAATCCTTCCTTGGCCAAATTAACTTTGTTAAAAGGTTTGTTCCTGACTTCTCAAGGATTGTATCTCCCTTACAAGCAATAATAAAAAAGAATTCAATCTTCAAATGGGGCCAAGAGGAATATGAAGCATTTGATCTAATTAAGCAAGCAACTGTAAATGCCCCATCTTTAGCAACTCCAAATTTCTCCGATCCTTTCATTTTGTATACATTTGCCTCTGATAAATCATACGCCACGATACTTGCTCAAGCAAATCAAGACAAGGTAGAAGCCCCAATTTCCTTTTTCAATTCAAATCTACAAGGGGCCGATTTAAATTACTCTGATGTAGAGAAACAAGCGTATGTTGTTTTCAAAGCGATCAAGCACTTTAGACCCTTTCTACCTAAAACCCATACAAAGATCATAGTACCGTTTCCAGTGGTAAGAAATATCTTAGTACAGAGAGATGTGCGTGAGAAAAGAGCAAATTAGGTTACCGCCTTACAAGAATACGACGCTGGGATTAAACCAGCAAATATTGTAAAAGGTCAAGGCTTTTGCAAAATGCTGGCCGAAGCATCGCTTATTTTCGAAATACCATCATCAGAAGTACAAATGTATGAGGTAACCCTAGATGATGTTGAGCCATTATATGCTGATAACATATTTTATCTTAAGAATGGATATGCTCCTTCAAACCTGGATTATACAAAGAAAAGAGCTCTAAGATTGAAGGCTAAGCAATATCAACTTGTAATTGATGTACTCTTTAGGATGAATTATGATACTGTTCTCCTTCGATGTCTTGAGAAATCTGAAGCTGAAAAAGTGTTGCAGGAACTCCATGATGGACGGCTGGTGGACATTATGCTGGAGATGCTACATCACATAAGATCTTGTGCGCAGGGTACTATTGGCCTACATTATTTAAAGATGCGCATAGCTATGTAAGAAAATGTCAAGTGTGTCAAACTGCTGCCAGAAGACAAAAGAAACCATCGTTTCCTTTGCAACCAGTCAATATCGATCAACCCTTTGATTAATGGGGACTGGATATAATAGGTGAGATCATTACTCACTCTTCTAAACAACATAGGCATATCCTTACAGCTATAGATTATTTTACTAAATGGGTAGAATCCGTTCCTCTCAAAACAGCTAATGCTGAACAAATCATCAATTTCATAGATCAGTTCATAATCACCAGGTTTTGTTTACCCTCTGCTTTAATTTTTGATAATGCATTGTAATTTTTTGGCAATGCTGTGACTGAATTTGCACTCAAAAGAGGTTTTAAACTCAAATACTCTGCCAATTATTACCCACAGGGGAATGGGTTAGCTGAATCAACAAATAAAAATTTAATCAGAATTATTAAGAGAACCATCAACCAAAATCATAAGAATTGGCACAAAGATTTGACGTATGATTTATGGGCAAATCGAATAACACAGAAAGCCTCCATTGGCACTTCTCCCTTTAATTTGGTTTATGGGAAAGAAGTGGTTCTCCCAACTCATCTATCAATTCCCTCTTTGGCCTTAGTTCAATTTATTGACGAAACACCAACTTCATCCTTGCAACTAAGACAAATGCAAATTCTCAAGCTAGAAGAACAACGTGAAAAGGATAAAATAACTCATGCTCATCACCAAGCACTAGTAAAAGCTTCATTTGATTCAAACATGGTATCCAGAAAGGACTTTCAAACTTGAGATTTAGTTTTAAAATGGGATACGTCTCACGAAGAAAAGGAAAACATACGAAGTTCCAACGAATGTGGCTTGGCCCATTCCAAATTGCGGAAATCATAGGTCCATCCAGTTTTATGTTACAAGATTTAGCAGGGAAAAGAGAATCTTTACCTGTTAACAGGAAAATCCTTAAAAAATATTTTCCATAGAAGATTATTTCCTTATTTTTGTAGATTAGTTTTTCCTTTGATATAGATAATAAAACTAGTTGTAAATGGTTACGTTTGGAATTCATCAAAAGGACTAGCATTTCTTTTAGATTTTGTTTTTTGCTTTATAAATAGAATTGATTTGGAAAATTGTCATTGCTATTGAAAGCTATAGTCAAAGGTTATAAGCTTGGAAATGATACTAGTTTCAACTTTGTAAATTTTGATAAAAGACAACCTTTAGTGGGAATTTGTTTTATATCAGTCAATGAAAAGCATCAATAACAAAAACAAGGATTCTCTGTAGAAAATCTCTTTCCAAAAACTCTATAATTGTCGTCCAGATCTATTCTTAAGGAACCAATGTCTCCCTCCCTACCTAGAGAATTACGATCTTCAAGGAATAATCCAATGATACAATTTAAAATTAAAGAATAAGAGGTCTCATCACGAGCCGACTTATCATGATCATAGATATTATAGCTTGTTGACTTTGCCAAAACTGCATACCAAAACAGGGCAATGACTCAAGATTGTTGCAATCAAAAGACAAGGGGTCTCATCACGAGCCAGCTTGTTCAGCAAAGTTATAAATCAAGTGAGTGGCACTATCATAATTTGGCTACCAAACCAAGGCATTGTTCTTTAAGAATTAAAAGAAAATAAAAGCAATAAGTGTGGATATGGATTTCTCTTTGAAAAATTGTATATTTCTCCAAGTAGGATACAGGATCATTGCTGGGTAACAGGTAACCTTGTCGAGGCTATGAACACCTGCTGGCAGCAGAGGCTCTACCTACGACAAATGAACATATTTAGAACTGATTTACAGAGGAGACTTTGTTTTTATCTTTACAAACTAAGTAGTGGATGATGTAAATACAATGACTAGCTTTATGAAGTAAGCAATGAAAATTAACATAGAAGAAACAAACTAGCATTAAAAGTTGAAAGCATGATGTACTTTATCTTTCTATAATAAAGTTTGATTTTCCAAAATCCCTTCCGTTTTGGAAGTTTAGAAAATTCAAAAGAAAATCAGAGATAACTGGTTCTTCCAAGTGAATCACCAATTGTTGTGGCCAGCAACAACCCCCCTTCTTATTTTAGTTTTGACATCAATACTAAATAAGTGGGGACCCTTCATCTCGAAAATAACAAAAATTAGAACTTTTTTATTTCCTTTTTGAATAAATATTGCTATCATAGACTTAGGAGAATACCCGCAAAATCAAAAAAAGACTTAAGTTTTATGATAGGTTCGAATAAAATCTTTCTCTTAAATAATAAAAACATCGCATCACATCGGAAAAAAGGAAATAACAACATCACATAAGTAAACCCCTATAAATGCGAAATCGCGATGCGAGATCGCACACCGAAAGAACCCATCGCATCGCAGTTTTCATATGCTTCAAACGTCACTTAAGGTGAAATGCTTCAAAGCTGGCGATATGCGATAACTATCTCACAAATCACATTTCGCACAAACACATGGTAATGAATGATTGTCAAAACATAACGGATCAATGATATCGCGATCTACAATATTGTGATCTGCGATATTGTGAAGCAAATCACAAAATCGCATTATCGCAGATCTATAGGGCACATCATTCTAAAAAGGATTTTCGTAATCCGTTGTCAATGCATGCGCATTAATGTTAATTTAATAAGTTGGTTGATGATCATTAATGACATAAGGTTTCGATCTGATCAAGAAGTCAGTTCACGTAGGGTGATATATTTTATATGATTTCAAACAATTAAAGCTTTCTCGTCACCTTATTCATATCATCACTCTTTCCTACAGGAGCGGAAAACAGAAAGATATGCGTAGCAATGTTCAGAGTATAATGGGAAAAGAAGGAGAAAATTCAATTTCCGAAGTCATCTAACAAAACGCGCAAGAGGCGAAAATTGGCACCAGGGAAGCCCGGATCAAGAAACGGAGGCAGCTTTTGATGCGCGATTAGCGCCTAATCGTGCATCACCGGGAAAAACCCCTTGAGAAGGAAAGCCTCTGAACACTCAGTTTCCAGAAAGTTTGAAAAATTACAAGAAAACGTGGTAAAGGCTAAAAACAAAACTCGAGTTCTAAAAAAGTGGTATTTATCAGGGATATATTTAAATGGTATGTAAATTTCTCCCAAATGCACAGAATTTTGGCCAATAGTATCCCAAGTGAAGCATTTTGTAAGTGGTCCTCTTATCTGCAAAATACCCACCAAATGGTATGTCATGACAAAATTACATAATATCAAACATTTCATCTTCTCTAACACATCTACAAATAATCAAATTTGATATTATGTAGAAAACATCCCCACAAATCCGTAACTATTAGGCACTTTGTCTAATAATCCCTTGCTTCTCCCTTGGTGAGAAGTATGATGGTAGTTTTCCTATAAATAGATAATTAGCCACATCGGAAAACCATGGAGATTTAACATATATAGAAAATAAATTTCATCAGGGAAACTATTTTTTTATTAGAACAATATCAATAGGATTAATGATACAAAAAAAACCCGCAACCAAAATTTCTCTTCCAAGTTGATCTAAAATGGTAATATTGAATTCCAGCAATAACAACAACCATATTAATATCCTACATTAGTTATCAATTGATTCATTAAGTACCTAATGGTAGAATGGTTAATGTGGACAAAAACTTCGTAGCTAGTAATATAGTGTCAAAACTTGTTAACAACACAAATAACTACTAACATTTCTTTTTTAGTAATAATATAGTTAAATTTAGCATGAGTTAAGTGTTTACTAATAAAATAAATGGCATAGGTTTGAAAATTTTCCTTCAGGCCTAAAATTTATCCTATTGTTATATTAGATGCATTTGTGGACATATGGAATGGTAAGGTCCAATATGGTCCTCTTACTATTGGTGTCATTGAAAATTTTTCTTAAGAGCTATGACAGTGGTTTGATAATTAATATCACAAGAAAACTCAATATCTTTCATAGGAAACTTGAATAAAGGCAAGGTTATTTTACTAAAAATTTCTATGAAATGTCGATAGTATCCCACATATCCGAAAAACTTCTTACATCCGTTTGAGTCAATGGAATTGATAATTTAATAATCACTTCAAATTTCTAAACCTTGATTCTTGCAAGAGATGCATGGTGGCTATGTAAATTTTCTTTAGGTTAAAAGAATCCATTACTAAGTGCAATATTTGTTTATCTAATTAAAACTTTATGAAAATTATCTAGAGATTCTACAAAGAAATTCCCATGTATTGATAAATTGTCCATGTATACCTCTAAAAAATTGGTATCATATCAGAAAAAATAGCTAGTATTTCCCTTTGAAATGTAGCAAGTGCATTATATATTCCAAATTCTAATACCTTTGGATCTATTTAAATCTAATTATATCCACTAAATCCATCAAGAAGAAAATATTTATTTTGTTAATGTATCCAAAGCTTGGTTAATGAAAGGTAAAGACAAGTGAGATTTTATAGTTGCTTTGTATAATTCTAGATAGTCTACACATATTTGTTGTATTCCAATATTTATTGGAATAATCACCAAGGGTGAAATATACTAGTTGTCTGAGATAGGGTAAATAAATTTTACTTTTAACAATTTTTGAAGTTCTTATTTTACCATCTCTTTTAAGATTGGATTCATTACTCTCTGAGGTTGCCTAACAGGTTTATCTTATCATGTATAGAGATATGACGGATGCATGTATTTGGATGAAACATTTCTATAACATCTGAATTAATTGACTTTCCTGAGACTCTTTTAAATTGGAGTTAATGTTTAAACATTTCCCAAGATAAATTTCAATGATTTTACTATAGGATTCTAATATTGAATTCACAAGAAATATGGTTTGAAATAAAGATGTTAAAGTATTCATTGTACATGTTTCCTAAAATTTGGCCTAAAAGATGATCGATAGAAAATTACTCAAAAAATAATGGTTTCCCTACAAAACTAGGATTAGAAATAAATTGATTGAATAAATTTTCATAAGTCTTTTATTTAAGATTCATGGCCTAAGCAATTGTTAAAATTGGTTGAACTACTTCTTCCTCGTAATATGTTTCTTCAAGCCATGACATATGTTTTAATTCATTTATAATTTAGCAGGGAGTTAAAGTGTGACTTGTTTGATTTATATTTCGCCTGTAATGGTCATATTTCCAAATCAACAACTAATAAATGCATCAATTGTTACTTCCCAATTTCTCCTTAAAATTCAAGAATGTCCTCTTAAATTAGACTTGGATTGAAGCATCATGAACTACATGATATTCCCAAGAATCAAGGGAATCAATAATGTATTTTATTACACCCTTGGATTTTACTTTAGATCTATCAACTAATTCCAATATCGTAGGTTTCAGTCAAATATTACATTTTTCAAATGAAAAAATTGTATATGTTTTAGAGGAAAATATATACATTTATTGTCCATCATTTTTCAACCCAGTGATCAAAAATGGATATCTCATACTTCCCTCATTACAACTATTTCCTTACTTCTATAATGAGCATCTTTGGTCTCGATATTTTAAATCCCCTGAATATATATACGAAGAGAACATCTTACAACACAATAGCTCAAGAAAGAGACGAGGGAAAAAGGAGACTTTATCAATATCAATATATCCATTTAGTAAGGCGAGATCTCATTTTGAAATGATGCCTACTTCCATATCTAATTCACGTAGGATGTGACCAAATGAGACTTTCTCAAAAGAATCCATAGTAGTTTGAATATCATTGAGAAGATACTCGAAACCAATGTTAAATACATCCACTTTGTGCTTTACCCAATCTATTGCAAGTTTAGAGTCCCCTAATACCTATAATCTGGTCATGCCTTTCTTCCGTGCCAAATCCATTAGGAACCTGTTGTGGCCAGCAACAACCACCCTTCTTATTTTAGTTTTTGACATCAATACTAAATAAGTGGGGACCCTTCATCTAGAAAATAAAATAAAAATTAGAACTTTTTTATTTCCTTTTTGAATAAATCTTGCTATCATAAACTTAGGAGAATACCCGCAAAATCCAAAAAAGACTTAAGTTTTATGATAGGTTCAAATAAAATCTTTCTCTTAAATAATAAAAACATTGCATCACATCGCAAAAAAGGAAACAATGACATCATATAAGTAAACCCCTATAAATGCGAAATCTCAATGCGAGATCGCACACCGAAAGAACCCATCGCATTGCAGTTTTCATATGCTTCAAACATCACTTAAGGTGAAATGCTTCAAAGCTGGCGATATGCGATAACAAATCTCGCAAATTACATTTCGCACAAACACATGGTAATGAATGATTGTCGAAACATAACGGATTAGCGATATTGTGATCTGCAATATTGCAGAGAAAATCGCAAAATCGCATTATCGCAGATCTGTAGGGCACATCATTCTAAAAAGTTTTTTCGTAATCCGTTGTCAAGTCATGTGCATTAATGTTAATTTAATAAGTTAGTTGATGATCATTAACGACATAAGGTTTCGATCTGATCAAGAAGTCAATTCACGTAGGGTGATATATTTTATATGATTTCAAACATTTAAAGCTTTCTCGTCACCTTGTTCATATCATTACTCTTTCCTGCAGGAGCAGAAAATAGAAAGATATATGTAGCAATGTTTAGATTATAATGGGAAAGGAAGGAGAAAATTCAATTTCTAAAGTCATCTAACAAAACGTGCAAGAGGCGAAAATTGGCACCAGGGAAGCCCGAATCAAGAAATGGAGGCAGTTTCCGATGCGCGATTAGCGCCTAATCACACATCGCCGAGCAAAACCCCTTGAGAAGGAAAGCCTCTGAACGCTCAGTCGCCAGAAAGTCCGAAAAATTGTAGGAAAACGTTCTAAAGGCTAAAAACAAAACTTGAGTTCTAAAAACGGTGGTATTTATTAGGGATATATTTAAATGGTATGTAAATTTCTCCCAAATGCACAGAATTTACAGAATATCTGGAGGCAAAAGGCTGAAGAAAGAGCAGAGTCCATCAATAGGTTAACCAAGTTGAATTGGGATTCTTACTGGCAGTACTTGGTAAACCACAGAGTCAATGCATGACTCTCAAATGCCTCACTAACTCTGCTGAGAAGATAGTGCCAGCACTTTTCGATTCTATTTTTGCAGGACAACTAAAGTCGGAGGTCGGCCAACCAAATCTCCTCAAGCTGATGTTGAATTCTTGCGACCACAAAGAACAGATACATAGATAGTAATTTCCAGATTCAGTTTTAGTTTTAGTTTTGCTTTAGATGAGGACAGTCATTTAAAACACCTCCTATATTTTTTTAATAAACTATTTTTAGGATTTAGCTAGTAGTATTTCAACCCTTCTCATGCAATTATAGAAGGGTCCTGAAATTTTTCAAAAACGTTTCCTCAAAACATGCACTTTTGCACCCTCAGAGGAGGTTTTGATGAATGAATGGAACAAGGTTTATTGATATATGTGTTTAATATATGCTACTGAAATTGCACGTTTGTACTCTTAGTAGATGTTGAACTAAGAAGAAATAGATCATTACTGTTGAAGCTCATGAGTAGAACTTGTTATCAATGGTACTTTTATCTCTTAACTATTTATGCCTATGTGTTTAAGTGATATCCATGTTTAGTTATTTATATGTGAATGCCTGAATGCTTGAGTTATCATTTGGCACTTTTGTACGATGATGGATATTCTATTTATGCTTACTATATGAATGGATTATTATGCGATATGTTTTTCACAACTGTTCGGCTAACTTTTTATACGAAACAGTTCATCTTCATTGAATTCTTTTCTTATAGTAATTGAATTATCTTTATTACCAATTGCTGTAGAAACTATTTTAGATCGCATAATTGAAAGATTAAATCTTGGGTTAGTTTAGAATTAGATATTTCTGTTCATTAGAATACAATTTGCATATTGTTAGATTAGATTTAGAATAAAAGCATTTTACTTAGAAATTATTAGGAAGGAAATATCAATTCTCAACACACACACACATAAATTGGGAAACTGGTCCCATATCCCCAGTTGGACCCACCATCCCAAACAGAAAAGGAGCTGCTTACCAAGGTCTGAACCGGGTGGGTATCCCCCTTGTTGTAGCCCCAATTTTCGGGGCTTCAACAGAACCATAGAGATGTGAATTTAACTTTGCCGTTTAAACCTTTTCTTGACACATACTGGAAATGTAAAAAATTTATTTGATTTAAATGAAGTACAACCCCAACACTAAATCATGAGGAGTGACCCTAGCTGGCACCATAAAAAAAACCCAAGGATTTCCATAATCCAGCTTCAGCGCAATTGGATTTATTTGCATTATTTGGCTTAGGGTATTATTTATATTCATGACCAAAGGTTTCTACCTTTTCAGCGTAGAGTTCCTAGGGAAAGTATATGTTTTGAAAAGCATGGAGGTTATGTGCCCTCTAAATGCCTAAATTTAAGATATGTGGTAGCTTGCTGAAGGTGCACACTTGCTTATTAGTCCACCAAGCTTAGAAGCCATCAAAAGGTGAACCATCCCATTTATTCTTTGGTTTGTAATTTCCCCACAAGTTTTCATGAACGTTTAAAAAATAAGAACATATCATAAAGAGGTGCTCATGGATTTCCTCCTACTCATTACATTGTGAACATCAACTTGGACCAATCCACCCACATTTCAACAATTTTTCCCATGTGATTAGCTTACATTTTAGTTCCATCCATGCAATAATTATATTTTTCAGTGGGTTTCTCACACCTCAAATATTCTCCCACCACCAGCATGGTTGTTCACTATACTGTTCTTCAAAACCAACTCGGTATCCATGCTTTGTTGTGTAACAACCTATTTGAGTATTTTTTGTCCACATGAGCTTATTCGAAGTATTGTTCCTTATGGAAACATGATTCTCAACCAAAATACCTATAAATGTATCATATTCCTCTTCCAATTGTCGATCTAGTGCCAATGCCAACATAGACTTCCAGCCAAGTCTACCTCTAATTTGGGGCTCTTGTGCTCAAGAATTTGCTAGAAAATATATGTTTAACTGATCAAGTGTTTCCATTAATCAACCAGATAAATCATAGATATCACCAGCACCATACCAAGGGTCCTAACCCACCCTAATTTGGTTTTCATCCCCCACATTCCATGCTAGCTAATTTTCCACCGACAGGGCCACTCTAACCTTTGTCTTCCACATGTTTGCTGATGTAGCTTATTTGTCGGCACTAGTACAAATGTGGGCCAAAATCTGATGGTTATTCTTCAGATATGCTACTTATTGGCATCGGTTATCTGACACATTGGAGCTAAGAAACTCGTCGTTGGCATTGTGTCGAATAGTTGACACTTTATTATGCATTGGATATCCGTCGACAGGACTGACGTCAAATATCCAACCCCAAAAATGGTTGAAGTTGTCATTAAAAATCTGACATTTTAAAGTTGGTTTTGCAACACTCACATTCATCAGATATCCAACAAAAAAAACGTTGATATAGATGCCCACATCCATCAGATATCCAATAGGACCCGCGATGCATTCTATCGCCATAGATGCCAAAAATTGCGACACTTTGTCATTAGATATTCAACAATTTGTTAGTCTACTCCGATGAGAACTTCTGACGCAACATTGTCGGATAATCGACAGTCGAACAAGATTATGCAATGGGATTTTTATATCTCTGACGTGTCATTCCATTGGTATGGAGTACCAAGTCTGACGGTTTAGCATTGGATAATCAACAATATAACAATTGTGTCTGACAAGAGTGTCATATTTTCTACACTTCGTTCAGTGAGTTGTGCGTCAAATATCTGACGGTTGTCATGTTGGATAAGAGTCAGATATGCGACAACTTCCATTTACCGTCAAATATCTAACAGGGGTCTACGCATTTAAAAAAAGGTTTTCTTGCTTTCTCTGTGATTCCATCATATTCATTCCAAAGGTGAAAGACCAACACCTCTATTCAATAATCCAACCATTATGAGAGATTGAAAAAACTATATAAATTTATGCCTTGGGTGACCAATTCAACAAGGGGAAGAAATACATTTCCATGCTACCAAAATCTATATTGGATTCACTAATATTTTGAAGCTTGATTGCATGAACATTGTGAAATTGCAAGCTTTCTTTATTGAATTTCTTAGCAAGCTTCCTTGAAATGGAGAGAGAAATATCAAAAGAAGGATAGAAGGAGATTCCTTTGGAGGATAGGGAGGCCCATCTTACTCAATCTATTCTCCTTAGTCTCCCTTTCGTGGATCATTTCCACTTCAACCAATTATCAATAAATGAGTATTTCTTCCTATTACTCTTTATCTTCATCATGTTTTTGGTCATGTTGTTAATCCTCCCATGGTAGAATCTAGAAATTTCTTGTTTTTATATTATTGTATAAACTAACCAATGGTTGCTACATTATGTGTGTTTCAAATCCTACACAAGAAGAGGAATTTAGGACACTTTTGCTACCAATTCCAAGCAACAAGGAGTAAAATAGAAATATTATGCACCATGTTATTCCAAACCTTTTAGGTTGAAGGCTAGGGTGATCAATCAAAAAATGAATCCTTTGGTTAGGATTGAGCTTGAAAAATAGAAATATTCATACCATTTTTCAATCTATTATCGTGAATGTTCCAATCTAATGTTTTTTATATAGAGGAATAAAGAATTCCGCCTTTTTGTCTACTTCAGAGATCACAATTGAGCACCATTAGAGGATAATTAGCACCTTTGAACATGGAATTGTTGTTGCAACAAGTAATTGTATATATGCTAATTTCCATGTTGGATGTTTCCTTATGGTATAATGAGGCCATTTTTACATAAGATGGGCATCATACTACTTTCACAATGTACTCCTAGGGAACATACGCTTATGTTCAAATTCCTTTTGGGATAATTTATGTTAGTGCCACTTTTCAAAGGGAAATGGATCATACCTTTGAGAACATGATAGGAAAGATGATGAATAACTATCAAAGATAATTTCAAAATCTATTCAAAATTGAGAGAATTTCACTTGAAACACATTAGGGGATCTTTTAAAAGACATAGATTATATAGAATTTATTTGTAAATAAATAAAGGATTTACATAGACTATTTGACCAAATTGATTTACTTAGGATGTTATGGGAATGAATATGGTATCCAAGGGTGTGAATAATGTTTTGGATTTCCTTCAAATGAGTCTCATGACATGGATGTTAATGAGTGTTTCTAGCAATTTTTGTGCATAGAAGAAACCCATAGTTGTGAACTATATTGAAGGGCGTGGACAATTATAGTGTGTGATGTTATCATCACCAAGGAAGTTGTTAGCAAGGTTTGAAGACAACTATTTTAGTTTTTTTTTTTGAATTTGAACATGATCAAGAACATAACTAGATCTACACTATTTAGTGCAATGGGAGGCTTCAATGCTCACGCATCCAATATTTTCTACTATATTTATTATAACTAATCTATTTATTGGTTTCATTTTCTAATCTATATTAGGCTAACGAAATTCTGACATATATTTGTTTTCGGCTCACAATAGTTTGTGATTATGATAACAATTTAAGTACATATGAGTGTAATGTCCATGATGGGATATATGAATTGTCCTCCCCAAATTGCCCATCAATGATTATAACCTTGAATGGGCTCGTACTAGTCTATCATCATCATCTCAAAATGAATTGGAAAATGAAAATTTACCATGTATGTCATCATCACTCCACACTATCTCATAGATGACCCCTTCTATAGATTATATGCATGAATTTTTGGAAAGCCATCCCCTCTACCCAGCCTATGATTGATTGTGACAACAAGTGAATAATGGAAAATTTATAAGTAGGGGATCTTGTCAATAGAGATACATCAATTGTAATTTATTCACTTGTTGTCACAATCAATTATAGGATAGGTAGAGGGGATGGACTTCCATAAATTCATGCATATAATTTTTAGAAAGGGTCATCTATGAGTTAGTGTGAAATGATGATGACAAATATTGTAATTTTCATATGCCGAGTCATTTTGAGATGATGAGATAAATAAGTGATATCCCATTCAAGGTTATACTCATTTATGGGAAATGTTAGGAGGATAATTCATACGTCCCATCATGAACATTACACAAATATGTACTTAAATTGTCATCATAATCACAAATTGTTGTGATTAGGCATTGAAGCGGGAGTAGCTAACACCTAAATTAGGAGTGTGGTAGTGTATGGTGGAGTGGGATAAGGATACAAAGTAGTAGATGGTTGAATTATCATGGGAACTAATTGTGTAAAGGCTTAGTTTAACACGAGAATCCCATTATAGGCTCTTAGTGTTCCTAACGGTGTTAATTGACTTATACCGCGAATTTATCAGATATATTGTATTCTAAAACCTCCTTGTATTTGGGGTTAGTGAAAAAGGATTATCAAGCCCAGGCGGGATAACACGTCCTAGTGTATAGCCTAACCCTACATGTCTCTCTATCCGTATGAACCAAAGCGATGCTCTACCAGCCTATCTGTGCTAGCTAAGATGGATTAGCCTATGAATCTATGATGATTTTATTGGGCTATAAATATATGATCAACTCATCACATTAATTTGTAACCAAAGCCATCAAAGGATCTAAATCTCAAGAAAGTGTTGAAGATTAAAGAGGAATCAAGTTAATATTTAAACTAACTCTCTGCCCTAGATTTTTGAACGAGGTATCAGATCCAGGTTTTGAAGTGAGGGAAGAAAAAGAAAACCAAATTGGCACCATCTCATCTCAATAAGAGTGAACTAACTAGTCCAAATTTGTGAAGGAAATAAGAACAATAATTTGGGCATAATTACTATCCCTAATTGTAGAGATAAGGTCAATTGGATACACAAAAAGGAGCAAGGGGTTTTGAAGGGATATAAGCACTTTTCTGGATGACCGAATAACTAGAAGACCTTCTCTCCCTATACCGAACCTATCAAACAAGAAAGTGAAGTTATGGGCTCATTCTACTAGCCCTCTTATATGTGACATAACCTCAAACTTACTCAAGAAGAGCAAGAGCTTAAGGAATCTGATATTGACAGACTGCAAGTCTATTTGAGGAGCTCAAGAAATTCCAAAGATCTTGACAAAGTAAGCAAAGGTATGAGGTAATTTTACGATATCTCAAGTCTTAAAAATTGCATGCTACTATATTCAAGACAAGACGACATACGATCTACTTATTATCTATTATCTTGGAAAGATGTCAAATATTCCTCAAAAGGTTCTCAGTATTATTAAAGTATTATGAGCATAAACCTTTATTTTAAATCCTAGAAGAAAGTCATCCTTTCTTATTTCAAGGGGAACGAGATCCTCTCTCTATACATGTGCATTGAAACTCAAGATCGAGTTTCATTTTGAGAAATAGTATTATTACAAGAGGATCGAGACATATAAAATTTCACTTGCATATGAAAGGATCCTAAATTCGTTTATCAAGCCTTAGTTCTAGACAAGTTTTGAGTGATCATAGTTGTTACAAGTCTATTTGGGCACATCAATCCCGGCGATCAGATCAATGTAAATAGGGTCTATCAAACCCTATTTCAGTTACTACATGCCCTAGACATGCCACCTCATTGAGTGCTTTCATCCATGAGAGTTTCCTGACTTCAAACCCTGTTGAAGTGCTTCCTTAGGTCACCAACGCGCCCCTGGTCAAGGGTAAGTACTCTAGAGAGTAGGTAGCCCCATTAAAGGCTGTGTTGCAGAGAACCTAATCCCACTCAAGCCCATGCTGGGTGAGAATCCTCGAAATGTTCATTAGATCCCGAGTATATTCCTCCTTTCTAGAGCCTTCTAGAAGGAACCCAGCTCCTATCCTATCAAGACGAGCTCGACTTAGGATAGAATTAGATCATCTAATCCTCTATCCTCTCACCCCTTTGAACATGGAAACTAATCATCCAGTTATGGAAAACCATTCAATGCCATATTAATGACAAAACCACTTACATTCATCTATAAATTTTCTTCCCATCATAGAGCCAAGGAGCTTGGATATTATAGAGAAATATTGTTGGTTTAGAGACTTGAAATCATTGTCAAAGTAATGTTATGATGCTGGATTGATGTTGCTATTGGTGTGATGAGGGCTTGGACTAAGCTAGATGAGTGACACAAGATCGAACCACAATGGGTGTAACTTATCCTTCTAGCAATCAATATAGTTGTTTGTTCCTTTTCCAATACTTTTGTCTAGATCTATGATGAATGTATGTTCAAATGTTGTTGATTCCATTTGTTTACAATAAATAGATCATATGCTTTGATTGTTGTCGTCTTCTATTTATGTTGGCAAGTACCAATTGAGAGAATTCAATTTGAGCGAGAGCAACTCAAAGGAGATAAAATGAAGCGAAGGATCACAAGTAGGTTCTTTTATCTTATATTTTTTGTTATAGGAAAAGGTTAAACACATTTAATTCAGTTGTTCTAAGTGTAACTACCCACTTAGGGAAGATATACTTATCCGTAGGTATAAATTCCGTATAACAAATTGGCGACCATACCGAGGAACGACCATCATTCCTGGTAGTTATCCCTTTTCTTAGTAGCACCAGTAGACTTTGCTTGAGTTCATTTACCTATATTCAGTCATTTTGAAGCTTGTTTGGTCAAAATGTGTGCTTAATTGTGTGCTGATAGTGCTCTCTGGCATCAAGACACTGTTGTTCTTGACACAGTGCGTTGCAGAGCAGTCTTAGCCTAGAGACAGTGCTCTGCAACGCATTGTCTCCCACTCAGGGCTACGCTGGTCCCTGCTAAGCCAAAAACCCATCTTTTTGCTTGATTTTTTCCAAACTGTTTCACATATTGTTTGTTGAATGGTCAATGTTTCTCTATCCCTGAAGTCCAAATTAGCATTTCTTTTCCATGCCTACTTTGGTTTTGTTTGTTTAATGTTTCTTTATGTTTTGTTTATCATTGTCGAATCAATCCCAAAGTTAGCTTACATTGATTAGTCTTTACTTTTCTGAAAAAGAATTGTCGTAAAGTATTCATTTCTTTGAAAAAGAAACTGTCGTAAAGTCTTCGTTTCTTATGAAAAGCATTGATTGATCATTTGTGCATTTAGTTTCTTTATGTTCATCTAAACATTAAAGGAATGAAAAGAAAAACATGCATAATTAATTTAGAAGTTTGTGTGTGCTTGTAGCAATGGTATAGGGAAAGTTGCATTAGATGTGCTTTATGCTCTTTGTTTAGAGATTTTGATTGCTCTATCCCTTTTAGTTACGGTTTTCATTGTTTAAATCAAATGAAAAGAATGTTTCCCATCTTAGTTGCATTCTAGGAGTTTCAGAAACATCACGCAGTGAACCTGAAAGGCAAACTTTTAAACAAGATCAACTAAAATTTATCTCAATTAACCTAATGGAGCATTGTAACTTAATGCATAACATTTAGAGGTCTAGGCTAGAGATGTGTTCCGACGTCGTTAAACATAGTAGCTGTCGCTAACAGTCTGCGATACATTCCAAGTGTGATACCTCATTCCATGTACATAAGTATATTGTAGCTCGTCCATGTACTTTCGGGTATATCAGGTGGTGTTATAGTATGAAAAGTATAAGGGAATGCTCTCACTGTTCGGTTTTGCATTAGACAGCACGAACACGGATTGGGCATCCACGTACTTTCGGGTATATTTGGGAGGAACACATTAGGTTGCCACCCATCCATAGGTAACCAAGTTGGCTGCCTTGTATACTATGATACACCGAAAACAACATTTGGGGAGATTACCTACATGTATGTTAAGTCCTGGGCTCCTCCGAGGTGGTATATTGCAGTTCACAGTTACTTGGTAATTCTTTTGCCTAGATTACCCTCTTTTTGTTTATTTCTTTTTATAATAAAATCTATCAACAATTGTGGAAGAAAATCAACCTTTACCCCATGATTCGCATAGAACAAGGAGTAAACCGCCTTTATTGCCTGAAGCTACACGTAGTTGGCGAAAGTGGTCTCATTTAACTGAGTGCACTACATCACAAACTTTTGGTTCTTCATCTGATTTACTAGAGTCACCTATACCGGTACGTACTACAATTCCAGTTACTCCTACTATTACTAGTTTATCTGCTACTGAAGTGGAACCGTTACAATTACCTGAGAAAACTGAAAATGAACTTAGTGAAACAGTAACTGAAGTTGTCCAACAAGAATTTGATCCTCAACTAGAAGTTGTTCAAGAAATTCATCCTGAACCTGTTGTTCTTTTATCAAAACACTTGGATCCCGAAGTTGAACAAGTAGAATATGTTCCCATACTGGAAGATGGTCGACCGTTTTATCCTCAAACATCTGTAACTGTTAAGACTTATCCTTTACCGCAGAGTCAAATATCGGAAATTTATTACAGATCTGACGATGAAATCCTTCCACACGGTTTGATTGCTATTGAAGAGGAATTTAAAGAAGAAACTTCACCTATAACTCCAACTCGTTTTGGAGCAGGGATTTATCTTTATCCTTCTTTTCCTCAGTCAACTTATACTTCTCCTCTTGATCCTATTACTTTCAAACTCCCATAGATTCATTAGTACATTTATTGGGTCATTTGATTGTGGCTTAAGCAACATCCCAAACTGTATCATCTGTTACAACTACGACAACATCTATTGTTGCTACTTCTTCGATGTTTACCACAACACCTGAGTCACATCCGTATGGTGGTCCGTCCATACCATTAGGTTACAAATCATTATCTAGAACTCACTCTGGTGTTTCTTTTAGTCCATGGTCTTCACCCATGTCATCCACAAGAATTGTACCTGGTTCTTCACTTACAGATATTGAACAATTTTATCCATCAAGTCAATATCAATTTGGTCCATCTGCTTACCATCCAATGTATCCACTTAACACTGGATTACCTCCATATGGAGAACAATATGCCCAAGCGGCTTATTCTCCACACTCTGGGGGGCCACCATATGGCAGTATACCGTCATCTTTAGGTCCAACTTATTCTGGAATGACTGTTTGTCAATGGTATCCTACAATGCCTATTCAACCAAGGCTTGTGTATTGATCACAACCAATACAACCTGTTTCATCCATACCTACTACACCTATCGTTACGACTTTACCACAGTTGCAAGCTCATTTGATTGTATCTCAACCTTTGCAAGATGATCCTTCAACCTCTTACCCTCAAGTTTCAGGTCTATAGACTTAGTCTTCTCATGCCATTTTACAACAACTGTTTGTGTTTGAAATCCAACAACCTTAGGCCAGTTTACCATTAACTAGGATGACTCAGACTTATACTGGTCCAATTTATCCACAACTTGGTCAAACTTATAATGGTGGGCAACAACTGTTGTATCAACAACCGTGGTAGCCACAATACCAACAATAGCAATTCCAATAGTACCAAACTTATCCTGGACTTGGTCAACAAGCCTATGTTGGGTTTGGTCAACAACAAGCTTACCCAGGTTCTAGTCAACAAGCCTATGCTAGTTTTGGTCAACAACAAATTTATCCTGGTTCCCAACAACAACCTTATACTAGATATGCTCAACAAACCTACTCCTATCAAGGTTACCAGTAACAGATTCCTTATGTTGGTATGCAAAGGTTTATTGCCTAGGCAATTCCATCTTACCCTGGTTACGCTCAACCCGACCTAAACCATCAGTTTCCTTTTGTCGCAACACTTGAATTATCGATTTAAATCAGCTTACCAATGATCCCATTCTTTATTCGGCTTAGTGGCCGATGATTCCACACAAATTTCCTTCTGATATTCCTAAGTTCAATGGAAACCTGGAGAAGATCCATCCAATCACGTTATGAATTTTCATTTATGGTGTTCATCCAACTCCCTAAATGATGATTCAGTAAGACTACGTCTTTTCCAGCGAATGCTCACTGGTTCAGCCGAAAAGTGGTATATTGAATTACCACGAGCTTCATTTGACAACTTCACAGCCTTAGCCGCTACATTTTTAACCCATTTCTAGTTACCCATCAGATATGAAACTATAATGGAACTATTGACCAACTTTAAACAGACCACTGCTACTCACATTTCTGATCATATTCATGAGTGGTGTCGTCATCATCAAATGGTCAAAATTTTTGTTCATGATCAGCTTTTAGCTAAGTGGTTTATTAAATCCTTGTTGCTATCTATCACCGAGGATGTGGCTAAAGGAGTTGTTACTAAAGAGCAAGTAATTTCTTGTGCCCAATACTTAGACTTGATTTACACCCAGTCTGGAACGGTCTATGATAAGATTCCAAATGCACCTAGACCAGATTTTATTGTTCCACCACCTCCATCCAGTAAGGACTCTCATGCTGGTGATGGTGTGATAGGCTCTTCAAGCACTCAAACAACAAGTAGACCATCTAGTCAAACACTTTCTATTTCAAATCAAACCTCTAATACACTTGATAATACACTTGCTTCCAAATTAAATGTCGTTTCATCTGACAAAGGTAAAAATTAAAAGTAACCTGGAAGCAAGAAAAAGGGAAAACCAAAAAGAAACAAAATTCTCCCCCTCAAAAGAAATCATATGATTCCTCTTCTCTGGCTAGGAAACCTCATTACCCATGTTTAATTTGTAATGAGGAGCACTTTATGCGAGATTGTCGTCACCGCTCTAAAGTCTCAAAACTTCTTAAGACTTCTAGTACATCCGCTATGTTTACAAACCCTTTTCCAAACCCAAAGACTCGTTTGGTTGCTACAGATCATGCTTCCACTTCACAAGTGCTTATGCTATCCGCCACTAAGCCTAAGACTAATGTTTTTGTGACTACACGAAGTAAAGATTACAGTAATCCACCGTCGTCATCGAATAACTAGGCTATAGATCAACCTAATACTTCGACTTCGACTTCGTCTAAGTCCATTCCACCACCCATTGCACCAGAGTTAACAATAAAACTACTTAAGGGATTTGTTCATAAATCTACATTCAACCCTCGAGCTTGAGCAACGCAAAATTATAACATAGTAGGAGATTTGGCTCAGTCACCTTCTGTTATGTCAATGCTTGAGGTGCTTCAAAATTGTCCCTCCCAAAAGAATGCTTTATTGTCAGCAATTGGTGGAATTGATCCAACAGATTCTAGTCTCGTAGTTTTTAACCATGTGGGTTATACACCATAATTACCAGCACAGTTAGCATTCTTGATCCAAGTAAATGCTTTGAATCACCTCATTCACCGAACCATTGTTGACGAAGGTGCATCTACTTGTATCATGTCAATGAATTGCTGGAAAACGCTTGGCTCACTGCCTTTTTCACGATCACCTACGATGTTAAAAGATTTGTACGATTGCACTTATACACCTTGTGGAATTTTAAGTAACCTGTAGATATAACTAGGGGAAAATTTGTAACTATTGAAGTTGAGGTCGTTGACAAACCCCTTGACTACAATATTTTAATAGGAAGACCGTGGGTTTACACTATGGCTATTTTGGTTTCGACATACTTTCGTATGATCGCTTTCCCTCATAAAGGAGGAATCACAGTAATTGATCAACTTGCATTCTTCACCTCTAGTTCACAGGCAACTGGAAGCATTCCCTTAGTTCATGGACCTCCGATATCTCTTTAGAACATTGGAGTAGGTCTCTTCAAAGATTCTTCCCTAATGGGCACCTTTTCACTACTGTCATCATCACAAACAACGGGAGTTGCAAAATTTGAGACCTATAACATGATATATTCCATTTCATCTAACTCATGGAAGATTTCCAATAATTCTGAAGTTGATATGTGTAATAAAACCATGCCGCTAAGCCCAATTGAGATCGCATTGCAATCAATCTTTTTGACTTGCGCAACAAATCTAAATCCATCATCACCGATTGTATGGGTTAATCGTTCATTAACCCATACAATATGGTACTTCCTCTGATCCTTTTTCATGTACATTTTCTAGTGATGAAGGAATCATCCAATCCATGATGACAGAAGAAGAACCATGGGCAGATTATCATCATCAATCCCATCTTCCAAATCACATAAAAGATATTCCAAATGAACTAAATTTCCCTTCAATTGTTGATTTCCTTTCAAATTCTATATTTATAGACAGTCGATTCCGAACGAGGCTTATCAAATATCGAAGAAACCATTTCTATTAATATTTCGAGCAAACCTGGAATTGCATAAAACATCCATGTTGGCAAATCTTGTTCTCCATCGGAACTTGAAACTTACAGTGCCCTTTTTCATGAATTCCGCTATATATTTTCTTGGTCATATGAGGAAATTCCAGGTATTGATTCTAGTATAGTTGAACACGAGATTAAAATGTATCCTGATGTCAAGTCGGTATGACAACACCTTCGTCTTGTTCATTCGAAGAAGGCTATTGCCATAAGAGTAGAAGTTGAAAAACTTTTGCATGTTGGTTTCATATACCCCCTTCCTCTTACTGATTGGGTTTTCAATATTGTTCCTGTCATGAAAAAACAAGGAACAATACAAGTGAGTGTTGATTATAGGGATGTTAATCATGCTTGTCCAAAATACAACTATCGCACTCCCTTTATCGACCAAATAATTGATGAATGTGCTGGATGTGAAATATTTTCATTTATGGATGGATTTTCCGCTATAATCAGATCAATATCCACCCAAAAGACCAATCTAAAACTACCTTTATTTGTCCCTGGGGCACATTCGCATATAGGAAACTCCCTTTTGGTTTGAAGAACGTTGGGGAAACTTTTCAGAGCATTATGCCTTCCATGACATCGAACACATCGTTCAACCCTATCTAGATGACTTACTTGCTCATTCACGGAAACGGGTTGATCACCCGCAACATTTGAGAGCCATATTTTTATAGTGCTGACACTACAAAATTCGACTCAAACCACACAAATGTGTGTTTTGTGTTGGTTCTGGTCATTTTCTTGGTTTCATAGTGTCCAAAGAAGGAATTCGACTCGACCCCTTGAAGGTTAAGGCAATTCTTGATCTGCCTCCACCTTCCAATTTACTTCAGTTACAGAGACTCCAAGGGAAGGCTAACTTTCTAAGGAGATTCATTCCCATCTATGTCGAAATGGCTAAAGGATTTACTCGTCTTTTGAAAAAGGGAATTCCCTTCCATTGGGACTAGGTCGTGCAAGCTTCCTTTAATGCTCTCAAAGATACCCTCATTTGAGCGACATTAATATATTTCCCTAATTATCAGAACGACTATTTCCTGTATCTTGCCGCTGCAGATACAACCATTGCTATGGTTTTAGTCCAAGAAGAAGATGGGATTGAACATCTGATTTATTATTTGAGTTGTAATATCAATGATACAGAAGTTAACTATTCTTATGTTGAGAAGCTAGCTTTGGCTTCCGTTCAAGCTGTACATAGATTTTTCCATTATGTCATGCTTCGAAAGACCACTGTCATTTCGGATTGCAACCCTATGACGTACATCTTGTCACGTCAATTGTTGGGGGGGAATATTCAAAATGGATCGTCATTTTGCAGGAATTTGATTTTGAATTCATCAAATCCAAGTCAAAGAAATATCTAGTTTTTGTCAAGCTTCTTTGCAACCTTCCCTCTACTGCCATCGACTCAACAACGAAACCATCAATTCCAAATGAGTCCCTGTTTTTGATCTCGTCATCTGACCCTTGGTATGGAGATATATTGATCTATCTCCAAACCCAAACTTTCTGGTCCGATTCATCTCGCTTGCAACAACAACGTACTCTATATCAAGCCAAAGATTATTTGATAATTGGCGGCACCCTTTACCATCGCAGTATCGATACGATTTTTCATAGGTACCTCACACATGAGTCAGCCAAGAAAGTTCTAAATGCTTTCCATTCTGGTGCTTGTGGTGGACATTTATCTACTTATGCTACTGCACAGAAAATTCTTTGTGCTAGTTACTTCTGGCCTACCATATTTAACGATTACATTACTGTTGTCAGAAGTTGTCATGCATGCCAAATTTTTTACTGTAAAACTCGATTACCACCTGCACCACTCCATCTTCTCATCGTTGTTGCACCATTTGCAAAATGGGGCATTGATTTCATGACATCTAACCCTCAGTCAACCGGGGGTCATGGGTATATTATTTTCATCGTTGACTATTTTAAAAAATGGGTCAAGGTGTTGCCTACATTAAACAACAGTGATGAGACAGCTGCACTTTTTTTCTTCAACCATGTGGTTGCATGGTTTGGTGTACCACAAGCTGTAGTTACAGATCATGGTTCACATTTTCACAATCACATGATGACTAAATTAACTACCAAGTTATGACTCTCACATGATAGTTCTACTCATTATCCACAAGATAATGGAAAAGTTGAAGCCGTCAACAAAGTCCTTAAGCAAATGCTTCAACGAATGATAGGAGTTCACAAACGAAATTGGAATTTGATCCTGTACTCAGCTTTGTGGGCTTACTGAACCTCGATAAGAAATGCAAATGGATGCACACCTTTTCAACTGGTGTATGGTCTTGAGGCAATCTTGCCAATACAATGTGATATTTCATCACTAAAACTCGCAATTGACTTGTTACCTGACACTTTTGATGAGGAGGCACGTTTTTTAGAACTCATCCATCTAGATGAAACACTTCGTGAAGCCGCATTGGCCAATGAAGCACATAATAAATGAATTAAGTCGCAATATGACCACAATATCAAGCCTCGCATATTCCCAGAAGGAGACCTGGTATTTCTTTATGATTAGGAAGCCAATAAATTAGGAACAGGAAAATTTGAACCACTATGGATGGGCCCCTACATTGTCAAGCGTGTTTTGGCAAAATGTGCTTACGATTTGGTTGATTATGATGGAATTCCATTGCCGCAGCCCCAAAACGCGCTATATCTTAAATGTTACTATGCTTGATTGTGCATAGTAAAAGCATTGTATATATGCTTTGATTGTGTGTGTGTGTCATAGTGTGACTTTTAGAGCTTTTATATGGTTAGTAATCCGCTTTTAATTTGATGCAGATGTCGGAATATTTGGAACCATTTGTTAGTTATGATGATGGTGTTAGTCGTAGTACGCAGAACCTATCCTCTGCAGCATGGGCCATATTCTCTCCAAGGGGCGAGTTAGTGAATTTTCAAGGTATTTGTATCAGTCGTTCTATGTTGAGTATAGTGCATTGACCGAACTCCTCTTTGATGCCATTTCACTTGGCATTCGCCGAATCATCATTAGGCTAGACTCACAACTTGCCTTACTACAACTTATGAATGTTTATATCGTCAGAAATCCAACTATTCATCGTATATTCCTTAGAGTTCGTCTCTTGGAAAGACATTTTAATTACATTCAATATCAACACATTTCTAGAAACTTTAACACATTGACTAATTCTTTAGCAAATTACGTGTTAAACAGACATTTACGACATATGTAAAGAGTAAATTTTCAATTCACATCAACAGTTGAATAGGATTACACATAACCATACAAAAACACTGAAAGTAAAATAGATAGATGTTCAAAGTTTTTACAAAAAATTGTGTCCAAGACATGTTGGTCATCTGACCTCAAAACCTCAAAATGCATACAGTAAATCATCCTAAGTAGATCTAATGATGCTCATGATAACAGGTCACTACCTGAGCTATCATGCGCAATAGCCTCATCCAATGGCTAGGTACACCAATAGTATGGCGTTGTAGTCTCATCGGTAACTCGATCTGAACATCTGGTATACCAAGGGTTAACCCCTTTATATGATGTTGCAACTCCACTAGTGTCTCGATCAGATCTAAATCTTGGAGAACTACTCTTCCGAAATTTCTCCCCGCTGGTTCACCCACCTCCTGTTGATGACCCATTGGTCGAACAATTCCAACATCTGTATACATGAGAACATTTTTAGTTTAGTCTTGGAAACATCAAAAAACACAAAAACATGTAAAAACTCAAAAAATAAAAAATACATGGTCAAAACAATTTACCTATAGCACCCCGTTGATCACCCACTGGTAATCTCAAATCTGGATCTCTGAGGAAATCCATCCCTGCATATGGATGCTCCTCTATGACAAGATGTTGTCGACGGAGCCAACTGAAGAATGTGGTAGAAAATGAGATTGATGACTGACCAGCATGTCTAGCCATCAACTCTACCCATCTTTGCATCTGTGGATCTCTAGGACAAGCTAAACTTAGTGTCACATACTGAGGTTTCATTAATGGAATTATCTCCAAAGTAAAAGCAATCAAGATCGATCCATAGCTGAAATTGTTTCTCTTATCGCTTTTTACTTTAGTCAGCTCCTCTTTCATCAAAGGGAGTACTGCCTCACACTAATTGAACATAGTTGGCTTGAGACGCTCGAGCGCATACTTCATGTATGATCTATTCGCGACATCAAGTGTCACGCTACCTGACAACTTTGTGATAGTAAAGAGGATTGTTCGCAAGGGCATATCATGAACATCCCTGATGTTTATCTTTCCATCTTTGCTAGGCTGTGTACCTAGCCGACAGAATTGTTGAATGTAGTCCCTCACTGATTTACCTTCACGGCCAAAACTGGAAAGGGAAATGGGGGCACCATGTCTCGACAATCCTATGAGAAAGTAAACATCATCGATCAATATAGGGAGCACTTTGTCCCCTATGTGAAAAACATGTTCCGCTGGATCCCATTGATGAACCAAGAATTGCAATAGTTCTAACTATTGCCTCATCTCGGATAACCTGGAATATTTGAGTAACCCATAATCTCTGAGGGCCTCAACAGTACTAGGGTCATTTAGGGAAACCATATCCTATTCTTCATGTTCTCTTTCACGCCATGTGATAGCCATTCTGATCTGATCAAAGTTTGAAATCATACCATAGGCTTAGTTAGGATCCATTTCATGCAAAAAACTGAAGAGATTTAGGGTAGAAATGATGAATCAAATTTCTAAATTACGCCCAACACACCCCTGATCTTTAGACAGTGCGATGCAGAGCAGTGTCCCTTTTGCTTGACTACTCCACAATGCAGTTTTCAATGCATAAGGGTGCGTTGATCCTAGGGCGTGATATATTTACCCTAAGGACCCTAAAACCCTAAACATTTTTCCCGAAATTGAAAAAGAATGACCTTGAATGAAAGAGAAGAGGTAGATCACCTACCTGGTCCTAACGGCAAAAAAAATGATCCACAGAATCTCCTGCAATCAGCTGCTGAAGTTTGAGGTAAAAAACTGGTTCAGAGCACAAAACTGAATGGTAAATGTCAAATGGTAAAAAGACTTGGTAAATTCTTTTTTTATTGTTATTTCATGTTCATTAAATGAATAAACTATAGTTTTTACCTATTTTACCAATGAAACAGGTATGTTTAATCTATTTGGTGGTTCTTTGAGGAGGTTTACAGCTGACATGGTGAATTTAACGTGCATGATTGTAAAATGTACTTTTGACCACATAGCATACTTTTATCTCTTTTTTGAGCTCTGTTAAACATCGAAAAAGGAACCCCCCTAGAGTCCTCTTTCAGCTCTTTTCATACTCTCAAAATATGAAAAGATTAGTGGGCACTTGTCCTTTTCAGCTTATAAACAGATTGGAAACGACATCTACTCAGTATAATTTTAACCCTTTTATGCACTGAGATGGATTACTTACGAAAAAGTAATATGTTGATCGAACATGGTCAATTGGTTCTCTCTTGTATTATTTTATGTTTTTTCGGAATTGAGAGACATATTTACGAAAAAGAACTTGTGGAGTTTTCTTTTTGTCCCTTTTCAAACACTCTAAACATGAAAAGGACCGGGTTCTCATTGTCGTTAAACTCGTTAAAGCATCAAATAGTGACAAGACCGAGTTTCACCTTCGCTAGACTCGTTAAAACATCACATAGCGATGGATTCACCCAAAGGGTATAATTGTACATCAAGCATATGTTATCCTCCTCAAGCTTGTTAAAAAATAAATAGGTACTAGTCAGCAATGACTAGGGAAAATGGGAAAAGGGATAAATCACTTTATGGTAGCAAGTTGCTCTTGAACATGACACTTTTACTTCATCTATGTGACTATTTGGGTTGGGTTATCTGCTTGATGGTTATCATACCTATTTTCTATCACACCATCCATCACTTTGGTTTTGGGTCAATGCTGCCAATTCATTCATTGTCATTGACATGTTCAAGAGAAGTCACTCAGCAAACTTCATCCTTTGCAATACTCATAAACCTTCATTTTCATGACCACCATTCCTGAACATTGTGTCATCAATCACATTCTGTCTCCAAAATCATTACACTCATTTCATGTCATTGATGGGGGATACATCAAGGGCCTCCTGTGACAAGTCGCTTCTTGTCGACATCAACACATTATCCAGGAAATTGACTTAGAAACACCCTTCCAGTACCTAGAGGCTTGCATACATCAACGGCAAGTTTCTCGCTTCCAACGACAGGTTGAAATCATAGGCCCTTGACCAAAATACTTTGTATGGTGTTTGACATCAAAACATCTATTCACACCATGTAGAATGTACTATAGTACGTTGAGAATCATTATCATTATTGATGATTTCTCTCGTGTTTGTTAATAGATTACATCATTGACTCGTAATCAGGTGGTGTCTTCTAATGTTCGACTTCAGATCACATTTTCACATGGCTAGACTCGTACTTGAGAAAATGATTGGATGATATAGAGGACCCCGGATCTAGTTTCATCCATCCGAGCTGCGATTTGAGGAGAGTACTAAATCATCTGTTTGATGGCTTTACACAAATGGTCGTCTTATCATGGGTCTATATCTATAGATGACTATTTGATTTATGTACATGTAATGAAAAGTTTATATGTTGAGCATGGGTATGCCTTCCCTCACCAATTCATGGAAAATTTAAAGATATCATGATATTATGTATTGTAATTGATGCAGGTCACCATCTGCTTCAGATCCTCCTCATCACATCATAAAGCATATCACTCCACATTATTATTTTTGACGTTATGCTTTAGGGGGAAGCTGTTACAGGTCTATTTGGGCACATCACTCCCAACAATCAGATCAATGTAAATAGGGTCTATCAAACCCTAATTCAGTTGCTACATGCCCTAGACATGCCACCTCATTGAGTGCTTTCATCCATGAGAGTTTCTTGACTTCAAACCCTGCTGAAGTGCTTCCTTGGGTCACCAGCGCACCCCTGGTCAGGGGTAAGTGCTCTGCAGAGTAGGTAGCCCCATTCAAGGTTGCGTTGCAGAGCACCTAAGCCCACTCAAGCCTGCGCTGGGCGAGAATCCTCAAAATGTTCATTGGATCCTGAGTATATTCCTCCTTTCTAGAGCCTTCTAGAAGGAACCCAACTCCTATCCTATCAAGATGAGCTCAAATTAGGATAGCTTTGGATCATCTAATCCTCTATCATCTCATCCCTTTGAACATGGAAACTAATCATCAAATTATGGAAAACCATTCAATGCCATATTAATGAAAAAGACCACTTGCGTTCATCTATAAATTGGTCTCCTATCATAGAGCCAAGGAGCTTGGATATTATAGAGAAATATTGTTGGTTTAGAGACTTGAAATCATTGTCAAAGTAATGTTATGCTGCTGGATTGATGTTGCTATTGGTGTGATGAGGGCTTGGACTAAGTTGGATGAGTGACATGAGATCGAACCACATTGGGTGTAACTTCTCCTTCTATCAATCAATAAAGTTGTTTGTTCCTTTTCCAATACTTTTGCCTATATCTACGATGAATGTATGTTCAAATGTTGTTGATTCCATTTGTTTACAATAAATAGATCATATTCTTTGATTTTTGTCATCTTCTGTTTATGTTGGCAGGTACCAATTGAGAGAATTCAGTTTGAGTGGGAGCGATAGGAGCAACTCAAAGGAGATCAAAGGAAGCGAAGGATCACAAGTAGGTTCTTTTATCTTATCTGTTTATTGTAGGAAAAGGTTAAACATATTTACTTCAGTTTTTCTAAGTGTAAATACCCACTTAGGGAAGATATAATTATCCATAGGTATAAATTATGTATAACAATAATCTGAAGTTGAAAGGCATGTGTATGAGTTTGTTTTGGAATCCCTAAAAGGTTTTCCATTGTCACCTTTTCAAAGGGAGACGAAAGCACTATTGAAAGAGGATACACTTGTGCATAAAAGAGATCCAAGATCAAGGGTATTGATAACATCATTATAAGATTAAGTCTTGTTAAAAGAATTACAAAGACCATACTCTACACTTGTGCATCAATACATTGAAATTATGAGCACGTTCCTTGTTTAGATTTCCAAATTTCATGTGCGGATTAGTTCTCTCATTGGTCTCAAATCAAATATGAGATAATGGCCTAATTGGAAATCTAGAAGGTGTAATTCCAGTCTTATAAAGAAACAAGTATATATCTCCTCTTGTTCTAGGTATAAACACACTTAAAAAGAACATAAATTAAAGCATCATTCATCTTGAAAAGGGAGTCGAGCCTCCTATTCTAATTCTAAGAAAAATAGAACTAGATCAAATCTCTTAAAGGCGCATTCGGCTTATCTTCAAAGCTATAGTCACCATTGATAAAGATAGAATTGGCTAGCCTATGTAAGTGGCATAAGAAGACACGAATCTTTGTGTAGGTTTTGTGATGAGATTGGCATATAAAAATACACAGTTCGAGCTTGTGAAAATCAGTGAGCTGACCTTCATTGAAAGGTGCATATATTTGAATTTACAGTGGTATTAGTTTTGGAATCATTTTTAGTGTAGATCTATAAAGTTTTCAACAAGACTAAGGGTCTATGTTTGAAATCCCTAATTAAGGGTATAATAATATAATGGGTCACATTGGAAAGAAGCAAGCTACATGCAGTGATAATGTCACAACATTAAGTACAAGACAATTTTGTGTGTAGTCACTATAATACTCAAGTAAACATTTTGCAGAAATTTCGCGTATAAGGAATATTTTTGCACTTGTAATAGTCAATTGTATGGGACCTATGCATCACAAAGTTGCAAGCAAAGAAGCAACAACTTATTGATTTTGAAGAGATATCAGTCCATACCCAGTGTTGTCTTGTTGGGGCCTGACCCAGGTTTGGAGATAATTAGCCAAACAAAAGCCTGTACTACTGGCCCTTTCGGCAATAGTCCGCAGAGCGCGGAATGAGGTCTCACCCGAAGTAGTATGGGGGGGTGCTGGAACTAGGTTTCCACACCCTTGAGATGTCTAAGGGGTTGATTTGGTCTAACTGTTAGCTTGTGTGCAGGTTGCTTCGTGCACTTCGTTGGCCATCGTGCCTTGATAAATTCGCCTTCGCGCAGCCCTAACCAAGGGTTATGGGGCTCCGACACTGCTGGAGCAGCGTTCTGCACTATTTCCCTAAATCACACCTGCAACTTGTTAGAGTCGATATTGTCATCTCTTCGTCAAAGATCAAATCCTCTTGTTGCATTTCATATTATGTGTCCCGCCCAATCATTTGCATTCCATTAGGCACATAGATCATCTGACGGTAGTGGCATTCCTCCAGTTTCCCTCATGTTATCTACCTGCTGGCACATATTTTCTCATAAAAAAACATATACAGTCTCCTTTGTATCCTGAAAATTGTAAAGATTGTCTTTAGGGTTTCATGGTCAGTTAGGTCTAGGGTTTCATTAGGATTTCGTCAAAAAATGTGTCAAAGTGTCCAATAATTTCCAACAGGCCATGAGGAGGGTTCAATATCAATAAAGTGCATCGCCAAGTGTTCGAAAATGTGTTTTTCCTCAAAACTCTGTTTTGAGGAAAAAAACAGAGTATTTAGCTTTAATTGTTAAAAGTCATGAAAATTTTGTTATCTTCATTGTAAATTCCTTCATCTACATCCTGGTTTCTTTCCTTAGCCCAAAATCTCCAACACCTGCAAAAACAAGCAAAGCTCAGGTCATTAAATTCATCACAAAGTGAAAAAGCAGTGAAAAAGTCCTGAAAACAGAGTTTTAGAAATAAAGTCAAATCCAAAACATTATGAAAGTGGGTTTCATGAGCCAAAATTTCAAAAGCTCTTTATTTATAAGCTATTGTTGGAAATAATACTGAGAGGGGGGGGTGAATCAGTATTATTAAGTCAAATGTTCCTTTCTCAAAATCAAATGATATACGCTACTTCAGTTAATTGAACCCGCGTATATATGCAACTATGCAGAATAAAACCCGTGTATATAATGCAAACTTTTTAATTTACTTTATCTTTCTGATGTTGATTGTTAATCTGTGATTCATAAGAAAATAACCAGTAACAAGAACCAGTCAAACAGAGCAAAAATACAATCGCACACAAGAACACAAGATATAAGGTGGAAACCCAATGTGGGTGAAAACCACCTGCTGCAATTCGTCTCTATCTTTTCTTTAATTAGAAACTTCTTTTTACAATTGTACTGGTGCAGTCCTTTACTAATACACAGGCTGCAACTTGCAGAGAGCTACAGCCCTCTCTCATTTTCCAGCTTCTCCTGGAAGGGAGCTCCAACCCCCTTAGATCTTGTACTAGCTTGAGATACTAGTACGCAGGCTTCTACTTGCAGAAGGCTGCAACCTTCTCTTTGCTTTCAGGGACCTCGTTTCATTAATTTTCAGACTGGATCCACAGATAGCATCAATCAAAGATCAAGAATTTTTGCATCAACCAAACTCCTTTCCACCAATCAAAGGCTGAAGCAAATAAACACTTCTCTGACCACTGTACCCAGAACACAGTAACTGTAATCAAACACCAATTCTGAACCCAGAACATAAATCAAGATATGTACGCTACTTCACTATTCAGCAACCTATGTGCATACGCTTCTGTACCACAACCAACCTGCGTATACGCGTCTTTCATTCACAGAAAATGTGTGTATACGCACTTGCACTTAACTGAACCTGCGTACAGATCTATAAAAGATAATTTATTCTCTTAAATCATTCAGTCATTAGTTAACCCAAATTATCAGATTTATAGATCAAGAGAGCGCCACATATAACAGATCAAAATCATACAGATATACCAATGTTCAAGCCTTGAGATTTTGATCCATCAATAGTCCTTATCCTTCTTGCGCTCAGGTTCTTCCTTCATTCAGATCTAGATCTGCACCATAACCCAAAATACCAGTATTCCAGATCTATAACAATATCAGATATTCAATAAATCAGATGATGTTTTGCCACATGATCTCCTTCCTCTTTTATAGTGTTAAGCCTTCCACAATACCACGGTCCAAAACCATAATAAACAATACCAAGGGCCCAATACCTAGGGTCAACACTTCTGACGAGATACCATGGTCCAAAACCATAGTTTCAAATTCCAAGGACTAACGACCACGAACCAAAAAAATAAGTTTCCCACCATGTACACGCTTTTATGTGCATGAAAGTGCGTGTATACGCATACGCAAATTTTGAACGTCTAACCCGCGTGTATACGCGTCTTTGGCAAGGTGAACCTGCGTATACAAGATTTCCTTCATTCTGAGTGCCTGAACTGAGATCTGTCACCAAAGTGAGTTGCCATCAAGAACAACACCTGTACCATAGCGCCACACCTGTGCTAAAATGCCAACAATCTCCCCCTTTGGACTTGATGGCAACCCTAAGATCCTCAAATTCATTCTCCCCCTTTGTCATCAAGGGCAAAGGGTTGTGCTCCCCCTGAGTACATGTTGATATCTCTGCTCTGCTGTGCTGAACATGCTCCTCCTGACTGTAGGCAAGATCTACAAAAAGGTGTTCTTCAAGAGGAACCATGACATATACATCATAAAAGACCTTCATATCACCAAAAGACTCAATACATACAACCATCACCCAACCAAGTGGGGATCATCCACCCAACCAAGTGGGGATACATCAGAAATTTACATATGACAGCCAATCACATTGCATCAATCATCCCAGGCATAGTGGGGAAACAAAAATAGGCCGTTACATGACCTTGATATATATAAAAAAAATATACATGACATAGAGACGAAATATCAAGACTATGCAAATCAGCAATAACTACTATTAGGAGTATCTGACAATCACTGTATATATCAGCAACCATGTTCTCCTTCTATTCTCCTTTCTGCAGCTGATCCACCTGAACCAAAAACAGCTTGAGTACTAGAACCAAGAGCTTCTAAGGTAATGCCAACAATGCATTATTAGAAGATTATCTGCTCCCCCTGAACCTGTGCCTGATGGTCTCTGACAGACCCATATGAGACTCTCTCCAACCAGAGTCTTTCCTTGCTAATTTTCTTCAGAACTCCATATACGCGACTGCACCTGCATAAATCGTCGTATGTACGCGGATGCCCCTCATCCAACTCACTAACCATGTTTTCTCTGAAACAGACAAGCTTCAATAGCAGGATGAAGCATCAACTACTCCCACCTTCTGTCTGAGATATTCAAAAGTTTCCCTGGGAAGTGGTTTGGTGAGTATATCAACAACTTGTTCCTTAGAAGGAACATACTCCAACTTGACTTTTTGCTCAAGCACTTGTTCCCGAAGAAAGTGATGTTTGATAGGTATGTGCTTGGTCTTTGAATGCATGACAGGATTCTTTGAAATGCTTATTTCACTCGTATTATCACATAAGATAGAGAAAGGTGGAGTACAAGTGATTTGAAAATCCTGCAAGGTTTGCATCATCCAAAGAAGTTGAGTGCAGCAAGATGCAGCAGCCACATATTCCGCTTCAGCTGTAGATAAGGCAACAACAAGCTCAGTTACATTCAAATTTGTCGTCGAGATGTGCAGCCGACACGTGCGGAGTGTCCAGTCGGGGAAAATCAGTGAGACTGGTAGTGGTGGGGGTGGTTAATGGCAGAGGGGAGGTGATGGTGGTCAGAGACACGCAGAAAAATGATGGCCATGATGTTCGATCAACAGTTCGGTCCGGCCACCTCATTCCGTCGCCACGAATTGCACCATAGTTAAAAGATATTTGGCTGAAGACTCTCACCACCCGTTGTTCATTTGCACTTGCAACGTCCTCGGCCGAAGTACCCGTCCTCTGCCTCTGAAATCTGTTAACCCGTCGTCCTCCATCAAGTTTTTCAGCCTGTTCAAAAAATCTCCCGTGCACCGGGCTCGTTCAGAAGCGCAGTGACATCCTGCAGAAACCGGCAAGAGTTCTACAGGAAGTAGCTCTACAGGAAGTCTGGTACAGCTTTCCGGAGCAGAAAGCCTATATTTTTCTTCATCAAATTTGGAGTTCCGAGAGAGGTAGGCTCGAAAACACTTTTCCATGCATGGTATGTTTCGAAAAGGTGGTGAATTGAACTGTTTTAAATTGGGGAGTCTAAGAAAAATAAGCCTGTGAGTTGGAAAAAGCAATTTGCCTGTGTGTTGAACTATATTCCTCAGTTTTTTTGCATCGAAATTCTTCTCCACGTTTCCTGTTGCTAAAATTCTCTTATAAGGAAAGCGTATGCAGCTATGAGAGCCAGCTTGTGGATGAAAATTTTAAAATTTGCATATTTGAATGTGTCCCGAGAAGAAAACTCGGTCTCTGCCCTCTGTCTGTAGAAGAAAAAACTCTTCCTTTCATAACCAGATAACTGAGAGCTGAGCCACAGCAGGCTTGAAACCAAAGAATTGTTGCTCATTAATATTAAACAGCCGAAGAATTCTTCCTTGAGTCCAGGGAAAAACCCATAGACAACGTTCCCTTTTCTGACAGAGCATAAAACAGGGCACTCTCACCATGCCAGGAGGGTTTATCAGGAGAGAACCTTCAGATCCCAGCAAGCTGCGTGAGCATCCAGAGGTGGTAGACCTCTTCACCCGTGCCAATTGGATGTCCTTTTGTGACAAAATTCAGGGTCATGACGATGAAATAACGGAGGAATTCTTAATGTCCCTAAAACCTGAATCAAAGACACAGGCCACAGTGAATTTTAGGGGTTTGACCCTAGAAGTTACCCCTGAGCTCATCAGTCGTGTTACTGGCCTCCCATTAGGACTCCCATGGAGCAAAGAAGAAAGGTCATTGGGCCAGGCAGCCAAGAAAGCATTCTTCCTGCCTGAAGAACATCCTGTAGAAGACAAAAACGGGGTCCGAAGAGCCAGCTTACCTCCTCTTTGGAGTGAAGTCAGCTTCCAAATCATGAAATACATTACCTGTGAAGGGAGATTCAGCATTGTCTACGGCTATCACTTCAGGTTGCTAAATGAACTAAGACATGGAATGGATTTACCTCCAGAACAAAAGTTGAGCATCCCCTATTTTCTTTTGCAGTCATTAAGTGAATGTGGCACAAAATTGAAAGAAGGGACACCAGATCAGTTAGCCCATCATGGGCTCATCAAACTTATATTAGAAGATGCCCTCCACACCTACACTATCCCCCTCTCTTGGAAAATTTTCCAAAACATGACCAAAGATGACAATATTAGAATTCTGGCCGAGGAGCTCACCTCATCCAGCAGTGAAGAAGGGGAACACACTGAAGCAGGAGAGAAAACCAGTGGTAAAGAAACACAAGATAAACAAGCACAAGTAGGACAAAAAGAGAAAGAGGGGGAGGGCCAAATTACTGAGTCTAAAACAGAGCAAGGAACAGCAGCACAAACACCAAGGGAAAAGAGACTGCAGAGGAGAGCAGAGAAGGCAGAAACATCCCAAGTAAAGGCTGGCACAGCCACAGAAGTCACACCAAAACAAAAAGTAAAAACAGATCCTAAAATGTCCACAATTCAGGCAGAAACAGTTGACACAGAGGCTTCTACAGGAAGCATGGAAACAGAACAGCAAAGAGGAAAATCGCCAGAAATATTGGCAAGAGAGGCAGCAGCTGTGCTGGCTGCCTTAAAAACACCTCCAAAACAAAAAGGGAAGCGGAAGAGGTAGACCTCCATGTACTTTAAAGCAAGAAGGAGCACACGGATCAAAGTTGGCAGACCCCAGTCGCAGTCAAAGGAGCCAATTATTATTGAGGACACAACCCCTAAACCAAAGGAAGGGTCTCCCTCAAATATTTTCGTCACCTATGAGCGAGGAAGCCCAAAAACTTCCACCTGGAGAGAAAGACTGAAGACAATGGACACAAAGACTGTTCTACAGGAAGCTGAGAAAGCTCTACAGGAAACTCGGGCTAAGCTAAAGGAGACCGAGAAGTTGGAGGAAAAGGCAGCCAAACAACCATAGGAAGAAGAAAGGACAGAGGAAATATTGGAACCAAGTCCTCAGCCCAGTTTGGGCACATACTATAACTTGTTAGAAGGTGGGAAAATAATTCCCCAGAAATTTGCAGTGCCACTATTTTTTGCACTGGAGGAAGAAAGGATTAGGACTCATACTTGGATGAGGATCACCAAGTCCAAGGGTGTGGCAGACATAGGCCCCCTACAGGAACAACTCAAGGAGTCAAGGAAAGAATTGGCTATGGTGAGGCATGTGGAAAGCGGTCAGAGGGCCAAACTACAAGAAGAGAACAAGCTACTGAAACAGTAGCTACAGCTACAGGGAATCCATAAGGAAGACAGGCCCTCCATTCTAGGAGAACAGCAGCAATGGGAAAAGCCTCCAACAGACAAAGAAACCTTGGATGAACAACAAAGAAAGGATGGGTTGTAGGCTGAGATCGAGGCACTAACAAAACAGTTACAGGAGAAGGAGTTGCAGGCAGCATAGGAGATATAGCCTCTAAGGCAACATGTACATGAGAAGGAAGCCCAACTGGCCTGCATGGCCAGCTGGGCAATAGAGGCCATACAGTGTAGGCAGCCTGTCAAGTCATACACTTTGTACCTTAAAGATCAATGGTTGCAGTTCCAGATTAACACCTTGGCCCAAAGGGGCACTACCCCATTTCAAAACTATCATCAATTTATGGCTTTATGTGACAGTAGCTCATCAGAGGACAAGGCTAAATTATCAGAGTTTTATTTGCACAACTTAGCCCTTCCAAATAAGAATTCGTGGGATCCCAACACTGTGGTAGGAGATGTCCAACTTATGGCCATGGCCTCTTGGATGAATCATGAGGAAAAAAGAGTAGCAGAGGTCTGAAATATTATGAGAAGGGAACTCAATGAGCCACTAATGATCAGAGCAGAGCCGGAGGATCCCTCAGCATTGATAAGTGCCCACCAGCACTTGGCCAACAGCCCTCAGGATTTACCAGATCACATTGAGCGACAGGCTCAAGCTATTGCCCACTTTGAGGACATGGAGAGACTGTTGGGGGATAACTGCCTCCATGCTTGCACAAGGAGGTGGAACACACTGCCCCACAATTTGAAGATAAGGGAATACCACTCTCCAACCAGGATGAGGGAGGCCTTGGCAAGGGTACCCCCCTATAAATAGTCAATGCAAAATCTGCAGGCCAATTGGATCGGCCTGAAATTCAGTCCTCCCTTGATTTTGGGATTGCTAGAAGGAGTTAAGGAAGAGGAGGAAAACAGGCAGTGAGAGGAAGTGGAAAGAAAAGCAGGATTTCACAACCGGGAAGAAGACATCACCGCGGAGGCCTGGGACGTGAGAGAGGCAGTCAAAGCTATCAAGGATGATGAGCTAGATTAGTTGCTCAGAGGATGAGCAACCCATTTAGCAGGGGGGTGATGATGAGCCCCAAAAATGGGTAACTTATTGGGCTCATTTTGCCTATTTTTCTTCATCAATCCACCATTTTTCATAGTTTATGCATATTTTTTTAGTATATTTATGTTAGTTGAACGAATGAGGATAATCACTTGACCAAGAAGGCTAACACGTGGTTATTGCGGATTTTTGGACAAATTTTGGACCAAAGCAAAGCATTTATGAGCCATATGACAGCCAAGCATGAAGGAACAAGGGTGGGGATTCGTAGGAAGGGTGTCTCCTGCACTAAATGGCCCCTTCCTTGAAATCTCCACCCTCAGCTCGGAGTTTAGCAGGCCACCAAAAAGGATTCCTAAGGGCAGCGGAGCAGTTTTGTGTAAAGTGACTGATTACTGGCAGCTTGAGCAGCCGAGCCCCTCGAGTTAAGGAGGGTTGTTGGAGACCCTCGTAGTGCATAAATAGGAAGGCTTCCACCCTTCGTAGTTTACTTTTTGAATAGTTTTATTTTGCACTATAGTGTTGCTAGTTTCTCAGCTCATTTTGTAGTTTCTGTTGTACAACTTTCTTGTGACATGGTTATTTTTGAATAATGGAAAGCAGTTTCATTTGGAATCAGTCCTGAGCTTTTTCTTAGGAGCCTGCAGCTCTTGGGGTTGGGCCCAACCCAAGTGCCAAGGCTTCCTTCTTGTACTGTTATATGTTTTGAATGTCTTTATCAAATAATTTCTGTTAAGTAGATTACAGTTTTGCTTGATTATATAGGTCATTGTTGATGATTAAAAAGGATTTTTAGGTTCATATTGTTTTGATAGGTTAATAACAGAGAAGATTTTCAGAAAAAGGCCATCAAGCACCCCTGATCTCACCTCTCCCTCTGTGGAACCATGAGCTGAGACCAAGGTGTCCTTTCCGCTACCAAAAACATTGTCTTCGCTTCATCATGCAATTGTTAGTGTAGATTCTCATCTGCAGAAGTTGATACTAGTTGAGGTTACATGTTCAAGTTCATGATTTCTTAGTTTCCGTAGCTATTTCACATGATTTGCAATAAATTTCTTCTCATTTGTTTTGCTGATATTCAGGTCAGTTTAGGTTAAAGTAGCTAGGTCTTTGGTTTTTCGAGTCTTCGTTTGAATAGTTTGGAAAATAACTTGCAGAGAACCTGTAAAACCTCTTTGCCTGCCCCTACTCCATCAATACCACTTGCTCTTCCCTCCAACTCTGATTCTTGCCTCACATTTTCCATGTTCCCTCACTTTGACCTAATTTCCATATTTTTGTGCAACATTGCTCTACCCCTCCTTGAATAAATCCAACCATCCTTGTCACTCACCTGCTTTGTTCGCCAGGTCCTGGACCATTCCTCATCATCATCAACCTCCATACCCACTTCTTCACCTCTTTTCCACCATCAACCCTTCAAAAATCTCCTTTCGGAACATCCTGTAGAAACATCCTATAGAAGCCACAGAACATCCTGTAGAACCCTTGCAGACTTCCTGTAGAAGCTCACGAAAGCAGTTTCTTGGAATCTGATCACTGTGAAACTCTCTAGAAGGGTGCTAGGGACCCCTTAGGCCCTCTTCTAACCTTCCCAACCTCCTGCAAGCGCCTACTCCATTTCCTTTCACCAGTTAACCTCTGCACAGTCAAAAACAGTTAAAGCATATGCAAAATAATCTTGACGAAGTACTCAAAAATGAAAAAAGATTTTTTCTTCATATTTCTCTTCAGAAGTAGCTTAGTCACATGCATTTTACCTTTCTATATGTCAATGTCATCCATTCTTGTAGTTTCATCCTCTTACTTTCACCAGTAGGGTTAGTCGGTAAAACTAGGGTTTGTTAGGGTTTGCGTTCCTTTCTAGCTTTCAACTTCTTTCTGCAAGTAGATTAGCCTCTGGTTGAGTTAGCTTTCATCCATCACCATTAAAAGCTTCTTCTGAGAGCTCATAGAAGTTGGCTTAAGCCTAGTAGACTTGTGCCAGCTGATCCAGTGACAGCTGCGGCAAGAGCTAGTACTTGTGCATATAGCACCGTCGCTTCCAAGTTGTTACAAACTACCGGGTTGATAAAAGTTAAGAAGGGAGTCCCAGGAGTTGCAGAATTATTGCTGCAATACTGGAACCCACCAGTCACCAGAAGACTGACCGTTCAAGATACAATGAGTCTATTTGAAAACAAGAAAAACAACATAAGTGATTCAAATGAAGGTTGTATAAATACTGTAGATTTAGAAAATCAAACGTTATTGTCTACGGGAGAAATGAGTTCAAGGAACATGAGCATGGATTTATCATTGCAACAGTCCACTAGCAATGAAAATGAAGAACATATTTTTCTACAGAATTATGTTCTTCAAAACACCGAGATGCAATTGCAGCTGAAGGTAGATGAACCCATTCTATTTCCAAGGAATTTTGTTGAAAATTACAACACAAAACTTCAGTTGAATGAAGAGATAAGGGAGAAGGCCATAAAACTTGAAGCACCTTCCACTGGAAAATTCAAAATCCATGTTGGGCCTGATGCTCTAGTAATGAACATCAATGTTGAAGATTCTGAAGGTATGGCATTGAAAGAACCAACCACTGAGAAGGAAATAGATGATAATTCTGGAATGTTCAAAAGTTCCATGGATTTGAATCTACAACTTTTGGAAGAAATGATTGAAAATAGGAACAAACAGGCGTAGTTGGGTGATGGGTGTTTCTCTCAGGAGCTAAGAGGGAAACATTATGACTTATACATGTTGAAACAAGAAGCAAAGTTGAGGGAGGAAGAGCCTTCAAAAAGGTTGGAGAATGAAGCAAAATTTAAGGTGATGGAGAAATTCCTAGAATAGAGTAAAGCAAACATTGAAGGGAAGAGAAATCATGCTAGCCATATTAATGTTCTAACCCAAACTGCAAAGGATGGAGAAGAGGAAACTGATGATTTATTCAAGGAACACATAGGTAACAAGCAGAGTAAGAAAGTTACATTCAAAAATTATGCTCTTGCTGCGATGGTTTCTCCTCCATCTTCTAAGGACCTGCCAAGGAAAATGAGACCATCCAAACCAATCCCTTGTCTCACTACAACTCCCATTTCTATTTCTTCAAATAAGAAAAGGAATCAATCTAGTATGGCTAAAAACAAATTAGCTAGATCTATTCCCAACTTTACAGATCTTAAAAAGGAAAATACCAAACCCTCTCCGGGGAAATCTGGTTTTGGTTTCACTTCATTTTATCAAAATTCACGATATTTTTCTTATGCACAACATCAAAATAAGAAAAAGAGTTGGAATCAATCTGCTTCTCTAGTACAGGTTAACCACTCTCTAACTACAAACAGTGTGAATGATACGAAACGATGCAACAAAGATATGATGAAAAGTTGTGCCAATGTGAGTGAATTGAAGAGTTTGTCAGGACCAAGGTATGAAAGAGGTATATTGAGCCCATTGAAGGCTTCCAAAGCAAACAAAAATGGTAGCTCTATTGAAAGTAGACCTTTCCTCACCAAAGGTAGAGGACCAAGAATAAGCATTGGACTTGGAACTATTGAAGCTAAAGGTAACATGGGGTATAAAAGTGCAGACAAACAGGGTAGTATTTTTCAATCATAAAATGTTATATATGCAGAAAAGTATAGCATGGTAAGAACAATATAATGAACTTCTCATATGCCCAATTCCCTTCAGATACAACACCTTATGACTGTGAAGGAAAAAAAGGATTTAACACACCCGATTCGTCTCCATTGAAAATTACACCATTTTCCAGAGAGGTAAAATATAGAGAAAAAATTGGGCATCTAATGGGGGGCTCTGATAGTTATGTTACTAGGAGGGTGATTGCTAATTCTCCTCAACAATTCCAATAGGTTTCTCCCGAGGGACTGAAAAGGTTCCTAAATTTTGGTCAGCAAACCGTGGTTTCTGAAGTTGTTAACACAGAAGAGCAGGAAGATGATTTTATGAGGAGTGGGTTATTTCCATATTAGACAAGCTATGGCTTTGCAGGAGTACAGAATGAGAAATTCAGAGGTAAGTGGATGCATATTTATTTTTAAAATCATGTTCATTATAATAATATTGTATGTGATACTAGTATCGCTAGTATTTTAAGGGACCTTCCTTGCAGCATTTACATGACTAGTAAAATAGCTCTTCACAGGCATTACCCTCCAGAATTATAATCCCCCCCATGTAGATATATAAGGATTAAGCATTGTAGTATAATATCTCGTTAATTGTACTAGCCCATGAGCTCACAAAACTAATGCTAGTGTATCAGTAATTTGAAATAATATTTTGGAGACACTCATGTCTGTCTGACTAGATGTGTAAGTCTACTAAACAAAATGGCCAGTAGCATTACCCCTAAAAGGGTAAGTGAAATAAGGGATCTAATGCATTATTATCTTTCAATCCAGTCTCTCTTGGCTTATGTTCCAACCTAGCCTGCAAACTCTGAGTTAGAGGAAGATCACACTTGTGGAGTTGGTTCCTTGCCTAAAGGTGAGTTGCATTAATTCCTCTCATAAAGCCTCATATTTGATGAGATAAAAGTTGATGCTCATGCGGCTAATGATTTTGATTTGGGTGATGTTAATGCTTCTCAATGTTCATATTTTGATTTTGGACAACACCTCGATCTTGCCTCACACAGACATCATTCAAAAGTAGTGGAAATGACCCCAAGTCTATCTTATCCACAATGTAATATGTGGGTGTACGATACTAGTTCTTGCAACTAGCCTCCTCCCCTTCCAATGAATATCAAATATACTAAACACAAAGTTTATTAACTTCAAACATGCTTAATTGACTGAAATATTATCTTACCAGCAACAAATTCTAAGGCTTGAGGAGGACTTGTTTTAGAATGAGCGGCCTCAATTATCTACTAGTATTTTGGTACTTTAGAAAGATATGTGGTTTAAGATTTATTTGAGACGATTTAAGAGGATCCATGAAGGAAAAAAGAGAATTTTGGATTTAAAACTACTACCAAATTTTTGTGATGCTTGTTTTTCTTGAAGTAGATCCTCAAGAGTGTGATTTGTTGTTTTATTAACGAGAGTGTAATTAAAATCTCACATTTGAGAACTTAACGGGAAACATTGAAGCATTTTCAAATAAAATATTACTTTTTTAATTAACTAAACACAAAGTTTATTAACTTCAAACATGCTTATTTGACTGAAATATTCTCTTACCAGCAACAAATGCTAGGGCATGAGGAGGACTTGTTTTAGAATGAGCGGCCTCAATTATCTACTAGTAGTTTGGGACTTTAGAAAGGTATGTGGTTTAAGATTTATTTGAGATGATTTAAGAGGATCCATGAAGGAAAAAGGAGACTTTTGGATTTAAAACTACTGCCCAATTTTTGTGATGCTTGGTTTTCTTGAAGTGGTTCCTCAAGAGTGTGATTTGTTGTTTTTCTTAAAGAGGGAGTAATTAAAATCACACATTTGAGAACTTAACAGAAAACATTGAAGCATTTTCAAATAAAATATTACACATTTTTTATTAGTGGACTTTTGTGTCTAGAAGATATTGTTTTCAGTTGTGAGAGTTCGCATTCCACATAACCATTTCAAGAAGATGACCGATATATTTGATGTTTTCAATTTGGTTATTGTTTCGTAGAAGTTTAAGCTTGAAGGTTTGCAGGATTCCATTGCTAAGGAAGTGGATTTGAAATTCGATGAATGTTTGGACAATGATTTGTGGAAGTAGGAATTGTTCACATCTTTTGAGAAGAAACAAAAAGAAGAATAAGAAAATAATCTCCGAGGTGATGAAAATAGGTTCAGAAAAATTTGACAATCATGAACTAAAACAATTTTTGTGGGACTTGTAGTTCAATACTACTGTAATCCACCAGGAAAGTCTTCTGCAACATTTGGAAATGAAGTGTTGATGTCAATTGTTGTGAATATTGGTGCTAAAGTTGCATCTATTTTGTGTATTGAGGATGGAGTCGCTATGGCAACAATAAGTGCGACTCTCCCATATGGTGGGGAAGATATATCAAGGCATCTCCCTAATCACAATTCTCTAATGATGACCCTCAAGTAGGTTTGGTGTTATTTCTTATGTTGTTGGTGAAATAATCAATGACCCACATTGTCATGTGCCAAAAAAATATAGTGCGTTGTATTTGATAAAACAAGTACCCTCACAAAAGGAAAACCCTTTGTTACTAGTGCTAAAGTTCTATCATATATGCAATTGGGAGAATTTCTCAAAATAGTTGCTCCTTGGTGTAATATTTAAAAATAGAATCTTAACCTTACCCATGTAATTATGACCTTATTGCAATCTTCTAACTTTGTCTTCCCATTCTAAAACTATAGGTATTACTAAATTCCCACCAATTATAGCCATGAACCCACAGTCATTGTCAATAGCATTGAACCGCCAAAAACATGTGGTATTTTTCAAGAATTCAATGCCGGGTTTAATCCTAACCATTTACATAACTAATCCAACAATCCTCAGACTTCCTGGAGCATTGAGTTAGGGTTCACTCTATAATTTTAGTGGTTTTCAAATAGAGGTTGGATATAAAATGATTCCCAAGCTAGCAAAAACATCGCCACTCTTTCACATGCAATAGAGGTTCAAATGTAAAATGATTTATTGTTTTCACTATGGTTCAAACAAAATTTCATTAGATTTCTATGGTGACCTCCACTTCAAACACATTCAACAAAATTGATTCAAATAGAGTTGAGCAATGAACATCCATTGGCAAGGGTAGTGGCAGACTACATATATCACTTTCATTTATTTTGCAAGCCACCTACAACTACATATATGAAGGGGCTCGAGACCAAGAATATTGCTTAATTAACTTCCAAAAAAATTGAAGCTCTTGTCGGAAAAGATGTAAGACGTTTAATAGATTGGATAGATATTTTGGTTGGTAACTGGAAGCTGATGTCTAAGTGTGGAGTGTCTACACCTTCATTTGCAGAGGATTATATAATGATATGGAATAACATGCCAGAATAGGAATTTTGGTGGCCTTGATAAAAGTCTAGCGGCAATGTTGGCCATTTCTAATCCATTTAAAAGGGAGGCAGTTGTTGTCATAGAAGGTCTAAAGAAAATATGCATACACCCAGTCATGGTTACAAGAGATAACTAGACAATTATCAACAAAATGTAGGTCCCCTAAATCAATGAAAGGAAAGTCCCTACCCCTGCCATACACCTTGCCTTAGTAGAACTAGGTGACCTATAAGATTGATTTATGCTCATCACAGGAGAGCCAAAACTAACCACTGGTTGTGATTTTTCTATCATCGGTACTTCTAAGTTAATCAGAAAAGCCTTGCAACCCAATTGGCTATCGACGCATGATGATCATAGACCTACAATAGAATCTTGATATCATTATCCCCTTTCCCAAGGGAAACTTTAGACTTCCAGTTCCAAATAGGGCATCAACCCAAGATTCTTCTTATCCATTTTAATAGCCAACTCCCTCTTTCATTAGGGAGTCAAACACATAAGGAAGCATATTCCCAGGTTCATCCATCACAACCTTGATATGGAGGTTGGAATTAGTTATACTGAGCCTTGATAGGTATGCATCAAATGTGCCAGTCATAAGGTCTCATCAATTCAACAACAAAGACTTTCTCAAGAAGATCTCCATGGACATAAAATCCATAATGCCAAATATCGGGTGAATTTTCTCCATCTTAAACTCATTTATTTTGATCTTTAGCATGTGATAACTGAGACTCACTCATTTATATTTTCTCAAGTATATTTATTTGTGGATAAATAGATGATGTTTCTTAACTTTATTGGATCATGTCCCCTTTCTTTCCCTTTTTCCTTGTCCCTTACCTGTTAGTTTCCCATTTCATAGTTTTTCCACCATTCATCTCAAGCCATCTTATCTTCTATCTTCATTTTTTCCCCTTATTGGCCAGTTGATTTCCATACCATCCCCGTCCTTTCCTTCCACGATTTGATCCATGCTACCCTTTCTTTGCATCCTTACAACTACACAATTACATGAACAATGAGAGGAGCATGACATTAATGAAGGTGCAAAGTGTTATTAAAGTAGCCATGCCCCACTGTAAGATATTCAATTACATTGATGGTAAGTAGTGTGGTGTATTGTCCCTACTCTGCTCTGTGCAGGTGGATGATATTCCTTTTAATAGAGTTGAAGGAAACAAACAATTGTGAGCTCCCTAAACTTTAGCATTGCCTATCCTTTTGACGGAATATTTATTGCCCAACTACTAAGAAAACCATCCTATAAGCCAGTGTTCTATTATGAAGAATATACATTTTGTATGGATGTCTTCAAACTAACTATATAGAAATTTATAGTTCATATTTAACCATTTTGTCCATCTTAAACTCACTTTTCTCATATGTTTTCATATTTAGCATATGACTGAAAGTCAAGAAAGTCTTTTTCATATTTGTTCAATCTTATTATCTTTGCATATAAACAGATAAATAAATTCCTCATTTTATCATCCCATTTACCTTCCAAGCACAGTTGAATTAGTTTATTCTACTAAAGCAATTCATGTGAACTAGTTTCCAAGCATGAATTTCTCTTGTTGTTTCTCCTTAGAAAATTGAGATTGAATAAAAAATTTCCTCGAGAATAAAACAAGTGAAGATTTCTTTCACATGTCACTTCTTCTCAAACTCAATGTCTCTTCTTTATATGAGTTTCTTCTCTTGAGGCTAATTCCTCTACTGCCAATTACAATCAGTCTACGACCTAAGACAACCAAGTTGAACAAGATTATAGACACAACTTGTGAAGAACATAAAACAATATCTGACCCAATTGAGTTAAAGATATTGCACATTGTAGCTAATTTTAAGAGTAGTGGTAAGTTGTATGCAAAGACACCCTCACTAACACTAATTGGTAAAGAGATTTTAAATTTAAAGAATAGGTGTAAGATTTCTTGAATAAAGCTAATAACTTTTAGAGTAGTCATTTAAGTAACAATCCATAGATAAGCATCTAGAATCTTGCGGGTCAGTAAAAGACAAATAAGTTACTCAATGGAAATTGTAAGAGAGGAATATGAAGCTTAAACTCATCTTGGACTTTGTATGCATCCAACCTGGGACAAATGTATAAAGTCGAGTTACAATTGAGAACCTTGATAGATCATGCTATGTCCTTGTATAGTTAATCCAACGGAGCAATGTTTCTTTGGTATCCCCATGATGAAAATGTTGGATGCTATCATCAAAGAGTTGCTAATTCTCTTGAATATTTGGTAGGTTTCAGCGATTCTGTAACAGACAAGGCTCGTATACTCACAAATATTCAAAATATATGGAATATGGTAATATCCATAACAGGACAAGTAATATTAGTAATATTTATATATAAGAATGTTGAATGTACAAGTCATATCATTGGTTCCAAATGAGTGTTGAAATTCGATTGCAAGTTGTATTTCTGATGTTGGTAATTACTTATGAGAGAATTATTATTCTCTTACCATTCTTTATTCTTCATCAAACAATTATAATTTAACCATTTTAATTGTAAGAGATTACTAATTCCAATGGTTTGTAGCATATGTGGATAAGTGTTAGGATCTGAAGATATTGGGGTTGCCTTGGTTTTTGAAATGGATATTTTTTAGGATGTAAATAAATATGAAAGAAGAAATTAAAGTGGGTACATTTGGTTAGATACATTGGAAAGGTGTGTAAATGACATAGTTTTAGAAACAATTCCAAAATTCCATTTATTTGTCATGTTTGATATTTTTGGTGGGTATGTGGAGATAACATGCGAAAATGATACTATGGGGTACAACTAGTTAAGAATGGACCAATAGTGGAAATGATAATAACCTGGATTTATATATTGCTTTTAACACCAAATTTACATCACGGTAAAAATATGAATATCCCATTAAGTATTACCTAAAGATGATTCAAAGAATCTCACCTTTAGCCTAAGTACATGGCAGAGTAATTTCTGAGGTGTAAAGTTTTATTAGAGGCATTGTTTGTTTGTTTTGGTTAGAAAATGGTTTTCTCTTGGTTTTATGTGAATTTCAATTTATCATTTGTAGCATGTTGAGAAATGGGAAAGAATAACATGTGACATTTATTTTGCAGAAATTGATGTTGAATGAAAGGATATAGAATTTAACCAAGCTACAATCTGCTTTGGTAAAGGTAGAGGAACATCTTAAAAATCTGCCTAAGAATACACCATATACAAAGTTTGAACAGAAGTAATATATGGTTTTTTCTTTTGCATATATGTTCTTTTTCCTACCTCATTAAGGTCGATTTTTCTGTTGTCCTACTTGATTGATACCTTCTCATGACAGGAAGACTTTAAATATGAATTAATATGTTCCTGAAACAAATCAAATTCAAAGTTTATAGATATAAAAGATAATAAAAATGCAAATGCCTTCGTTTGATTGTTACTTGACTTTGGTGTGGTCAAGTTATAGGAAATGAGATTGAAAAAAAGATGGGGAGACAATGTAGAACATGTATTGGATATGATTCATTTGTTGTTGGAGATCCTTCAAACACTTGCGCCATCAACTTAGGGAATGTTTCTAATAGGGATTCCTATGATTTTTAATGTTGTGATTCTTTCACCTAACAGCTATTTTCAGAAAAAAATGTGTTTTAGGAATGCTAGACAAGACACAGGTGGACAAGTAAACAAATATTTTATAATTGCAATATTCAATCCATGATATCATGTCTTTATTGTTTGATTGTATTTTGAACATTTCCTTTGTTTTGTTTTTTGACCATGAAATTGAAAATACTTGGTATCATGTCCATTTAAACATCCAAAGCTTGAATATGAGATTAATATTACATGATATTAATTGAAATCCTTTTAGCTATTTTGTGTTAAGAAAATTTCATGACTATTAGAAAAGTTTACTTTCATGTTGTTATTTGAGCACAGGTTGTCTATATACTTGACCAAGTTCATGTGTTAGAGAATGAAATGTGTTGTGAATAAAACAACAAGGATTAGACATCACACCTCAAATTATTTGTTTTCACAAGTTATCTACAGTATGAGCTTTTTAGCATGTAACTTAGTTGGCTTGATTGTGCGTAAGATTTCTCTAAAGGTTGAATACTAAGTTACTAAGATGTTATTTTCTATGGTGACGTTTGAATTTCATTGTTTATACATATCATTTAACCACATAGTGTCCACTATCTGACCCAACTGAAGAAAAATTGTTCGAGTTTCTTTCTTTTATGGAGAAAAATGGCATTGACATTGCTGATGTTGAGGTATATGTCATATAAATATTTTATAGTCTACTTTAGTTTATATTCCAATATTCATCGTATTTCATGTCTTATACTCTACATTGTATCTTCTTTCGTTTTCAGGAGAGGAACTTAATATTGATGGTAAGAAGCAAGAATTGAAGAAATAGGAGAACAATAACATTGGAGCAACAAATGCAAAAAGAGAAAGAAGAGAACCGGTCTAGTGATACCCTCAAAGCCAATATTTCGCATAAGACACACAAATTGAGATTGATGCTCAAGTCTTCAAATTTGGTGAATTCACTTGCAATGTCTTGGAAACACAGTGATAATGTTTTGAAGCGATAAAACAATATTTCATGTTTAAACTGTATTCCAACCAATATTAAGTTGGAAACTCATATTGTAATACTTGACATTTTATATAATGTAATTTATGGTTGAAATTATTTATAGTTGCACGTTATATTATTTAGTATTGTAATTAACATATGTAACTTTGTGTTTTCATACTAGAGGAATATGCACATTGTATGACATTTTTTTATTTAGTCGCAAAATCATACTAATTAATTTGTGTTGATTATTAATAAAAACATAAAATCAATATAAAACTACTAAATTAGTAGTTCATATTGATTAATGATGAACACAAATAAAATGAATACGCGGCTAAATTATTCGTTTATAATGATTATTAATGAAAGTAAATGAAAAGAATATAAACTACTAAATTAGTCGTTTATATAGTGAATGTGAAACTACCAAAAAAATATAAATGACTACTGAAAATGATAAATTTGTGATTACAAATGACAACTAAATTTTGCATTAATATGACTATTAGCAGTTAATTTACAGTATCTTATAACATGACCAAAATTTAGTCATATTTCTTTGGTCATTAATTGGTTTCAAATGATGACTAAAATTTGCATATATATGACTATTAGTAGCTATTTTACAGTGTCTTATAGCATGACCAACATTTTGGTCATATTTGTTTGGTCATTAACTAGTTTTCTCTAGTGATCATATAGTAATATGTTTTGTTGTATATTTGGTCATTAATTGTGGCAATTAACAACTAAATCAATGACCAAATATATGACTAAACATATTACTAGACGATAAAATTGAGACAACTAATTAATTACTAAGATAAAAACGACTAAAAGTTGGTCGCACTATAAGATACTGTAAATTAGTTACTATTGGTCACCGATTGAAAAATGGTTGTTTATATGCAAATTTTAGTCATTTTTTTAGTAACTAATTAACCATTTTCTACTAGTGACAGCACGAATTCCTATGGACAAGGAAATAAATCATATGTGATGTTGTGTGTTGTCGTCATTAGGTGGTGGTAGAATTTTCATAATGGTGGGCTGATAATGAGTGGGATGGAGTTCTTGTACCTTGGGTGGTGTCCAAGGGGCAAAATGTTCTTCCTCCTGAGGAGTTTGACGTTGAATCCTAAGTTGTCAAAAATTTTGTAACATATGACATGTCTCAGCACTTTGAGACATATTGGTGCAAATAATACACACAAGTTTAGCACTAAAAATGGTGTGAATGTAAATATCGTCTATTAGAGTCCTATAGTCTAGGAATCAAAGTGTGTTTGCCTCTTACTATTCATCTTGGGGGTTTATTGGTCAAGTTTAGCCTATGAGTCACCATGTGTCATAGTCTAAAGAGTCCCTTGTGTAAAGAGGTCAAAATAGTCAAATGCTTGTAAATATATGGGTCATGGAAGGGGTCTTTGAGCCAAAAATCGATTTTGTAATTAGGTCTAAAGTTCATGAGTGGGTCAGTTTTTCAATTTTGCACTCATAGAGGTATAAAGGGGTCATTTCATAAGGTTTTATCATAAGTCAAATTTGGGGGTCATGTCAATTAGGTTCAGTTAGTTAAATTTTGTTATGCCTGTCATCATTAACATATTTTACCCATGTCACCTCACTCCATCCACTCAAAATTCACCATCATTGCATGAAAGGGACATGTGAAAGCATGAAACTTAATTTTTCAAAAAAACATCCCTCATTTATCCTTCCTCTCAAGTGAAATTTGCAATCTAGTCTAAGGTTTTAGGGAGTTTGTAGATAGTTGAAGGAGGAGTTTAAGCTCAAGTTATGCTCAAGTTACATGTTTGATGTGCAACTGCTACGTTAATTAGTCAAGTTAAGCAACTGTTGTGCAACTGGTTTAAAGTCTTCACAAGGTTTTGTGTAAGTCTTCCTCTAGTTTTTCTCAATCTTTCATGATGTCTGAGTTAAGAGAAATGCCCTCTAATTGCCTTCAGTGTTAGAAATGGCTCGGGTATACTATAACCGATGATTGTGCTTCGCCTTTGCTGCGCAAATTCTCTTGCTTTCTGCCATCATATGAATTCATAATTCTGCAAATTCGTGGGATCAAATGTGTTTGGAGAATATTTAAATGAAACTGAGATTTATACATTCGCCATCAAATCCGGGTCAAACCTCTCACTTTGTTGTTTCATTTGGTCTGTCACGCATTTTCCTGCATAAGTTTGTCTTATGATTTGGTCATAAAGTTTGTTTTTGTTTGTTTATATGGTGAAATTCTTGTTTTATGCACCATTCTTCAAAACCCCAAATCATTTCCTTTTATTAAGTTTGTTGTCAGTCTGCCCAAGTTGAATATCTCATCGTGTTGTCACGTAGAGTCCCATGTTCACAGACTTGTTTGTTTCCACCACAGTTGCATAGAATTGAGTTAGAAAGTGAGAGCTCAATAACATACACAATCAAGATGTGAGACACTGAAGATAAAAAGAAATTAAGGGGAGGATATTTTGTCCGATTTGAACCCAGGAGTCTGGAGATGGTCAATGTTGACCCAGCTATCTGAGTAGCATTTGAACAAACATGTTGTATAGAATTTTGTGGGAAGGTTCAAACCCATGGTTACCACTTTTAGCTTGCCAATTTATTTACTCTCAGTCTTAAAGATAACCAAGTGAAGATTGGGGACTTGGAGTTCACAGTTTTAGAAGAACCATCTCCCAAGCCACAGAGGTACCCCTACTTGGTGCAAGTTGGTTCAAAGGCATGGAGCTTGATGCATCACATTACAAATATTTTGTAAAGCCTCAGTATAAAGGTATGGGCCTACATTTCCAAGGAACTACCTGTTGAAACACCACAGTAAACTATTTAAGGTGATACAAAGATACTTCACCTGTGAGGATCATTTCAATAGAGTGTACCAATATCATACTAGGCTGCTCATGCACTTCACTAGAAAAAAAGGAATCTTAATTTGCCCCATTATCTTTTCAAAAGTCTGGGCAAAATGGCAGAAAAAGTTTAGTTTAAGGGAGAGAAGCACTTGCCCAGTTTGTTCCACTTTATGTTGATCGAAATGTTGGCTTTTAATGACTTGGAGAAGAGGAAAAGGTCTTGGGATGGTTTCTTGTCAGCCTCAGGTTTATTGGCCCATTCATACAGCTCTAAAACTCAAGAAGACACTCCCTCTGTGGGCACACATGAAGGGTCACCTGTAGCTAAAGAGTCAGTCAGTAGGCCTGAAGTTGAAGAGATAGTAAAGAAGTCATTGAAGGATAGGATAACATCAGATAAAGGGAAAGATAATATGCTACAAGTTGCCCATGAAGAAACACAAGTTTCCCTTAGACGAAGAACTAGGTCAACTACAAAAAAATGATCGACGAGTCGACCTCTAAGAAGACTATTGAGCTACCTGATGATGTACCAGAGTAGTTTGAGGTAGGTGGTCAATAAATTGGGGGAGATAGCCAAGAGGCTCTAATGGAGGACAAGGATTAAAAAATCATAGAGCTGCAAGATAAAGCCCATCTCATGGTGGCTTATTTACAAAAGGGAAATAGAGAGCTTAGACATAAAGTAGCAGAGGCAGCCCAATATAGTGAAAGTGATCCTTCCAGGAGGCCTTCTAGACCTATAGCCCAAGACAAAGAAAAGCAAGTGGTTGATTTGGAACACTTCAATGTGTCATAACAACCAAGAAGACCCAAGACAAGGTTAGCAGCTAAGAGGGAAGAATAGATGAAAGAGACCCTTCCAACAAAATAAAAGCCAGAGTTTGATAGTGGAAAGAGTATCATAAGTTGTTTGAGCAAATTGAGGAGTGCCAACATCAAGTTGATTGGTTGACAGAAAGGAATGAAAGGTATAAAGCATAAATATATGCTCAAGTTTTGGAAGCTCTTAACACGGTTGATAAAGCCAAGGTAGTTATAAAGTGGACTCTACCTTTACATAGACAGATAAAGAGCCACTACACAAGGAATTTGAATATGAGAATAAGGTTAAGATTAATGAAACTAAAGCTGATCAAAACTAGAAAACAACTCAAGCAAGCCAAACATTCATATAACAAGCTAGCAACAACTAGAAAGAAATGAGTCAGTTATCTAGCAAAAGAAGAGGAGGTAGCCTTGAATCTTGGCTGAGGCTGACCAAAGCTCATTTCAGTAATTTTTGAAATTTTGGTTGTATGTTATGTTTTTCTCCAATTTTGTTGAATTCGGAACCTATGTAACCAAGGGCTTTCCATGTAAAGTTTCATGAATGTTTTGATGAAAGTTTGGAAGATTTGGAAGGTTTTAAGTATGTTGGGTAATGCAAGGTGAATGTAGATGGCTGGTTGGTCACTCGTAATCATTTTGGAGCAAGAGAATTCAGTACAAGTTCAAAATTCGACTTTTGTTGCGTAAATTCTACACAAGTTGATAACAGTGATTTTGGAAGACCTACAAACATGGAAGGAAGCACTCAATAGGTTCTACACCAACAAACCACCATCTCAAGCACGTCCATTTGCTTAGTTTTGTCTAGAATGATCTACAACCATGCCAAGATTGAAGACTTATACCCCTTGCTGCATAAGCATATCAGTTAATTTTATTTTGGAAAATTTTCGAAATTTGGAGTTTCTAGAAGTAATTTTGGTTATTGGATATCTGTAGATAAGTTTTAAGTCATATAGTTTTAATTTCAAAGTCATGTGTCGATAATTTTCAACATGGTTGATGTTTCCAAATTATATTAGTCTTGATATAGTAGAATCTGTTTTTTTTTGCATAGAAAGTAAAGACACATTACATCTGGACCATTCGAATTTTGTGAAGTGAATTCGACCACCTAGAGTGGTAATAAGAATTACTCATTGTATATAATGATGAAAAGATATGGAAAATGGTTCGGGTTGGAGTGTTAGAGACTAGACTATATTTTTCTGCAAGTATGGTATCTTTTCCTGAATGAATTGAAGAAGGCAGGTGTAAATTTGGACAATGATACTTGTGTTTGATTATTTGTTTATCTTTTCATGTGATATATATTACTTTAAAATCTGCTTCTAGTTTTTTAAATCCATATTGTAAAATTATTCATGTTCATTTTGAAAAACTTCTCAGAATTCATGAGTTGCTCTGATAATTTCAGCTGATCATTATATGTGTATCATTTTCTTCCATGGCAAGTTTAATTCATCCTTGTTTGGATGCTCATATTGTCATTCTTATTTTACTTCACTCATCCTACCACTATAATGAATTTGATTGATTAACAATAGGTATGCCTACCTTACCCCTGTGTGGATTACACCATATCCCTGATTCATTCAGATCTGTAATAGTCTTCTGATCTTAAGTAGTCCTACCCTCTACACCCACCTTCAATAAATCGAATTTAAAGCTACCCTTTTGATCAATATAACTAGCCTAAAACCTAGATCCTATCATTCATTTATTTGATTGATAGTACAAGACAATGATAGATCCCTCTCAAAGGCAAGGGGGGTTGGACCTTAGCCTAAAAGTGGTTTGTGGTTACCCCAGTAATTCTTTTTTCAACCAACAGGTTAATTACAGGGTGTTAACATGGTGGCGTCATTGTTGGGGAACGAGAGTCAAACTTTTCCCTAGGAATACTTTTCATTTGAGAACTATGTCTTAGCCCTAAGGGTGATAAGTTGCTAAACATCAATAGGTTTAACAGTTACCTTGAAAGACAGTGTTGAGATCAATTGTAGTCTAATTGTGTGAGGAAATCTAGCTTCAAGAAGATACACCAAACAAAATCTTGACCCAAATCCTCCTGAAATTATAGACAACCCTGAAAATTTACTTAGAAGAAAGAGAAGACTTGAAGAAGGTAAAGGGAGTAATAGCCCCCTTGGAAGGTCCTACTATCTGCCTGAAAGTTTGATTACAGTTGAGGACATTAAATTTTACTTACAATCTGAACACCCTCTATTTAGGACTAAGTCTAACCCTTTTATTTATGAAACTGCATAGATGAGTCAATATTGAGACCTTATATCCCACCTCCAAAGACTAAGTTTGGCAGGAATATATTACATTAGTTTCAAAATCTTGAGGGTTTAGTCATTAAAGTGCAGCAAACTTATGAAAAGGCAATCATCTTCCAGCAGAAAGTCTCTCCCTCATCTATTGTCTCTTCATTCAAAGCTTCTTTTAGTTCACCTCACTGTTCTACTCCCATAACATCTGTTATTTATACATCTCCTATTATAACCACTACTCAGCAAATTTCTTTTCTGCCACCTCTTCCATCCATAACAACTACCACCACAACAAGATCATCATCTTCTCAAACATCAATCATGGCTACTAGGTATGCTCCTCTGAACTTACTTGCACATTTAAATCCCTTCCCTTAAAATTTTGGTTAAAGACTCCCTCAGTATGATGGCATCGTTGAACTTATTACGAGACAGCATGTAGACAAGGTCATTGATTTTATTGATCTTGAAGAGGTTGATCACGAGGATTCAAAGATGAGGTTATTGGCACAAAATTTCTTAGGAGAGGTAAAAAAATGGTTTATAGGTGTGAGAGCCAAAAATTTTTCCACTTTCCAAGAACTTGAAGATGCCTTCATTGCAAGATGGGGTGAGAAAAATAACCCTTTGCAAATCCCTACCAAGCATGGAAGTTTGAAAAGATAGCCTGGTGAGATAGTCCAATAGTTTCAACAAATTCTATAACTCCATTCCATTAGATAGAAAGCTTCCTCCCGTATTAGCCTTGCTCCAGTACCCCAATGGTTTCGATGTAGAGGTGGTGTACCAACTTAGATCAAGGAATCCAGCAACACTTGAAGACATGAAGAGTAATGCAGTTAGTGTGGAGGCAAACCTTTTGTTCAAGAATTATAATATGAAGTCAAAAAGGAAAGTAACCATTAAAGAAGAACCTTCTACCTCATCTGAAGCAAAATTGGACACCTTAGAAAAGACCATGGAGATGATGGAAAAGATGACACTGTCAGACATAATTGTCACAAGAGAACCCCAAGGAGGTTTGCAGATTCAAAATCCAAACTTTAGGAGGTAGCAACATATCCAAATTAAGAAAAGGGAGAAAAGAGGTCTAGAACAACAACATCAACAGTAGGTGAGACCCCCTTTCCAGCAGAACTATGCACAAGACCAAGATGAGGAAAATGAAGAAGCGCTTGAAGACCAAATCCAATTTTTCGATGATGGGAAGCAAATTGTCTAATTAACTAAGGAAGACCAAGAGTAGTTTGAAAAACCCTTAACAGAGGAAGAGGAGTTTTTATTTACTCAATCTCAAGATGACATCATGGTGTCTAAATCAAAGGAGTATAAAAAGGGTTAGCAAAATGTCATTATGGAAGTCCAAAAGCAGTAAAATTTAAGAAGTAAAAATGTTGGAGCCAATTCTGAAAAGAAAGATGTAGCAGATAACAGTCAAAAAAAGGATGCACCAAGCAGTAGCAATGAAAATAAGGATGACTCTTCCAAAGACAAGGCAGACAAGAAGGATCTGGCTCCTAAGGAGACAGATAAGATGAAGAATCTTTTTAATTTTGAAATTGAACTTTCTAAAATGAAAATTTCCATTCCTTTAAGTGAATTGTTAAAGAATTATCAGTATAGGGTTCATATTATGAAGGCTTTGAAGATTGAGAAGACTTATGATACTGTTAATGTAACTGATGATCATCCTGTCATCATATTTGGACCAAATATTGAAGACAAGAGTCAAGATGGTGAAGTGCCTCCTTTCTATGTGAGCCTAAATGTACATGATGTAATTCTTCATAATGCTATGCTGGACTCATGGGCTTCCCACAACTTGATGCCGAAGGTAATTATGGAGAGGCTTGGGCTTGATGTGACTAGACCATACAAAGACTTGTATTCTTTTGACTCTAGCAAAGTGAAGTGTTTGGGACTGATAAAAGACCTAGCGATTTCCATAACTCAAATTCCATCCAAGAGCATGGTTATGGATATTGTAGTGGCGGACATACCTCCTAAGTTTGGAATTCTCTTATCAAGGTCATGGATAGCAAAATTTCAAGGGGTTCTGTAGACCAACATGTCATACATCATTGTTTTAGTTTTTGGTGGCCAAACTAGGAGACTTTACCGGGAACCATTGATGACATACATGATTAGCAGCAAGGATAAGCCTACCAATCACCCTATTTATGTAGTACATTCTAATTTGGATTAATTCATCATGTTTAACACTGATTTTTGTGAAGAGGAGAAGACAAATTTGGTTATCATTTCAGAACTAGAGAAAGAGGAAGACAAGAAACGGGACAACAATATTGATGATAAGAAAGGCAGAGAACTATAGGCCGAGTTTGATGAAGAAGAAGGGGAAAACATCTTTGGAGTATGCATTTTGATGGTGCATCAAGCAAGGAAGGTTTTGGTGTAGGCATGTGGATAATTAGTCCAATAATTGGAAAATCCAAACTATGTCCCTACAAGTTGGATTTTGACTGCACCAACAATGTAGTTGAGTATGAGGCGCTCCTTTTGGGCTTGCAGGTCTTGAAAAGGTCAGGTTATAAAATCATATCAATCTATGGAGATTCATAATTGATCATCAAGCAGATCATAGATGAGTACCAGACAAAACACCCTCGGATATGGGCTTACCGTAATGTTATCCTAGATTTTTTGGAATGTTTTCTTGCGTACAATTTGTCCTTTATTCCTAGGAGACATAATGTTGTTGCATATGCCTTAGCTACATCTTCTTGTGATTTTGAAATTCCAACTAATCCTAATGAAAAGTATGAAATTGAATTCAGGCGTCCCAAATAATATGAGGTACTTGCAAATTTCTGAAAATGATAGATAGCTGGAAATTTTTCTATTAATGAAGGATTAATTTGCCCAGATGTGGACTGATAATGACAGTAGGTGGGAAGAAGGTGAAAAGGAAAACTTTATAAACTAGATCAAAGAAAACTTGGACAAACATGTGGTAGATTTGAAGGTGTCGTAATTGAAAGACAATGTCATTCCAAGATGGTTAGTACCACTTGAAGAACCTTTTTACCAAAATGATGTGGCTCAAAGGCCAAAATTGATGCCTACCGAAATAGGGGTAGAGAAGTGTAACATACGCACAGAAGACAATCCCAAAATGATCAAGCTTTCCAAATCTTTAAGCCCATAAATGAAGCAAATTTAAATTCATCTCGTGATAGAATTTTCTGATGTGTTTTCATGGGAGTACAAAGATTTGAAATTCTATGATAAAGGAATCATTAAGCATACTATCCCAATCAAAGAAGACCAAAAGCCATTCAAATGGAAGTTGCGGAGGATAAACCCTGTTTTGTTGCCTTTGCTCGAAAAGGAGGTAAGAAAATTATTTAATGTCAGGATTATTGTGCCTATTAGATTTTCTAAGAGGTTGGCTAACTTAGTTGCAATCAGGAAAAAGATGGGAGAAATCAAGTTGTGTGTGGATTTTAGAAATTTAAACAAGGTGTCTCTCAAGGAAAACTATCCCTTGCCCAAGATGGATCACATTCTTCAAAGGGTGGTACGTTCAAGAAGGATGTCTTTGTTGGATGGTTTCTCGAGATACAACCAAATTCTTGTTTATCTGGAGGATCAAAACAAAACTACATTTACCAAACCATGGGATTTCTTCATGTACACCAAAATTCCCTTTGGTTTGACGAATGCAGGAGCCACATTTCAGTGAGCTATGGATATAGCCTTTGCTAATGAGAAGAACAAATTTTTGGTCACATATCTTGATGACATCACCATGTATTCAAAGTCTGATGAAGATCATTTGCAGCACTTGAGGATTGTGTTTGAAAAATGTAGAAGGCATGGCATCTCTCTAAATCCTAAGAAGTATTTGTTTGGGTTGGAGTGGAAGGAAGCTAGTTTACATCTTCTGCAATTTTGTATCATTCTTCCAAGTTAATAGAAGAAAAGAGATGTAGCTTTGACAGGGATTCTTGTGTCATTATTTATTGGTATATGTGTTTCCTTGTGATCTGGTTTATATGTTACCTTCTGATTTTTTTTTAATATATATTTTCATGGTGTAAACATTCTTCACACTCAGTTTGAAAGGAGATATTTCAGAATTCATCTAGTGCTCTGATTTTATTCAGCTAATCATATGTGTTAGTTTTCTTCTATATGGAAATATGAACTCATCAGTGTTTTGATGCTCTATTTTTCATCTTTTCTCATGTTGCACTCACCCATTTACCACAACAAAATTTGATTTGATACCAATAAATCTACTTATAATTCCCCTGTTCAAACTCCTTCACATCCCTTATTCACTTGGATCTAAAACAATAGTCTAACTTGAAGTAGATTGAATTTCTTACACTTACCTTCAGACATCAAGCCTAAAACTACCCTTTGATCATCATAGCCAGCCCAATATCTAGAAACTTTCAATCATTTAGTTGATTTAGAGAAGAACGTAGTGAGATAGCCCTCTCCAAGGCTAGTAGGGTTGGATTATGGCCTAAAAGTTGTCAGGGGTTACATATGGATTTCTCTTTTCAACCTAGAGAAATTTATAGAGTGCTAACATCATCCATAGTGTGATATGATGATGCTTGATTGGTGTCATGAGGTGGGGAAATCTTGGGTGTCGACAACCTTCGAATCTTATTATCAACATGAGGTGACTTCCTAATGTGGGTTGACCTCAATGTTGCTCTTACTACTCTAAAATGTGCAAGGTACTAACATTTCTGTGTATGATGTGCTTGAGAGCATATGTGACAATAACAATTTGTGACTCTCTCTTGGTTTAAGAGATGTATTTTTGGGATGTGTACTAATAAGTGAAATATGTCTCTTATCTTGCCCAACTCCCGGCATTTATTTACTAGGTGGTTGGGTCTATGCATAGGGCACATGTGAGGGGTGATCTCTTTGTCCAGTCAACCTGAGATCGTTTCGTCTTCTTTCCCAATCTAGACTGAGGATGGTGAGGGAATATTTGTTGAAATGGGTCTGGCTAAACTATCGGCACCCTTTTTTCCTCAAACACACATAAGATATACCTATATGTTTCATTCCCTTATGGTGTGGTATGATCTGATGGTTTGATATTTGATCTAACTAATTTAGAATTCTCAACAATTAATTGTCGCATGAATCCCAACATAGAGAGGAATCGGGGAAGATGGGGGTAGTGTCGCACGTGATGATTTCCTACACAAATATAGCAAGTGTGACATTTGTGCCTGGGTCTTCTTCTTTGGGTGACGTGGGTAACCAGATACAATCAGTTGAATGCCCGTAATTTGGGGCATTAGTTTATCAAATGGTCTGGTTCGTCACATAAAGCGCACGTGGAAGTATGTTGGGGTGTCACTGATCCTAGTTTCCTCCGAACATGGCGGGAGTTTGAGGGATTAGAAGAGCGATAGGAGCAAGAACCTTCTTCCCTCCTGACATAAAAAATGGTTTTATACCCATCCTCCACTGGTAATAATGGGGTATTGGTTTGGGTGAGTGCACCTAACGCATCTCGATATCGAGGGATTTCGGGGAAATGATGAGTGTAATGCTTGTATTCCACGCATATGGCGCATGCATGGCTGGTGTGCAATGCTTTATAATGCGCAGGTGTGCACTTTTCTCCAGTAGGAGTAGGAGGGTTCACTAGTGCTTTTGGCGCATGCAAAAGATATTTGAGTTCGTCTAACTCAGGGCACATATTGGTGGGGTGCCCAACTACTTCACACAAAGCACATGGTGGAGGAACCCTAGAGGAGGGGGTTTTTGAAGCTTTTTCCTTCTTTCCATTTTGCTTATCCATTTTTCTAGCATCGATTGGTGTCAATACAAACACTGCTTATTGTGGGGTGTTATCCTGAGGAGGAATAGGATTGACGCCTGTTGCGGTGATACCTAAGCTTGCTGACATGGCCTGAGGGGCCAAATACCATACTGGTATCGCCAGATCCATATTGGGAAATGAGAGTGTTGCAATGACTTGGTGCGAGACAAAACCAGGTGGGGGGAATAAGAAGGGTGTTTGGGTGATAGCATATGGTAAGAAAGCAGGATTGGTAACAACATTGTTGTTGGTATCCGAAATTGGTTCTTGATCTTGAGGGTGTTTGATGAAATCATCATGTACATTGGGGCTACTATGGTTGGAGAAATATCCTCTATCACAGGTGGGTCTCCTGGGAATGTCCCTAGAAGTATTTATGGATTAAATTGGTCAGGGTCGAACTCAGTGTACATGGTGACCTATTCGAGAGAATATGTGATGAAAGGTAGCACACCATCTGTCACACGGAATAAGTCGATCTTGTGGACAAGATAGACCTTCCTAGAATCTAAAGAAGACCTAATGACAAGCAAACCAACCAGACACTATCTTTCTCTAAATATGCTTTGATAAACAATGGCAAACAAGTGTTTTTAGGGCCTACCTTAGGTCCAACGCAAGCTTGTGGATGCCCTCGCTCCTTCGATCTAAATGAGCTCCTTTGTCGCAAATCTGCAAACACAAACAAGGCAAACAAATTAAATAGCACCTGAAAAAAACATATTTAACATGAAAGTCAAGGAGTCCATGAAACAAATAACATGAGATACTTGTTGAGAAAAATGAGCTTGATTGTATTAATTCAAAAGAAGAAGAACTTTACAACCTTTGCCTTGACGTTGTACAAGCTCCTCCCAGGGTCCAGCAAGAAGTCTCCTCTACTTTGATAAGTTTCACTCACTCCCCAATGAAGCCAAAAAGGTATGTGATCTCTCCTCTTAAGCTCAACTAGGAAGTCTTGACTTCACCAGCATTTACCCTCAAAAATGTTCAGCTTCTAACCTCTTTAGCAACCAGCCCAATGCATGTATTTATAGTGCAATGGAGGGAGGTTACTAGGTCCTCCTTCAAAGGGATAAAGCCCTCCTTCAAAGGGATAGCTCCTCTCATCAAGGGATTAGCTCCTTCTCTTTTGGGATGCATGAACCACCTCAGAGCGAACAATCCACGTCAAAATTCCTTCTAGAAACCTCTAGAATTAACCCAAAGTGAGTTTTTTAAGATAAAACTTGCGCCTTTTGACTTTGACAGGGGTCCGCACCTACACCGTTAGGGACAGAGCGGGCAAGTCCGCAGTTTTTGTACACAGAAGGTGCGGGACCGCAGGTGACAGTGAGAGAAAGTGCGGAACCAAAGTTACATTGATTTTTAATGTCTTTCTCTCATTTCCAAAGCTTGACTTGAAGAGCTGAGGTCTGAATCTTGCTTAGGAGGACAGTACAAGTGATGATAGACCCATACTGACTGCAAATAATCATGGTGACGATATTTTTGTGTAACAGATTGCCCCCTAAAGTGCGAAATCTGTAGTAGATGAGGATTTCATTGATCATTTAGGAAGAGTGAAGTACTTTATCATTTCGAGAATCATCTTGTGGAGAGCCTGGTTGGAACCTGTAAAAACATTCAATGCAAGATATATATATGAGATCATATCATCGCTGAGGTAGGCATTCCCATACTCAGATCAAAACTGACTAGAAAAAATAACTACTGTTCTGATACAAGAATGATCTTGTAATACATCACAAGTATAGACTCATGTGGACACAGTATGGACGCAGCCATCTGTTTATGAACATTCCATTATATAATGAATACAAAATTCCTTGCAGCCTGGATTGTGGAATCTAGATCCAGGGTCTTCATTTCTACTTCCCGAAATAGTACGATTCTATCCATGCGAATGAATGTGTTGATGTCGAACATGGTAGAAACCACCTGATTACCAGTCAATGATGTAAAGTGTTAACAAGTGTGAGAGAAACCACCAGTGATGTCAATGGCTCTCAAAGTACCCAGTACAATCCATGAGATGTGAATAAATGTGTTGATGTCGAACATGTCACGGAATCCTTTGATCAAAAGTCAATGATGCAAACTATCATCAAAGGCGAGAAACCTGCCATTGAGGCATGCAGATCTCAAGGTACTGACGATTTCTAGATCATCTTTCTAGATAATGAGTTGATGTCAATAAAAAGTGATCCATCGTAGGCAAGCCCACAACACGAAATCATAGATCAAGTTGAAGAAATTTAGTTGTAAGGACTGACTCAGGGATGGTCAAGATGGATGACAGATATTTTGCAGATGAATGGCTTATTGGCAATGACCTCTTGAACACATAACGACACGGTATATGGTTTGGTGACAATTGACCCAAAGTTAATACCCAGAAACCGGCTGAAGACTTTCAATGTGGTTTGATCAACTGTTAGGCAAAAGATTTCCCAAACCAGGTGAATAAAAGTGTCGTGTTCAAGGGTGGTTACAAAGTATGACAAACAGACTCATTTTTCTCTCTTTCCCCCACCATTTCTGGCAAGTACCTCTTTATTTTTGACAAGCTTGAGGAGGATAACATTTGCTTGATTATAAGCTCATCCTTCGGATGAGTCCAACTTAGTTTAAATTCGAACCCTAAGAAGGAGTGCTTCGTTCCTGTTTGTAATTGAACAGGTCCTTTACTGTGAAATTTTAACGAGTCCAGTATAGGAGAAACTCGGCGTTTTTCATTTTTAGAGAGTCTGAAAAATTTAAGAAAACTCCAGGGTTGACCTTTTTCGTAAATTTGTGTCTCCCAAGCCCGAAAAAGTATAAAATAATACTTGAGAGAACCGCTTGATCTTTTACGACCAAGGAGTACTTTTCATCATTAGTGCCCTTAATCCGAAAAAGTAAAAAAGTGATCAATGACACGTTGTTTTATAACCAATATCGAATTGGAAACGACAAAAATCCGGCAATCTTTTCATGTTTTTTACGGTCGGAAAAGAGTTGTAAGTGGACCGTCTTTTAATTCCATTTTAACGAGTTTAAAAGAAACACTCGGCAATCTTTTCATGTTTCAGGAGTCAGAAAAGAGCTTAAAGGTGACTCTAAATGTTTTTTCGTCGAAAATGATAGATTTCGCCTGAGTAATCCTTTATTCTGCACAAAAACACAAACATTACTCATACCTGTTTGAAATGGATAAAAATGTTGCAAAAATACCTTTTCAAAGTGAAACATAAACAAATTTGCAATTTATTTACTCAAAAAACTTATAAAAAGGACCTTTGTCAATTCATTTTTACCGTTTGAGTTTGGGTGAGAAAATAGTGTTTTTGCTCAGAAAACTTCCCGTGAAGATTTTGGAAAATCCAACCGTCGGAATCGAACGCCGTCTTCTCCAAGTAATCCACATCATCCCACTCTTCATTTTTAACCGTTTCATTTTTTGTTTTAGTCATTTATTTCATTTTTGGGATGGTTTTTATGCATAAAACCCGCGCGCGGGGGCCCGCAGGTTTACCACTGCTGGCCTGCGGACCCCGACTTTTTCTCCATTGGGAAAAAGCTCGGGGTCCGCACCTTCCATGTAGACAAAGTGCGGTCCCACGCATTGTGTCTAACCCGGAGGGCGCAGTCCCTGTCGCAAGAGTTTTTAACCCAAAAATTCTCAAAAATGGACCAATCAAAATAATTTCTAGCAATTTAGTTTATCCTTATACTTGATGCAGAGAGTACATCATGCTAGATTAGCGTGAACGAGAGCATGAGGACGTGGATGCTACCGCATGGAATCATCAGCCTTCACTTGATGCTTTGAGGGCGTGCGGCTTGTACAAATTCTGGGCCATTCCTGGCATGAGGGCTCAAGTGGATTTCTTACAGTGGCTGGTTAACAAGTGGAGCGTACAGGACCAGTGCTTCTTCATTGGCGGCCACCAGCTCGAAATCGAGCTGGCGGACATATATTTCTTGACTGGTTTGCCTAAGAGAGGCGAAGACTTGACTCTGTTTGGGGCTAGGGAAGGTGGCCAGTCTGTCTATAGCCTCAGGCTAGAGTACTGCAACAGCCAGGCTAGAGACAAAGGGATAGACATAAAGACCATATCCCGTCCTGAGCTCATGGTGATTGCGTTCACTGTCACCAGACTTTGTGGAGCTGCCGCATTACATATTGCCACCGGATCCCAGATGTGTATGGCAGTTGATTGCTTTCGAGGCACCATCTTCAACTGGTGCGATGTTGTGTTGGCCAATGTGAAAGGCCAACTGACCAGGGCCAAGAACGGACGACTAAAGACCTTTGGTTATGGGGCTTTGGTCGTGAGTTTTGGCCTGGAGAGGGTTCCTATGCTGATCCCGCAGCACCTTACTATTGGATCTGGGCTTCCTCGAGAGCCCAAACTGATGCGATGGGTCATAGTTATGACCCGTCACTCGGACGAGAGGACAGAGGTTGCTCGATTCAAACCTGAGTATTTCCAATGGCTGGAAAACCATTTCTTTTCTATTTAGGACTTCCCTTACGCTGGGATAGATTTCTGTGGTGACCCAGACATGGTTCTTCCACCAGGAGAGTAGTGGGATGAGTCAGGTAAAATCCTTTTCAGCATTTTTCTATTTTAATTTTTTGTTATTTTTCCATCATCTCAAAATTAATAGTAAAAAATTTCAAATGCAGATGTGGGTCCACAGCGACCAACCGCTCTCCGGCCTTACGAGAGGAAGCAACCAGTTGCACCCGCGCCAGCCCCACAGGACGAATCAGCAGAGGTTTTGGCCGAGTTGGAGGGTCATCTCGAGCGCTTGACAGGAGATATTCCGGAGACCACTATAGATGACATTCCTCGTCGACTTCAGCGCTATGTGATTGGGGTCCCAGGACCTTTTAGAAGGTTCCTTTGCAAGGTGGCCCGTGCAGTGGTTTCTTATAGAGATCATCACCAGTGATAGGATGATCGCCTATTGTGGGCACATGTGACATTTTTGTTTTTTTTACTTATCATTTTTGCCGATCATAAGATGTTTTTCAACCTATGATCGAGGACGATGTATTTTTTGACACACTCCTATATATATATCACTATTACCGGCTTAACTTGTAAATCATGTTATGGAATGGTTTTAAATTTACATGTATGATTATTGCAAATGTCTATTTAACATTCGAGAAGCAATTGCATCTGCTAATGTATTTAAAGATCTTGGAATATGTTGATATTCAATATAATCAAATTCACGTTCCAAGAGACGCACTCTCAAAAATAATCTTAATAACACTGGATTTCTAATGGCATACACTCTATTAAGCTGCAATACAACGAGTTCAAAATCTAACCTCACTATCAAACTCTGAATCCCAAATGAAATAGATTCAGATAATAACTCAATCACTGCACTATACTCGGCAATGTTGTTGGTTGTTTGACCGAGGCTTACCCCATGCATAGATACTAACTCGTCAGAGGGCGAATAGATAACCCAAGCTGCGGAAGAGATGTTCTGTGTATTACGACAAGCACCATCAGCAAAACCAATGTATGTTTGGAGAGGCATCTACATCTGCAATATCAAGAGTAAAACCAAGATAAGCAGGAATAATGACGAAAAACACTCTCTAAGCTAAGCACACTGTTTAAACTAAAACACACCAGCTAGAAAGAAAAACTATCCTAACTAAAAATCTCCATACCCAGTCTTTTAAGCATAATACCTCTTCAAGTAAAGGCCATTTCTGGGTTTACCCAAAGGATCCCCGTCAAATTCTACCAATTCATAGGCCCCTTTGGCCAGCTTTCGCTTGACAACATAGGGACCATGCCACATAGGAACGAATTTTCCAGCGCCTAATTTATCATTAGCTTGATCATAAACTAAGACTAGATCTCCTTCCGAAAAATTTCGAAGGGTCACATTTCGATCATACTGAGCTTTTATTCGTTTTGCGTGAGTCTTGATCGCCAATGCAGCATCACGTCGATTCTCATCTAATTGAGCCAAGTATAACAAACGCTTTTCCTCTTCGAAAGTGGCTGGAAGTAACTCGATGGCCATTTGCAGTGACGGGATTTCGCATTCAATGGGTAACACAGCTTCCAAACCATAGACTAGTTGGAAAGGAGTGAACCCTATTGATGTTTTTACTGAAGTTCGGTACGCCCAAAGCGCTGAAAATAGCATTAATGTGCCAATTCGACCGATGAATCCCAATGATTCGTCGGATCATGATAACTAAAACTTTGTTGATGGATTCAATAAGACCATTCACTTGTGGATAATAAGGGGTTGAACTATCGTGACGTAAACCAAGCTGGCCGGTAAGTTCGGTCATCATAACATTTCGAAAATGACACCCATGATCAGTGATTATTTCTTGCGGGACAACAAACCTAGCAATTATATGATTGAACACGAAAATTGTAGTTGTCTTTCCATCTGCCTCAAATGTAGGCATCGCCTCGGCCCACTTAGTAAAATAATCTACCGCAAGGATGATATACGCATGCCCCCCGACCGAGTGAGGGTTACATGTAATAAAATCGATACCCCATTTGTCAAAAGGACCAATGGCAATTATAGGGTGGAGAGGAGCAGGTGGAGCGCGCATCTTACGATTAAAAATTTGGCAGTCGTGGCATTTTCGGACCGCCGTAATACAATCTTTAAATAAAGACGGTCAGAAGTAGCCAGCGCGCAATATCTTTTGGGTTGTGGCAAACCCAGACATATGACTGCCACACGCTCCAGAGTGACAGTCATTTAGAACCCTTTCAGCTTCCTCGTGAGTTAAGCAACGTCGAAAAACGGAGTCCTCCCCACGGTGATAAAGAGTATCTCCAATAATCCTGAATTGTTGGGAATGGAATCGAATTTTTCGACGTTCTGACCTTGAAATTTCTGGTCGAAAGGATTGGGTCTGGAGATAAACGATGATATCCCCATACCACAGATCTAAAGTGCTGATTAGAAACAAGGATTCGTTTGCAATGGGCTCCTCCACCACAGTTTTCGTGTCATCACGCGGGAAGTCACACATTAACTCCGCAAAAACTAAAGATTTCTTAGACTTAGATTTCTCAAATTCCAAGTCGAACTCCTGCAGGATAACGATCCATTTAGAGTACTTTCCCCCTAGCAATTGCTTGGTCAAAATGTAGATCATAGGGTTGCAATCCGAAATTACTGTAGTTTTACGTAGTAAAATGTAGTGACGAAAACGTTGGACAGCTTGAACGGCTGCCAATGCAAATTTCTCCACATGTGAGTATTTTAGCTCAGTTGGATTTAAACTTCGACTAAGGTAATATATCACATGTTCAGTTCCGAATTCATCTTCCTGAACTAAGACCATTCCAATGGTGGAATGAGAGGCGGTGAGATACAAGAAGTAATCCTGGTTGTAGTTGGGAGGATGCAACAACGGTGCATGGGTCAACACGTGTTTGAGTGCATCAAAAGATTTTTGAGCTATCTCATCCCAATAGAATGGAGTATTTTGCTTCAACAACCGAGTAAAACCCTTTGTAACCTCGGCGTAGTTAGGAATGAATCGTCGTAAAAATTTTGCTTTCCCTTGCAAACTTTGGAGTTGGCGAAGACTCGAAGGAGGAGGCAATTTGATGATAGCTTCGACCTTTGAGGGATCAACGCGAATGCCGGCTTTCGAAACTACAAACCCCAGCAATCGACCCGTTTCTATATAGAAGACACATTTGTGTGGGTTCAACCGAATACGATAATGCCTACACCTCATAAAGATTGCTCGTAAATGGACGAGGTGATCAGCTCGATGTAATGAATGAGCAGGAAAGTCATCGAGATAGGGTTGCACAATGTGCTTGATGTTATGAAACGCATAAGACATCGCCCTTTGAAAAGTTGCTCCGGCATTCTTAAGCCCAAAAGGTAACTTGCAATAAGCAAATGTCCCCCATGGACAAATGAAAGCCGTTTTTGGTTGATCGGCAGGTAGAATGTTGATTTGATTGTATCCGGAAAAATCGTCCATAAAGGAGAATATTTCGCTGCCGGCACAATCATCAATAATTTGATCGATATAGGGAGTTGGGTAATTATCCTTTGGACAGGCTCGATTAATGTCCCTATAATCGATGCATATTCTTATTGTTCCCTGCTTTTTGTTAACCGGAACAATATTTGATACCCAATCCGTTAGCGGGATCAGATAAATGAAACCTGCTTTCAATAGTTTTTCAACTTCTGCTTTAATTGCAGCAGCTTTTCGTGGGTGAATCTGACGCAAACGTTGCCGGACGGGTTTAGCGTCTGGGTAAGTCTTGATCTCATGAACAACAATTGCGGGATCAATTCCTGGCATTTCCTCATAGGACCAGGCAAACACGTCGCAGAATTCTTGAAATAGGGCCTTATATAATTGAATTTCATCATTTGTACACGAGGCACCTATATGAATGTTCTCAACAATTCCGGGCTTAACCGAAATGTCAATAGGAATAGTTCGAGAGATGTTTCCAAAATTTAACTCTGAATCGGGATGTTTCATTGGATTCTGAGGTTCCTTGACATATTCAGTTGTAAAAATTGATGAGAAATCATTTTCAAAACGATCATCCTCAGGTAAAAACGAAGATCTGTGATGGAGATCTTCCCATGGTAAATCATCTACACATAGGATTTCACGAATTTGCTCATCAGAGTGAACAAGTTCAGAAAACGTGGTTAAATCCGAGGTTGATGTGAAAAGTAATTCCTCATGGACCACATTCATTAAGTCATTTTCGGTTGAACATGAGTCGGAAAACGACTGCACGGCTTCATAGGCAATTTCATATGGACTCAAAGGCATGGCATTACCAAATAAGTCTGTCTCAGATTCAGAAGGAACGATCCAAGGATCATCATAAACAATGGTGTCTGATGTAATCATATGAATGGTTGCAAATGAAGACAATGCGTTGATCAGAGGAAAAGGAAAAGTTCCCAGTAAACCGACATCTTTAACTAGTCCTACTCCAACATCCTTATATGGGATAGTCGTTTTACCGACATGTTGAATACTCTCAGAAGAGGTTGGGTCAGATGAAAAGTAAGCCAGTTGGTCTATTGTTACGATCTTTCCATTATGTGGGAACTTTATTACTCGAAAGACCGATGAAACGACCGCTGTCATAGCGTAAGACCAACTTCGACCCAAGAGAAGGTTGTAATCTAAAGGGGCATCAACCACCTTCACATCTAGACTAACGGTTTTTCCTTCAACCCCTATAGGCAAATCCTGTAGAATGCCAAAAGGATGAAACCCACGGCCATCAAAGGCCTTTAGAATTGTCGGGGATTGATTAGCGAAGGATAACCAAGCGATCTCCAACACTGTATCGACATAATACACGTTGAGGCTCCCTCATCAATTACAGTCCGATGAATAGCCTGTTTTTTACTATCACTGGAATCTGGAAAGCCATTTGATGAGGCAAACGCGGTGTACTATTTTCTAGATCGAAAATTATTAGGTTCGGGTCCTGAACATCAACAGCTCCTATAGCCGACAAAAGTAATTTACGTTGTGCTGGACATGATTGCAGCACTTCCAAAGCCGACATTGCTGAGGGTGAAACAGCTAAATCCTCAACAATGTTATAATTCTGAGCCGCTCTCGCATATGGATTGAAAGCTGACTTTCGAAGTATACCCTTGGCGGGCGGTTTGATTACCAAGTCTGGATTAGGTTTCTCGATCTGTAGTGGATCGGAACCGGGAGCTGAGGTTGATGGATTAGAATGAGAAGATTATGCTTCTTTACCATCAACAGGACTTTTACTACCATAATCTTGCGATCGAGTCGCAATCCTAACATGGGACATCATCAGTATGGGTTATTCATTGGCATTTGAGGATGAACCTATCATCTTACTGTCTTGAGCCGGAAAAGGATCCTTCAAAACAGCAGGAGTTTGGGAACCCTTGACAATTTTCGCAACCTCTACACCATGAGGGCAGTCTCTTGTAAAATGTTCATTGTCACAAATGAGACAAGGATAAAGAGGTTTGTGCTTTTCATCATTGGATTCCGCCTTTTCCAGTTTCTTCTTTGAACTTTTGTCCGTTTTATTCTTCTTCTTTCCTTTCTTCTTCCCACCGGATTTTGATTTGGCTGTAGATGACTCTACAACGTGAATATCGGCGGAAATTTCTGCAGAAGAATCTCCTGTCGGGGAATTAGGCAAGGTTATGATGGGAGAAGAATCCTTGGAAGATTTCTTCTTACTTTTAGTGTTAACCGTGCCAATCATACCATCGGCGGCATGAGATCCCAAAGGAGCTGCAGCGATTTGATTTTGCTTGAGAAGATCGGGGATTTTCTCGTGTAACGTACCTGACTGAGTATAGACCAAGTCAAGGTACTGTGCTTGAGCAATCACTTGCTCCTCAGTAACAACTCCAGCTTTAGCAACATCTTCAGTGATCTTTGGCAACAAAGATTTTACAAACCACTCGGCCAAGATCTGATTCGGAATAAATACCTTCACTAAACGCCGTCAACGTCTCCACTCATGAATATGATCTGAAATGTAAGTGGATGTCGATTGTTTTAACGAAGTTAACAATTCCGTGCCATTGTCATATCAGACTGGCAACTGAAAATGAGTTAAAAACGAGGTAGCTAACTGACTAAAATTATAAAAAGTGCCTCGCGGTAACTCAATGTACCACTTGGCCGCGAGACCAATTAGAGTGCGCTGGAAAAGTCTAAGACTTGAATCATCTGAAATGGAGTTAGACGCACACCAGAGGTGGTAAGTCATCACATGGTTCAACGGGTCCTCTCCTGATTTACCTTCGAACTTGGGAATGTCACTGGGCAACTTATTCGGCATTGGCGGCCAAAACGGAAGATAATTAATGGGATCGTTCGTTAGGCGTGACAAGTCAGGCAAGTCCAAAGTTGCGATAAACGGTAACTGCCGATTAGGATCCCTAAAAATCTGGGTCATGAGACCAGCCCCAGGAGGAGGATATCCAGGATAACTAGGAATAGGAATTGCGTTTGGGATATTGTATCCTCCCAGAAAACCAAGATTAACCGGACCGTACTGGGGTTGTTGAGGTTGTTGATAAGTGTACCCAGGGTACGGTTGACACTGATAGACTGGCTGCTGAACAGCAGGACCGAATTGGTACTGTCCCTGGTACGGTTGATAAGTAAATTGTGGTTGACTTGTGACAACCATACTTGAACCAGGTTGTCCTACAGGCATCTGAACCGAAGTTTGAATCATAGATCCAGACGGTGGTAAAGATGTATGAGGAGTAGATATAGGAACAGTAGAAACCGGATTTGTCGATACTCCAGAAGTAGGTGGGGTAGATTGAACAGATGTTGCGGCAGTTGTAGCAGTCGTTTGAGGCGGAGTACGAGGTGTACTAGGCCCAGGCTGAGAAACTACCGAAGGTACAGAAGTTTGAATGTTAGACTGGACTGGTTGCTGGGGTGTACTAGAAACTAAGGGTTGTCCAGTTTGAGATGACAACTGTACACTTGGCTGCAACACCTGTTGAGTTTGCAATGGATCCCACACTATATTCATCCCGGGGTACTGACCCATAACTGGTTGAGAATACTGAGGACCATAACCGGGTTGAGGGTAGGATTGATAATTGAAAGGTACATTTCCCGTTCCTTGAACATATGTTTGACCGGAGGGTGGTTGGAAACCTTGGTTCGAGTATTGACCTTGGGGTTGATACCCTTGAGGCACATACTGATACTGGGGTTGACCTTGAGGTATAAATTGATACTGGGGTTGACCTTGGGGTACATATTAAGTCTGGGGTTGACCTTGAGGAACGTACTATCCCATAGGTATGTACTGTCCTTGAGGTTGCCCCCCAGATGCAAATTGTGTACCTTGAGGTTGCCCCCCAAGCGTTAATTGAGGTTGCCCCCCAGGCGGTAACTGGCCACCTTGAGGTTGAGGATTGGGAATAGAATCTGACATCATAAGAATGTCTTCTACGCTCAACGGCTTAGTACCATTGCTTCCAGTTAATAACCCTTGCTCAATGGGTTGAGGAGATGCTCCCGAAAAAGTACCAGAAAGGGACAGATACCCGTAGGGAACAGAAGGACCGTCGTACAAAAAGGATTCGGGAAAATGAGTAAACATGGATGACTGTCCTGACATATTTACGGGAGTATAAAAACCTCTAGGTGTTAGGTGATAAGGAGCGCGAGGTAGTGAAAAACTTAACCCTGAGTTTTCTAAAAAATTAGTCAAAGAAAGATACAAGAATTGCTCCTAGGTGGACTGTAAAAAATTGATTCACGCTCCCTTAGTTCAATAACAGGTTGATTTTCAGGGATAGGGATGCCCACTTCTTCTTCCAGAGCAAGTTCTTCAATAGCAATAAGTCCAGAAGGAAGATCTTGGGTGATTATTCTTTCTACCCTAGGTGAACCAGGACCACTAGAAGTTGGAGAAACAAACCCCGATGTTGGAGTAGCAGCAAACTCACTTTCAGGCTCGGATATTTCAGGTTCCTCACCTATATCACTAGTAGATGAAAAGCTACCAGCAATTTCGGAAACAGACACTGACTGTGGATTATAATCTGCTACTAACGATGAAAATCAGGATGTACTATCAAAGAAGATTCTCCTTCCTCAGGTGACCCAACTCTACTGTCTCTAGGAGTTACGAGGACTTTCAAGCCTTCAAGCTGGCTCGGTACTTCCTCAGGAGGTTGGCCCCGAAGTCTACGGGACTTCCTCAGTAACTCAGCTATGTTTACAAACTCAAGAGACTGGCCCCGAAGTCTACGGGACTGCCTTGGTAATTCAGCCACAGTTGAAAACTTTTAACTACTTCACACGCAAACAAAGTAAAATCTCAATGAAAAGCACCTAAAGTCTCTAAAGAACCAAACAAATTTGAATCACACGCCTAAAGAATCTAGGAGATCAAACACACACAAACAGTAACTTTCGTACTGAAAACACTAGTTGGTGATGAAATCCAACGTCGCAGAGTTCAATACAGAAATGGCGGTTGGAACAGTTACCCCGGCAACCTTCTTAATGAATAGAATGGCACAAGTTCCTCCATGTAACCGTCTCGAGTGAAGAGAACCCCCCAGAAAATCCAAGTGAGTCTAGCTGACGTCTGCTCCAGGTACAGTGGGATCTTCCCACCACTGTCACCTCAGGAAGAGTCCTAAAGAATATGGCCACTAAGGTTACCAACTGAGACAAATATACCTGGGGGAACAGTCTACGATCCGATACGCACGCAAGGGCAAAGTATCAAGCTCAATCCCCTTGAAGGCTCCTTGACATAATCCAAGGTTTACCAACAAGTGACCCCAGGCTCCTCGACAATGGTTAATCCGAGGTTTACCGTTTTTAATACGTGAATATCTGGCGTCGTTCCCAATGAGGAAGGATTGATTCCCACACTGGTTCGGACACGATCGTGCTTCTCCTTTAAGAGGAGCTTTCCCAGAGCATAAATGCAACAATTGGATTTCTTCCCTACCACAAGATACAGCTTCTTGTTAGTTTTTACTGTCTTGGAGAGTTAATTACTCTCCTACTCCAAGACACTAACCTAAGCTAAGTTGGTGTATCAGAGCCCTAGAAATAAAAATGTTAGTAGGTGAATTTTACTTTAAGCGTTAATTTTTTATTGGTTTTTGCTTAAGTCAAAAGGTGCAGAGATGAAACTCGTGGTATGAAGACTCGACTCAAAATCACTAAAAATGCACCTAAGATGATTTAAACAATCTTTTTCTCTTCTATGAACTTCTAAACTAAGAAAGAGTTTGAGAATGAAAATACTTTGTAAACACAAATCTTTCTCAATCAAACAAATTAAAAGAAGAGTTTTTGTCCTTTTCCAATGCACTCAAAACGAGACAGCTAGTTATTTCACAAAAATTTCCCTTTTTCGTTTCAAAGCACTCAATCACTACAAAACAAACTTTTTCCAAAAGAGATTTTTATATTTTTTAATAAAACACTCAAAACTATGAAAATGACTAACTTTGAGATCTACAAATTATAAAAACCTATTTGAAGTCAAAGCCTACTAAAAGTCTTTTTTAAGGATGTTTTACTTAGCTAGATGTAAGCTAAGGACCAATTTATGCAGAATCACAAATAAGTCAAGAACAACCAATTTTGTTTTCTTTTTGAAAATGAAAATCCAAACTCTCAAACACAAGCTTTTCGAAGTTTTGTAAAGAGAAAACTCAAAGCAGATTCCTCAACAAGGGGATATTTCATATATGGTCAGACTCATAAGAAGGCTGGTAGACACTAAGGTGATCTGAAGTCCCTACAGCTTCTAAGCTCAGAGCCACTACACAACCAAAATGAAAAACAAACCCAACAAGCAAAACTCCTAGGAATTTCACTTAAAACCCTAACACTAACGAAATCAACCTAAGGAAAGCTTCTGACAGGTTATATGCAGGTCTGGGCAGTGGATAACAATTTCTAAACAAACACTAAGCTGACTAACAGAGGAAATCTTAGGGTTTTTCAAAATTTTGACAGGGTCCGCAGGCCCACAGTTGACACAGGTGCGGTCCCACTCTGTGCTAAAAGCCAAGTTGCGGGTAGGTACGCACTGTGTCAAACGGCTAGGGTGCGGTCCTCTCCCAAAGCTATGAAAAACAAAAAATAACCCTGGATCTACAAACTCTACCCAATTTTACACACAACAAGCCAAAAACAGAAACAAAACACAGTTTCTCAGGTCAAAGTAAAAACAAGGAAAACAATCAAGTCCCCAGTGGAGTCGCCATTTTGTCACACGGAATAAGTCGATCTTGTGGACAAGATAGACCTTCCTAGAATCTAAAGAAGACCTAATGACAAGAAAACCAACCAGACACTATCTTTCTCTAAATATGCTTTGATAAACAATGGCAAATAAGTGTTTTTAGGGCCTACCTTAGGTCCAACGCAAGCTTGTGGATGCCCTCGCTCCTTTGATCCAAATGAGCTCCTTTGCCGCGAATATGCAAACACAAACAAGGCAAACAAATTAAATAGCACCTGAAAAGCCAATTGCATAAAACATATTTAACATGAAAGTCAAGGAGTCCATGAAACAAATAACATGAGATACTTGTTGAGAAAAATGAGTTTGATTGTATTAATTCAAAAGAAGAAGAACTTTACAACCTTTGCCTTGACGTTGTACAAGCTCCTCCCAGGGTCCAGCAAGAAGTCTCCTCTACTTTGACAAGTTTCACTCACTCCCCAATGAAGCCAAAAAGGTATGTGATCTCTCCTCTTAAGCTCAACTAGGAAGTCTTGATTTCACCAGCATTTACCCTCAAAAATGTTCAGCTTCTAACCTCTTTAGCAACCAGCCCAATGCCTGTATTTATAGTGCAATGGAGGGAGGTTACTAGGTCCTCCTTCAAAGGGATAAAGCCCTCCTTCAAAGGGATAGCTCCTCTCATCAAGGGATTAGCTCCTTCTCTTTTGGGATGCATGAACCACCTTAGAGCAAACAATCCACGTCAAAATTCCTTCTAGAAACCTCTAGAATTAACCCAAAGTGAGTTTTTTAAGATAAAACTTGTGCCTTTTGACTTTCACAGGGGTCCGCACCTACACCGTTAGGGACAGAGCGGGCAGGTCCGCAGTTTTTGTACACAGAAGGTGCAGGACCGCAGGTGACAGTGAGAGAAAGTGCGGAACCAGAGTTACATTGATTTTTAATGTCTTTCTCTCATTTCCAAAGCTTGACTTGAAGAGCTGAGGTCTGAATCTTGCTTAGGAGGATAGTACAAGTGATGATAGACCCATACTGACTGCAAATAATCATGGTGACGATATTTTTGTGTAACACCATCAGCTGCAGTTAATTTTTTCTTCCCATAGTATGTGACTTGGTCAATTGTAATAATTTTTCCTTTATGGGGAACATCAATATCTTGAATAAGGAAGATACTATTGCAAACATTTTGTACATATAACTTCGGCCCAAAAGGATATTGTAATCCAACTATGCGTTGAATACTTCAATGTCTATTAGCATGGTTTTATCGACCAGTTGTACTAGAATGCCTTGGTATAGCCCTATGGGAACTGAAGGGCACCCATTATATGATTTGAGAGTGATGTTAGAAGGTTTGAGTTCATGGGATCCAAGTTTCTACCAAACTGATTCGGGCATTATCCATGTGGATGCCCCTTTGTCGACTATGCAATGATGGATGGTGATATTTTGGACTGAGACTGGGATTTGAAAAGTGACGATTGATGGTAGACGTGGGGTAGCTTTATCTAAGTCAAATACCATTAAGTTAGAATTGGCAAGATCAATTGTTCCTAATGCAAAAAGTAAGGCTTTCCGTTGGGTTGGGCATAATTGCACAACTTCCAATGTTAACATAGCTTACGGTGTTTGGGATAAGTCATCGACTATACTATAGTTGTGAGAAACCTTTGAGTTCTGTCCTGCTCATCGTAAAGGACCTTTAACCATATTTTGGATGGGATCTATAGGGTACCGAGGGATTGTTAAAGGCGTTTTAGGTGTTGTAGTGGTTGAGGTGTAAGGATTGGTTTCTGGTGGAGTTTCATACTCTCGGTCACGCATCTGTAGGAGAACATCTTCTCCTCCCATGTAAATGTCGCGGTTTGAGGCACTTTGGGAACATCCTCTAGAAGGATTTTAGGAGTGGTCTTGCTAGGTATTTACCACTCCCAGGTGGGGGAACGTATGTTGCATTACTACAGTTTGTTGGTTCCCCACCTTTCCCCCACTCTCCTTCATCCTTTTCAACTGAGGGAGTTGAGGATAGTTATGGGAATAATTCCCATACTCACCACAAGTGGCACAAGCATGGTTATTTTGTAGACTCGTATTCTTGTCTTTCCCTTGTGGGTGGCTATTGGTCGATCCTTGGTTTGGGTTCCGGTTGGGTTTGCCCCTAGCCAGTGCTCGCGAAGGTTGTTGTTGATTGCCCCCTTGGTGAAGCTCTCTTTTTGGCTTTCTCTTTGGTTTTGTCTTAGCTACATTAGGTGGGTTAGTGGAGTTCAGTTGTTCCTTCAGTTTTTGTTGAGCGAGAGAAGGTTGCACTAGATTAACCCCTGCATTATCTTGCGTTGGTGGGTTATTTTGTTGAGATGCGGGGAAAGGGAATATTGGTTCCCTTACTTCTGACTGGCATATGAGTTCTGTGACGAATGAATTGTTTCCACATTCCTAGGGGGTATGGGCCACCTTGTGTGGGAAGGTATTGGCCACCCTACACGGGTTGGTATTGGTTAACCTGCATAGTAGGATTCTGCATAGGCATAGGTTGTCCAGGGTAATATGATGTGTGGTTAGGTGGTGTTGTGGAACCAAATGGTTGGCCACTGTAGTTATATCCAAGGTACTGGAAAGTGTTTTCGGAGTGGTTTTAGGCTATGGTCCCAATTAACCCATCAATAACATTAGATGTGCATAGTGTCTCTTTATAAGTCTGTAGGCGGGTGCCTCGAAGCACATGGTAGAGATATTTAAAATTGGTGTATATAAGCTCCAATTGTTGATCTTTGTTGATGACCTCTTTCTCATTATGGGGGGATGAATTTTCTACGTCTTTTGAAATTTCCGACGTGAGAGATCTCAAAAACAGGTCAAGGAGGACTTTGTATTCAAACTATGATATACACAAGCTACAACATTTCTGCCATTCATGGATATGATTCGCTATGTGTGTAACATTTGTTTGTTTGAAGTGGGTGAGGAGTTCCAGGTCATGATGAACCGAGAGCTAGAAGAATGTGAGGAATGATGTATCTATGGAGCTAAAGTTTCCATGTGATGCAGAAAGCTGGTCAATATACCATTTCATTGTTGGCCCAATAAGGGTGTGTTGAAACAGTCATAATCGAATAGTATCATCTGTGATAATATTAGATGAACACCATAGGTGAAAATTCATGACAGGGATTCCTAGGTCTTCTCCCTACTTCCCTTCAACTTTTGGAATGTTAGAAGGGAGCTTTGGGGCATGTATGGCTAATTTTGGTCATGTGCAATCGGGTCATTGGTTAAAGAAGCTAAGAATGGGATTTCTGAGTTTTTTGCCATTGCAAAATGATTTTGGACAACAATATGAATGGGTGTTTCCTGATGAGGGTGGTTACCCTAGTAAGCACCACGTGGACTCCCTAGAGGGGAGTTGTGGGGGCTTGCTTGAGGGGTAGTGTATGGGGTAACCATACGAGGAGGAGTTCCAAGGAAAGTTGCACCAATAAAGGAAGATCTTATAATTGTTGTTGATTGGTGTCTTCTACGCCCAAATGGCGAGAGACCTAACACTCCTCCTGGTAAAGGAGGAAGGTTTAGAAAACGTCTAGATTGACGGAGAGCCATGGGGTCGAGTAGAGTGTGTGTTACTTTATGTGATTGATGGGAGGAGATGACTCTCAAATAAAATATATCACATACATAAAACAAAGCAAAAAATAAATGATTACTTTCCCTTTAACTTGAGATTATGTGATCAATAAAAAAAAAAAAAATGTTTTTTGTTTGTTTTTGTGTATGATAAAAGATCCTATGAAGACCTATTCATACTTTCCAGTCTCGGCCTTGCAAAGATATATTATGATGGATACTAAGGCAACATCCCAAAAGAACCAGTGACACTTTCCAGCAGTCGAAGAATCGACCAAGTTAATGGATGAGTCTTTGGTGTTGCCTACACCTCCACCTATAGGGATGGATGCCCTATATTTTGGCCATTAAAGTACCTTCGTCCCATGTGAGAATTCGAGTCTTTATCTACTTGGTAGTCAGTTCTAGTGCCGAGCACTAGACGGGTTGGGTAGCCCAAAATAGTACCGCACGCACTGGACCTAAGCCGAACCCCCTCTGAATCGGGTCTCTGTTATGCTCAAGTATTATTTTTTGTGGGATGATTGAAGGATTTTAATCTCCCTAAAAATTCAATTGCTATTTCTCAAGATTTAACATCACCATGGAAACTTATGGGATGCCTACCCCCAATGGTCCTAACCTGAAATATAAATTCTTTGGTGGCCCCTGTGGAGAATTTAGTTGGTTCAAGTTATGGTTTCTTTTAAGGGTCTTAATTTTCTTTAGGGTGTGAGATGTAAGCTAAAATAAACTAAGTATCAAAAGCTTTGTGAACTGGATGCCTTCTAATACAAATCTTATAGAAGTTAAGTGTGTGATGTGTAATTGTGTTCAAGTGATCAAGTGAGCGTGCAAAGTGTGATACGATGCGGATATTTGGTGATCCGTTACAATATACTCCTAATTACATTATATTTATATTGTTCCTTGCATGAAAAATAAATTATATGTGGAAAATGGGTCACTTACTCTTTCTCCTATTACACTATGTGTAACTAAAGGGATATGGAAAACAAAAGTGCATTAATAAGGCTTTCATATGCTAGCCTAGGTTCACCTAAAAGGCGCAAGCGAAGCAAAGATTACTTGCTTTCTGTAACGACACTTGGTCCTAGTCCCAAAACTAATGAAATGTAAAATACTTTAATTAGTAGCAATATTTGTGGATGATATGTCACTTACTCCTTTACTAGTTAAGCTATGTGATTTTTAAAAACTAGCAAAAAAGATTGAAAAATATGTGTGGAATTTTGGCCACTTACTTTCTCCCTTAAGTAATTTAAATGAGAATTGCAAATAAAAGTAAATATAATTTAATTACCCAACTAATTGTGATTAGTAGAGAAATTAAGTAACCTAAATTAACTGGAAAAAATTGTAAAGGTGAAGAAAATTCACTAAAGGGTGCCAATCAGCTGAAAAATGTGAAATTAGAAGGATTTTTTAGCTTTCTAGAAACCGCGCGGGAATTTTTATGCACAGACGTGGTCACGCATATGTTTGTGAAAAAATCACGTGGTTGAAAAAAAAATGTGAATTAGCAAGCTTCTCATCCAACAACATGTCCAAAAGGTCTTGTAAAAATTCCAGAGAGATGTTGAATGCCTTGTAAGTTGATTACGTGGAGAGAAGGTCATGCAAACACAACCGGTTAGATTAAAGAAAAAAAACTAGTGGAGTCGACATCCTTGTTGTAGTGTTTTTTTAGCAATGGTGTACCAAAATACACCTTCTTAACAATAGAGTGTTCCCTACAAATAAAAACAAGCAGTTTAGTTGTTATATGTGGACAAGCATGAAGAAACAAAGTATTGCAAATGATGAATACAATACATACATAAAAATAAACTAAAACAAAGAGATGAACACATAAACAATTCTTAATGAAGTAAACAAGTCAACAAAATTATGGAAAATGGATCCCTTTATTGACTGCTGGTGGTAGGAAATGAATACAAATAGTAGAATGCTAAACACTTGAAGAGAATTCTTTGAGAAATGGTGCTCAAAAATCCTCAGCAAGGAGGTTATTTTCTTCACTCTCTTTGCAAGCTTCCCCTCTCTATCCAAGAAGTATCAAAACTCCCTCAATGGTGGAATCTTATTTACACCAAAGTGATGAATTCCTAAGATGCAATTATGCCACCACAAGGGTGCTCTACTTCTTCTGATTCAACAATGAAATGAAGGTTTGCTCTGATAACAATTTGGCTAGCATAACATTGTCTCATGTTTTGGTTCTCCCATGGCCTATTTATATAGAATTTTTTGAATCCATCTTCCCTCTCTTGGTTCATGAATGATAATGACTTGTGAGTAGGACAAGATGATTCCATTGAGGGTTGCATATCTTTAGGGTGGCTTGAATTTGGTTGTCCTTGACTGAGATCTTGTCAGGGAATCGTCTTCCAAGTGTGGGAAGTGGTCCTAAATTGTTGAGTAGTTGGCCATTCCTCTGACCGCGTGGCTACCGAAGAAAATACCGCACGTAGCTCGGCTATCGAAGAAAAAGTCATGTTGACATCAATTTTTAAATACCATATACTTTGGACCTTAGGAGAAATTAAATTTTTTGATATTTATAATGTCTTCAGCTGGAAAATCTTCACTTGTGCATTCTGCTAGATGATCTTGGGCGTCTTTTGGATTGTACAAATATGTGTAAAATTTTATGGTGTTAACACTTGGAACACTAATCATCAAATGTAAATGCAAAGGTTGTGGAGATATTGATGATATAGCCATTGAATTTTGAAAGGAAATCTACCCATTTTATTTCTTCCAAATTTTTGATGGTGTCACTGTGATATTTAGACACATCAAATCCATATGGTTCAGTTCTTATTGCCATATTTTAATCCCTATGACAATTCCTATGCCAATATTGTATTTTGATGCCAACTATTTGCCAAACTCTTTCAAAATTATATTACAAACTAGTCAGTGCTTCTGCTTTTGAAAAAGAAAAATGATATAGTGTTTTTACCATAAAAAAATATCACAGTTTTAATTATAAGAAACACAAGTGTAATTTCTTTGAATTTCAATGTAAATCTTAGGCATAAAATATCAACAATAGCAAGATATCTTTGACGTTTCCAACTGTAAATGAACCAAATTTTCAAAAGCCAAACATATTTTTTAACCATGAAGGAGTGTAAGATTGAAAATTGACCCTTTGAATTTGAGTAAGTTTTAAACCTCTATGGCCTTTCTGACTTGAAATTTCAAAACATATTGCTTCCTTTCTTCTTTATGTGCACACACAAATCAATCTTATGAATAGTCTAATATTGGGAACATTTAAAGACAAAATAATTATTTCATATTAAGAAAAATCTCTGAATGTCGGTCATCATAAACTCCTTTTAATACAGTGTAAATTTATGAGCAAAGGAACCCTTCTTTTAGTCAAAATACCTAAGTATTTATGAACAAATTGTCAAGTTTCCTTAGTGATCTACCTATGAGCAAGGGGTCATATACCTATCTATGATCTATCTATGTGTTTTCAAACTCTTCTCTATCATGGTTGCAAAATCATGCTTTGATGGGATTATAAACTTGGCTCTATTCGAGTTACAATATTAACTTCAAATGAGACTTACTCTCCCAACCTTACTCCTTTAAAACATTACTCAAGACTAGTATTGATTGTCTAGGGTTTTTATAAAAACTCCCTTCTAATCATAGTGCAAGATAAGAGGAAAATATGGTTTATGAAGGAGAATTAAAGTAAAAGTATTGAAAGATTTTTTTTCAATAATAAAGTAGATTATATCAAATGAGTCCTTTTACTCACAAACCTCACTTTTAATAACTCAATTTATTCCTTTTTGGGAGGTCGATCTGCTTGTCATTATGGATCATGAGTTACATGTCACTTTCATATTTTGAAACCCTGATTTCCCACCTTTTTAGTTGTCATCATCTTCATCATAATCTTGCAATGCCACTTAGCTTAATCATTACTTTCTATTTTATGATCAAATATCACTTATTGTTTATGAATATGTTCTCATTTTCCAACATGATTACTTTACCTCTTTGAACCTGATTACTTCATCATTGGAATCTCTTTTTTGGGGTTTTTGTCATATCCTTAGTCATTAAAATTGTTGCTATGATTATGAAATGGTAAGTATAAAATGATATGAAATGGTAAGGTATGGAGAAAATATAGTAAGATATACAACAAATACTATATTGGAAAAATCAGCTAGTTTTTTATGGAAATAAACACAAAATTTTGGGGTTTCTATACCAACAATTTTTTTGTGATAACTAAATCCCAAGGGAAGATATTCGAAGGGAAGATATTCGTTGTGAGACTTTTAGTTCTAAAATTTAATGAAATAACCTAAACATTGTAAATCTAATTACCAAGCCTCATCTTCTTTGATGTGGTTGGATTTAGATTGTTTTATCATGCTCACATGTTTTTTGTTGATGTTGTAGCATATAGCTTGAATCTTCGATGCTTTGGTTGATGTCAGAGTTCTCTCATCTTCATATTTTTAGCCTTGGGATTTTATTTGATGCAAATTTTGATTATTTTCCTTAGTTGCTTATTCACGTCATTTACTTGTTCAACTTCCTTTATTAGAGCCAACTTTTGTCTTGAAAGTACTTCAGTTTGTGCCTTCAAATTTTGAGGTATGTTGCATAGAATATCACTAAAAGTTGTGATATCATTCAACATAGGAAATACCACTGCCTTGTTTCTAATTTGTTGTTGATGATCTCCTTGTTTTGAATAGGTGCTGATGTTATTTTTAGGTTGTGTGAGGAACCAATATTTTCACAACTAAACTTTTTATTTTATTTTTTTCTTTCATATATTTTTAATTCTTGTTCCTTTTTAAATACTTTATGAGAATTGTAAACTTCAAAACAAAGTTGTAGAAGTATTGTTGTCAATACCCACAACTTGCATCTTGGATCACTGAAATATTAGGGAAATAAAGTCTTCACGGTTGGGGGGTTTCTTGTAGAGTTTCAATCTATGGCCATTAACAAAAAATGTGACTCCTTCCTCATCAATCGTCTTTATATTAACTAATAAATTGTCGAACACTTCCTCTACTATTGTAAATATGTTGCCATTGATGGCAAAGGCAATGGCAAAGATTGGCAAAGGCAAGCATGCAAATCATTGGTGGTGTTGTCACTCCTAGAGGGTTGATTGGAGACCAGTGCTTAGGACATATTAATTAGTGTTGTCAAATTTGTCTTAAGGACTTGTAGCACCATAGTTTTTCACAAGTAATTCAAATAGGAGATTCAAAACCATTCATAAAGATATAACATATGAACCAATGTACATGCAAGAATACACAATAAATGATCCTCGATCAATGGTGGCAAAATCAGATTGAGAGCTTGCAACAAATCAATTGTTAAGACAGATGTAATGGTAGAAGACAGTAGAGGAGAAATCCATCATACAGAGCTTAAGCATTAATAATTTTGTGTATCTGGATTTAGAGAGAAACGAGAGTAAGGAAATTATTATGGAATGCTAAGATACATGGAGCGCTTTTTAAAGACTTTATTTCCACATCAATACAGGGATTTTCCCTCAATAACTTGATCTAAATGAATCTGCATCTAATGATAAATATGCCTAACAACTATGTGACATGAAATATGAGAAGAATATTTAACATATATGAAAACAGAAGGGGAGATGAACATACTATAATCTAATAAGCTGGAATCACCAGAGATCTCGCATTAATTTTCTGAGGAATGTGCATACATCAAAATTCATAACACTGCTTTCATGAAAATAGGAAAAGGCCCTTTCCAAGAGTTCTTTCCAAAAATTATGAACCTTGTTTAAGTGTTTCTTACCTCTATTTATAAGGAGAGGGGAGCTTTGAAAAACAGTTAAAAAATATCTCAGTCGAGCTCCAACTATCTGATCAACTAGTTGTCTCAGCGTGCAATGGTTATGTTGCCGAAAATTATTACAATAGAATTGATTGCTTCTTTAAAATGCAATAAAGAAAAAAAAATAAAAAAACATGAGAAAACTAAATGATGACCATAGCAAAATGTCTCAATGTCAATTCCTGTGATCGCCTCTGATCAGGCCACGCCTTTGCCATGATGTTCCTCTTAAGTTGTTCGGTCAATTCACATGTCGTTTTCACCTTAACTTCTTGAATTCCCCACTTTTTGGAGCTGGGAGCGATCCACTGTCAGTTTCTTATCACAGTGCAGAAATAGAGATCGACCTGATAGTATTTCATTACCTAACTGCGAGGAGCTCCATGCTAAGAAATTAATTCTCAGGTGACCTGCACACTTCTTCCTGAGTCCCATACCTCCATTTATCTCATTGAAGACGTGTGTTAGAGCATAGAGATGACTTGTATCACTTCAACACAGACCCAACACTCTTTCCTACGGATTGTGGTCCTTGTCGCCTTGACCCAACGATCTTTGACAATTTCCATTACTCCTGAGACCAACTCCTCTGTTCCCGCATTCAATCCTTTGTTAAGTGCTTAGTGCCCTTGGTTCTTTAAGTTCTTCTTGACCATGCAGTATCCAAATATCAAAGTCCCTCTCATCAGAATTTTCAAATCAGGGATTTAACTTTGGAGTTGCAATATTCCCAATTTCAATATAGCCCATAGCTTTCAGTTCTGGGCCCCAGATATGCGTCTTTGGTTCTTTGAGTCTTTGCGACTGTGGTGCCAGCCTAATATCTGAGTCCCCTTATTGGAACTTTTTTAGGTATCAAGTGTTACAAAGTGCCGACATCCTCGACCTCTGATATGTGATCTCTGATATTATGTCATCACTCCACATGGCACCTCATGAATGGTGACATGTGTCACCCATATTTGTCCCCTTAGCCCCCCTCAAAATGCAAAAATTTCCTACCATGTGTCCTTCTGTATCGCCATGTCATTTTGATGTCAGATGCCACTGTAGCTTTATTGGAACCAATCACATGCGGCCATGTTTACTACTAGAGGAGAGAGAAAAGGGCTCACCCACCTTTGGTTTTGTGATGAAATCCTTTGTTTATCCTTTATCGGCGTTCCTTGTGATTTTTAACACTATCAATGCTTTACCCATGTTGCAACTTTTAAAAGGTTCTCACATTCAAAATTTCTGATTCTTCGATCATCGATATGCATGATGCTTCGATGTGTTGATCTCCTCCAAGCTTCAATGTTGCGAACATCGATCTCCGATGTCTCTAGACCTCCGATATTTGATGCGCCGATATGCTTGATGCTCTGATGTTGTGATGTGCTATATGTCTAACCTCCGATATGTGATCATTGATATCTCTGATGCTCTAATGTTGCAATCACTGATATCTCTGGACCTCCGGTATGTGATCTCCGATATTTTGGACCTTCCTAAGTCTTCAATCCTTGAAACTTTAGTAGATCATATATTTTGATCCAAGAGTCCATTTTTGGACTTCCACATGTCGTTGGAAAGCTTGTTCAGAGAACTTTCGAATGGAGTGGGTCAGATGTAGGTGTTTAGTTGTTCTGTGGCCTGGAGTATGACTGACAAATTCTCTTCTATTTTTCATTCGTTTGACATCACTTGGCATCATTCAAAAAATTATGTTGTAAGTGAAAACATTGGCTCTAATTGGGGACAATGCCTTGCAATCAAGGTGTTGAGAACCTTCAGACTAGTATCCTTCTATCCATTGGGCATGGAGTCATTTTATTCAAGAATATAAAAACAAAAACAAAAACAAAAGGAACTAAAAGTATTACTGATATTTTATAGTGGCTAGCTAGTTTGTACAATGGGTGAGAAATGGACCTCTTAGTGCTGGAAGTAAAGATTGAGGAATTTCCCATTTAAAGGGAGCTCAAGCATTTCACCCTCCAAGATTTCCAGCAAGAAAGTAGTGTTTCTCTTTGCCTCAGTAATCTTGAAGGGTCCAAACCATAAGGGATCAAAGTTTCCATGTTTCCCTTTGTCTTCTCTTCTTACACCCCACCTCAAAACTAGATCTCCTAGCTGGAGAGCTTTGTCCTTATCCTTCTTGTCGAACAAAGATTTCATTTTTTGTTGGTAGTTGATTAACTTGTGGTTTACCTGCTCTCTATTCTCTTGGAGCTCCACTAATTGATTTATCCTTCGATTCAGGGAGTCTAGCTCTTCTTCCACATCTTGTAATATCTTGTCAACCGGCATGGCGAGTTGTATAGGGAATATAACTTCTTTCCCATATACCAATTCGAAAGGATATTTCCTCATGGATCTTTTAGGAGTGACCCTGTTAGCCCATAGGGAAAATTTTAGTTGGGAGTCCCAATTTCTCTGGATTTCTACAATTGTTTTCTTCAGGATCCTTACTACTATTTTGTTAGAAGACTCAGTTAGCTTGTTTCCCTGTGGATAGTAGGTAGTAGAGTGGCCAATTGTAATGTTGAATTTATGACAAAAATTGATAAATTTTGCAGACTTAAAAACATGAGCGTTGTCAGTCACAATTTTCATATGACACCCAAACCTGGCCAAGATATTTTCCTCCAAAAATTTTATGACCATAATGTCAGTTGCATTTCGGGTGGGATTGCTTCCACCCATTTTGTGAAATAGTTTGTGGTTGTGAGTATCCACTTGTGTTGGTTGTTGGAAGGGGGGTGTATCTCTCTAATAAAGTCCAATCCCCATTGCCTAAAAGGCTCTTCTATACAAACAGGGATTAATGGGAGTGGGGTTAATTGCTTCTTGGCGAACATTTGACATTGTTGGTAGGCCTGAAACAAAAGAGTGAACTTATTTGAATAGTTTAGGCCAATAGAATCCTACTTTCAATGTCTTATGGGTGGTGGTCTTCCAGTTGTAGTGTCCCCCACAAACACCACTATGGAAATCATCAATTACCCTCTGAGCTTTTATTTCTACTAAACACAGAAGTAGAATTGCAACCGGGTCTTTCCAGTACAATTGCCCATTAGATATAATAAACGTTTGGACTTGTAATCATAATTCTCTATACTTGGATTTATCCATCATCACTGGGCACCTTGAGAATAGCAAATAGTGGATGACATCTTTATACCAGGCAGATGTTTCATATTTGATATGAATTTTTTGGATCGATGTCTTGATAATCGATTGTTGTGCCCCTTCTCCTTCTTCTTATGTTAATAGGTTAACCCTAAGGCTTGGAAAATAGACTCTGATAATATTTTGGCCAATCTTTGTCCTTTGATGAATTTAGTGTACTTGATATCCATGTTGTTCTCTTGGATTTTGGAAATCCACTTAGCTTTTTTTCCATCACTTTCCCCTTGCACCAGGATGTCTTTAATAGTTGTCGTTGGAACATAAGCTACAATGTTAGAGTGTAAAACATAAACTTTGAAGGTTTTTAAAGCTTTGACCAGGGCATAAGCCTGTTTTTCCAAGATGTTATATTTCAATTCAGCATATTGCAACACCTGGTTGAATAAGGCTATAGGTTTGTCGTGACCTTCATTATTCTTCTGAAATAACATAACGGCTATATTATGAGGGGAGGTGAAAGAAAAGATGTAAAATGGTATTGAATAATCTAGGTTGACTAACATAGGAGCCTATACAAAAGATCTCTTGATAATGGAGAAGGATTCCTGGGAATCTGGGTTCCACTTCACTTCGTTCTCTTTCTTCAACATCTCTGTGATACCTTTCACTATCTCTGCATAATTGGGTATAAATCTCCTCAAGAAGTTAATCCTTCCCAAGAACACTTGGACCTCTTTTTTATTTCTAGGTAGGGAAATGTGGCTGATGGCTTCCACACGCTTGGGATCGATCTTCACCCCTTCCTGTGCTACTATATTCCCCAACATCTTACCTTCGCTCAGAGCGAACTGATATTTCTTTGGATTTAGAGACAACCCATACTTCCTGCATTTCTCAAAAGTGAGTTTCAAATGTTCAATATGCTCCTCATCTGTTTTAGAAAAAATTGTGATATCATCCAAGTATACCACTACGAATTTGTCATATTCTCCCATGAATGCTATATCCATGGCCCTTTGGAAGGTTTCTTCTGCATTTATAAGGAAAAATGGCATCCTTGCATACATGAAGGTCCCCCAGGGTGTAGTGAACGCAATTTTATTTTGGTCATCGAGATGCACTGCTACTTTATTATACCCTAAAAATCCATCCATCATGGACATCTGAGCTGAGCCAACTACCTTCTATAATATACAATCTATCTTGGGAAATGGTTAGTTGTCTTTTAATGAAGCTTTGTTAAGGTTTCTGAAATCCACACACAACCTTATCTCTCCATTCTTTTTCCTGACAGGAGCCAGGTTTGCCACCCACTCTGAGTACCTCAAGGGTACAATGATCTTGGCCTGAAGTAACTTCCTTACTTCCTTCTCAATGGATGGGAGTAAAAGGGGATTGATTTGTTTGAGTTTCTGCTTACAAGGCTTCATTCTGTTCTTTAAGGGAATCTTATGTTGAATAACATTTGTATCAAATGTCTTTAAATAAGACTATTCTATAAATTATTGAAAATAAAATAAAATAAATCTAATATTTACTACTTTATTAATAAGGCATTTAAAAGAATTAATTATATTAATTTATTTATTTATTTCAGTAATAATAAAAAGTAAAAATTAATTGGATCTATTATTTATAAAAATAATATGAATTAAAATTAACATAAACTATTTATTTAACATAATATAATGAGATTTCATATTAAAATAAAAATTAAAACAAAATAAAAGTGAAGCATAGCAAAACTAATTATAATTGGTAATTATATCAAAGCATGTTAAAATAAAACAAGGAATAAATAAACTTATAAATTAATTAATTTTATTATCTAATAATTCATATTAAAACAAAACAATAAAACAAAATTAAATAGGTTATATATTTTAGTACTAATGAATTAGTCAGCTTCTACCTTAACTTATCAGCCATTAGGTTTCTATTTATTTGTCCTGGTCAACAAATTCTTCTTCTCTCAATCTATCACTCATTTTCTATCCTGATGATGGATCCCCTTTGGGGTTCGGAACATCGATTTGATGAACAAAGTATTGTGGATAATCTGGGTCATATTTTTCCAAGAAATGATCACAGAAGTTTAAAATTCAACATAACTTCCCTGTACAGAGGGGATACATGGAATGCGATCTGTTGCGATTTATAACCTCTCTCTCTTAGTTAATTAATTAATTAATTGGTTAAAATAATATAAATTAAAAATTGGTTAAAGAACTAATAGTTACTTATTTGTCATAATAACCATTTATTTGTTACAAATAAATTAATAAATTAATGATTATTAGGAATAATAAAGTAATAATCATCATTAAGTTTTTATAAGTTAATTTAGGTGATTTATTATTAAAAAAGTATTAACATTAATATATTAAGCAACTAATAAATAAATAAAATATAAACTTAACCCTCAATGACATAGGTTAGCATTAACATTAATATAAAAATAAAATTTAAATAAGGCTATTCTATAAATTATTGAAAATAAAAATAAAATAAATCTAATATTTACTACTTTATTAATAAGGCATTTAAAAGAATTAATTATATTAATTTATTTATTTCAGTAATAATAAAAAGTAAAAATTAAGTGGATTTTATAAAAATAATATGAATTAAAATTAACATAAACTATTTATTTAACATGATACAATGAGATTTCATATTAAAATAAAAATTAAAACAAAATTGCACTTGAGTGCATGGTCACGCGGCCGGGGATGACGGTTTTCTCGCACCCGGTCCACGTTCAAGCCCTATTTGTAGCGCTGCCGCGGCAGCGTATGATGATTTGATTGTGATGTGATGGTTGTACATAATGTATATTGATCATTGGGCCTAATACAGCTTCTTAAGGGGACCTTGCCCTCCCCATTTTTAAAAAAAATTAAAACAAAACAAAAGTGAAGCATAAGAAAACTAATTATAATTGGTAATTATATCAAAGCATGTTAAAATAAAACAAGGAATAAATAAATTGACAAATTAATTAATATTATTATCTAATAATTCATATTAAATTAAAACAATAAAACAAAATTAAATAGGTTATATATTTTAGTACTAATGAATTAGTCGGCTTCTACCTTAACTTATCAGCCATTAGGTTTCTATTTATTTGTCCTAGTCGGAAAATTCTTCTTCTCTCAGTCTATCACTCATTTTTTATCCTGATGATGGATCCCCTTTGGGGTTCAAAACGTCGATCTGATGAACAAAGTACTATGGATAATCCAGGTCATATTTTTCCAAGAAATGACCACAGAAGTTTAAAATTCAACAAAGAAAATACATATTTATAAGTTTTAAAGAGATTTAAGTACCTTAGTCTATATTAATGAGGGATCCCTTTTGACAACATGATCATCGAGGGTTCATTCTCCAGGCAGATGTTGCAATCCTCCACTTGTTCATCGACTCCCTGCTGAACAGGTTTTGAGGTCGCGTCGCTGGATTTGAATAATCTCTCTGAAGGAACTAGGCCACGGGGAATGGTGTTTCCATGTAGCTGCAGAACTCTATGCCCGATGATAGTTTCCTCCCAAGTGGTTGGTTGTTCCTCTATCACTTCTTCTTCTTCTTGGTCGATGACAGAATTCGAGAATTCCCTAATGACTTCCATAAAACTCTTGATTTTTTCATCATCTTCGAACACCTACCAGTGTCTCACATTATCAGGAATTGAGGGTTTGTACCTAATATCGGTTTCATATCTGAGAAGTCGATTTTGCGGTGGCTTAAAATTACTGGAAGTTATAGCTAATGAACCGACCATTCGATTTCCTTCCCTAGGTAAGAATTGGACATTAAAAGTTAGGAAGAAGTTGTCCATTAAATCCCGAACCTCATTTCTGTAAGCCCTTAGCCTAGGGTTCTTAGTTTGACATTGGTTCTTGATTTGATTTACAACCAGTTCTGAGTCTCCAAACGCAGTCAGGCATTCAATGTTCAAATTCCTCACTGCTTGCAGGCCTGGTAGTAATGCCTCATACTCTTCCACATTATTGGTCACCTCAAATTATAATTTGAATGAGAGGGGAATCAAGATACTCTCTAGAGATATAAACAAACTCATGCTCCTTTTCGTTCCTTAGAATTTGCACCATCGAAATACAACTTCCAAACTTTTCTACAATCTATGAGTTGTTGCTCTAATTTGGCTACTGTTTGTACTTGTGTTTCTTCTAAAATGAAATCGTCTTCTTCTAGAAGTAAGTAGAAGATATCCCTTTCTTTCCCATAAACAGTATAATTATTTGGGCAATCAACTTTCGTAACTATTTTAACGAACCTTGATTCCATATAAATTCACGTTTCTTCTCCACTAAATATAGGGATGCTAGCATAGGCAAGATTGAGCTTGATGGAACCTCCAATATTTCATCCCCAATATCTGGACAAAATCATACTCAACCTTGCAGGGATATCAGCTACTACAATATCCATCACTACACTTTTTATTGGGATTTGGGACAAATTCACCACTAAATCCTTTATCATTCCTAAGAACTTTACCCTCTTAGAGTCAAAAGAGTATAGATCTTTGTATGGTTTGGTTATCTACAGACCTAGTTGCTCCATTATTGATAGTGGCATCAAATTATGAGAAGCACTCGAGTCCAACATGCAGCTATGGAGCAAGAGGAAATTTACTACTAGAGTAAAGTAAAAAGGTGTTGTGGAGGGATCTTGTTCTTCGACATGGGGCCCAAAGGCGACCATTAGCCTTTCTTCTTGGAGGTTTAAACTATCATGTGATTGGACTGAAACATATGGAAACATGAACTGGGAAACTTGGGCCTTATAGGTTGGTTGTTTCAAGAGATCAAATAACGGGACTGAGATTTCAACTTTCTCAAGCTCTTTTTGAAGATTAAAGATAACAGAGACTTTTTCTGTAGTGCTAACCTCTACCGACTCTTTTTCTTTTTCTTATATGGCCTAGAAGAGGGAGGTGACTTCTCTTCTTTGAGGACTTCAGGTGTATGGTAGTTTGGATATGAGGATTCTTTCTTTTTTTGAGTAATTGGATCTAAGGGCCCCTTCCCCTTGTAAGCTGACTTAGGAGGCACCTAGGAGGAAGTGCCTTCATTTTGGTCTTGCCCTCTCGACCTCTTTCTAGATGAACAAAGATTATATTTCTTATGCAACTGAACCTGCATGAAATCGATGAACTTCTTGCAGTAATCATCAATCTCACCATCATCTAGCGTTGCATCAAGATCATCCCCCTCTTCTTCATACATTTTGACTTCTTGTTCTTCATTTGAGAAAGAGGAATACAAGTTCCCCTGAACTTTGTTGGCATCTAGTATCTTCTCCTCTAGATCATCTTCTATATATAATAGAGGATGGATGTGGTCTTGTTGTTCTTTCCTCTCCCTTTGAAATATTTGTAGGGGAGGCCTTCTGTATTGGGGATTGAAACCTCGATTAGCAACCAGGAAGTTTTGTCGTTGAAGGTTTTTATTTTCTAGCTCCAGTTTTATCAGTTTATTTGATAAGTTCTTTATCAACTTATCCATCTCCTTTATCTTCTATTCTAGGGATTCTCTTCTATGACTTGAGGAAACTCTGCTTCTTGACTTCCCTGTTGATGCAAAATTTTCTTCTACCTCGAGAGCATTAGTTTGAATCTGGTCCAAAGTACGGGACTTCCTCTCTCTGAGTGTGAAGTCGAACTCTGATTCAAATGCCCCTGCAAAAACCACTCGAGCAGTGGCCTATGGAGGTTTAATCTCAATAGGTATATTATTGTACAACTTATTAAACCTTTTTGTAAACTTTGAGATACCCTCATCAGGTTTCTTCTTCATAGCATTTAACTTAGTAACAATATACCCATGATCTCTATTCTCTCCTCGTTTCTACATAAAATAATTCTCCATCTCTTTCCAAGTGGTAATGGAATCATTCGGCAAGGATTTGAACCATTTCTTGGCTTCCTCATACAAATATTGGACGAAGAGCCTCAACACTACATCCTAGTGCTTGACATTCAAAGTTTTTGCAAAGGCAAAGAAATATTCTATGTGTCTCTGCACTGACGTGTCATCTTCTCCATTAAACCCGAGCAGGAGCTTGAGATAGTCCTATGGCATAACATTTAAAGGTTGAGGCAGGTCTAAGGGAGCATATTTATTTAACAGGAAACCTGGGATAGCCATCTGGAGCAGAGGTTGTAGTGCTTTATTTATTAGGGGTCTCTGAACTATTACCAATTGGGAGACAATTGACTAACCATGGAATGAGAAATTGTTCACACTATGGGTAGGGCTGCTCTAGAGGATATCTTTTACTTCCTCAACTTTAGGGAGGGGAGGAAATGAGAGAGAAGGGGTGTTGACTAAAACTTCTTCTTCCTTTCCCTCTAGGGAGGTAATACTGAGTAGCTGACCACTTTCTGAAGGATATACAAGCACTCTGGAAGAAAAATCTGAGCGATGAATTATGGCATCCTTTGAGCTAGATGAGGATATTTCATGAAATGACTATAAAATAGCATTAATGTTGGGGATTTTTTCCTTCCTAATCCTTCTTGATATGATACAGCTGACGTTATTTTTTGGGAGGAATTTGAGCAAGTATGGGGCCTCTTAAAAGCTAGAGTGATGAACTTATGATTTGGCAGTGGAGTTGCCAAGGTGATAAATCTACAACCCACTCATATTTTCTCACCTTCTCAAAGAGTGTATGAATGTCGTAAACAGGGGAAAAATACTCTAATCCATTCCCGACAATGGCACCAGAAGATTTTGGCACTCCTAGAGACAACCTCTGGGTTGATAAGAGACCAGTGCCTAGGACATCTTAATTAGTGTTATCAAATTTGTCTTAATGACTTGTAGCACCATAGTTTTTCACAAGTAATTCAAATAGGATTCATTCAGACCATTCATAAAGATCCAATGTGGGAACCAATGTACATGGAGGAATACACAGGAAATGATCCTCGGTCAGTGGTGGCCAAATCAAATTGAGAGCTTGCAACAAATTAGTTGTTAAGACAGATGTAATGGTAGAAGACAATAGAGTACAAATCCATCATACAGAGCTTAAGCATTAAGAATTATGTGTATCTGGATTTAGAGAGAAATGGGAGTAAGGAAATGCTTATGGAATGCTAAGATACATGGAGCGCTTTTTAAAGACTTTATTTCCACATCAATACAGGCATTTTCCATCAATAACTTGATCTAAATGAATTTGCATCTAATGAGAAATATGTCTAGCAAATACGTCACATGAAATCTGAGAAGAATATTTAACATATATGAAAACACAAGGGGAGTTGAACATATTCCAATCTAATAAGTTGGAATCACCAGAAATCTTGCATTAATTTTCTAAGAAATGTGCATACATCAAGATTCATAACACTGCCTTCATGAAAACAAGAAAAGGCCATTTCCAAGAGTTCTTTCCAAAAAAATTGAACCTTGTTTAAGTGTTTCTTCCCTCTATTTATAAGGTGAGGGGAGATTCTAGTGTAGGTAAATTCTCAGTGCGGACACAAACAATTCCTCTAGCCTGAGAGAGCGAGTCTAGCCACAGACAAACAATCTATGGAAAATATCCTTAAGCTAGAATCAATTGAGATGGCCTACCTCTTAGAACATTATTCCGCTTGGTGAAGATCCTGCTTCCTCACTCCAGCTATCTCCCATTTCCTTCCTTCGAATACCTGAAACAAGCAAACAACAACAACAACAAACATGATAGCATACAATATTGTATTCAACCTAATTATAGGTCAAGGAACATTAAGCCATAATGATGTAAAATGACACTTCATGTAGGAAATCAATCGATAGTTTCATTAATATAAATCAGAAAGAGATTACAACCGGTGCCTTGACGTTGTTGGTCTCCTCCAACATATCCAAGTTCCCACACTTCTTCTAGCACTTCATGGATAGCCCCAACAATGGAAGTTTTAAGGCCTCTTTCCCTCTAGTCTCAAACCAAACCAAAATCACACTATTCTCCCTCAAACACACACTAGAAATCTATAAGCTATAAATGCACTTGTTGGTTATTCACACTTGCTCCAAAACTCTAGCTAGATTTTGCTTGGGAAAAAGACAGGCTTATATAGCTTGGATGGATGGGATATGGTTCCTCTCATCATGGGAGAAGGTCCTATCTCTTGAGGTTGTTCCATCCTAATAGGGGAAAGGAGCCCAAACTGATTTCCTCGCCTCTATCCGGCCCAACCATCTACCAAACTTCTGTTACGAAGCTTTTATACATGGAAGCTTCGGCTCCTTATTTTAAAAACCTTCCAAAAGAGGATTGGCGTGACTAGAAAAGGGCTCAGTCGATCTAATCGGCGTGAGGGTTAGTTTTAACCTCTGTAAATTGGCGCGAGGAGAAAACTGGTCAGTAGTGTCGGTCTTGTAAACTGGGATAGAAGGAAGATTCTTGGGAAATGATGCAAAGGGGAATTATTATGCTCATGAAGAGGGACATACTGGGAGTTTCTTCATGATGGGAAAGCATGCCAGGTATACTGTAGAGGTCCTCCAGGATCGTAGATGGGGAGTACAGGGACAGTGACAAAATGTTGTGTAACAGATGCCCCCTAAAGCGTGAAGGCTGAACTAGATTGAGGGGTGAAATGCTTTATAAGTGGAAGCGGGGAACCAAAGTCCGTCATCGGAAAACTTGCAAGCAAGCATAGATACACATATACATCACTGAAAACTCTGAGTAATGATACATGAATCATGGTATGGACACAGCCATCCAAAGAATGATCATGTAAATGGATCCAAGGTATGGGCATAGCCATCTAGCAAAAAGGATCATAATGAAACCAAGGTATGTTTGCAGCCATCCAATAATGAGAAGGATCGCATATAACAACTCATGGTATGGTCGCAGCCATCCATTTGAAAGAGACATGTATATCAACATGACCATGTCACATCGCCTCGCAACCTGGACTTGTGTAATCTTAGCCCAGGGTCTTGTGCTCCAAACGACCCAATCAAAGTACAAATCCTAACATGTGAATGAATGTGTTGAAGTTGAACATGCTAGGAAGTCACTTGATTACCGGTTAATTATGTGAACCGTTAACAAGCGTGAGAGAAACCACCAATAATGACAATGGATCTCAAGGTACTGGCAGCACAGTTCACAGAATGTGAATAAAGGAACTGATGTCGAACACCCATGAAATCACCTGATCGAAAGCCAATGATGTGAACTTGTCATCGAGTGTGAAGAACTTGCCATTAGGGCATGCAAGCTCTAAGGTACCGGAAGGGAGTCTCTCAACCAGCTTCCTGGATGATGAGATGAAGTAGACAGGAAGCGGTCATGTTGAAGGAGGGCCATGATGTATCCCACATCATCGACACGAGACAAAGAGATGCAAATGATTTCAGATGATACAGAGAATCAGGAGTAAGTGTAACTACAGAAGGACTGGCTATTGAACATATCAACGACACAATTCCGGATTTTGGTAGTTGTTGGGTCCATACGATCGGTGGTCATGAGGATGTGGCAGAGATAAAATGAAAGGAAAAAATGAGCGGCCCAACCTAGGAAGGTCAAAAGAACAAGAGGATATCCCAACCCAACACAAAACAGAAAGTGTCATGTTCAAGAGTGAGCTGCTGACATGACTGATCGGATTTCCAAATTTTCCCCCACCATTCCTGGCAAGTACCCCAATTATTTTCTATCACAAGCTTGAAGGGGATAGCATATGCTTGGACTGTAAGTTCATCCTTCGAATGAATCCGACCTAGTATGTTTAATGAGCCCTAGGAAGGAGAAGCTCATGTTCATCATGGCGACAAATCCAATGCCGTTTAATGTTTTAACGAGTTCGACAAAGGTGTAACTCGGTATCTTTTTCATGTTTAGAGAGTTTGAAAAAGACGCGGAAAAGAAAACTCCACATGGATCATTTTCGTATATTTGTGTCTCTCGAGCCCGAAAAGGTAGAAAACGATACTCGAGAGAACCGCTTGACCATTTCATTCAAGGAGTACATTTTTCGTAAATAGTGCATCCCAACCCGAAAAAGGGGTAAACGTATACAAGGTGCACAATGTTTTGCAACCTTTAGCGAGTTCAAAACAACAAGAGCTCAGCAATCTTTTCATGTTTTAACAGTCGGAAAAGAGCTTGAAAGCGGACCCCCACTTTAATTCTCTTTTATGAGTTAGAAAAGAGCTTAAAGGTGACTCATCCTGGAGGAACGAGTGGTATAAAGGGTAGCAACTGGTTCTGGCAATGGAGGAACTGCTCAAAAAATGTAATGGTCAAGAGCCTGGCTAATAAAACCACTCATTGCTGCGGTTCCTCAAGAAAGGAAAAAAAACCAAGTGAAAGCATATGACCGACTAAAGAGATGGTGGTGATGGAATAAAACAACCAAGGATCATCTAGCATAAATCAACTGATTAAAACGGCAATCACAAGATGTAAATCAGGCATGGGCTCATTTTTGCACAATCTTGAACCATGGAGAACTCTGCTTTGATTTGGTTTCATGTTTACACAAACTTGAAACAAAAAACTATGCTTGTTATAAGTTTGCATGCCCCCAACATAATGACTCAATCAAGGTACATGCCCCCCAAACTTCATTTCAGTCAACTAGGTGGATGGAACAAAGGTTCACTTTCGAGATCTTGGAAAGAATCGACTGGGATTTTACGAGATCTTAATCAAAGACTCGATTTGGAAAAGGGAGTTGCTTCATTTTTTTTACAAGGTTGACACAGTAAAAGAACTATCCTCGGACATATGTTTCATTTTTTAACGAGGTTGATATAGGAAGAAACTATCCTCGGACTCCTTGATTCAATTTTTAATGAGCTTGCTATAAGACAAGGAACTATGCTCACATTCCTTGTTTCATTTTTTAACGATGTTGTCACAAGACAAGGAACCATCCTCACAACATTTGTTCATGACCCATAAGATAACATGGCTCCCAAGAGGTCTTCACTAGACGGAAGAACCATGCTCTGGGAGGAATACATGTCATTTGGTACCAAAGACAGATCAAGTTCCAATGCCCCCAATACATAATGTACAATACCATCTGTGTGATCATCAGCAACGCGAAGACAGAACGGGTAGCCACATAATTGACCTATGGCGGGGAAGGTATTGCTTGCAAACAAGAGCTGATAGGGGATGATGGTTGCAAAGGAGTCACTTGGTGACCAACGAATGACATTTGATCAATGGTCACTATTCTCCCTTTATATGGAAAACAAACCACATGGAAAAGCGAAGAAACAACAGCTCCCATGACATAAACATAGTCGCATCCAAGGAGAAGATTGAAATCTAACAGAACTTGGACTACCATTACGTCTATATAGATGATCTTTCCTCCCAAAGTAATAGGGAACTCCGAAAGGATCCCTAAGGGCTGACTAGTACCTCCGTTGAAAGCCAACAGATTCTGGGTGACAGGCACAAGCTATGGGGAACCCAAAACTTGCCAAGTAGTAGAAGACATGATGCTAATTAGCGCGCCTTCATCTAATATAGTGTTATGTACTACCATATTATAGGCTTGCACTGTGGTCTGGAAAGGCACATAAGATGGAAGGTGGAATGTAGTCAATTGGCTCCAATCAAAAGAAACGACAAAAATACTTGGTGGGGGTATGATATGATTGGCCCCATGCCCTCCAGGAGAGGAAGAAAGACTCTCTTGAACAACTGGGACAGGAGGGTCACTCTTTGATTCATGATAATCTAGGGAGACAAGAAGAACATGAGCAATATGATCACCACTCTCTTCGAGAACATAGTGAATAACTGAAGGTGGAGCTAAGTCGACACTCTTTTCGACCAATGGTTGGTTGGGAATAGACACAAGAGAGTCATGCTCAGGAAGATCAAGATGGGTAAGAGATGAATCCAAGTCAATCTCTTTACCAACTAGGAGAGGGTTAGAAGAAAGCCATTGATAACCAACAGGAAGTTGGGGTTGAGGAGTTGTAAGGTTTTCCAAAACTTGTAAAGCTTTATCCATAAGCGGAAAAAGGTGAAGAAGATGCTTCCCTTCACATAACCTACAGGGGAATCTAATCCTTCCCTTCTTCTTACCATCGCTAACTGAGGGTGCAGCATCGACATGATCTCCAGAGGTCGATGGGGATGGTCGATCTAAATTTTGATACCATGCCTCTAAGACTCTGGGAATGCCAGGACAGTCTCAAAGGAGATGGTCACCCTTACACAAATTGCAAGGGAATTTGACCTCTCGTAGGGGATTAGAAGGTTTGTCTATGGGAAGCGCATTTAGAGCAATAGCTACACAGTTTACCTCTCACTTATCTAACTTCTTCTTCTTCGTCTTCTTCTTCTTCTTCTTAGCCTCCTGGTTACTAGATTTGAAACTTTCACCAGGCAAAGTAGAAGGGGAGGGTGAAGAAATGAGGGAAGAAGGCAAGGGGTCAACCTTAGAATCATCATGATGTGATTTGAATGAAGGAGACATTTGGATAGGAGTCGGGATGCTCGGCACCACCGAGGTCGAAAACAACCAGATAGGTAGACCAATGGTCAACCCAGGAAGGGACAACGTCACCATATAAGGAGCACCAACGTTTCCAAAAGAAGTAAAAGGACCAGGATTCCCATCTGAGGGGAATCCTTGACTGGTAGATTCCAGAAATGTTGTCATTAGAATCGACCCTAAAGAATTACTAAGGAAGATAATTTTAACTAGGAATATTTCGTGGGTAGTTAATTTTAAGACACCGAAATAAATCTTTCCCTTTTCATATTTAAGAGTTGAAAAAAAGGGTGAAATGTGACTCTAGTTGCTTTGGAGTTAACGAACTTGAAAGGACAAGTGCTCGGTGATCTTTTAAATTTAAAGAGTCAAAAAGGCCAAAATGACTTCTCGAGGTAATCTAGGAAAAAGGATTACGAGGTAACCGTGAACTGCATAATACCTCCCGGAAAATCGAGAAGTACGAGCAGGCAATCTCCCCGAATGCTATGTTCGGTGTATCACGTTTACAAGGCGGTAGACTTGGCTTCCTATAGATAAATTATTGCAACCTAGTGGGGTATCCCTTTATATACTCGATGGTATGGAGAGCACAAGTCTGTACTAGCGTTGTCTAATGCTGAAGCAAATGACAGCTGCTAGGTTTAAAGACATCGGAACACATCTCTAGCCTAGACCACTAAATGTCAGCGTTAAGTTTCAATGTTTCCTTAGGTTAATTCAATAAATTTTAATGGTTGATCTTGAATTAGGTTTCAATTACAAGGCCCTACTGCTGTCATCTGACAAAACTCGTACATGCAGCTATATGAGAAAAGAGACCTTTGTCTTCGATGAAAGTTAACACTAATTGAGAGATAGTGAACACAAAATCAATGCAACAATCAAAGACTGAAATATTTCTCTAATAAGTCTCCTAAATTCATTGAATCTTCTTATAACAACAAAAGAAGTTTCATTTCATTTCCAATGCTTACAATGATGCAATTCTAGCTTCTCAATGATGTTACTAATGCAATATTTTCGCTTAAGTAAACTAGAATGATGTTCTTCTTTTCATAAAATGCAAAATGAATCTTCCACATAAAGCACTTGAATGAAAGTTTTCACAATTCCGAACAAACAAGCATCGATCAAATCCAAAGCATGATAAATGAAACTAAAAGCAACTTCTTCCCTGAATCGAACAAACCAAACACATAAATGCTTCAATCAACAAACCAAGCAATGTAATCTATGCTCAAAACAAGAAAAGAGACACTCGAAATAAGAGAACAAACAAGACTCTTTCATTCATTCGATTGAAATGAAGCAATGAAGATGCTGCGATTGAAAGATGGATTAAATGAAGCAGCAAATCAGAAACTTGTCATAATGAGTAAAAAAACAAATGAACGGTAATTGACCTAGATGCCCTAGGAAACCATCCAAAAACTCAAAAAATCAAGTAATGAAACTTCAAACCAATCAATCAATCAAAAATCATCAAACAAATCATTCTAGTCACTTCTGGGCAGAAGAAGAGAGTCTGAGGGTCAAGACACAATGGCATTGGAATGGGAGAAATTTTGATTTTCTCTTAACTCGGAGACCGGCACTACTGCCTAACTGACAAGTAGCACTGATCGGCACAATCGACATGATTAGCTAGACTACAACTAGCGTTGATAGGCCTGATTGGTGTGCCTGGCCAGACTACAACTAGCACTAATCGAGGGATTCAAAGAACAAATAAAAAAGAACTTCACCTACACAAATCGGTGCGACTGCCTAACTGACAACAAGCACTAGAAGGGGGTTAGCGCGACTGTTTTTTAGAAACTCACGTTGATCGGCACAACTATCAGAAAAATAAATGCGTTGACTGAGGATTCAAGGTAAAAAAAGAGAAACTCACGCTGATCGGCACGACTATCAGAAAAATAAATGTGTTGACTGAGGATTCAAGGTAAAAAAATAAATAAATAAATAAAATAAAATAAATTCAAAGGTTAAAACTAGACTTGCCACTGTAAATTTCAGACTCAGAGTAGTAAACCAGGCAAAGCAGAGAACACTAAAGGGAAATGGTGATACTAGAAAAGTTCACACAAAACCATAAAAAGATAATCAATTAAAGAAAAGGATTGGTTCCCCAGTGGAGTCGCCAATTTGTGGTGCAGGTAAATTCTCAATGCGGACACAAACAATTCCTCTAGCCCGAGAGAGCAGGGCTAGCTACAAACAAACAATCTATGGAAAATTTCCTTAAGATAGAATAAATTAAGAGGGCTTACCTCTTAGAATGCTATTCCACTTGTTGATGTTCCTGCTTCCTCACTTCATCTATCTCCCGTTTCTTTCTTCGAATACCTGAAACAATCAAACAACAACAACAACAAACATGATAGCATACAATATTGTATTCATCCTACTTAATAGGTCCAAGGAACATTAAGCCATAAAATGTAAAATGACACTTCATGTAGGAAACCAATCGATAGTTGCATTAATATAAATCAGAAAGAGATTGCAACCGGTGCCTTGACGTTGTTGGTCTCCTCTGACGTATCCGGGTTCCCACACTTTTGCTAGCACTTCATGGATAGCCCCAACAATGGAACTTTTAAGCCTCTTTCCCTCTAGTCTCAAAATAAACTAAAATCACACTATTCTCCCTCAAACACACACTAGAAAGATATAGGCCATTAATGCACTTGCTGGTTATTCACACTTGCTCCAAAACTCCATCTAGCTTTTGCTTGGGAAAAAGACAGGCTTATATAGCTTGGATGGATGGGAGATGGTTCCTCTCATCTTGGGAGAAGGTCTTATCTCTTGAGGTTGCTCCATCCTAATAGGGGAAAGGAGCCCACACTGATTTCCTCGCCTCTATCCGGCCCAACCATCTACCAGAATTCCGTTATGAAGCTTCTAGACATGGAAGCTTCGACTCCTTATTTAAAAAACCTTCCAAAAGAGGATCGGCGCGACTGGAAAAGGGCTCAATTGATCTAATCGGTGCGAGGGTTAGTTTTAACCTATGTAAATCGGCGCGAGGATAAAACTAGGCAGTAGCGTCAGTCTTGTAAATTGGGATAGAAGGAAGATTCTTGGGAAATTATGCAAAGGGGAATTAATTTGCTCATGAAGAGGGACATACTGGGAGTTTCTTCATGATGGGAAAGCATATCGGGTATACTGTAGAGGTCCTCCAGGATTGTAGACAGGGAGTACAGGGACAGTGACAAAATGTTGTGTAACAGTGATTTAAAAAACAGTTACAAAATATCTCAGTCAAGCTCTCGCTGTCTGATCCACTAGCTATCTCGACGTGCAATGGATCTGTTGCTCAAAATGATTACAACAGATTTCATTACTTCTTTAAAATGAAACAAAGTACAAAATAACAAAACATGGGAAAATTAAATGATGGCCATAGAAAGACATCTCCATGCCAATTCCTGTGATCACCTTTGATTAGGCCACGCCTTTGCCATGATGTTCCTCTTTAGTTTTTCGGTCGGTTCACCTGTCACTTTTGCCTTAACTGCTTGAATTCCCCACTTTCTGGAGCTAGGAGTGATCAACTGTCAGTTTCTTGTCACAGTGCAAAAACAAAGATTGACATGGAAGTCTTTCATTTACTGACTACGTGGAGCTCCATGCTGAGAAATTAATTCTCAAGTGACCTGCACACTGCTTCTCAAGTCCCATACCTCCATTTATTTCACTGAAGGCGTGCATCAGAGCATAGAGATGGTTTTTATCACTTCAAGGTAGACCCAACACTCTTTCCTGCGAATCATGGTCCTTGCTGCCTTGACCCAACAATCTTTGACAGTCGTCATTACTCCTGAGACCAACCTCGTTGTTCCCACATTCAATCTTATAGCTACAGACCCATACGCCTTTAACTCTTTGTACCATGATTATTGGAGAAATTATATATCACAATATTCACAGTGGTGCAATATTCTAATCTTTCGATTTCTGACCTATGATATGACGAGCTCCTTCCGCTTATCCATTCCCGCATTTCTCACCATAGGACCGAGGATCATGACATGTTTCTTAGTCTTGAGGTTCTAGAGTGATTTTGTTCCCACCTAGGGCTATTTTTCCTTTATTAAGAGCTTAGTGCCCTTGGTTCTTTAAGTTCTTCTTGACCATGCGCTAGCCAAATATCAAAGCCCCTCTCATCGAAAGTTTCAAATCGAGGATTTAATTTTGGAGTTGTGATATTTCCACTTCCGATATAACCCATAGCTCTCGGTGCTCGGCCCCAACTCCACACCTTTGGTTCTTTGTGCCTATGCGACCGTGGTTCTAGCACAATATCAGAGCCCCCTTATCAAAACATTTTAAAGTATCGAGTGTTACAAAGTGTCGACATCCTCAACCTCTGATATGTGATCTCCATTATGACATCATGGATCCACGTGGCACCTCATGAGTGGTGACACGTGTCACCCAGATTTGTCCCCTTATGCCCCCTCAAAATGCCAAGACTTCTTGCAACGTTTCCTTCTATACTGCCATGACACGTTGGCATCAGATGCCACTATAGCGTTATCATAACCAATCATGTGCGGCCATGTGTCCTGCTAGAGGAGAGAGAAAAGGGCTCACCCACGTTTGGTTTTCCGATGAAATCCTTTGTTAATCCTTTATCAGCGTTTCTAGTGGTTTTTAACACTATTAGCTCTTTACCCGTGTCGCAAATTTTAAAAGGTTCTCACATTCAGAAGTTTCAGTTCTCCAATCATTGATATGCCCGATGCTCTGATGTGTTGATCTCCTCTAATCTCTGATGTTGTGATCGTCGATCTCCATTGTCTCTGGACCTCTGATATGCAATGCGTTGATAAGCTTGATGCTCTGATGTTGCGATGCATTGGTATGCCCGACCTCTGATATGTGATCATCGATATCTATGATGCTCAGTTTTTGTGATCATCGATATCTTTAGACCTCCGATATATGATCTCCGATATTATGGACCTTCCTAAGGCTTCAATCCTTGAAACTTCAGCAGACCATATCTTTTGATCCAGGACACCATTTTTGGACTTCCACGTGTCCTTGGAAAGCTTGTTCAGAGCACTTTCTAATGGAGTGGGTCTGATGTAGGTGTTGAGTCCTTCAATGGCTTGGAGGATGACTACAAGCTTCTCTTCTCTTTTTCATTCTTTTGACATCACTTGGCATCATTCCAACAATTTTGTTGTAAGTGATAACAGGTGGAAAAGGAAAGAATGGAAATTGCAAAGCATTGTAAATGGTGTTGTCATTATTATCGAAGGAAAAGGAAAAGCCAATGTCAAAGGTGGAAAAGGAAAAGCCAATTTCAAAGGTGGAAAAGGTGGAAAAGGAAAAGCATGGCAAAGGATCTACCATAAGAAGATCATCATGGATGAGAATGGTGTTAGACAATTGGCATTATCTGGATGGCCAGTGGCCTAGTGAAGGCATTTGCAAGTCTGTTGAGATTGATGTTAATAGTCATGCTGGGGAGACGTGTTGGGCAGTTGGAATTGCCTAAATATTGGTAGGAGTGTTTGCATTGATGTCAACCAGACTAGCTTGGATGCTTGTCGCAGCAGATGTTGGCAATGATGGCCTAGGAGGAATCTCATGGTTGTTCCTGGCTCAAAAGTATTCCTATGAGAGATGCAAGCCTTAAGTAGAGAATCATCATAGCAGTAGGCTTAGTGGAAAATCTATAAAATGATGATTACAATGATGAGCTAGATGAAATTCCATGGTAGTTGCAGGCTTCATACAAAGGATCACCTTCGTGGTTATGACTTTAGTTGTCTGGAGAGTCAATGAGCAAGAGAGCGGAAGAGAGTTTGGATCCATATTAGAGGTAGTAGATGGGCTAAAACCCTACATCAGACCCTCTCAAATTGAAATTTTTATAGAATACCTTTCCAACGATATGCGAAAGTCTAGAAATAGATTCTTGGTTCAAAATTTAAGACGTGTTGAAGTTCAGGGATTTGAAGCCTTAGGCAGGATGGAATATCAGCATATCGGAGATCAAAATATCGGAGGCCACTCATATCGATGGCTGCAACCCCGGAGATCATCCATATCGGTGACGCATATCAGAGTTCAGGCATACTAGTGCATCACAACATCAAAGTATCGGCATTATCGAAGATCACATATTGGAGGTCAGACAAATTGATGCATCACAACATCAGAGAAGGTTTTATCACATATCGATGATCGCAATATCAGAACTTTCCAAGTGTGAACCCTTTAAAAAGATGTGATATGGGTAAAGTTCTGATTGTGTTAAAAGCGCAAGGGATGCCGATAAAGGATTTCAATGTTAAACCAATGGTGTGTGGACCCTTTTCTCTCTCCTCTAGCAGGGCAAGTGGCGAAATCAGATGTCCTGCATATCAGAGCATCGACACATTAGGCATACCAGAAATCAGAGAATCAGAACTTCTTTGTGTGCAAACCTTTAAAGAGTTGCGATATGTTAAAAATGTCGATATCGTTAAAATTCATCGGGAATGCCAAAAGAGAATCAACAGAGGAATTCATCACAAAATCAAATGTGGGCGAGGCCTTTTTCTCTCTCCTCTAGTAGGACACATGGTGGCATATGATTAGTTCCGATATGGACACATGGAAACATGTTATTAGCTCCGATAAGGACACATGGCAAGATCTGATTGGCTCTTATAAGGGACAAGTGGCAGTTGACATCAGCATGACATACTGGTACGAAAGGACACATGGTAGGTTGTTTTGGCGTTTTGAGGGGGCCTAATGGGCCATATCTGGGTGACATGTGTCACCACTCAGGAAGCACCACATGGCAGTGATGAGGTTACATCAGAAGTTGGCGATTGGATGATTGAGGAGTTCGACACTTTATAATAGTTAGCTATTGGAAAGTTCTGGTAAGAAGGGCTTCTGATGTGTTGGAACTTGGTCGAAGAACTTACAGAACCAAAGGCTCTAAGGTCTTAACAAAGAAAAAAGGATTCTAGTATAATGCTAAAGGACTTAGCGCCTTAAGACTAAGCCTCTAGTCATCGCACCCGGCCCTATGGTGAAAGATGCGATAAGGAGCGAAGTAGAAGGGGCTAAAGGCCAATCAGAACTTCACATTTTCGTAATGTATTTTAAGAATAAAGTTCTGATAAAAAAGAACTCTGATATAACACTATGGTAATAATACAAGACATATTGGGCTCTGATAGTGTTGTTAGAGTAGGTTAGTTTGTCAATTGAAAGGTATTTCGAATTAATTTTTGTTGTTTTAAAGGAGTTCAAAATCATAAATATGTTCATTGTCATGATTTGACCTGTCACTACCTAAAGGAGTCATCATTAGTTAAGTCATCACTCTGGTCATAAAGGTCAGTCATTGGGAAGGGATGTCTATTGTATGGAAAGGTTTTGTAATAAATTGTTGAGTCTGGGTATTAAGTAAAGTTAGAATGGTCATATGGTCAATGTGTTTGTAGTTGAAGGAATGATCTCGAAAGGTCTTAACCATAAATATTTTTATCCATGCCCATAATAACATTATATGTACCCCTCTACCTATCCCCTTTTTTCTTCATCACATTACTTTCCCTCATTCCTCATTTTTTTACATTATTCCTATTGATTATTTTAGGTCTAAACCCTCATCCTCATTTTAACCTAACTACACATCCCTATGCCTAAAATACCCCCTTCCCTAAGCATCATTACACACCATGACTGACTCATCATCCCTTTTCACCCCCAACAAACTTTGGTTACAAATCCACCATGTCTAAATTTTTCGAACCCTACATTACTCAAACAACGTGTTGTAGCGGCTACAACCACCCTCCAAAATTTTGGCCTGCACCAATTTCGAAGCCTCCCTTGAGAGTTTCACTTGATGACTGCACACATGCGGGTTCACTCCGTGAACTCATGTGAGTCCTCGCATCTACCTTCCTTGTTCATTTCATTCAATTTTCTGCATGTTGGTGTCTAAGTCATGGTTGTGACCATGTTCTGGTTATGCTCAAAGTCTTCGCTTCATATGTGCTTGTTGTGTTTGATATGAAAGCATATATCACACTCACTCATGGAGTCACATCCACTATCATGAAAGCGTCATCTCGATCAATGAACAGTCAATCACGAGTGTTGCGCTTGTCACTTGCACTGTTGGTCAGTCATGTTGAACATGTGTGTCTGGATGGTTTGAGTCGTTTCATCATCGAGTCATGTGAGTGTGTGTTTGCATGATCACCTATGCATCTTTCAATCATTCAAAGTTCTGATGACCAGACTCCCCTCTAACAGCCTGACCATCACCCTGCCATCGACTCGATCGATTTTCAACCAGAACAGCGCAGAAGCACTAAGCTAGTCTTTTCAAGTTGCGATGCCCGCAAGTAGTTCAATCAACTTCCATGCTGACCACCTGGACAGTCGAACCCAGTAGTCACCCCAGGATCAACTCCCTTCAAAAATTGCACATAGTCCACTAACCTCACTCGCTCAACTGACTGAGGAAATTGCGCATACAAGTCGGACTGACACCAAGTGCCCATCCCTGTCTCCTTCAGAAAATTGCACGCAGTTTTCCCAATTATTCATCCGAAGAGTCTATCGGCTGCTCATCCAAGAAATTGTGCAGTTTTCATGAGCAGGCCTTTTGTTGTCCAGCAGTCTGCTCAGCTCAGAAATTGTGTAGAGATGATTAACAGGCGGGCTTCCGAGCTTCAGTGCAATTTCCCCACCAGCAGCTCCCAGCACCAGACTTCTAGTTCCCTCGAGGAATTGTGTAGTTTATTATGCCAGTGATTGAGCAGCCATCTATCAGTTCCCTTTGGGAATTGCACAGTTTTTGCTTCCAGTGACCCCAACAGCCAATTTCCAGTTCCCTCTAGGAATTGTGCAGTTTTGGCTGCCGGTCTCCCAGGCAGTTCCTCCCAAAAACTGTGCATTTTCTACCTGCTGACCCTTCATGCAACCCAGCTTGTTCCTCTAGAAAATTGTGCAAATCTAGTTGTCCAACATTCGCTGCCCGTTCATTTTGAAAAATGCGCAGATCTTGCCTACCTTGCCTTCCTGCAACCCAGATTATTGTTGGGCGCATATAAGATGTCTTTTAGAACTCCTAAATGCCTCACATTAATTATCAACCTGGGTGAGTCTTTTTGTTTCAAGAGTGTACACAGTATGTGCAGGTGATGGAAACTGTTGTATCTACAGAAAGTAATGCTTTAAGATAACTTATTGATTTCAATACAAGAGTAAATGGATCAAACCATAAACTACCAAACTTGTAACTTCAAAGAAATTAAACTATTCAAGCATCAAAACTCAATCTCAATCAAAAAGCTCTAATTACAATTATAGGCCATAAGCACATCAACCAAGTGCACTGTGGCGGTAACAGAGCTCTTTTAGATGAATAGAAACTTTTGCATAACAGTAATACACCTAATTTAACCAATAATACTCTGGCTCTCAATTAACAGGAAATAACTCTTATCTAAGAATTGAGTCAATCTACGACATAAATAAATGAAACCAATCAACAGAAATATGAAATAATGCGTGGAATACACCAATTTTGGCCTGCACCAATTTCGGAGCCTCCCTTGAGGGTTTCACTTGATCACTGCACACACGCGGGTACACTCCGTGAAATCATGTGAGTCCTCGTATCTGCCTTCCTTGTTCATTTCATTCAATTTTCTACATGCTGGTGTCTAAGTCATGGTTGTGACCATGTTCTAGTTATGCTCAAAGTCTTCGCTTCGTATGTGCTTGTTGTGTTTGCTATGAAAGAATCTATCACACTCACACATGGAGTCACGTTCACTGTCATGAAAGCGTCATCTCGATCAATGAACGGTCAATCACGAGTGTCGCGCTTGTCACTTCCACTGTTGATCAGTCATGTTGAACATGTGTGTCTGGATGGTTTGAGTCGTTTCGTCATCGAGTCATGTGAGTGTGTGTTTTCATGATCACCTATGCATCTTTCGATCGCTCACACACTTAGTAATTTTTGTTGAAGTTCTGATGACCAGAATCCCCTCTAATAGATGGACCATCACCCTGCCATCGACTCGATCGATTGTCAACCAGAACAGCGCAAAAGCACTAAGCTAGTCTTTTCAAGTTGCGATGCCCGCAAGCAGTTCAATCAACTTCCATGCTGACCACCTGGATAGTCGGACCCGACAGTCACCCCAAGACTGACTCCCTTCAAAAATTACGCATAGGCCACTAACCTCACTCGCTCAACTGAGTGAGGAAATTGCGCAGATAAGTCGAACTGACACCAAGTGCCCATCCTTGTCTCCTTCATAAAATTGCACGCAGTTTTCCCAATTAGTCATCCGAAGAGTCAACCGGCTGCTCATCCAAGAAATTTTACAGTTTTCATGAGCAGGCCTTATGTTGTCCAGCAGCCTGCTCAGCTTAGAAATTATGCAGAGATGATTAACAAGCGGGCTTTTGAGCTTCAGTGCAATTTCCCCACCAGTAGCTCCTAGCAGCAGACTGCCAATTCCCTTCAGGAATTGTGCAGTTTATGTTGCCAGTGACTGAGCAACCAACTGCCAGTTCCCTCTGGGAATTGCACAGTTTTGGCTTCCAGTGACCCCAGCAGCCAATTTCCAGTTACCTCTGGGAATTGTGCAGTTTGGGCTGCCAGTCTCCCGGGCAATTCCTCCCAAAAATTGTGCATTTTATGCCTGCTGACCCTTCATGCAACCCGGCCTGTTCCTCTAGAAAATTGTCAAATCTAGTTGTCCAACCCCCACTGCCCGCTCATTCCGAAAAAAGCGCAGAGCATGCCTACCTTGCCTTCCTGCAACCCGGACTATTGTTGGGCGCATATAAGATGTCTTTTAAAACTCCTAAATGCCTCACATTAATTATCGACCTGGATAAGTCTTCTTGTTTCAAGGGTGTACACAATATGTGCAGGTGATGGAAATTGTTGTATCTACAGAAAGTAATGCTTTAAGATAACTTATTGATTTCAATACAAGAGTAAACAGATTAAACCATAAACTACCAAACTTGTAACTTCAAAGAAATTAAACTATTCAAGCATCAAAACTCAATGTCAATCAAAAAGCTCTAACTGCAATTACAGGTGATAAGCACATCAACCGAGTGAACTGTAGCGGTAACAGAGCTCTTTTAGCTAAATAGAAACTTTTGCATAACAGTAATACAACTGATCTAACCGATAATACTCTGGCTCTCAATTAATAGGAAATAACTCTTATCTAATAATTGAGTCAATCTACGACATAAATAAATGAAACCAATCAACAGAAATATGAAATAATGCGCGGAATACACAAACTCAACACCGATGATTTATATATCATGTAGATCAATCATAAAACTATAAAACAAAGCGATTAGACTTGCAGTAAAAAGGTAAAAGTATATCACAGGGAAAAGTAGTGAAATCCACCAGTGACCTTGCCCAAGCCGCCAGTGATTACTACCTAAGTACTCAAAATATCGCGAGAAAACAGAAACACGAATTATATATTACTCATTAACTCTGAATGTCATTACAGTAACGATGTGTTATTCAGAATAACGCTCTATCTCTTAAAATTACAATCGAAGTAAAAAGGCAAAAAGTTCCTCTATTCTATTCTTTTTTCCCCTCTTATAGTCAAAGAGGAAAAGAAATAACTGTGATTCTGCGACCAAATGTTATTATCAGAACAATCTTCTGTCCTGCGTTGATCCTTCCGATTCACTTCTCAACTTGACCGCACAAGACACACTCTTTTCTCCTTGTTTAGCCTTTGTTGTTCAATAGATTGAATAGCAATTGTCCCATTCGCTAATCTCTGCATAAAAAGCAACGAAAGTTAGTTTTGACAACCAAATCATATCAAAGGTAGTTTCGTTCACTTTCTATCGAAATTCTATCAAAACCTTATTACATCATGGCACAAATGCATAAAAAGGAGGAAAAAGATAATGTAATCAAGGGTAAATTTATACCTATTTCATGGCCCAACATACTCCCCTGCTTACCTTGTTTCATGTCCTCATGAAAATAAGTAGTTATTATGTAATGCAGTTAACGAGTAAGCAGGAAAGACTTCTTCCTTATACAACCTAAACCATGCTTTTGTATTAAATTTGCAAAGGCTATCCCTTCATGACCATCAGGTAGCTTGTAATCAGAACAGTATCCTTCAGGAGGGTACCAAATAACAGGGCTCCTAAATCGACATCCTAGCCAATGTGGTCCTTCCCTCAAGATAATATTATTGTATGTGACAAAACGGCCTGTGGCAACTTTAAAATTCCTGCAGCCAAACGGTTCTCTGTTCTTGACATTATTGGTGGAGACTATCCATCTATGTTTAGATGCAAGTAAGGACCTTTCCTGTATGGATAAGAAATACGCCCTTCCTGCTTACACAATTTATTTATGTATAGGCCCCAGATTCTTAATTACTCCCTCCTATTTCATGAACCTCATGTGTCTAACAAAAAGATGCAAGGGTTGAGTAGGCTCACCCCTTACCCAAAAATCCATTCCATGTTCATTCCTTTGAAAGGTGTTATAAGCCCTAGACCACTTAAATTGGTTCACTGTGAAGGAAATGAAGGCCTGGAACTGAATGTCCCCAATAAAAGGGCTACGATTGTTATCCACCTCCCCGTCTAATAAAAAATTATGCAAATAAAGTCCACAGAGAAGACGTTGGAATTTTATCCCATGCTCCTTACATCGTTTTATGAATTCTTCAGTTGTCTTCAATTCAACTGACTTGCCGGCCTTAACAGCTTTAATCTTCAATAGTAAATATCTTTCTAACAAAAACAGAGCATAGTTTGTAGCAAGAGATCTACAAGATAAGACATCAAAATATAGAGAGAAAATAGCATCAATCTAACCCACAACTTTATCTAGCTTGGCTTTTACTTTCTTCAGCTTTTCTTCCTCCTGCCTTGACTTAGAAAAAGTTTCATCCTCAGTTATGGTCAAATCATTGAATTGCTTCTGCAACTCCTGGTACTGTTGCAGAGAAACCGTCTCCTTCTTATAGTGCGTAAAAGAAAGATGGGCCTGTACCAACTCCTCCTGTAACTCTAGAAGAATAGGATCATTGCTTGATGGAGTGTCATTGAATATTTCTTCTGTCTGGGTGCTTTTGTTGTGAGAGGATAAACCCTCCGTCTGAATAGCCATATCTATCAAATCTATATGAAAGCTTGTTTGTGTGGCTACCGTCTGAGTAGAAATAGATTCAGTCTGGGTTCCTATTGCCTTACCTTCACATACTTTTGTCTATGCGGCCACAGTGACTAACTCAGGAATAATGCTCGGAGCTTCCCCATTTGCAGCTTCTTTTAATTTCCAACGCAGCCGCTTAACCGTCTTCTAAAGCTTCCAATATTTCTTCTTCAGATTTCTTAACTTTATTTCAACCACTTGCTTCTTCTAAGAAGCATCCTCTGTAGGAACAATTTTATCAATACCCTTTGTTTCTTAGGGATCTTGGTGCTCATATTTGTTATGTTCCACTATAACCATGTCACCTGACTGGTTATCAGATTCATGAATTATTTATGTGTCCACTTCCTTGGCCCAGTCTACAGCTTCTGGGGAAGGAAAAATTTTCGTGTGACCAGAATCCTCTGTGGATTGAGACTTGTTCAGGCTCTGGTCGAGTAATCCTTCAGGTTGTATATATGCGTTCAAATTTGCAAGAACTTGGGCCATCCCTTCCTCAAATTCTTGCAAGAAATCATCTCGGGGGCTCATAGGTGGTGTTTGAGAAGGCCCTGCTTCATTTTCTAGTTCACCATCATCTTGAGAAAAGTATTGTGCTTCCCTTTGTTCTGGGTCAGAATCATGTTCTTCCTCCTGTTCTGGTTCAGAATTGCGTTCTTCCTCCTGTTCAGGTTCAGAGTCATGTACAACATTTGGACTAGATGGCTCTGTCGGGCGCTCGGTGCTACCCTGAGGATCTACAAAAGTCCTCTGAAATGGATTCAACTTCACAGAACGCCTGCGCTTAGTAGGTCCTATTACTATATGAGTAGTTATTTTCCTCTTCGGAACAGGGTTCTGTTGTTCAATTTCCAAGGTTGTATAATTTTTGACTACAGGGTCTGGCCTAATCTCTGGTGGAGCTATAAAATTATCCCAAGTTAAATCTTGTTGAGCAAGACTGTGACTAACAATCAGTCTGATCAACCCGTGGTGACTGACTACAGTATCAAGATGTTTAGCCCGTCTCACTCTATCAGCTATATCATGCAATAATTAATTTAAGAAAAATGGCAAATTGACAGTAAGCTTTTGCTTTAAAACAACTAAAAGTTTAAGTTGTCATGGTTTTACCACATCCCGTCGACCATCACAAGTAATGTACTGTTGGATGACACTCACCAATTCACAACATGGTTCTCCCAAAGAGGACGGTTTTCAGGTTAGCTTTCCACTGCGTCATGCAACATTACATGATTTTCCGGTCATGCTACTCCTTCTACAGACAGCCCAGAAACCTCAGCTATCACAGCTTCTGATACTGTTATTCTTACACCTTTTACTGTGCACTACCCATTTTGTAAGTGTTGTAAAAATTCAAGAGAGATTTCACTGCTAGGGGCTTGAAGCCTGGTGAAATATGAAATCCATCCCGCGCACACTAGAATTTCCCTGGCTCTGTCAGAAATTTCCAACACCGAGGGTTCTTGGCGAACCGATTTTCCACCCATAATGCTCGAATTCTTCCAATATTCGCTCTGTAATTTTCAAAGATTAACACAGTAAAAACGCAGCAAAGAACAACAATTTCTTTGGTAAAATAGAACAGCAAGAAGACATAACAACTAAATTCCATAATGTCAAGCGGAGTTTCCATGATAATTAATGATATTAACTCTAAGACTATCATACTGCCACATCCCATTTGATCATGGGATATCATAGCAACACATCAAGTCCAGTAAGTGGAATAAATATAGCGCATGCAAAGGTGTAATGGGAATCCTCCCCCTCCCTAAGAAGAGAGGTCGCTTATGACCGAGTAGATAGGGAAAGGGTTGGTCTGACGGCAAGGCAAGGGGAAGAACAATACAACATTAAATGAAACGGAGTACACATATAAATGATAAGACGTCAAGAGGTGTGGTTATAATGAGAGCAGAGTGTGTAAAGATAGTTATGAAAAAAGGATAAGACGCTTGGATTGATGATAAGTTATGCGAGAAAGAAAAGGATAGAAATGTGCCAAAAACATGCTCTAATGACGGTATTCTAGCTGAGAACGATGTGATTGATCGGAAAACAATATCTCATGCATAAAGGTTCAAAATAGGGAAAAAATAAGGAAATAACTTCTCTGATAAAAAGAAAGAATAAGAAGAGGGTAATATAGTAATAATTGACAATAAGATATAGCTTCAATACCATAAGCAGAGCCTCTGCTGCCAGCAGGTGTCCATAGCCTCGGCAGGGTTGCTTTTTAACCCATGTGAGTTAGGATCCTCAACTTATAAATGGACATTTACAATGTTGTTCTACAAAAGAGATCAGTGCGTTGGCATGGTAACCAGATGACCATACTGCCATTCACTAGGATGTAGCAAAAGTGATCAGGTCGGCTTGTGATGAGACCTCCTATTCCAAGGATATTATGGCTATGTAATGGATCATAACCCTTGTGTGGTGGCCATATTGGGAATGTCACTTTACTACAGCCTTATGAACATGGTAGGCTGGATCGTAATGAGACCCCCTATCCTCCATCTGAGAACAAAATTTTGTTGGTATTACACATTTTTATGATAAATAGAGGGAGGCTCAATACTCCTTAAGAGCAGGGATGGTGGAAGAAGTTTAACATGTCAATAAAAATGTATGCCCATAGTCTTATTTATTAAAGACATAGAAGATTATAACCAGGAAAGGTGGAACCAACATGGTATTAAGATGACCAATCAGTATCAAGTACAACAGAAAGTTATGGAGCAAAGCAGTATATAAATAACTGTGTCCCTTTCTTGAAAAGAATTTATCATCAAGAAGTTTTCATGTTAAAGATCATAACATTAATGGTATTAACTCCCTTCAACAGAATCCATAAATTCTTGTCCTCATAAAAGTAGTGTACTTCATGCCATGAAAAGAAAAGAAAATTAAAAAGAAAAGAAAAATGGGGCTGAGCGTTTGAGTGAACATCAATCGTTTAGACAAGCGAATAACAATCACACAAAAGAAAAAATTTGTTGTTCAATTGGAATTGAACAGCAGAGATATGCAAAAATTGATGTTCAATCATTTGAACAACAATAACCGCAAAGAGAAAAAGTTTTGTTCAATTGGGATTGAACAGTAGTTGTTCATTTGAATGAACGGCAACTATTCAATCAAAGGAACAGCAATTCACAACCTGGGGATGTAAAAGTGTTGTTCAGTTGTTTGAACAGCAAAATTATGCCAAAAATAAAGTGTTGTTCAATTGGATTGAACAGTGGCTATTCAATAGATTGAAAAGTAGTTGTTCAATTCACTGAACAACAAAATAACGCCAAAAAAGTGTTGTTCAATTGGATTGAACAGCAAATCACGCCAAAAAGAAAGTGTTGTTCAATTGGATTGAACAACAAAATCACACAAAAAAAAAGAAGTGATGTTCAATTCGATTGAACAGCGTCTGTTCAATAGATTTAACAACAGCCGTTCAATTGACTGAACAACAAAATCATGCAAAAAAGAAAGTGTTGTTCAATTGAATTGAACAGCAAAATCAAGCCAAAAAGAAAGTGTTGTTCAATTGGATTGAATAGTGGTTGTTCAATTGGATTGAATAGTGGTTGTTCAATAGATTGAACAGCAGTTGTTCAATTAACTGAATAGAAAAACCACACAAAAAAGAAAGTGTTGTTCAATTGGATTGAACAGCGGCTGTTCAATAGATTGAACAACAGTTGTTCAATTAACTGAACAGCAAAATCACGCAAAAAAAGTGTTGTCAATTGGATTGAACAACAGCTGTTCAATTAACTGAACAGCAAAACAAGTAGAGAAAAAAAAAAAAGAAAATCAAATCAAATCAGCGACCATATTTACATATTTTATAGAGAAGAAATAAATTTTATAAAGACGAAGTTGCCGAAGGATTACCTTCTGCAGCTAAAACTTGCATGGTGGGGTCCTCACGTATCTGCTGGTAGAAAGATTCTCTGGTAAGTGGTTTTTGGTATAGGCGCACCCGATGCCCATTTGCTTTAAAATAAGAACCAGACCCATCAATGGTGGTCAGCGTAAGAGTGCCATTTTCGTGTACTTGCTTTATTTCATAGGGGCCTAACCACCTAGTCCGAAGTTTTCCAGGGAAGTCATGAAACCTGGAATCATAAAGGAGTGCCCAATCGCTCTCATGAAATGTCTTTTACTTAATCAGGGCATCATGCCATTTGGCTCTTTGTTATTGAATAAGTGTCGTATGTTGTAGAGCCAGTAGCCGAGCTTCATCTAATTCATTCATCTGTTGTAACCTGTTAACCTGGGCTTCAGTTAAATCCAATCCCACTTCCTTGGTTGTCCTTAGTGTTTGTATTTCAAATTCTAAGGGAAAAATGGGTTCTTTACCAAATACCAGTTGATACGGAGAGTATCCAATAGTGTTTCTCCAAGTTGTGCGATACGCCCACAAGGCCTCTAGCAATCGAGCAGCCCAGTCTCGTCGATGTGATGAAACTGTCTTTGTTAGAATAGCTTCGATAACTTTTTTGGTGCTCTCCACCTGCCCATTCGCCTGCAGGTGATACGGAGAAGTAATTTTGTGTGTGATATGATGATTTCTCAATGTAGCAGCAATCTTGTGACCCACGAATTGTGGTCCCCCATCAGTAATTACTTCTCTGGGTAAGCCATACCGCACAAAAATTTCGAAAAGAAAGTTAATAACGGTTTCCTCTATTGCTCTTGGCAATGCTACTATTTCCATCCACTTAGTTACGTAATATTTTGCAATCAATATATACGATTTCTGGTTGGATGGTGGTCTGAACGGCCTAACGAAATCTAATGCCCAACGCTCAAAGGGTTCTATCACCAGCTGTGGATGCAGGGGCATTTCATGAGATTGGCCAGGGCGGCCCATCCTGTGGTAACTATCACTTGCCTCGACAAATTTCTTAGCATCTTTAAAAATATTGGGCCAGTAGTAGCCCATCTGTAGAATTTTATGTCCAGTTCTGCAGTCTGCAAAGTGTCCACCGCAAGGTCCATCATGGCAGGTTGTTAGGATATCCTAAATTTCGTCCTCCCTGATGCACTTGTGGATGTGCATATCAAATCTCGTGTGGAAAAGGTATCCTCCAATCCAGGAGAAACGAGTGCTACGTTGAACAATCAATTTCCTTTCTCTGGGTGTCAAAACTTTGGGCAATTTTCCCACTGCTAAGTAATTTGCTACATCTGCATACCATGGCATTTTTATGGCCACAGCAAACAATTGTTCATCCGAGAACTGATCATCTACTGCCACTGTATCATCTGTTCTTGGCACTCAGGAGAGGAAGTCTGCCACGAGGTTCTCCTTCCCTAGTGGATCCCTTATAGTTATGTCAAATTCCTGCAAAAGTAGTAACCAACGAGTCACTCTTCCATTTGTGATTGGTTTGTTGGCTATTTAATGGCAGAGTGATCAGTATACAGAAATACAGGATATCCAGTTATATAGTGTCTAAATTTGTTTATAACATAAATAACAGCTAGAAAATCCTTTTTTGTTACTGTATAATTCAACTCAGCAGGAGTAAGGTTTTTGCTGATGTAATATATAGCGTAAGGTTTCTTGTCTTCTTCTTGGCCAAGAACAGCTCAAATGGTTGTATCTGATGCATTTGATGAAATCTGGAAAGGTATATCCCAATTCGGGCCTCGTAATATTGGTGTTGTCGATACTAACCGTTTAAGATTTGTGAAAGCAGTGTCACATTTATCAGTCCATATAAAATCAACATTTCCTATCAAGGGATATAAAGGTGCAGCAATTTGCGAAAAGTTCTTTATAAATATAAGATAATATCCAACAAATCCCAAAAAACTGTGTACCTCTGTTTGAGTGCAGGGAGTAGCTAATAAGAGGATTACTTGTATCCTTGCTGGATCTACCTTAATTCCAGCTGCTAAAATGTAATGACCCAGAATCAAGCCCTCTGTCATCATCATATGACACTTTTCATGACTTAAGCATAGCCTTGTAGCAATACACCGCTCTAAGACTTTCTCTAGTGTTTGTAATGCCTGATCAAAGTCATCCCCATAGGGTGTGAAATCATCCATGTATACCTCCAATCCTTCATTTATCAAGTCTGCAAAAATACTGAGTATGGCTCTTTGGAATGTAGCAGGTGCGTTGCACAATCCGAAAGGCAATACCCTATAAGAGAATATTCCCCAGGAGCAGGTGAAAGTAGCTTTATCCTGGTCTTCAGGGGAAATTTGAATTTGGTTGTAGCCACTGAATCCATCCAGGAAAGAGAAGAATTTATTTCCTGTCAGTGTATCAAGGACCTGGTCAATAAATGGAAAGGGAAAATCTTCTTTTTGCGTCGCTTTGTTGAGTTCTCTGTAGTCAACACATATCCACCATTTTCCATTCTTTTTTGGGACAACTACTAATGGAGAAACCCATTTACTGTCAAATATAGGATAAATAAAATTCACATCTAACAGTTTTTGAAGCTCTTCTTTCACAATATCCTTTAGATGAGGATTTAATCTACGTTGTGGCTATCGAACAGGTCTTGCATCTTTTTCAGTATAGATGTGGTGCATGCATAACTGAGGGTCAATCCCTTTCATGTCTGGGTAGTCCCATGCAAAATCCCCTTTATATTTCCTAAGGACTTGGATAAGTTTTTGTTGCTGGTCATTACTCAAATTACTGTTAATGTTCAGGATTTTCCCTTGCTCGATTTCAATAGGCTTGCTATTATAGATAGTGGTTGTTGGTATCGGTTGGTCATTGATGTCTCTCAAGGAATCTTCTTCAATCTCATTGTCAAGGACTGCTTCAATCATGTGACATCTCAAATTAGACACTGCAGCAGGGTGATTGATAAAGGTGTTAATGACATCATCTTCTGTTTGATTTTTGAATTCAAGCGCATCTACCACAGTCAACGGTGAACAGATATTTTCTTTTAAATATGTTGTTGGTTGTTTCCGAGTTTTTACAATGGTCAGGCTTGGCTGAGCAGGAGGGTATAAAGCTAGATTCTTAATAGCATTTCCTCTGGTTATGGTGATATTTCCTGTTCAACAGCCTATATAAGCATCAGTTGTTGCTATCCAAGGCCTTCCCAGTATTAAGGGATGTCCATCTAGCTGATTTCTAGGGTTGATAAACAAAAAATCTGCAGGATATTCCCAAGAGTCCACAGAAACCATCACATCTTGTAATGTTCCTTTTGGCTTAATGACTGAACGATCGGCAAGTTCTAGCAAGGTAATGGTTGGTTCTAATGATGTGATGCCAAGCACTTCGCAAGTTTCTGTTGTAAGAATGTTAATGGCTGCCCCTAAGTCAACTAAAGCATTGGGAAAAATAGCTGCCATTTATTTGGACTATGACAATGGGATTCCCTGGGTCTTCGTATTTTACAAGTGTCTCTTTGCCTAGTAATAAATCAAACAAATTTCCGACGACATGGACAGTTAGTGTTATTTTTGTTTTCCTCGTAGACTTCTTTGCACACAACTCTTTAATGGTTTTAGCATATATTGGAATATCTTGAATGGCCTAAAGGATTGGTATTTTTATACAGATATTTTTGAGTTCACCCAGAAGATCAAAGTCAGGATATTCAATTGGTCGAGGTATTATCAATCTTTCTGGGAACGGGGGAGAAGTAATTATGATTTGTTCAGGATCTTTCTGCCTGACTGTATCTTCTCCCTGTTTTGTTTGCTGGTCATCTATAGTCGAAGGCTTATTCGGATGCATTTCTTTAACCTTAGGTTGCAGATTTTTGTCCTCATCTAGAGAAATTACGTGTCCAAATCTTAACTTAAGTTCATTACATTCTCTTGACTCAACTTCAGGATCCAGACTCTCAATAATTTGTACTGACTGGATTGGTCTGTTGTTAGGATTTGGATTTGGTTGAGCTGGGAGTTGTGGCCGTATATTAGGTTGAGGATTTTGCTGCAACGTGTAAGGTGTTGGTAAGGTTGGTTGAGGCAGAGGAACTGTTCCCATGGGCTGGTTTGCAGATCGTTGCCAATTTGGTTGCCAGTTCTGATTTTGTGAGGTAGGAGGAGACCATTGAGAGGAATAGGGGGTGTTCTGCCAGAATGCTGGAGGGTAAGAGGAATTTGGCCAATTATTGTTTGGATTTGATTGGTTGGTCCATGGTGGCATAGAAAATGCTTGAGGTGACCAAGTAGAGAAAGGTGGTTGGTTCTGCCATGCTGCCCCTGGATATTGCTAAGAACTAAATTGTGAAGAAGGAAAGAACGAAGATGGTTCTGTAGGCATATCTGTCAGACGTGTTTGCCATTGACGACGTTGGTTCCACTTCCTGTTCTGCTTCCTTAAAAACTAATTTTAACCCAGGAAGCAATGGAAAACTTTCCGTAGCATGATCCTTAGTGCAAATGGCACATGTTTGTATCATGTCTAACGGGCATTCTCTATGATTGTGTTTCTTTCTACAACGTGGACAGAAAATACCTAGATTCTATTCTGCTTCGACCTGCTTTTGTTTGGCTTGTATGATATCCAATTGTGTCAGCAGGGTGCCCATGATATTGGTCTTGAAATCTTCCAGCAGATTACCATTTTCAACTCGTGTAATGCTTCCTCCTAAGGCTCTGCTGTCTTTGGTGATCACATCACGTCCGGTTGGTTTCAGTCTTGTACTGCCTCTGGAGCACCTGATGCACAATTGTATAATATCATCATAATCATCTTGATAAATATCACTCTTCCCCATTAAATTTAGTGTTTCTACCCATTGGTCTTTCATACCTTTGATCATAGTGGTTTTAAGAACTTCAGGAGGCAAATTTGCATAAGGAGATCTTTGCAGATTATATTGAAAACGTTCTACATATTATTCAAGAGTCTCATTAGTCTTAGCTACCATTTAAAAGATTTCATCCTTCAGTTCTCTAGTTCGGCAATAATCTTGGTATTTTTTTAGAAAGGATGTTTTCATTTGGTCCTAGTCAGTAAAGGTACCTCCACCAAGCCCCATAAACCAACACAAATTTGCTCCCTTCAAAGTAGAGGGGAACAGTTTCAGCTTCTAGGGGTCGGTACTGTAATCATATCCTCTACATGAAACATTAAATTCGAAAAGAAATGCATCAGGATCCTCTGAAGTTAACCCATGAAAGGTAGGAATATTTTGTAATGGAATAGCTTTCATGGGAGCATTGACAGTTGTATCAACAATAGGGTATTGTAATGTAGAGGTCTGAGGTTGTTGCTGATTATGAGCCATTTGGTCAAAAATGTGCCAATATCCTTCAGGGATTTCCGGAGCTGGAGATTTGTTCCTGGGGGGTTTAGAAGAGACTTTTAGAATGATTTTAACAACACTACCTTGGTTTGGAATACTGGGTGTCCTCTGTTCAACCACTACTTCAGGAGATTTGGGTTCTAATGATTTAATCTTTTCAGCACTACCTGTTTCTCCTTCTCCTTCATGGAGATTGCAAGAATTCCCTTCTTGTAAAGGGCTAGGCTATAAATTTTCAGTGTTCTAAAAACTCTGTTCAGACCCTTCAGTCTTGCTGTGAATCTCAACATTAGCTACAAATGGTGATCCTGCAGCCTGAAGGGTTACAGTAGGATTTCTTGTAGAAACGGTTCGGGGTCCTACTGATGACTGAGACTCAACTTTTCTTATGATTTCGTCAATGAAGGTTGATCGTCCAAGGGTCACTGATCCCTTAGATTTTTCAGATCTGGGCGGAGGAATTATATCTTTTTCTACTCTTTTCTTCTTAGTCATTCATACATAAATACAAACATTTATTTCTACTTCAATTCCTACGCAATTTTGCTGAAAAGTGGGAAAAGGAGCAAGCACTTTACTTGCTCGTACGCAGGTTCTTACCTTCCGTTTTTAATACCCAATTCTTTCACAGTAAACGAACATCAAACATTTATTTCTTCTTCAATTCCTACGCAATTTTACTGAAAATCGAGCAAAGGAGCAAGCACTTTACTTGCTCATACGCAGGTTCTTACCTTCCATTTTTAATACCCAATTCTTTCCCAGCAAATGAACATCAATCATACATCACCTTTTGTGAAATAGAAACACTCTTCCCGGCAACGACACTAAATGTTGGGCGCATATAAGATGTCTTTTAGAACTCCTAAATGCCTCACATTAATTATCGACCTGGATAAGTCTTTTTGTTTCAAGAGTGTACAGGATATGTGCAGGTGATGGAAACCATTGTATCTATAGAAAGTAATGCTTTTAGATAACTTATTTATTTCAATACAAGAGTAAACGGATCAAACCATAAACTACCAAACTTGTAACTTCAAAGAAATTAAACTATCCAAGCATCAAAACTCAATCTCAATCAAAAAGCTCTAGTCGCAATTACAGGCCATAAGCACATCAACCGAGTGCATTGTAGCAGTAACAGAGCATAACAGTAATACACCTGATCTAACCAATAATACTCTGGCTCTCAATTAACAAAAAATAACTCTTATCTAATAATTGAATCAATCTACAACATAAATAAATGAAACCAATCAACATAAATACGAAATAATGCGCGGAATGCACAAACTCAACACCGGTGATTTATATATCAAGTAGATCAATCATAAAACTATAAATTAAAAAAAAAAAAAGCAATTAGACTTGCAATAAAAAGGTAAAAGTATATCTCAGGGAAAAGCAGTGAAATCCACCAGTGACTGGCCCAAGCCGCCAGTGATTACTGCCTAGTTACTCAGAATATCGCGAGCAAACAGAAATACAAATTATATATTATTCATTAACTCTGAATGTCATTACAGTAACGATGTGTTCTTCAAAATAACACTCTATCTCTTAAAATTATAGCCGAAGTAAAAAGCAAAAAGTTCCTCTATTCTATTCGTTTTTCCCCTTATAGTCAAAGAGAAAAATAGATAACTGTGATTCCTCAGGATCAGAAGATATTGAGGAATTCACAACCAAATGCTATTATTAGAACAATCTTCCGTCCTGCACTGATCCTTCTGATTCACTTCTCAACTTGACCACACAAGACGCACTCTTTTCTCCTTGTTTAGCCTTTGTTATTCAATAGATTGAATAGCAATTTTCCCATTCGCTAATCTCTGCATAAAAAGCAACGAAAGTTAGTTTTGACAACCAAATCATATCAAAGGCGGTTTCGTTCACTTTCTATCGAAATTCTATCAAAACCTTATTACATCATGGCACAAATGCATAAAAATGAGGGAAAAGATAATATAATCAAGGGTAAATTTATACCTGTTGCATGACCCAACAACTATCCCTCCCAAAATTTGCACAATTTTTCCTCCTAGCCGATCCAAACCTCGCAGGCAGTAACTGTCGACTCAGATTGCCCGTCTCCATCACTCAGTGACTCTTGCACAGTTTTCATCAGCAATGCCCGGAGCCATCATCCTGCTTCACAACCTTGTCACCTCTCCCGGTCACCTACATCCGAAATGATCATGTGCCATGGTAGACTAGGAGGTTTTGGATTTAATGTCATCTCGCCATGAGTGACGCAAGGTACAGGTACACCAACAAACATGGCAAGATGACAAATGGGATGAACAAAGGGAGCACATGTAGAAGGATAGTTTCACCAACAGACGAACGAACGAAGCATGCGAAGCAGACAAACACGACGAACATGCACCTTCACGAACAGATGAACCTGTCAAGCCTTCCAGCATGCAAGCAAGGAACAACATGCGAAAGCTTCATCAAGCGAACCAAGGACCATTGAAGACTCCACATGCTTCACCATGCAGAGGTGAAGCTATGATACACCATGAAGACATCCATCACCCAGCAGCACTGTAGCTTGACATGCACTCCAGCAGCAACATGAATGTACTAGCACTGTCATGTCAAGTCATGTCGAGTCATGTCATGAGTTATGTCGCCACATCTGCACTATCGGCTATGTTGTCAATCAATGTGATGTAATGTGGAAGTCTAAGAGACCCACTTGTTGAACGAAGAGTCATGTAAGTGGAGAAGTCATGGAAGCCAAACGATCATGAGGGTAGTCGAATAGCCACAAGGGTCAGTTTCACGCTTGGCTATAAATACCCCCTCATTTGTACATGCAAAGGACTTTTCACCTCAACTCCTCCCACATAGCCAAGAGAGTCTGTAATCTTTTCTTTGAGGAGTAAGTAGTGCCTCCAATGCCTCGCACTCGGGGTTAGTGATGTATGGTGTAACGATGTGTCTTAGAACTTTTGCTTAATGCAAAAACCCGCTAACATGCCAGCACGTTTTACACATGTATTGTATCTGTGGTAAGACTGCTCTTTAGCACTTGTAATGCATGTTTCTTTAACCTGTGTTCTACATCTAAACTGTTTCATTTGTTGTAATGCATAATATATTAATGGAAATGTGTTGTATATGTTGTTAGCATTGTCTCACCCGTGTAGACTGCTCTCCCAGACATCAGATAGACCTTTCACATGAATCTTGTTGTAACAACCGCTGCACTCTTCAAACTGATCCGTTGAGTGATGTATGTGTTATCTTACCTTGTATGTTCTGAATATCGCATCTGTGTAGACTGCTCCTCTAGAAGTTGTGCATGTCATGTTGTGTTGTGTGTTCCTAGCAGTGTTGGGATTGTTCCTAATCGACTTGGAACTCACTCTCACCCTCTCCCTCGACAATGAAAGAACCATTGACACAAGTGACACTTACACTCACCAAGCACGCAAACCTCACTTCTTGAAGACGAGCAAACTACTCTCCTTTGTTGGCAAGCAAGAGTTGAGGCAGATCTTTAAGATAATGGAAACCGAGCCATCCTACCGGATGGGACTCCTACACCAAATGGTGTGAGGTCTAGTTGGGACTTCATACTGGGGAGATCCCTTGATGTTGGCGGGTCTAGCACCGTCAAAATTTTGGCACTAGAAGGAGGGCAATATGACAAGCTGATTCCTCACATCTATTTTGAATATCTACATATCTATCATGACTAACTACCGAGTTTCTCTTCCAGAGTGTATGTCTTATGGAAACGATTTCATAATCTCTTAAATCTCTCGGATAACTTGTCTCATAAAACATTTGATGTGGAGGCTACATAGCCTTGGTTAGGCACGCAGTCGACGTTGTAGGCTGAAGAATACATGACCTACGCGTTGTTCATCTACATGCTTCGAGGGCACCCCATGCACTGGTGTGCCACGCTGCTAGAAAAATCTATTCATTCTCTTACTCAACTCGTTGCAGAGATAGACCATGCTTTTAATCAGTTTAACTAGAAAGCGCTTGATCAAGAAATTCTGAAATTACGAAAAGCACTCAATGAATCCATTGATCAGTTTTACATACGCTTTTGTAATCTTTCATACCGATTCCCTGAAGATCAAATTGATTGGGAATTTCTTTATGGAAGCTTTGAGTATCTTCTTCACATATCCGAACCTTGCTCAACATGCTTCAGTGATGGAGCTGCGCAATCACATCCAGGCACAGTAGTTGTCACAAGTGACTATCCGCCTTCACCTCATCAAACAACTCCACCACCGCGGAGTGATGTGGGAGATCATGCACATGCCTCTCTTGAACTGTCACACTCTCCCACCCCACATGCTCTTGATATTTGTGCAGATTTGTCTTGCAAGCATGTCGGTTGTCAAGTGGAATATTTCCCTCGACCTCTGTCATCACGTTCTGTTGATCCTCTGGATGTACTACCTTGTATTCTCCCATTTCAGACTCCTCACCTGTTGTGAACAAGGATCAAGTTGTCGACGGAGTTGGTGTTATGCAGCTGACCTGTGCCATCATTCATGATGAGTGTGTTGGGGAATCTAAAGAAGAACCAGTGGTGAAGGATGACTCCCTTCCAGCCACGCCTCATCCGCTTCATCCTGACATCCCTTGTGATTCAGCCACTGCTGATTTCCACTGTGAAAACCCATTTCCGGATGTTTCTACTTTCGATCATTCACAAGACACCTCGGATGTCAGTCTGTCATTATAGTGCGGAGAGGACACATCTTCCTTGGAAAATCCATTTAATCTGTCATTTATCTTTCTTGAAAACACAGAGGGTGAACATCTTTGCTTCTCATCTACCCCTCTGCCCGATTCATTAAATCATGAGGATGCCAACAAACATCTTGAATTTTCTGAGCTTGGTTGTCATGATCTATCCACTTCCTCATCTGACCATGATGTTGATTCAACCATTGTTAATTTGTCCAAGACACTGGTCTATGATGATCTATATGTCAATGAAGTCGAAACCCCGCAGACTATCGATGCACTTCAGCCCGAGCTGATGGTTATGTTAGGCCCTCGTTGTCCTGAGGTTGGTTTCACTTCCGGTCAAGAAATTGTTGAAACACTCAAGGCTCCTCATCACTCTCTGCTTTGTATTGAAGATCAACCAAACACCCAGATTTCACTTCCTCCACTCAAGCTACACGATCCCATCTCTCATGAGTTGGAGGAATCTTACATAGCAAGCACACATGCACAACATAAGTGGCCTACCTTTCTCACGTCTGCTTGCACGTCACGGTCAAGAGAATGCACACACTCAACATCTGCATTTAGTGTAGCACAACACCATGGCAGCTCCATAGAGTGCATGTCATGCGTGTTCACTCATCTATGTTTTGTGGTCACTCGTAAACTCGGAGTGTGTTTGTCTTCACTGTTACATCTTTCTTGTTTGCTAGTTCGCATAGTTTTCTTGTTCGCGAACCATGCCTTCACCAACATGGGTCAACCAATGCGCTGGTGGTTGCATTGGAAGTATCACCTCATGTGAGATGGCCCATGCACCGTTAGCTTAGGACTAGGAGTAGTGTTTGTTTTTTCGCTTGTCTTTGCTTTCTCGTTTGCATGATTGTTTGCTTGTTGACTTGGTTGCTTTGCTTGTTTATTGTTGTTTTCACTTTATTTGCTTTGCTTCCTATTTTTGTTTACGTTGTTTTGTATGCTTGGTATATTACTATTTTTGTTTCCAGAAATAAGTGATGCAAACTACTACGTTATAGCTTTTGAATAGAGTATGTGGCTGAAATTTGAGGAAAACTCGTGACACTGCAGCACTTGGCCAGTTTTGTGTCTGCCTTCTATGTGCTTGGTTGTAACCTTCGGCCGATAAAGTCCTGACGAAAGATACAAACCATCTGTAAGGGAAGTTTTGGTCAAACCATGAACCTGTGTCCACACTGGGAAGCCCCATGCCTATACCCGACCTTCTGCTCTGTGTGTTCAAGCTCATACAACTAGTAGAAATAGAGAAGGGGAAAATCTAAACAAGCAAACCTATGTCAAAGGTATCACATGATTCTCTGAAGGAGCAACCTCTTCTACTCTCAATAAGTAGGGATCCCTCTTCTGGCTCAAAAATAAATAAGTTCCTATGCAAATACCTCTTGAAAAATACAAAGGCGAAAGAAGAGAAAGGCTTCCTACGCAGAGAGGTGAAGCATGCAACTTTGTCAGTGTATTGACTAGGCTCACTGGCAGTGGAGCAATGTATGTGTTCCTATGTGACTCCATCGGGGTACTATCCAGGCCTACTGGCAGCTGAGCAACACCAAATATGAAAACTTATACTCTGAAAATCTTCAACTCGCGAGCTAAACTACCCTTCCTGGATTTGAAACATTGAGATCTAAGCTAAACTTTTGATTGTGTTTGGCTGAGTTGCCAAAGGGTGAACCATGTATGTCCATGGGGTAAGAGGGGAAGCTAAAATAACCCACACAATGATTTGATAATCCCCAAGAGACCAAGGCCCTGTGCTAGCAATGAACTGAAATAGAGAAGGTCGAGTTCTACTAGTGTGTCACCAAGTGTTGTAGTGACTACAACCACCCTCCAAAATTTTGGCCTGCACCAATTTTGGAGCCTCCCTTAAGAGTTTCACTCGATGACTGCACACACACAGGTTCACTCCGTGAGCTCGTGTGAGTCCTCATATCTGCCTTGCTTGTTCATTTCATTCAAGTTTCTGCATGCTGGTGTCTAAGTCATGCTTGCGAACATGTTCTAGTCATGCTCAAAGTCTAAGCTTCGTATGTGCTTGTTGTGTTCTATATGAAAGAATCTGTCGCACTCACACACGAAGTCACGTTCACTGTCATGCAAGTGTCATCTCGATCAATGAATGGTCAATCACGAGTGTCGCGCTTGTCACTTGCACCATCGGTCAGTCATGTTGAACATGTGTGTCTGGATGGTTTGAGTCATTTCGTCGTCGAGTCATGTGAGTGTGTGTTTGCATGATCACCTATGCATCTTTCGATCGTTCACACACTTAGTCATTTTTGTTGAAGTTCTGACGACCAGACTCCCCTTTGACAATCGGATCATAACCCCGCCATCGACTCGATCAATTATCAACCAGAACAGTGCAGAAGCACCAAGCTAGTCTTTTCAAGTTGCGCTGCCCGCAAGTAGTTCAATCAACTTCAATGCTGACCACCCAGACAGTCGGAATCGGCAGTCACCCTGGGATTGACTTCCTTCAAAAATTGCACAAAGGCCACTGACCTCACTCGCTCAACTGACTAAGGAAATTGTGCAGACAGGCCGAATAGACACCAAGTGCCCATTCTTGTCTCCTTTAGAAAATTGTGCAGTTTTCCCAATCAGTCATCCGGACAGTCAACCGGCTGCTCATCCAAGAAATTGTGCAGTTTTCATGAGTAGACCTTCTGTTGTCTAACAGTCTGCTCAGCTCAGACATTGTGCAGAGATGATCAGTAAGCCGACTTCCCAGCTTCAGTGCAATTTCCCCGCCAGCAGACTGGTAGTTCCCTCCAGGAATTACGTAGTTTCTGTTGCCATTGACTGAGCAGCCAACTGCCAGTTCCCTCTAAGAATTGTGTAGTTTTGGCTACTAGTGACCATAGCAACAACTGCCAGTTCCCTCTGGGAATTGCATAGTTTTGGCTTCCACTCTCCTGGTAGTTCCTCCCAAAAGCTACGCATTTTCTGCCTGCTGGCCCTTCATGCAGCCTGACTTGTTCCATTGGAAAATTGCGCAAATCTGACTGTCCAACCCCCGCTACCCTTTCATTCCAAAACATTCATAGAGCGTGCCTCCCTTGCCTTCCTGCAACCTGGACTGTCCCTCCCAAAATTTGCGCAATTTTTCCTCCTAGCCGAGCCAAACCTCGCAGGCAGTCACTTTCAACTCAGATTGCCCGTCTCCATCACTTGGTGACTCTTGCACAGTTTTCATCAGTAATTCTTGGAGCCATCATCCCGCTTCATAACCTTGCTACCTCTCTCGGTCACCTGCATCCGAAATGATCATGTGCCATGGTAGACTAGGAGGTTTTGGATTTGATGTCATCTCGTCATGAGTGACGCAAGGTACAGGTACACCAACAAACATGGCAAGAAGACGAATGGGATTAAATAAAGGAGCACATACAAAAGGACAGGTTCACCAATGGATGAACGAAGGAAGCATGTGAAGCAGACGAACGCGATGAACATGCACCTTTGTGAACAGATGAGCCTGTCAAGCCTTCTAGCATGCAAGCAAGGAACAACATGCTAAAGCTTCATCAAGCAAACCAAGGACCATTCAAGACTCCATGCACTTTTCCATGCGGAGTTGAAGCTATGATACACCATGAAGACATCCATCACTAAGAAGCAATGTAGCTCGACATGAACTCCGGAAGTAGCACGAATGTACTAGCACTGTCATGTCAAGTCATGTCGAGTCATGTCACCCACATCTCCACTATGGGCTATGTTGTCAATCAATGTGATGTAACATGGAAGTCCAAGAGACCCACTTGTTGAACGAAGAGTCATGTAAGTCGAAAAGTCATGGAAGCTAAACGGTCATGAGGGTAGTCAAACAGCCACAAGGGTCAGTTTCACCCTTGGCTATAAATACCCCCTCATTTGTACATGCAAAGGACTTTTCACCTCAGCTCCTCCCACATAGCCAAGAGAGTCTGTAATCTTTTCTTTGAGGAGTAAGTAGTGCCTCCAATTCCCCGCACTTGGGGTTAGTGATGTATGGTGTAACGATGTGTCTTGGAACTTTCTCTTAATTCAGAAGCCTGCTAACAAGATAGCACATTTTCACACATGTATTGTATTTGTTGTAAGACTGCTCTTTAACACTTGTAATGCATGTTTCTTTAACCTCTGTTCTACATCTAAACTGTTTCATTTGTTGTAATGCATAATCTATTTTTGGAAATGTGTTGTATATTTAGTTAACGTTGTCTCACCCGTGTAGACTGCTCTCCCAGACATCACACAGACCTTTCACATGAAGCATGTTGTAACAATCGTTTCACTCATTCAGACTGATCCGTTGAGTGATGTACGTGTTATCTTACCTTGTATGTTGTGATTATCGCATCCATGTGGACTGCTCCTCCGAAAGTTGTGCATGTCATGTTGTTTTGTGTGTTCCTAGCAGTGTTGGGATTGCTCCCAATCGACCTGGAACTCACTCTCACCCTCTCCCTCGACAGTGAAAGAACCATTGACACAAGTGACACTTACACTCACCAGGCACGTGAACCTCACTTCTCGAAGACAAAGAAAACCACTCTCCTACACTGACAAGCAAGAGTTGAGGTAGATCTTTAAGATAATGGAAACTGAGCCATTGTACCATATGGGACTCCTACACCAAACAGTGTGAGGTCTAGCTAGGACTTCATACCAGGGAGATCCCCTGATGCTGGCGGGTCCAGCACCATCAACACAATTCTTACCTTACGCATGTGAATTTCAGGTGAATACGGGTTAACTGTCAAACTCGTTACATCAACAAAATAATTTGAAATCATTGTAAAGGCCACCAATTTCCTTTATGATTGATCGCAGGTGATGGGCTCATACCTCACGCAGAGAATGAGATAATTGGTCATATTCTAAAGCAAAGATCACAAAGGAGTTTAGAAACCACAGGGAAGTTTAGAGTTCGCAGAGGAGTTCGAGCATTGTTCTGTGTTTTTTGACACAGAGAGGGGTTACATCTCAGGCTAGCCATCAACACACAATTTGACTGCAAGGATTGGAGTGGTAGGAAGTCATTCACCTTTCCTAAACTTCTCATTGCTATTTATCCTAGTTACTACTGTCGAAATTGTGTATGTTCCTGCTAGAAAGTTTGTGCTGTGCACACTCTGTTTTGTTTGACAACACAGTTTCACTCCTCAACGTGTTGTCACATTGCTATGGACATGAAATTTTGATGATGAATGTTTCCTGAAGGATTCATGTTAGGTGTATTTTAATTCTCAAATTCTCTTTCTTGTATTCAACCCCATAAATTGCATTATCACCATCTTGTTGTCACAATTGTTGAAATATAATTATGTTGTCACTCGTGGCCATATTCATTTCTTTGGGTTTGTACAATAGCCATATCCGAAATTCAAATTCAATCTGCTAGGTGTTGAGATAGGATGGCCCCTACTACTACCGAACCTAGCACTTTGAGCCTACTCAATTCATCCCCTGCCATTATAATGGCTTTTGAGAACACATGGTGCATTCGTTTCTGTGAGAAGATTGAGAAAATAGGTCACAATGTTAAACTTGCTAGTTTGTTTGCTCTTGATTTCCAAGATAGTAGAGTGAAAATAGGAGACCTAGAGATTGTATTAACCGAGAAGTTTATCGTTGATGCAACCAACCTCCCTACATCAAGGGAGAAGTGGTTCAAGGGTGGTGAATTAGATATTTTGGCTTACAAACAGTTTGTGAAACCGAAGTATCTAGACAAGTTTCCTTCCACTTTTTCCAACATTTATCTGCAAGAACAATGTGTCGACCTTTGAAAGCTTATTCAAAGATAGCTCACCTGCGAGGGCATGTTCAATAGAATTTATCAGTACCATCTCAGGTTACTATGTCATTTCACATAAAACAAGCCAATGAACCTCCCTTATTTCCTATTCAAGAGTTTAGAAAGAATGGCCACCAAAGTACAAATTCAAAAAGATAACCATGCTTCAAGTTTGTTCCATTTTTCTTTAATCAAAATCTTGGTTAAGCATGTTATTGAAAGGAAGAAAATGCTTTTGTCTGATTTTCTTGAAATTATTGATCTATTGCCACAAACTGGGTCACCATCAATGAAGACAGATAAAGAAGATCCCAAGCAAGAAAATCCAAAAAGGGAGAACATCCATTCAATCATGAAGATGAGACCCATAAATAAGGAAGGTGACAAGCCAAGCAAGAAACTTGTAGGAAAATTGAGCAAGAAAGCTAAATTGCAAAGCATGAAGGATGACAAGGAAGACAAAGAAACAAAAGAACAGGTGACATCAGCTCAACAAGCCAAAATTAAAGTCAAAATTGAAGACATAGTTCAAGATGAGTTTTTGCTGAGACCCAAAATGAGATCTAGAGTCAAAAAGACCCAGGAAGAGGCAGCCCCTCAAGCAATTGTGGAAATTTTTGAATACAAGCAAATAGATGTACAGGTTGATGATAAATTGGATGAAGTCAAGGGCCCATAAATGGTGCAACCAGACTATGAGGAGGACATAGCACATCTTGAAACAGGTGTTGTGCAGTACAAAGAAGAGGACCCTAAGATAACGAAGATGAAAGAGGCGTTGTCGAAAAACCAGATGAGAATAACATTTTTGGAGAAAAGAATAGATATATAAAAAAAACTATTAAACTAGCAGAGGACAAGATGGAATCATCTGCAATAGTTTCCAAAGGAAAGAAAACACGTGTTGCTTTTGTTGAACAAGCCAAGAATGTTGTAGTGGGGCCTATTGAGCCAGCAGTTAGGGTGTTCAAATCAAAGTTTGTGCAGCAAATGAATCAGATAGCTCAAGCTCCTGGAAGACCCCCATTCAGTCAATGGAAAGAGTATCAAAGGTGCCTAGAGGAGTTAGAGGAAAGTAAAGACCAGGTGAATCAATTCAGGCAACAAAATCTGGAGTATAAAAATTCCATTCAACATATTCTTGAAAATTGTGACCATGAAGTCAAAGAAGCATCCAAATCCCTTGACAGGAGTAAGAATTTTGTCAAATGGTCTCAGCCAGTAAGGAGACAATGCAGAAGTTTGTATGTTAGAAACTTGGTCTTGAATGCTCAGTTGAGAAGTATGAGGCAAGATTTGGAGGAGGCACATAGATTGCTGAAGAGATATGACGAAGTAACTATGATACCTCCTCTCATGAAGATTTCTAAATTTGATCCTAAGATCATGACTAAGGCCACACCCACTTTATCACCACCTGTTGAGCAACATGACTTCACTACTCTAGATTCCAAGACCAAAACTCCCAACACCAAGGCTTCTAGCAGTAAAGTGTCAAGCAAGAGGAAAAGGAAGTGACCAAGCCTCCTTTCTTATTTTCAAATTTTTTCTTAAGTTCTTGATATTTTAATATGTTTAATTTGATATGTTGAATGTCATATAGTATAATGACAGCATTCAGGAGAATTGGAAGGCGAGCATAGTTGTAGAAATTTTGCTACACAGGCATTGTGCACCCACTACATAGGTCGTGCCCAAAATATGTCACACACACTGGATGATGGCCACCTATCAGATTTTGAAGATGCTGATGTGGAGTACGTGTTGTGTCTAGATCACCTTCTTAACAACTTGCCACGTGTCATTTCTAGAAGGATGAAGTTTTCAGTGCTGTGCAGCTGCTACGCAGGCTTTTTAAACAGTCAGAAAAGCAACTTTTGTGTTTTTGCTATTTCAGTCATGATGATCAGTTCGAAGACTTTTTTAAGTTAATTTGTATTAAAATAGTTTGTTTTTGCTTTCAAAGGGACAAAAGATGCTTTATGTTTTATGTCTTGAGGAAAAGCATTTAAAAAACAACAGTTTACTATGTTTGTTTCAGTTTTGGACCGATCCTTTATTGGATCGAAGATACAGTGAACCTAAACATGTTTTGATCCTATGTATCGATTATATATTCTGATGAATGAATACAAAAGTGGTTGTTGATGGTTGAGCGAGGTGTTAGTGCTAATTTTCAGAAATTCAATGCTTGTGTGATCAATTAATGATGCATGTTTCTTATGTATTGAGGGTCATCGATCTTACTATCCAAGGATTCTTACGGTATGGTGCATGGGATTTGTTCTATTTATTGTTCAGTTGTTTTATTTCTTCTATGTGTTTTATGAGTATTTGATGTCAGTTGATTCAGAATTCAGTTTAGCTGCTCTTTTTCAACTGTCTTCACGTTTCAATCTCAAATGAAATGATATATACTCGTACATGTTATCTTCTATGTTCAATTTGTCTTTCTCCTATATAAACAACATTGTCTTATTGCAGAGGAAGAATTTGTTTGTTTCAGTTTACCTTATCTATACTACAACCAATATTTGTATCCCAGAGTCATGCTTACAAGCCCTTGAAATAGTTATCGATTTACTTGCATAAGTAAATGAGTAAAAGGCTAAATTGATCATGTGTTATTACATGTTCATCTATTCACACTTCAACCAAATATTTTCAAAATTCCTTTTTCAAAACTGGTCTTTGTTATAAATCTATGCTTCAAGTCTTTATTTTTAAGAGTGAGGGAGCCCCCTCCACTAGAAAATACTAGTTTCTAGCCCAAAGAAGTTTTTGGTTACCTCTATAGCCCCTTCTTCAACCTGAAGGGTTTTTACGGAGTGATAACATAGTGGCGTCATTTCTGGGGATTCAAAAGTTTAAATTATCCCGAGAAGTTTTATGTCCAAAATTTACATCAGAGGCTGAATTTTAACAATTGTTTTGACTGTTAAAGTTTTTCATTGCATGCATCTTTGTCTGAGAAGATCTGGCTTCTAGGAGGTTCACCAGGCAGAACCCTGACCCAAATCCCCCTGTAGTGGTTTCTGATCCTGAAAAACTTCTTAGGAAAGAGAGAGTGGTGGTGGAAAGTCAAGCTAGTTATTGTCCTCTCAGGAAATCTGTTTCCTCACCAGAAATTTCTTTTGAAATCCCATTGTTTAGAATGAGATCCTGCTCTAGTATCTCTAAAATTCTACCAGATTCAGATAATTTAAGTTCTTGTATATCATCCCCAAAGATTGAGTTTAGTCAGAATATCATCCAGCAGTTCAGTAAACTCAAAGGTTTAGTTGAAAAAATTCAGAAATCTGCAGAAAACATAGTCCTATCTCAGAGAAATATCATTATTCAATATGTTTTCACTACTAGATTTGTTTTGATTTCATTTAAAAATCCTTCATCCTCAGTTTCAGCTTTCATTCATCCAATCCTTCCATAATAAACTGTTGTTGTCACACCACCTGTTAGTCATCCAACTAATCAAGTAGTAACTATGGTAGCAAGATATGCTCCTTTGGTTTTGTCTTCCCAACTTCATGATCTGCCTCTCAATTACAGGCAAAGGCTTCCACAATATGATGGCACAAGAGAAATTACTACTAAGCAACATGTTGACAAGGTCAGTGATTTCGTGGATTTGGAGGAAGTAGACCATGATGATGTTAAAATTAGATTATTTGCTCAGAGTTTTTCTGGAGATGTCAAGAAATGGTTCAGGAGTTCTCACCCAAGAGCATTTACAAATTATCAAGAGTTAGAAGATGCTTTCCTTGCAAGGTGGGGTGAAAAGAAGAACCCCTTGCAGATCTTGGCTGAGTACAATAATTTGAAAAGACAGCCCGAAGAATTTGTTCAATATTTTTCTACAAGGTTCAACAAATTATACAATTCAATTCCTGCAGAGATTAAGCCTCCTCCTGGGCTGGCCTTACTGCATTATCTGGATGCTTTTGACCCTGAAATGGCTTATCAGCTCAGAGAAATAAATCTGACAACATTGGAGGACATGCAAAATAATGCAATCAGTGTGGAGGCTAATCTATTAGAAAAAAAGTCTAAGTTGAAGTCTGAGAAGAGAGTTATCATAAAGGAGGATCCTGCCACTTCTGCAGATGCCAAATTTGAAACATTGGTTAAGACTATGGAGAAGATGATGGAGAAAATATCTCTGGTTGACCAGACAGCAGTTCGAGAGACCCAGATTGGTCCACAAATCAGAAATCCAGGTTTTTGAAGGAAACCACAATTGCCTAACAAACCTCAGGAGCAGAAGGGTTCGGAACAATCACAGCAGCAAATAAGACCACCATTCCAACAAAAATTTTCTCAAGATCAAGATGAGGAAGATGAGAAAACTCCTGAAGATCAAATTTTGTTTTTTGGTGATGGGTAGCAGGAGGTTTATTTGACCAAAGAGGATCAAGAACATGAGCAGCTTGAAAATTTTGAAGCGGAAGATGAAGAACTATTGTTGTCCCAATCCCAAAATGATGCATTAATGATTGAATCAGAGGAATACATAAAGGGTTTTCAGAATGCTATAATGCAAGTGCAGCGATAGTATAATTTGAGGAATAGGACTATGGGAGGTAATGCAACAAATAAAGATGCACCAATCAACAATGCAGCAAGGAAAGAAGTGTTTGCCAATGGTGTTAAAAAGATCCTCCCTAATACAAGTGCTAAGAGGAAAGATATTCCTAGCACAAGTGCCCAAATGAAAGAGCCTCCTGTCACTATCTTGCAACGGAAGGACAACATACCCAAAGACAAAGAGGTTGCAGAAAAGAAGGATGTTGTTCACAAGGAGACTGAAAAGGTATCAAGTCTATTTAATCTCGAAGCTGAAATTGCTAAGTTGAAGATTTATATTCCTCTTGGTGAATTAGTAAGAAATGATCAATATAGGTTTTAGATTTTAAAGGTGCTTAAAGTAGATAAAACCTTTGATATAGTTAACATAGCGGATGATCATCCAACTATCATCTTTGGGCAAAAAATTGAGGATAAAACATAGGATGGTGATGTTCCTCCCTTTTATGTTAGTTTGAATGTACATGAACAAATCCTACACAATGTTATGTTGGACTCTGGGGCATCACATAATTTAATGCCAAAGGTGATTATGGAGAGGTTGGGATTAGACATTACACGACCATACAAGGACCTTTACTCATTTGATTCCAGCAAGGTGAAATGTTTGGGCTTAATTAAAGATTTAGCAATATCCTTGACCAAAATTCCTTCTAAATGCATGGTGATGGATATCATGGTGGCAGACATACCTCCCAGGTATGGTATGATATTGTCTAGATCTTGGATGGAAAAGCTGAACGAAGCATTACAAACTGACATGTCCTACATTACAATTCCAGTTTTTGGAGGTTAGATGAGAAGGTTATACAGGGAGCCTCTCATGCAATATATGATTAGCAGTAAGGACAAGCTTGTAAACCATCCAGTGTATGTTGTCCATTCTGATGTAGATTCATTCGTTCTGTTTAATTCAAGTTGTCCTGATGATGAAGGGCTTGTCTCAGAGATTGAAGAAGAAAGGGACAACAGTCAGGAAAGAGAAATTTTACATGAGGATTCAGGAGGACAACTAAAGAAAATTAGATGTCAAAAAGAAGGTAGACAGAGAAATGAGTTAGAAGTTTTGAGTGATGATAAAGAGATATTTGCAAAACAAATTTCTGAAGTAGTCAACCATAAAAAACAAGGGTAGAACAACAATGAAAAGAGAGACAGATCAACCAGTATGCCCTCAAAAAATATGCAAATTTCAAAGTAGAAATAGATGATAAAGGAAGGAAGAAACATCAAGTTTGGACCATGAATTTTGATGGAGCAGTAAGTAGAGAAGGAGTTGGAGCGAGAGTGTGGATTATCAGTCCAAAAATTGGTAAGTTAAAAATTGTGTTCATATAAACTAGAGTTTGATTGTACTAACAATATGGTGGAATACTAAACTCTGATTTTGGGCTTAAGAAATTTAAAACAATCAGGGGCTAAGAGAATTGTTGTTTTTGGTGATTCTGAGTTGGTGGTTAGGCAAGTCAAAGGTGAATACCAAACCAAGCATTCGTACATGCGAGCTTACCAGAATGTTGTACTTGATTATTTGCAGAATTTTGTTGAATATAGTTTTTTAGTGGTTCTAAGGAAATAAAATGTTGTTGCAGATGCATTGGTTGCTTCGGCCTCTAAGTTTGATATGCCTAGTAATGTTAAGGAAAATACAGGGTAGAGGTGAGATAGACCCGTTGTTCTAAATAACAATGGTCATGGCAAGTTTTTGAAAATGACAAGCAGGTAGAAAATTTCTTGCTAACGAAAGAAGAGTTTTCCAGAATGAGATGGGAAAGGAACATCGAATGGGAAGATGCAAATAAGGAGAGTTATAAATCAAATAAAGGAGGAATTGGATAAGCAAGGCTCTGAGTTGAAGATGTTACACAAAAATATCGTCACCATGATTATTTGTAGTCAGTATGGGTCTATCATCACTTGTACTGACCTCCTAAGCAAGTCTAAGACCTCAGCTCTTCAAGTCAAGCTTTGAAAATGAGAGAAAGACATTGAAAATCAATAAAACTCTGGTTCCGCACTTTCTCTCACTGTTGCCTGCGGTCCCACACCTTCTGTTTACAAAAACTGCGAACTTGCCCGCTCTGTCCCTAAAGGTGTGGGTGCGGACCCCTATGAAAGTCAAAAAGGCTCAAGTTTATTCTAAAAAACTCACTTTGGGTTAATTCTAGATGATTCTAGAAGGAATTTTGACGTGGATTGGCCGCTCTTAGGTGGTTCATGCATCCCAAAAGAGAAGGAGCTAATCCCTTGATGAGAGGAGCTATCCCTTTGAAGGAGGGCTTTATCCCTTTGAAGGAGGACCTAGTAACTTCCCTCCATTGCACTATAAATTCAGGCATTGGGCTGGTTGCTAGGGAGGTTAGAAGCTGAACTTTTTTGAGGGTAAATGCTGGTGAAATTAAGACTTCCTAGCTGAGTTTGAGAGGAGAGATAACATACCTTTTTGGCTTCATTGGGAAGAGAGTGAAACTTGTCAAAGTAGAGGAGACTTCTTGCTAGACCCTGGGAGGAGCTTGTACAACGTCAAGGCACAGGTTGTAAAGTTCTTCTTTGATTTGAATTAATACAATCAGATTCATTTTTCTCAAAAAATTGTCTCATGTCATTTGTTTCATGAATTCCTTGACTTTCATGTTAAATATGTTTTATGATATTGGCTTTTCAGGTGCTATTTAATTTGTTTGCTTGTTTGTGTTTGCAGATTCGCGACAAGGGAGCTCATTTGGATCGAAGGAGCGAGGCTTCCACAAACTTGCGTTGGACCCAAGGTAGGCCTAAAACACTTGTTTGCCTTTGTTTATAAAAGCATATTTAGAGAAAGATAGTTTGTGACTGGTTTGCTTGTCATTAGGTCTTCTTTAGATTCTAGGAAGGTCTATCTTGTCCGCAAGATCGACTCATTCCGCGTGACAAAATGGCGACCATACTGAGGAACTTGATTTTTTCCTTGTTTTTACTTTGACCTGAGAAACTGTGTTTTTGTTTTTGTTTTTGGCTTGTTGTGTGTGGAATTGGGTGGAAATTGTAGATCCAGGGTTATTTTTCATTTTTCATAACTTTGGGAGAGGACCGCACCCTAGCCTTTTGACACAGTGCGTACTTATCCACACTTTTGCTTTTAGCACAGAGCGGTACCGCACCTGTGTTAACTGTGGGCATGCGGACCCTATCAAAATTTTGAAAAAACTAAGATTTCCTCTGTTAGTCAGCTTAGTTTTTGTTTAGAAGTTATTATCCACTGCCCAGACCTGCATATAACCTGTCAGAAGCTTTCCTTAGGTTGATTTCATCGGTGTTAGGGTTTTAGGTGAAATTCCTAGGAGTTTTGCTTGTTGGGTTTGTTTTTCATTTTGGTCTTGTAGTAGCTCTGAGCTTAGAAGTTGTAGGGACCTCAGATCACCTTGGTTTCTACCAGCCTTCTTATGAGTCTGACCATTAATGAAATCTACCCTTGTTGAGGAATCCGCTTTGTGTTTTGTCTTTACAAAACTTCGAAAATCTTGTGTTTAAAAGTTTGGATTTTCATTTTTAAAAAGAAAACAAAATTGGTTGTTTTTTACTGATCTATGATTCTGCATGAATTGGTCCTTAGTTTACATCTAGCTAAGTAAAACATCCTTAAAAAAGACATCTTGTAGGCTTTGACTTCAAATAGGTTTTTATAATTTATAGATCTCAAAGTTAGTCGTTTGCATAGTTTTGAGTGTTTTATAAAATAGAAAAATCTCTTTGGGAAAAAGTTTGTTTTTGTAGTGGTTGAGTGCTTTGAAATGAAAAGGGAAATTTTTTGTGAAAATAACTAGTTGTCTCGTTTTGAGTGCATTGGAAAGGACAAAAGCTCTTCTACAAAGTATTTGCATTCTCAAACTCTTTCTTAGCTAGAAGTTCATCGAAGGGAAAAGATTGTTTAAATCATCTTAGGTGCATTTTTAGTGATTTTGAGTCGAGTCTTCATACCATGAGTTTCATCTCCGCACCTTTTGACTTAAACAAAAACCAATAAAAATAACGCTTAAAGTAAAATTCATCTAGCAACATTTTATTTCTAGGGCTCTGATACACCAACTTAGCTTAGGCTAGTGTCTTGGAGTAGGAGAGTAATTAACTCTCCAAGACAGTAAAAACAAACAAGTAGCTATATCTTGTGGTAGGGAAGAAATCCAATTGTTGCTTTTATGCTCTGGGAAAGCTCCTCTTAAAGGAGAAGCACAAGATCGTGTCCGAACCAGTGTGGGAATCAATCCTTCCTCATTGGGAACGACGCCAGATATTCACGTATTAAAAACGGTAAACCTCGGATTAACCATTATCGAGGAGCCTGGGGTCACTTGCTGGTAAACCTTGGATTATGTCAAGGAGCCTTCAAGGGGATTGAGCTTGCTACTCTGCCCTTACGTGTGTATCGGATCGTAGACTATTCCCCCAGGTATATTTGTTTCAGTTGGTAACCTTAGTGGCCATATTCTTTAGGATTCTTCCTAAGGTGACAGTGGTGGGAAGATCCCACTGTACCTGGAGCAGACGTCGGCTAGACTCACTTGGATTTTCTGGGGGGTTCTCTTCACTCGAGACGGTTAAGTGCAAGAACTTGTGCCAGTCTATTCATTAAGCAGGTTGTCGGGGTAACTGTTCCAACCGCCATTTCTGTATTGAACTCTGCGATGTTGGATTTCATCACCAACTAGTGTTTTCAATACGGAAAGTTACTGTTTTTGTGTGTTTGATCTCCTAGATTCTTTAGGCGTGTGATTCAAATTTGTTTGGTTCTTTAGAGGCTTTAGGTGGTTTTCATTGATATTTTACTTTGTTTGCGTGTGAAGTAGTTAAAAGTTTTTAACCGTGGCTGAATTACCGAGGAAGTCCCGTAGACTTCGGGGCCAACCTCCTGAGTTTTCACCGAGCCAGCCTGAAGGGTTGAAAGTCCTCGTAACTCCTAGAGACAGTTGAGTTGGGTCACCTGAAGAAGGAGAGTCTTCTTTGGTGGTACATCTTGATTTTCAAGCTTTAGTAGCATATTGTAATCCACAATCAGTGTCTGTTTCCGAAGTTACTGGTAGCTTTTCGTCTACTAGTGATATAGGTGAGGAACCTGAAATATCTGAACCTGAAAGTGAATTTGCTGCTACTCCGACATCGAGGTTTGCTTCTCCAGCTTCTAGTGGTCCTGGTTCACCTAGGGTAGAAAGAATAATCACCCAAGATCTTCCTTCTGGACTTATAGCTATCGAAGAACTTGCTACTCCGGAAGAAGAAGTAGGCATCCCTATCCCTGAAAATCAACCTGCTATTGAGCTAAGGGAGCGTGAATCAATTTTTTACAGTCCACCTAGGAGCAGTGCTTGGTATCTTTCTTTGACTAATTTCTTAGAAAACCCAGGGTTAAGTTTTTCACCACCTCGTGTTCCTTATCACCCAACACCTAGAGGTTATTATCCTCCATTGAATATGTCAAGACAGTCGTCCATGTTTACTCAATCGCCCGAATCCTTTTTGTACGGCGGTCCTTCTGTTCCCTCTAGGTATCAGTCACTTTCTGGTACTTTTTCGGGAGCATCTCCTCAACCCATTGAACAAGGGTTATTAACTGGAAGCAATGGTACTAAGCCGTTGAGCGTAGAAGATATTCTCATGATGTCAAGTTCTATTCCCAATCCTCAACCTCAAGGTGGCCAGTTACCGCCTGGGGGGCAGCCTCAAAATCCTCAATTATCGCCTGGGGGGCAGCCTCAAAATCCTCAATTATCGCCTGGGGGGCAACCTCAAGGTACCCAATTTGCGCCTGGGGGGCAACCTCAAGGATAGTACATACCTACAGGACAGTACGTTCCTCAAGGTCAACCCCAGACTCAATATGTACCCCAAGGTCAACCCCAGTATCAATTTATACCTCAAGGTCAACCCCAGTATCAGTACGTGCCTCAAGGGTATCAACCCCAAGGTCAGTACTCGAACCAAGGTTTCCAACCACCCTCCGGTCAATCATATGTTCAAGGAACGGGAAATGTACCTTTGAATTATCAATCCTACCCTCAACCCGGTTATGGTCCTCAATATTCTCAACCTGTTATGGGTCCATACCCTGGAATGAATTTAGTGTGGGATCCATTGCAAACTCAACAGGTGTTGCAGCCAAGCGTACAGTTGTCATCTCAAACTGGAAAACCCTTAGTTTCTGGTACACCCCAGCAATCTGTCCAGTCTAATATTCAAACTTCTGTACCTTCGGTAGTTTCTCAGCCTGGGCCTAGTACGCCTTGTACTCCACCTCAAACAACTGTTGCAACTGCCGCAACATCTGTTCAATCTATCCCACCTACTTCCGGAGTATCGACAGCTCCGGTTTCTACTGTTCCTGTATCTACTCCTCAGACATCTTTACCACCGTCTAGATCCATGATTCAAACTTCGGTTCAGATGCCTGTAGGACAACCTGGTTCAAGTACGGTTGTCACAAGTCAACCACAATTTACTTATCAACCATACCAGGGACAGTACCAATTCGGTCCTGTTGTGCAACAGCCAGTCTATCAGTATCAACCGTACCCTACGTACACATATCAACAACCTCAACAACCCTAGTACGGTCCGGTTAATCCTGGTTTTCTGGGAGGATACAATATCCCAAATACAATTCCTATTCCTAGTTATCCTAGATATCCTCCTCCTGGGGCTAGTCTCATGACCCAGAGTTTTAGGGACCCTAATTGTTAGTTACCGTTTATCGCAACTTTGCACTTGCCTGACTTGTCGCGCCTAACGAACGATCCCATTAATTATCTTCCGTTTTGGCCACCAATGCCGAATAAGTTGCCCAGTGATATTCCTAAGTTCGAAGGAAAATCAGGAGAGGACCCGTCGAACCATGTGATGACTTATCACCTCTGGTGTGTGTCTAACTCCATTTCAGATGATTTAATCCGTCTAAGGATTTTCCAGCGCACTCTAATTGGTCTTACGGCCAAGTGGTACATTGAGTTACAACGAGGCACTTTTTATAATTTTAGTCAGTTAACTACCTCGTTTTTAACTCATTTTCAGTTGCCAGTCAGATATGACAATGGAACGGAATTACTAACTTCATTAAAGCAATCGACGTCCACTTACATTTCAGATCATATTCATGAATGGAGACGTCGGCGGCGTTTAGTGAAGGTTTTTATTCCGGACCAAATCTTGGCTGAATGGTTTGTAAAACCTTTGTTGCCAAAGATCACTGAAGATGTAGCTAAAGCCGGAGTTGTTACTGAGGAGCAAGTAATTGCTCAAGCACAGTACCTTTACTTGGTCTATACTCAGTCAGGTACGTTACACGAGAAAATCCCTGATCTTAACAAGCAAAATCAAATCCCTGCAGCTCCTTCGGGATCTCATGCCGTCGATGGTATGATTGGTACGGTTAACACTAAGAGTAAGAAGAAGTCTTCCAAGAATTCTTCTCCTATCATAACCTTGCCTGATTCCCCGACAGGAGATTCTTCCATGGAGATTTCCACCGATATTCACGTTGTAGAGTCATCTACAGCCAAATCAAAATCCGGTGGGAAAAAGAAAGGGAAGAAAAAGAATAAAACCGACAAAAAATCAAAGGAGAAACTTGAAAAATCGGAATCTAATGATGAAAAACGCAAGCCTCGTTATCCTTGTCACATTTGTGACAACGAACATTTTACAAGAGACTGCCCTCATCGTGCAGAGGTTGCGAAGATTGTCAAAGGTTCCCAAATGCCTGCTGTTTTGAAGGATCCTTTTCCAAGTCAAGACAGTAAGATGATAGGTTCTTCCTCGAGTGCCAATAAAGAACCCATACTGATGATGTCCCATGTTAGGATTGCAACTCGATCGCATGATTATGGTAGTAAAAGTCCTGTTGATGGCAAAGAAGTAGAATCTTCTCATTCTAACCCATCAACCTCAGCTCCTGGTTCCAATCCACTACAGATCGAGAAACCTAATCCAGACTTGGTAATCAAACCGCCCACCAAGGGTATACTTCGAAAGTCAGCTTTCAATCCACATGTGAGAGCGGCTCAGAACTATAACATTGTTGAGGATTTAGCTGTTTCACCCTCAGCAATGTCGGCTTTGGAAGTGTTGCAATCATGTCCAGCACAGCGTAAATTACTTTTGTCGGCTATAGGAGCTATTGATGTTCAGGACTCGAACCTAATAATTTTCGATCTAGAAAATAGTACACCGCGCTTACCTCATCAACTGGCTTTCCAGATGCCAATGATAGTCAAAAACAGGCCTATTCATCGGACTGTGATTGATGAGGGAGCCTCAACGTGTATTATGTCGATACAGTGTTGGAGATCGCTTGGTTCTCCTTCGCTAAATCAATCCCCGACAATTCTAAAGGCCTTTGATGGCCGTGGGTTTCATCCTTTTGGCATTCTACAGGATTTGCCTATAGGGGTTGAAGGAAAAACCGTTAATCTAGATGTGGAGGTGGTTGATGCCCCTCTAGATTACAACCTTCTCTTGGGTCGAAGTTGGTCTTATGCTATGACAGTTGTCGTTTCATCGGTCTTTCGGGTTATAAAGTTTCCTCATAATGGAAAGATTGTAACAATAGACCAGCTGGCTTACTTTTCATCCGACCCAGCCTCTTCTGAAAGTATTCAGCATGTCGGTAAAATGATTATCTCGTATAAGGATGTTGGAGTAGGACTAGTTAAAGATGTCGGTTTACTGGGAACTTTTCCTTTTCCTCCGATCAACGCATCGTCTTCATTTGCAACCATTCATATGATTACGTCAGACACCATTTTTTATAATGATCCTTGGATCGTTCCTTTTGAATCTGAGATAGACTCATTTGGTGTTGTCACGTCTTTGAGTCCATATGAAATTGCGTATGAGGCCGTGCAATCATTTACCGACCCATCTTCAACCGAAATTGACTTAATGAATGTGGTCCGTGAAGAATCACTTTTCACATCAAGCTCGGATTCAGTCACGTTTTCTGAACTTGTTCACCCTGATGAGCAAATTCATGAAATCCTATGTGTAGAGGATTTACCATGGGAATATCTCCATCACAGATCTTCGTTTTTACCCGAGAATGAACGTTTTGAAAATGATTTTTCATCAATCTTTACGACTGAATATGTCAAGGAACCTCAGAATCCAATGAAACATCCTGATTCGGAGTTAAATTTGGGAAACATCTCTCGAACTATTCCTATTGATATTTCGGTTAAACCTGGAATTGTTGAGAACATTCATATAGGTGCCTCATGTACAGAAAACGAAATTCAAATATATAAGGCCCTATTTCAGGAATTCCACGACGTGTTTGCCTGGTCCTATGAGGAAATGCCAGGAATTGATCCTGCGATTGTTGTTCATGAAATAAATACTTGCCCGGACGCTAAACCCGTCCGGCAACGTTTGCGCCAGATTCACCCAAGAAAAGTTGTTGCAATTAAAGCAGAAGTTGAAAAATTACTCAAAGCAGGTTTCATTTATCCGATCCCGTTAACGGATTGGGTATCGAATATTGTTCCGGTTAACAAAAAGCAAGGGACAATAAGAATATGTATCGATTATAGGGACATTAATCGAGCTTGTCCAAAGGACAATTACCCAACTCCCTATATCGATCAAATCATTGATGATTGTGCCGGCAGCGAAATATTCTCCTTCATGGATGGTTTTTCCGGATACAATCAAATCAATATTCTACCTGCCAATCAACCAAAAACGGATTTCATTTGTCCATGGGGGACATTTGCTTATTACAAATTACCTTTTGGACTCAAGAATGTCGGAGCAACTTTTCAGAGGGCTATGTCTTATGCGTTTCATGACATCAAGCACATTGTGCAACCCTATCTCGATGACTTTCCTGCTCATTCATTACATCGAGCTGATCACCTCGTCCATTTACAAGCAATCTTTATGAGGTGTAGGAATTATCGGATTCGGTTGAATCCACACAAATGTGTTTTCTGTATAGAAACGGGTCGATTGCTGGGGTTTGTAGTTTCGAAAGCCGGCATTCGCGTCGATCCCTCGAAGGTCGAAGCTATTGTCAAATTGCCTCCTCCTTCGAGTCTTCGCCAACTCCAAAGTTTGCAAGGGAAAGCAAACTTTTTACGACGATTCATTCCTAACTACGCCGAGGTTACAAAGGGTTTTACCCGGTTGTTGAAACAGAATACTCCATTCTATTGGGATGAGATAGCTCAGAAATCTTTTGATGCACTAAAACACGCGTTGACCCATGCACCGTTATTGCATCCTCCCAACTACAACCAGGATTACTTCTTGTATCTCGCCGCCTCTCATTCCACCATTGGAATGGTCTTAGTTCAGGAAGACGAATTCGGAACTAAACATGTGATATATTACCTTAGTCAAACTTTAAATCCAACTGAGCTAAAATACTCACATGTGGAGAAATTGGCATTGGCAGTTGTTCAAGCTGTCCAACGTTTTCGTCACTACATTTTACTACGTAAAACTACAGTAATTTCGGATTGCAACCCTATGATCTACATTTTGACCAACCAATTGCTAGGGGGAAAGTACTCTAAATGGATTGTTATCCTACAGGAGTTCGACTTAGAATTTGAAAAATATAAGTCTAAGAAATCTTTAGTTTTTGCGGAGTTAATGTGTGACTTCTCGCGTGCTGATACGGAAACTGTGGCGGAGGAGCCCATTGCGGACGAATCCTTATTTCTAATCAGCACTTTAGATCCATGGTATGGGGATATCATCGTTTATCTCAAGACCCAATCCTTTCGGCCAGAAATTTCAAGGTTGGAAAGTCGGAAAATACGATTCCAGTCCCAACAATTCAGGATTATTGGAGATACTCTTTATCGTCGTGGGGCGGACTCTGTTTTTCGACGTTGTTTAACTCACGAGGAAGCTGAGAGGGTTCTAAATGACTGTCACTCTGGAGCGTGTGGCGGTCATATGTCTGGGTATGCCACAACCCAAAAGATATTGCGCGCTGGCTACTTCTGGCCGTCTTTGTTTAAAGATTGTATTACCGCGATTCGAAAAATGCCACAACTGCCAAATTTTTGGTCGAAAGATGCGCGCTCCACCTGCTCCTCTCCACCTTATAATTGTCGTTGGTCCTTTTGCCAAATGGGGTATCGATTTTATTACATGTAACCCTCACTCGGTCGGGGGGCATGCGTATATCATCCTTGCGGTAGATTATTTTACCAAGTGGGCCGAGATGATGCCTACATTTGAGGCAGACGGAAAGACAGCTGCAATTTTCGTGTTCAATCATATAATTGCTAGTTTTGGTGTCCCACAAGCGATTATCATTGATCATGGGCGTCATTTTCGAAACGTTATGATGACCGAACTTACAGCCCAGCTTGGTTTGCGTCACGATAGTTCAACTCCTTATTATCCAGAAGCTAATGGTCTGGTTGAATCCATCAACAAAGTTTTAGTCATCATGATCCGACGAATCATTGGGATTCATCGGTCAAATTGGCATAACATGCTATTTTCAGCGCTTTGGGCGTATCGAACTTCAGTAAAAACATCAACAGGGTTCACTCCTTTCCAACTAGTTTATGGTCTGGAAGTTGTGTTACCCATTGAATGCGAAATCTCGTCATTGCAAATGGCCATTGAGTTACTTCCAGCCACTTCCGAAGAGGAGAAGCATTTGTTATACTTGGCTCAATTAGATGAGAATCGAAGTGATACTACATTGGCGATCGAGACTCACGCAAAACGTATGAAAGCTCAGTATGATCGAAATGTGACCCCTCGAAATTTTTCGGAAGGAGATCTAGTCTTAGTTTACGATCAAGCTAATGATAAATTAGGCGCTGGAAAATTCGTTCCTATGTGGCATGGTCCCTATGTTGTCAAGCGAAAGCTAGCAAAAGGGGCCTATGAATTGGTAGACTTTGACGAGGACTCTTTGGGTAAACCCAGAAATGGTCTATACTTGAAGAGGTATTATGCTTAAAGGATGGGTATGGAGATTTTTAGTTAGGATAGTTTCTCTTTCTAGCTGGTGTGTTTTAGTTTAAAAAGTGTGCTTAGCTTAGAGAGTGTTTTTTCGTCATTATTCCTGCTTATCTTGGTTTTACTCTTGATATTGCAGATGTCGATGCCTCTCCAAACATACATTGGTTTCGCTGATGGTGCTTGTCGTAATACACGGAACATTTCTTCCGCATCTTGGGTTATCTATTCGCCCTCTGACGAGTTGGTATCTATGCATGGGGTAAGCCTCGGTCAAACAACGAACAACATTGCCGAGTATAGTGCAGTGATTGAGTTATTATCTGAATCTATTTCATTTGGGATTCGGAGTTTGATAGTGAGGTTAGATTCTGAACTCGTTGTATTACAGCTTAATAGAGTGTATGCCATTAGAAATCCAGTGTTATTGAGATTATTTTTGAGAGTGCGTTTCTTGGAACGTGAATTTGATTATATTGAATATCAGCATATTCCAAGATCTTTAAATACATTAGCAGATGCAATTGCTTCTCGAATGTTAAGTAGACATTTGCAATAATCATACATGTAAATTTAAAACCATTCCATAACATGATTTACAAGATAAGCCGGTAATAGTGATATATATATAGGAGTGTGTCAAAAAATACATCGTCCTCGATCATAAGTTGAAAAACACCTTATGATCGGCAAAAATGATAAGTACAAAAAACAAAAATGTCATATGTGCCTACAATAGGCGATCATCCTATCACTGGTGATGATCTCGATAAGAAACCACTGCACGGGCCACCTTGCAAAGGAACCTCCTAAAAGGTCCTGGGACCCCAATCACATAGCGCTGAAGTCGACGAGGAATGTCATCTATGGTGGTCTCTGGAATATCTCCTGTCAAGCGCTCTAGATGACTCTCCAACTCGGCCAAAACCTCTGTTGATTCGTCTTGTGGGGCTGGCGCGGCTGCAACTGGTTGTTTCCTCTCGTAAGGCCGGAGAGCGGCTGGTCGCTGTGGACCCACATCTGCATTTGAAACTTTTACTATCAGTTTTGGGACGATAGAAAAATAATAAAAAAAATAAAATAGGAAAAATGTTGAAAATGATTTTACCTGAATCATCCCATTGCTCTCCTGGTGGAAGAGCCATGTCTGGGTCACCACGGAAATCTACCCCAGTGTAAGGGAAATCCTTAATAGAAAAAACTTGGTTTTCCAACCATTGGAAATACTCAGGTTTGAATTGAACAACCTCCGTCCCCTCGTCGAGATTACGGGCCATAACTGCGACCCATCGCATCAGTTTGGGCTCTCGAGGAAGCCCAGCTCCAACAATAAGGTGCTGCGGGATCAACATGGGAACCCTCTCCAAACCAAAGCTCACAACCAAAGCCCCATAACCAAAGGTCTTTAGTTGTCCGTTCTTGGCTCTGGTCAGTTGGCCTTTCACATTGGCCAACACAGCATCGCACCAGTTGAAGATGGTGCCTCGAAAGCAGTCAACTGCCATCCACATCTGGGATCCAGTGGCAATATGTAATGCGGCACTCCCGCAAAGTCTGGTGACAGTAAACGTGATCACCATGAGTTCAGGAAGGGATATGGTTTTTATGTCTATCCCTTTGTCTCTAGACTGGTTGTTGCAGAACTCTAGCCGAAGGCTATCGACAGACTGGCCACCTGGCCTAGTCCCGAATAGAGTCAAGTCTTCGCCTCTCTTAGGCAAACTGGTCAAGAAATATATGTCTGCCAGCTCGATTTCGAGCTGGTGGCCACCAATGAAGAAGCACTGGTCCTGTATGCTCCATCTGTCAACCAGCCACTGTAAGAAATCCACCTGGGCCCTCATGCCAGGTATGGCCTAGAATTTGTACAAGCCGCACGCCTTCAATGCATCGATCGAAGGTTGGTGATTCAACGCGGCTAGATCCACGTCCTCATGCTCTCGTTCACGCCAATCTAGCATGATGTACTCTCTGCATCAAGTAAAAAGACAAATTAGAATGCTAGAAATTAATTTGTTTGGGCCAAATTTGAGAATTTTTGGGTTAAAAACCCTTGTTGCGGGGACCGCACCCTCTGGGTTAGACACAGTGCGTGGGTCCGCACCTTGCCTACATGGAAGGTGCGGACCCTCAAATTTTTCCCCATTGAGAAAAAGTCGGGGTCCGTGGGCTGGCAGTCTTACACCTACGGGCCCCCGCGCGCGGGTTTTAAGCCTAAAAACCCTCCAAAAAATGAAATTAAATCCCAAAACAAAAAATCAAACGGTTAAAAATGAAGAGTGGGACGATGTGGATTACCTGGAGAAGATGGCGTTCGATTCCGACGATTGGATTTTCCGCAATCTTCACGGAAAGTTTTCTGAACAAAAGCACTATTTTCTCACCCAAAACTCAAACAGTAAAAATGAATTGACGAAAGCCCTTTTTATAAGTTTTTTCAGTAAATAAATTGCAAATTTGTTTATGTTTCACTTTGGAAAGGTATTTTTGCAACATTTTTATCCATTTCAAACAGGTATGAGTAATGTTTGTGTTTTTGTTCAGGATAACGGATTATTCAGGCGAAATCTATCATTTTCGACAAAAAAACATTTAGAGTCACCTTTAAGCTCTTTTCTGACTCCTGAAACATGAAAAGATTGCCGAGTTTTTCTTTTAAACTCGTTAAAACGGAACTAAAAGATGGTCCACTTACAGCTCTTTTATGACCGTAAAAACATGAAAAGATTGCCGGATTTTTGTCGTTTCAAATTCGATATTGGTTATAAAACGACGTGTCGTTGATCGCTTTTTTACTTTTTCGGATCAACGGCACTAATTACGAAAAGTGTTCCTTGGTCGTAAAGATCAAGCGGTTCTCTCAAGTATTATTTTATACTTTTTCGGGCTTGGGAGACACAAATTTACGAAAAAGGTCAACCCTGGAGTCTTCTTAAGTTTTTCAGACTCTCTAAAATTGAAAAACGCCGAGTTTCTCCTATACTGGACTCGTTAAAATTTCACAGTAAAGACCTGTTCAATTACAAACAGGAACGAACCACTCCTTCTTAGGGTTCGAATTTAAACTAAGTTGGACTCATCCGAAGGATGAGCTTATAATCAAGCAAACGTTATCCTCCTCAAGCTTGTCAAAAATAAAGAGGTACTTGCCAGAAATGGTGGGGGAAAAGAGAGAAAAATGAGCCTATTTGTCATTCTTTGTAACCACTCTTGAACACGACACTTTTATTCACCTGGGTTGGGAAATCCTTTGCCTAACAATTGATCAAACCACATTGAAAGTCTTCAGCCGGTTTCTGGGTATTAAATTTGGGTCAATTGTCACCAAGCCATCTGTTGTGTCGTTATGTGTTCAAGAGGTCACTGCCAATAAACCATTCATCTGCAAAATATCTGTCATCCATCTTGACCATCCCTGAGTCAGTCCTTGCAACTAAATTTCTTCAACTTGATCTATGATTTCGTGTTGTGGGCTTGCATGCGACGGATCGCTTTCTATCAACTTCAGCTCATTATCTAGAAAGATGATCTAGAAATCGTCAGTACCTTGGTATCTGCATGTCTTAATGGCAGGTTTCTCGCCTTTGACGACAGGTTGCATCATTGACCTTCGATCAAAGGATTCCGTGACATGTTCGACATCAACACATTTATTCACATCTCATGGATTGTACTAGGTACTTTGAGAGCCATTGACATCACTGGTGGTTTCTCTCACACTTGTTAACAGTTTACATCATTGACTGGTAATTAAGTGGTTTCTACCATGTTCGACATCAACACATTCATTCGCATGGATAGAATCGTACTGTTTCGAGAAGTAGAAATGAAGACCCTGGATCTAGTTTCCACAATCCAGGCTGCGAGGAATTTTGTATTCATTATATAATGGACTATTCATAAACAGATGGTTGCGTCCATACTGTGTCCACACAAGTCTATACTTGTGATGTATTACAAGATCATTCCTGTATCAGAGCAGTAGTTAGTTTTCTAAGTCAGTTTTGATCTGAGTATGGGAATGCCTACCTCAGCGATGATATGATCTCATATATATATCTTGCATTGAATGTTTTTACAGGTTCCGACCAGGCTCTCCACAAGATGATCCTCGAAATGATAAAGTACTTCACTCTTCCTAAATGATAAATGGAATCCTTATCTACTACAGACTTCGCACTTTAGGGGGCAATCTGTTACACAAAAATATCTTCACCATGATTATTTGCAGTCAGTATGGGTCTATCATCACTTGTACTGACCTCCTAAGCAAGTCTCAGACCTCAACTCTTCAAGTCAAGCTTTGAAAATGAGAGAAAGACATTGAAAATTAATAAAACTCTGGTTTCGCACTTTCTCTCACTGTTGCCTGCGGTCCCGCACCTTCTGTTTACAAAAACTGCGGACGTGCCCGCTCTGTCCCTAAAGGTGTGGGTGCGGACCCCTATGAAAGTCAAAAAGGCGCAAGTTTATTCTAAAAAACTCACTTTGGGTTAATTCTAGATGATTCTAGAAGGAATTTTGACGTGGATTGGCCGCTCTTAGGTGGTTCATGCATCCCAAAAGAGAAGGAGCTAATCCCTTGATGAGAGGAGTTATCCCTTTGAAGGAGGGATTTATCCCTTTGAAGGAGGACCTAGTAACTTCCCTCCATTGCACTATAAATTCAGGCATTGGGCTGGTTGCTAGGGAGGTTAGAAGCTGAACTTTTTTGAGGGTAAATGCTGGTGAAATTAAGACTTCCTAGTTGAGTTTGAGAGGAGAGATCACATACCTTTTTGGCTTCATTGGGAAGAGAGTGAAACTTGTCAAAGTAGAGGAGACTTCTTGCTGGACCCTGGGAGGAGCTTGTACAGCGTCAAGGCACAGGTTGTAAAGTTCTTCTTTGATTTGAATTAATACAATCAGATTCATTTTTCTCAACAAATTGTCTCATATCATTTGTTTCATGAATTCCTTGACTTTCATGTTAAATATGTTTTATGATATTGGCTTTTCAGGTGCTATTTAATTTGTTTGCTTGTTTGTGTTTGCAGATTCGCGACAAGGGAGCTCATTTGGATCGAAGGAGCGAGGCTTCCACAAACTTGTGTTGGACCCAAGGTAGGCCTAAAACACTTGTTTGCCTTTGTTTATAAAAGCATATTTAGAGAAAGATAGTTTGTGATTGGTTTGCTTGTCATTAGGTCTTCTTTAGATTCTAGGAAGGTCTATCTTGTCCGCAAGATCGAATCATTTCGTGTGACTGAAGATATTGCAAATAAAGGACAATATTCTTCCAAGAGGTATGGTACTTTTGGAGGAATTGTTTGACCAGAATAATGTGGCCAAAAGACCAAAATTAGCACCAGTTGGAGAGGGAATTGAAGAATGCAATATAGGTACAACTGAACACCCGAAGATGATAAAGTTGTCCAAAACCCTGAGTCCTAATATGAAAAGAAGATATTTGGAATTTCTTACTGAGTTCTCTGATGTTTTTGCTTGGGGTACGAAGACTTGAAGGTGTATGACAAAGAGATTATTCAACATATAATACCAGTAAAAAAGGATCAAAATCCATTCAAGAAGAAGCTACGAAGGACCAATCTGGTGTTGTTTCCTTAATTGAAAAAGAAGTAAGGAAACATTTTGATGTTGGTATTATAGTTCCTCTCCGTTTTTCAAATTAGTTGTCTAATTTGATACCATCCAGAAATAAAACAGGTGAAATTAGATTGTGTGTAGATTTCAAGAACTTAAACAGGGTGTCCCTTAAGGACAACTATCCACTGCCAAAAACGGACCATGTTCTCCAGAAAGTAGTTAGTGCTAGAAGAATGTCACTACTAGATGGATTCTCTGGGTATAACTAGATTTTGGTTCACCCAAAGGACCAAGATAAGATCGCCTTCACAACTCCATGGGGTACTTTCAAATATGTTAAGATGCCATTCGATTTGATGAATGTGGGGGCAACATTTCAGCGGGTGATGGACATAGCTTTTGTAGAGGAAAAGGATAAGTTTCTTGTCATATACCTTGATGACATTATGTTTACTCACAGTTTGATGAGGAGCATTTGTAGCACTTAAGAGAAGTTTTAGAAAAGTGTAGGAAACATGGCATCTCATTAAATCCCAAAAAATCCTTGTTTGGTCTAGAGGAAGGCAAATTGTTGGGTCATATCATTTCAAAAGATGGCATAAAAATAGACCCTAATAGAATTGCAGCAATTCAGAAAATGGATGCTCCTAGGAGTAAAAAGGAAATTCAATCCTTTTTGGGTAGAATTAATTTTTTGAGAAGGTTCATTCCCAATTTGGCTGAGATTTCTAGAAAAATTACAGATATGTTGAAGTGGGATAGCGAGGTGAAATGGAATGAAGATAGTAGGAAATCATTCAGTGAAGTTAAAGCAGCCTTGTCACGTGCTCCTACCTTGGCCAGCCCAGATTACACAAGGGAGTTCATAGTGTTTTCTTTTGCATCTAAGCACAATATTGTTGTGGTTCTTTTGCAGAAAAATCAGCAGGGAGTTGAACAACCTATTTCATTTTTCAGCAGGGTGCTTAGAGATGTTGCGCTCAAATATGACATAATGGAAAAACAAGAAGTTGCTCTTGTTAAGGCCCTGAAATACTTTCGGGTGTACATTTTGCATTCTCATGTTGTAGCTTATGTGCCTAGTGCTGCGTTAAAAACATTTTGATTCAAAGTGACCCAGATGGAAGGAGGGATAAGTGGATCACAACAATTCTTGAATATGACATAGAAATTAAACCAACAAAGTTGATTAAAGGTCAGGGTTTGGCTTGGATGATGGCAAAATCAAATTTGCAGTCCCTTCAAATTAATTTTTTCGTTGTCCTAACAGAAGAAGAGCTCTCAAATGTTGTTCAACAAGTGCCAGAGAAATTTTCTACTTCACAGTGGCATGCAGATATCTTATATGTTTTACAACATTTACAAGCACTGCCAGACTAGCCCAAAACTAAAGCTCGGTTTTTAAAATTAAAAGCAATGAAATTTTGTATTATTGATCAGTTCTTATACTAGAAAGATCCTGGTGGGATGTTGCTTAATTGTTTACTAGAGGATGAGGCTCAAACAATAATAGAGGAATTCCATAAGGGGGATTATGGTGGTCACTTATATTGGAAACCTACAACGAATAAGATTAAGGGCTGGCCTATATTGGCCTTGTTTATTTGCTGACGTTTATAAGAAGGTGCCCAGTTGTAAGGAATGTCAGATGTTTGAGGGTAGAAAGAAGTGGCTTCCCCTACCTCTAAATCCTATAGCAATCGAGTCACCATTTCAATAATGGGGACTTGATTTTGATTGGAGAAATTCATCCTTCCTGGTCCAGGCAACATAAATGGATTTTAACAGGAACATATTATTTTACAAAATGGGCTGAAGCGGTCCCTACTAGGCAGGCCACAAATACAACTATCATCCAATTTCTAGAAAATAACATTTTGTCTCGTTTTGGGTGTCCATGAAATATTATCACGGACAATGCCACTGCATTTAAGTCAAAAATGATGATTGAATTCTACTACAGATATAACATCAGTTTCGGTCATTCCACATCCTATTACCCTCAAGGAAATGGCTTGGTAGAGTCATCAAACAAGATTTTGGTCAACATCATTAAAAAATTGTTGCAGGAAAATAAAAGGGACTTGCACAAAAAACTAATCCTTTCACTATGGGCAGATCATGTGAGTACTAAAAGATCCATAGGCATGTCTCCATTTGAGTTGGTGTATGGAAGAGAGGTTATTTTTACTTCATCTCTTGGAGTGTCAGACATAATATTATTGTAAGAAGCAGAAGCAGAGCCCAATGACATGCAACGGAGAATTGGCCAAATGATTTAGCTCCAACAGTCAAGAGAAGAGGTGTTCAAGAACATGCAATTGTTACACGGCTAGATAAAGAAGATCTATGAAAAAAGAATAAAGGCAACAGATTTTCAGATTGGAGATTTGGTACTAAAATGGGATGCTCATAATGAAGATAAGGGAAAGCATGGGAAGTTTGAGAACTTGTGGAAGGGGCCTTTTAAAGTTGCTGCATTTAGAGGGAAAAATGCAGATTTACTTGAAGATTTGTCGGATGGGCCAGTTGGAGCAAGTCCTGTGAATGGTAGGTTGCACAAACATTTCCTCACTTAAGTTTGATTTTGAAGGATAATTTCATTGTCTATAGCATTTAAATTTTTAATAATGCAAGTGTGAGTACTTATAGTTAAGATTTGAAGCCCGAAGTGAAGGTCGTGAGATTTTAACTAATTGCTTCCATTCAGTCAGTTGTTTTATCATTTACAGTCAGTCTAGTCAGTAAATTTTCCTGATTCAGAGAGGATCATCAGAAGGACTATCTCCGACAACCGCCCATGATAGAGTATGAGTCTAGCACAACCTACTGAAGAAAGCCCTGTGGGCCAATCGGATTACGCCAAAGCGATATTTTTTGCATATTATGACCGTATTTCCCAATGGGATGGCTACTAGTCTACGATGTTGTTCTTGGCACCTCACAAGGAGGCTGCCATCCCCAATGGAGCCCATTTTAGAGTAGGTTAGTTTGTTAGTCAAAAGGTATTTTGAGTTAATTTTTATTGTTTTAAAGGAGGTCAAAATCATAAATTTGATCGTTGTCATGATTTGACTTGTCACTGCCTAAAGGAGTCATCATTAGTTAAGTCATCTCTCTCGTCATCAAGGTCAGTCATTAGGAGGGGATGTTTATTATATGGAAAGGTTTTGTGATAAATTGTTGAGTTTGGGTATTAGGTAAAGGTAGAATGGTCATATGGTCAATGTGTCTACGGTCGAAGGAAGGATCTTGAAAGGGTCCTAATCATAAATATTTTGATCCATGCCCTTGCTAAACATTATATGTACCCCTCTACCTATCCCCTTTTTTCTTCATCACATTACTTTCCCTCATTCCTCAATTTTTATGTTATTCCTATTGATTATTTTAGGCCTAAACCCTCATCCTCATTTTAACCTAACTATGCATTCTTAGGCCTAAAATACCCCCTTCCCTAAGCATCATTACACACCATGATTGACTCATCATCCTTTTTCACCCCCGACAAACTTTGGTTACAAATCCACCATGTCTAAATTTTCCACCACCCTATAATACTCAAACAATGCTTACCTTAAGCATGTAAATTTCAAGTGAATACAAGTCAACTGTCAAACTCGTTACATCATCAAAATAAATTGAAATCATTGTAAAGGCCACCAATTTCCTGTATGATTGATCACAGGTAATAGGCTCATCCCTCATGCAGAGAATGAGATAATTGGTTGTATTCTGAAGCAAAGATCGCAAAGGAGTTCAGAAAATGCAGAGAAGCTTAGAAAACAGAGGAAAGTTTACAAGTTGCAGAGCAATTCGAGCATTGTGCTGCATTTTTCTACACAGATAGGGGTTGCATCTCAAGCTAGCCATCAACACATAGCTTGAATGCAAGCATTGGACAGGTAGGAAGTCAAACACCTTTCCTAAACTTCTCATTGCTATTTATCCTGGTTACTGTTGTTGAAATCGTGTCTGTTACTGTTAGAAATTTTGTGCAATGCACACTCTGTTTTGTTTGAAAAACACAGTTTCGCCCCTGAATGTGCTGTCACATTACTATGGACATGAAATCTTGATGATGAATGTTTCCCAAAGGATTCATGTTAGTTGTCTTATAATTATCAAATTTTCCTACTTGTATTCGACCCCATAAACTGTGTTTTCACCATCTTGTTGTCACAAATGTTGAAATAGAATTGTGTTGTCACTCGTGGCCATAATCATTTCTTTGTGTCTGTACATGTATCCATAGCCTAAAGTCAAATTCAATCTAATAGGTGTTGAGATAGGATGGCCCCTGGTACTAGCAAAAAGGGAGGAGACCTTCTACATACCAAGCCCAGCACTTTGATCCTGCTCAATTCATCCCATGCCATTAGAATGGATTTTGAGAACACATGGTGCATTCCTTTTTGTTAGAAGATTTAGAAAATAGGTGACAATGCTAAACTTGCTAGTTTATTTTCTCTTAATTTAAAAGATAGCAGAGTGAAACTAAGAGACCTGGAGATTGTATTAATTGAGAAGTTTATTGATGATACAACCAACCTCCCTACATCAGGGGAGAAGTGGTTCAATGGGGATGAATTAGATATTTTGGCTTACAAACAGTTTGTGAAACCAAAGTATCTAGACAATTTTCCTTCCACTTTCCCCAGCATTTATCTTGAAGAATAGTATGTCAACCTTCTAAAGGTTATTAAAAGATACTTTACCTACGAGGGTAGGTTCGGTAGAATTTATTAGTACCATCTCATGTTACTATGGCGTTTCACATAAAACAAGCCAATGAACCTCCCTCATTTCTTGCTCAAGAGTTTAGAAAGAATGGCCACCAAAGTACAAATTCAAAAAGATAACTATGCTTCAAGTATGTTCCATTTTTCTTTAATCAAAATCTTAGTTAAGAATGTTGTTGAAAGGAAGAGAATGGTTTTGTCTGATTTTCTTGCAAGTATTGATTTGTTGCCACAAATTGGGTCACCATCAAGGGAGACAGATAAAGAAGAGCCCAAGCAAGAAATTCCAAAAAGGAAACATCCATTCAGTCATGAATATGAGACCCATAAAGAAGGAAGGTGACAAGCCAAGCAAGAAGCTTTTAGGCAAATTGAGCAAGAAAGCTAAATTACAAAGCATGAAGGATGCCAAGGCAGATAAAGAAATGAAAGAATAGGTGACATCATCTCAACAACCCAAACTTAAAGTCAAAATTGAAGACACAATTCAAGATGAGTTTGTGATGAGACCCAGAATGAGGTCTAGAGTCAAAAATACCCAGGAAGAGGCAACCCCTCAAGCAATTGTGGAAATTTCTGAAGACAAGCAGATAGATGTACAGGTTGATGATAAAGTGGATGAAGTCAAGGGCCCATAAATGGTGCAACCAAACTATGAGGAGGACATAGCACCACTTGAAATAGGTGTTGTGCAGTACAAAGAAGAGGAGTACAAAGAAGAGGACCCTAAGATAACAAATATGAAAGAGGCATTGTCAAAAAACCAGATGAGAATAACATTTCTGGAGAAAAAGAACAGAGATATAAAACAAGTTATTAAACCAACAGAGGACAAGACAAAGTCACCTGCAGCAGTTGCCAAAGGAAAGAAAAAACATGTTGCTTTTGTTGAACAAGCCAAGAATGTTGTAGTGGGGCCTAGTGAGCCAGCAGTCAGGGTGTTCAAATCAAAGTTTAAATATGTGCAGCAAATGAAGCAAATAGATCAAGTTCTTGGAAGACCCCTAGTCAGTCAATGGAAAGAGTATCAAAGGTGTCTGGAGGAGTTAGAGGAAAGTAAAGACCAGGTGAATCAATTCAGGAAACATTATAACAATCCCATTCAACATATTATTGAAAATTGTGACCATGATGTCAAAGAAGCATCCAAAGCCCTTGATAGGAGTAAGCATTTTGTCAAATGGTCTCAGCCACTAAGGAGACAATGCAAAAGCTTGTATGTTATAAACTTGGTCTTGAATGCCCCGGATGCGGGTGTCATTAAGGCAATAACAAGGGAGACACATGGCCAGCACGAGCTGCCACGTGAGGTTCAGGGGCCTTCAATGCCCTTCGCCGCCGAGACTGCAAGGCACAAGGGCAATCTTAATGAGGGCGCGGGAGGCGATGGCGTCACTGCAGAGTGCATTCAAGGCGGACAGGTTCCGAGGGACTCAGTTGGATTTTAAGGATGATGGAATGTTGGAATGTTGGAATTGGTCTCAGAACTCAGAGCGCAGAAGCTCTAACGTGGTTATTGAAAGCTTGGCTGCGGTCCGCTCCTTGCTGGTTTCTTCTAGTCACTGTCTGGGCTCAATTGTGCTCAGCCTCGATTCATATTGGGGTCAGCAAGCCTCAGGAAGGCTACGCAGCCTCAGTGGATCCTCCGCTGCTCTGGAACAGGAAAAGGAATTGGAGGACTCCATGGTGCGGTTGCGAGAACGGATGCCTTGCAGAAGAGGCACAGGGCGTGGACAATCCTCTCGTCCCCCTGCAGCGGATGTCCATCACCATTGTTGTTGCTGCTATTGCTATAGAAGGGCAGGTGCCGCCCCAATTCCATCTGGTCAGTTTCTGGAAGCTGGTAGCTCCAATAATGGAGCACCCACGCTACCAGCGTTTGGTTCTGTCATTTTTACTCTGGCTGGCTCCGGGGACAATCCGGGAATCAATGCGCACATCTCAGTGCTTTTCACCAAAATTCCTGAGGAGGAGGAAGGACCTTCACTGGTACCTGAAGGGGTTCGTTCAGAGGGTGACAAAGGGAAGTGCCCAATGGGGGAGCCTTCAAAGGGTGACAAAGGGAAGCGCCCAATGGGGGAGCATTCAGAGAGGGAGCCACAGCAGACCCCCTTCCGAGCTCGAGGGAAAGAGGAGCCAGACGCAGCGCAGGATCCCGAGGCTTGGTTGGATGGCCTCCCGGAGGGTCAAGGCTGGAGTAGAATTCTGGAGGCAAAACCAGAAGATTAACGCTCAGATGCGCAACCTCGTTTCGGCTTCCTTCGCTCAGGATGAATTTGGGGTCTTGGTGGATATCAGGTTCTCACATTTTGGTTTATTCCGTTTTCTTCCTTTCTATGTCATGGCTAGGGCTATATCAGTCTGGCTGGGTGTGGTGTTTTATGTTTGGTATGCGTCTTATGTATGTGTCGGTTCTGTGTCATGGTCTCGGCGTTTACAGCCTTTATGGGTTGCAAGTTTTGTTGGGATGCCCCTGCGTGGGCCGCTTTGTTTCAGCATGAATTATCAAAGAGTCATGAATTTTGTTCTAGTCTGGACAGTTCGCCCTGCGAGGCAAAAGTGTGAGAACGATAGAGTCACCCAAGAAGCCACAGTTGGCCCTGGGCAGACAGTTTTCTTTGGCTGTAAATTTCACCTGTACATATTAATATAAATTAGTTAGTATTGCTGAGAAAAAAAAAAACTTGGTCTTGAATGCTCAGTTGAGAAGTATGAGGCAACATTTGGAGGAGGCACATAGATTGATGAAGAGATATGAGGGAGAAATTGTGATACCTCCTCTCATGAAGATGCCTAAATTTGATCCTAAGTTCATGACTAAGGCCACACCCAATTTATCACCACCTGTTGAGCAACATGAATTCACTATTCTAGATTCCAAGACAAAAACTCCCAACACCAATGCTTCTAACAGTAAAGTGACAAGCAAGAGGAAAAGGAAGTGACCAAGCCTCCTTTCTTATTTTCAAATTTTGTCTTAAATTCTCAATTTTTTAAGATGTTGAATTTGATATGTTGAATGACATATAGTATCATGACAGCATTCAAGAGAACTGGAAGGCGCTCGGAGCATAGTTGTAGAAATTTTGCTATGCAGGCACTACACAGACTGTGCCCAGACTATCTCACGCACGTTGGATGATGGCCACCTGTTAGGTTTTGAAGATGTTGACATGGGGTATGTGTGGTGTCCATCTCACCTTATTAACAACTTGACACATGCCATTTATACAAGGATGAAGTTTCCAGTGTTGTGCAAAAATTTTAAACAGTCAGGAAAAGCAAATTTTTGTGCTTTTGCTATTTCAGTCATGATGACCAATTCGAAGACTTTTTTAAGTTAATTTCTATTAAAATAGTTTTCTTTTGTTTTCAAAGGGACAAAAGATATTTTATGTTTTATGTCTTGAGGAAAAGCATTAAAAAAAAGCAGTTTACTATGTTTGTTTCAGTTCTGGCCGATCCTCTGTTGGATCGAAGATACAGTGAACCTAAACATGTTTTGATCCTATGTATCGATTATATATTCTGATGAATGAATATATAAGTGGTTGTTGATGGTTGAGCGCAATGTTAGTACTAATTTTCATAAATTCAATGCTCGTGTGATTAATTAATGATGCATGTTGCTTATGTATTGAGGGTCATCGATCTTACTATCCAAGGATTCTTACGGTATGGTGCATGGGATTTGTTCTATAAATTGTTTAGCTGTTTTATTTCTTCTATATGTTTTATGATTATTTGATGTCAATTGATTCAGAATTCAGTTTAGTTTCTCTTTTTCAATTGTTTTCATGTTTCAATCTCAAATGAAATGATATATACTTGTACATGTTATCTTCTATGTTTAGTTTATCTTTCACCTATATAAACAACATTGTCTTATTGCAGAGGAAGAATTTGTTTGTTTCAGTTTACCTTATCTATACTACAACCAATCTTTGTATCCTAGAGTCATGCTTATAAGCACTTGAAATAGTTATCGATTTAATTGCATAAGTAAATGATAAAAAGGCTAAATTGATCATGTGTTATTACTTGTCCGGCTATTCAAACTTCAACCAAAGATTTTCAAAATTCCTTTGTGAGAACTGGTCTTTGTTATAAATTTGTGCTTCAAGTCTTTATTTTTAAGAGTGAGGGAGCCCCTTCCAGCTAGAAAAGACCAATTTCTAGCCCAAAGCAGTTTGTGGTTACCTCTATAGCCCTTTCCTCAGCCTAAAGGGTTTTTACGGAGTGATGACAAGTGTAATACAAAGAGTTAAAGTTGTATGGGTTGGAAACTGAATAGTAAATGAGTGCAGAAGAGTTAGTCGCCGGAATAAATGGTGACTGTCAAAGATCAACAGAAAACTCGGATACAAGGCAACAAGGACAATGTTCCACAGAAAGGCCATCCCTGAGTACAGAGAATCCATGCCTAAGTACTATGAAACCATGAATAGGCATGGAGAGCCTCAGTGATGGGAGAGTTGCAAACAGAAGAGGACCGTGCCTAATTGGAGTGTACAGGGGGACTGAGAATTAATTCTCAGTATGGATAAAATTATCAAAGTGCCCATTCTTTTGTTTAATGCAGTGGCAGATGCAATATAGTGGCAGCATCGATATGGGAGCAGCAGAGGAATAAAACCCAAGAGCTCAAATGAGCAATGTGGGGAAAGCAACATAGTGGCTAGAGAGCCAAGTGGAAAAGGCTTTGTGAGAGTGTACACTGTTGTGTAAGGCTAAGTGAGAACCTATTCTACAGAGTGAGGCTGAGAGTGCCTATGCAAAGGTAAAAAGACCCTAAGAGTTGTGTAGTTGTGAGTAAAGGCCGAAAGTTTCCTATGCGCTATGTGTTAGGATGAACTTCCATGTGCGCTATGAATAAGGCCAAAGGTGCCTACATTGTGTGAGTAAGGCCATGTGTGTGATGTAGAAAGAAAGAGGGCGAGAGCTGAGTGAATGCTAATGAAGAGAAGAGACAGACTTGAGAGGACTATGATGAGTAACTGTTATTGAAGTAAATCAATGAGCTCCTATAGAGTGAGTAGTGTGAGCAGAGAGAACAAAGTTTTTATTAGGCAGAGTGGCTGCTAAATTACAGAGAACATTCAGTTCTTATTTGAGTGTCGGTTGGTGCCTGCATACAGGAAGTTGGTGCTTCCATTCTATAGTGGGTTCTTGAGAAGGCTTGGGGGTTGGTGCTTCCTACAAGTTGGTACTTGCATAAATCCAAGGAGCTTCAAGTTGGTGCTTGCAACAAATCCATGAGCTTGGTGCCTCACATGGTTCTTCTGGAAATCTTGACAGGTGTCTACAAACAGAGGGAGTTGGTGCTAGCAAACAATCAAAGGGAGTTGGTGTTTCCTATGAGTGGGTGTTATGCAATTATAGGGGCCTGTTGATGCCTCGAAAATCACTGCAACAACATCGGGGAAAACCACCCAGTCCGGACCTTAAAGGCAACTCCTTTTCCGTTTGGTGTGGTGGCTCTGACTGGAAATAATGGGACCAGTTTCCCAATAATTGGTAAATAGGATGGATAAGTGGTTGATTCTCTAATATATAATGATAATGGATGAATGATTTAATCTAAAAAGTAAAATTATGAACAGTTATCCTATCCCGGGAAATTTCTGCTTTAGTGTAACTTTTGATGATCTTTATCTACAAACAGACATATATATGACTCTATTGGTAAACAAAGACATTTATTCATATGATAATTACTTTGTTCAAATAGTTGAACAAAGTAATCATGAAAACATTATTACACTATTCTTCATATATATCATAGACATAAATATGATTGAAAGAATAACACTCCTTAGACATTCAATAGTGATAAGTATAAGGACTGTTGTTAAAACACATACATATATCCAATGATAGCAAGATTAAATAAATGCCGATTTACATGCAAGAATGAAGCAAGAGCATAGATAATAGTACCATATGTTATTTGGATCACTCCTGATATCAATCGCATTCAGATTCCTTCTTTCAACTTAAAAACACTTCCATAATAAAGAAATAGTGCATATTTCATCAATGCTTTCTTCGTTAAAATTCAGAATATTGGCCCAGTCTTCATAAAAAATATATCAGAAGCACAATAGTGTGACTTACTGATTTGAGTTTATACAAAAACTGAGGACCCCTTCTAAAGACAATGAAAGGGTCTATAAATACTATCTAAGTTAACTAATTATGAAATAAAAATGCTATTAGGTGGTATAACTAAATCATAAGAATCTCCTTAAAATAGGCTTGTTTACAGTCGGCAGCATGATTCATTGTTTCGGATGATCTTCCTTTGGCTTGAGCTGGCAGATAGCAAGCATAGGTTGCAATTCTGGAGGGCGACTCAGACGAGAATGCAATTGGGCTAAGTATGTGGCATCATGGATTTCGGGAATCATGTAACCGATTTCGTCGGTCAAACATTTGAGTGTTTCCCTTTGACTGTATGGTTTAACTAAGAAAAACGAAAAGGTATCCCAAGTTAAACTTTGTATGCCGGCGATTAATCTTCCATTTTTCTCCAATTCTTGATTGCATGTTTGTTCCAATGCTTTGGCTTATGGCAGTTTACCTGGAGTGCACTGTGAAATCAAGTTAGACAGATAAAGAGTGTCATTGATTAACTCAATTAAATTACTGGTTGATAATCTGCATCTTGAGGTTTCTGTCTCTACTTTCATCAGTTGTGACTGCCATCCTAGGAAAAGGATTTCTTTGTGTGACTCTAGAATTTTAGGCAGATTTGCGGCTTGCCCTTCACTCGTGTCTTGCCAAGCAAGAAAGTTGGTTAAAGTTTCATCTGCCTGTTCCAAATCCTGCCTGGCATCACTGATTTGTCAACTATTGATGCAGTTATCTCACAGAGGGGCTCAACCAAAGAAATATTATGACATAGCAATTTTAGCTGTGTAATCAATGCTTTATTGATCTGGAGAGCTTCAGACCTGAAATCTGTTGGTTGAGGAAGACTTTTGAACTTTTCTACTTGGTGTGACAGTTGAGCGATCTGCTCATCTTTCGTCTTATTCATTTGTTCATTCATTGTTTTTAACTTGGCCAATGCTTCAGATAATTCTTTCTGTTTCTGTATTGCGCTTAGGTCTATTCTCTGCTTCTCCTTGAGCAATTTCTCATTTAATTGGTTGTTTATCTGCTGTTGTGTTGATAGTTGTTGTTCTAGCTGTTCTATTCTTTTGCTGCCTTTCGGATGCCTGTGACTGCAATGAAACAATTGTTTGGTCTTTTTCCTCAAGTAGATCGCTTACTTCTGATGCTTTGTCCATAGTGGCTACCGAATAGGCTCCGGCAATACTGAGAAAGTTTTGTAAGGTCATCGGAAGAATTAAATTCCTCTTTCCACACCACATTAGCCATCTCTGTTTGTGCCGGTAAAAGGGAAGATTGTTCAAGTCTCCTCTTTTCCTTTGTCTTTTCACTACAGCCCTGTGTTTGGGACTGTAAAAGACATCTAATGGTGGTACGTCTTCTATTTGCAAAACAATTTGATTAGATGGATCCTTAGGAATTATTTCTACATCTTTGCTGGTGGGTAGGCCGTTGGTCCCTTCAATTGGAACCGTAGTTGTCGTTGTCTCTTGACCGACTGTTACTTGAGGTGTGCTGAAACCTTGTGAAGTCTCGGGATTGCTTATAATAGAGTCAAATTGTTTCCATTCTTTGAGGAGTTTGGGATCAATCTGAGTATCTATATCAATATATTCACTACCCTGTTTCTTTTCTTTCTCCTGCTCTGTCTCCTGTTCTGGCTGCTTTTCTTTCTCGGGAATCTTCTCTGTAGCAGGAGGTTTGTCAATAATTTGTTGTTCAGGCTTGCTTGACTGAGTTGTTGGGGTAGTAGCTAATAAGTCCAGAGGCAGAGTTTGCAACCTCTGTTCTCTGAGCCTATTGAATTCTACCAGCCCTTCATCTTTATATTTCATTTTGGCCAATGTTTTTACCTGAAATAATGATTCTGCTGAAGAAAACAGGTCGTCAAATTCATCTTTTTCATGATCAAACTTTGTAAGTTTGGCTTGTTCAAGCAAGTTATAGGAAACTTTCCTTGGGTTGTATTGCCTGTTAGGAATGGTTGCAAGATTGAGCATGTTTATTTTTCCCGCCTCCTTCTCCGCATGTTTGTAATCATGTAGAGTGTAAACACCGCATCTCAAAGGAAATGTAGGCCACGCCTGCTTTTTAGAATTCCTAAGAGTTTTGGATGTTCCTGTTGTTGTTATTTGGTAGGCCAATTCTCGAGCTAACAGCTTATCAGGTACATACAAAGGAAGGACATGGGGTCTTGCAAGGCTACCATAAACCCTTATATATGTGAACTTGTCTTTCCCAAACCAATTTCCTACAGCAGTCAAGTCAATCCCTACCTTCTCAGAAATCCTTGGGGCAGGCTTATCAAAAAAGGCATAATAGATAGGTAACATGAAACCATTACAGATTTGGTACAAATGGTCTTTATAGTGGGCCTTCCATAACATTTGATGATAAATGTGGATTAGCTTATGGTCTTGGGAAGTCCATCTCCACCCGAGTACTGGGTATTCAGAATTAAAGCAAAGAGTATCGATAATATAAGCATTGTAATAAAAAGGGGGAATGGTTCTGGTGGTTTTACGTGCATTTGATCTAAAGTCAAGAATCGCAGTGGCAAATTTATCAGACAATATGTTTGCCCAATCCATCACATAACTATTAACCATCGCTTCCATTAAAAGAACCATTTCAATAGTGAACTTTGCAAAGTCATGCATTCCCCACATTCTACACATCATTTCCCCAGCATAACAGTAAAGAGATAACAATGAATCCACAGAGTACTTACCCGATGATTCATGTTTGTGCTTTGTGGGATTCTGTCTCCATTGCTTAATTGGGGCCGATTCAGTCTCGTTCTCCTCTGCGAGTTTTTCCAGAAAGGCTTTGTTGTATTTATTTTCAAGTTCGGGCAAGTGATACATCTTCCTTAAGTCATTATGCTGAAATGAACCAAAAATCCTTCTGTCAACTGTGCAAAACATTATATTTGAAACTGGAATTTCTTCTACCACCCATATGACTACATTAGTGTATGGAATAATTATCTCCCGTGCTGCTATCCTATGCAAATATGAGTCGGCTAAATCTTTCAGGGAAGCTTCTGATTTATTAGTTGAGTCTGCAGTAGCTTCTTCTGATACTTCCTCAGGCTCCTCTGCTTCAATTAAATTGTAGATACTTTGCCAAATTGTATTTCCAAGGCCGAGACATGTAGTGTCTGAGATTAAACCTTTTTTACTTGGTCATGGATCATTGGTTGGTTGCATTGTTGCTGTAGGGGCCGCTGCTGCTACGCATCTCTTGGATTTCTTTCCCATTTGTTTCAAATTCGTTATTTCGACGGAGTTCTACGCAAGGAATGAAACCAACGTGATACAGAGAATAGCTAGTATGAGCCAATATGAAAGAATTATATTGATTAGCGGATAATAAAGGATTATAGTGAAACTACCGCAGATACAATCTAAAGGAAAATCTCGGCATAACTGCTTTATTAATTGTCCGTTTAACCTGTCAATCATGCTAAAGGAGTTTTTAAATACCCATCATATCGTTTATATGATGAATGATCCATTCAAGCGTGGCTTAGATTTTTTTGCGGATAATCAGAAGTAAATCGCAATCGGTGATTAGTAATGTGAATGGGAAGGCTTTAATAATAGTCCAAAATATCTTTCGATCACCAAAATTTAATACAATGTATGCAATCGCAATCGGGGATGGGTTCGGGTCATATTACTTATGCCATTGCAAAATTGCCGATCGCCGATGACGATACGCCTTATCGCATCGGAAGATTTGAATGTGTCATAATTCATGTATTGAGTTGTTATGGCCGACTACCGATGGCGATACCCTTTATGGGATCAGAGAAATGAGAGAGGTGTTTCTTTATACTACGTGTTTTGCCTTTTCCCAATCCGATAGCGATTTCCTTTTTCGAATCGGAGTGAGTCAATGGGTCTTTTATATATGTTTTCCTTATTATTGCGATATGTGATCTTGCGATCCCTTTATCGCAATACCAAAGAACTTTATAATTATTTAAAAGACCTATTTTATTATTGTTCAAAAAGGTTTATTTTAAAATATATCATTTCCATTGGACCTTTTGATGAGGGTTTTTATAATGATGAGTTAATACCAATTTATTCACACATCTAAGTTTAAAAGGGATCTATTTCCTATTATGATTTAAAAAATAATAATAATAAATAAATAAATAAAAAATAAAAAAGTATGAAATGGGGGGTTGTTGTACAGCACAACAATTGGCGATTCACTGGGAGAAACAGTTATCTCTGAGAAATGTTAAAATACTTAAACTTTCTTAATCTGGAAATCTTATCTGAGTGAAAAATTCTAATATAACTAGGAAATCATAAATTCTGAATATAATGGCAACTATTTCTGTTATTTTCTTCTCGTGTTAAAATTAAATACATTCTATGTATTAAATTAGCCTTAATTGGTTGATAATGATCAAATAAAAGACTTTTCTATCTTAGCTTTATAATGACTCCTCTGTCATAGGTAGAGCCTCTGCTGCCAGCAAACGTCTATAGTCTCGACAGGGATACCTTTTAACCATTTGATCATTCATTATTCCATCCGTTTCCGAGTATAATAAAAAAGAATGAATTCAAAAATATGTTTCCATATTTTGTATTACTTTTCTCTTTTTTCCTTATTTTTGTAAGATAAAAAGCCATTGTCCTGGTTTGGTGGCCAGCTGTTTGACAATGCCATTCACTGGTTGTAATTTAACTGAACAAGCTAGCTCGTGATGAGACCCCTTGTCTTATAATTATAAGCCATTACCCTGTTTGGTATGCAGTATTGGTAATGTCAGTTGAACTATTCCCCTAATGATCATGGTAAGCAGGCTTGTAATAAGACCTCTTATCTTTTATATCATACATATTTTAGAATTACACTCTGAGTAATTATAAACTTTGACGAATGGGATGAACAATTTTCTCCTTAAGAGAAGATGGATGACAGGGTAAGAGTTGAAGATGCTAAGATTGAATCAGTTTCTATTTTGTATTGATAACCGTTTTCAGGCTGCTTGAAAACATTAAAATGATTTACAGTACTTCTAAATCTTGAGAAGATTTCACAAAAATAAAATGAGGTTTTCAGAATCTAAATATACCTAATTTCATAGAAATTTTTCTTTCGTTTAAGGCTTCCATTTCTCAAAAGTAAATATCAAAACTATTTCTTTTGAGTAACTTTTCAATATAGTAAAAACCAATGGAAGGCTTCATACAACTTTATTTTCCCAAGATCCCGAAAACTAAACTATGTACACAAATTTTGCTGAAAATTGAATATTTACAAAGGGAGAAGGGGTTACCTTCTCAATTGAAGAATTTTTTCAAGATAAGACCGTTAACAGGAAGAGAATCTCTCTTTCCTGATAGATCTTGCAATACGAAAGTAGAAGGGCCTATCTTCTCGTTGATTTGAAATGGTCCAAGCCACATTTTCTGGAACTTAGTGTGTTTTCCTTTATCTTCATGGATTTTGTCCCATTTCAAAACTAGATCACCAACTTGTAATTGCTTTGAACTGGTTGAAGTTGTATCAAAAAATGACTTGATAATTCGCTGATGTTTTACATGTATAATTCTGGCTTTTTCCCTTTTTTTCTTCTAGTTTTAAAATTTGATCATGTCTTAGTTGAATAGAAGATGAGGGACTTTCTTCAATAAACGGCACTAAAGTTAGGGATGGAAGTACTAAATTTGCTAGTATGACAGCTTCCTTTCCATATACTAGATTAAATGGAGAAGTTCCTATAGAGGCCTTCTATGTTATTCTGTCATCCCATAGTGCAAATATCAAAGATTTATGCCAGTTTTTATGATTCTGCTCAATAATTCTCTTACTAATTTTAATAAGATTTCTATTGGTGGATTCTGCTAAACCATTACCCTGGGGGTAGTAATTTGCAGAATACTTCAATTTAAATCCCCTTTTGATAGCAAACTCAAATATAGAATTTCCAGAGAAATAAGATGCATTATCAAAAACAAGAGCGTTTGGGACATCAAACTTGGTAATAATGACTTGATCTATGAATTCCATGATTGCCTAAGAGTTTGTTGTCTTCAAAGCAATTTCTTCAACCCACTTAGTAAAGTAATCAGTGGCGGTAAGGATATACTTATGTTGTTTGGATGAATGTGGAGTGATTTCTCCAATGATATCCAATCCCCATTGCTCAAAAAGTTGTTCAATGTTCATTGGTTGCAAAGGGAAAGTTGGCTTCCTTTGCCTTCCACTGGAGGTTTGACAACTTTGGCATTTCCTTACATATTCATAAGTATCTCTGAACAAGGTGGGCCAATAATATCCAGCATGAATGATTTTGTGAGCTGTCGTTTCAACTCCAAAATGTCCTCCTGCTGGTCCATCATGTAGCTCCTGCAAAACTTTTTGTGCTTTAGGTTTTTCTAAGCATCCTAATAAAATTGAATCATAATTTCGCTTAAACAATACATCATCTATAATTATGAAGTTTTTCACTTTCAATTTAATGGGACGTTTGTTTTTATAGGAAAGATTAGAAGGAGCATATCCATTTTTTAAATAGAAAATCAGATCTGCATATTGTGATTTAGGATCTGCGATACTCATTTGATTGATTTCTTCAGTATCTTCTGTACCTTCAGGTTCTTGAATATTGGATGCTCCTACTAGCAACCTGCAAAAACCTTGGCCTTTGACAATCTTTGCTGGCTTGATTTCTAAGTCATATTCTTGTAATGTTGTGACCCAATTTTCTCTCTTTTCTCCTAATTCCCTTTGAACTAGTAATTGTCTTACTGCCGAAAAAGGAACTATAACTTTTGTGTGAGCTTCTAAGAGAAAGGGTCAGTAGTGTTTAATGGCTTTGTACACAGCAAAGGCTTGTTTTCAACTTCCGAGTAATTAAGTTCAGCACCTTGAAGATTTGAGTTGTAAAATGAGATTGGTGCTTCCAAGTTTTGATCATTAATCTGAGTCAGCACTGCTACATAAGACAAAGTGGATGCGAGGGTATATAGCATGAAATGACTTGAAAAATTGGGAGTGCTTAAAGTAGGGGCATTAATGATTGATTGTTTGATAGAATCAAATGCCTCTTTTTCTGAAGGTCCCCATTTAAACACCGATTTTTTCTTAATCATCATTTGCAATGGTAAAATAATCTGGGAAAAATCTGGAACAAATATTTTGACAAAGTTAATTTGACCCAAAAATGACTGCATGGATTTTTTATTATGAGGGAATGGAATATCAGAAATCTCTTTAATTCTATTTGGATCAATATAAATACCATCCTTTGAAACAATGAAGCCCAAAAGCTTTCCTTGATTAAGAGCAAAAAAGGACTTCTTTGGGTTAAGCGAGATACCATACCTTCTGCAGCGTTCAAAGATTTGTTTTAAATCATGTAAATGATTAGATCTTTTCTTGGAAAATACAGTAATATCATCTAAATAGACAACTATGAATTTATTGATCAATCCTTTGAATGCTATGTCCATTGCTCTCTGGAATGTAGCTCCTGCATTGATAAGTCCAAAAGGCATTTTTTAGTAAGCATAAGTTCCCCACTTAGTTCTGAAGGTAGTTTTAAGCCTGTCATCAGGATGGACCAAAATTTGGTTATATCCTGAAAAACCATCTAAAAATGACATTAACTCAGAACCAACTACCGAATGGAGTGTCTGCTCCATGGTAGGCAAAGGGAGGTTATCCTTTTGGCTTGCCTTGTTAAGATTCCTGAAATCGATACAAATCCTAATGTCTCCATTTTTCTTTCTCACTGGCACCATATTAGACACCCATTTTGAATGTCTGACAGGAAAAATTATCTTAGCCTTCAAGAGTTTATTTAGTTCAGCCTTTATTTGACTCTCTAGGTTAGGATGAATCTTCCTTAACTTCTGTTGCACTGGCTTTTGTTCAGAAAGCATTGGAATAGTATGTTGAATGATCGATGCATCGTATGTTTTCAAATCATCATATTTCCAAGCGAAGACATATTTGTTTTTCTGCAATAATCTAATGAATGTCATTCTTTCTTCTAAAGAAAGTCCTAATCCCAAATTGATGTTTTGAGGGTTTTCCTCAGTACCTAGGTTTATCAATTCAAATCTTAAAGTAGAACTCTGGAGCTTTGAATTGGTCACCTATTTAAACTTGTCTTTAATATCATAAAGATCCTCAAGTTTGACCACTGGTTTAGGTATTGAGTTTTCTTCTTGCTTTTCCTTCATTTGAAGGTCATGATCACTTTCATCAATGATTTGATCATCATAGGACTTGTCAGAAGTCAAGAAATTTAAAATGTCTTCATCATGATTGAACACTCGCCAATTGGTGACGTTATCAGGAATTGATGGTCTAAAAATTAATTCTACTGAAAATCTGTCTGGGCTGTAATCTTCGGATGGTAGGAGTTTGGAAGCAACATTAGCTAGTAGGTCTGCTGCTGCATTCTGGGACCTAGGGATGGGAGAAATATTGAATGCTAAAAATTGAGATATGAGTTCCTGCACCAAAGACTGATAGTGTTTGAGATGACTAGAAAGGCAATGAATTGCATTTCTAACTTGTTTTATAATGATTTTGGAATCACCGAACACTTTCAAATATTGAACTTTAAGGCCAATTGCTTTGTATAATCCTTGAACTAAGGCCTCATATTCAGTTGTATTGTTTGTGCATTCAAATTCCAATCTGCATGATAACATGGTCTTTTCTCCCTCGGGACTAACTAAAATACATCCTGCTCCTGCACCTTCACTAGATTTAGACCCATCAAAATATAATGACCAAAACAAAGAATTATCAACAATTTTATTTACAGTCTCCTCAGCAATATTAACACATCTTGATCTATCGGTTTGTGAAGAAATTTCAATTTGAGATGTGAAATTATTCACTGGGAAAGGAGATGGTTGGGCAGTGAAATTGCCAAAGAATGATTCGGATGAGTAATTCCCCAAAATATTGTTATTGAATGCTATTGGTTGATTTTCTTGCTCGAATTTAGTAACAGTATGGGTCATGTGTTTCTCTCGATCGATATTGAACTGATTTGGCTTTCCTTTATAAGGTAGCCATGTATGGGACCAATCAATGGAAATATAACCATGGAGTTTCTCAGACCAGTCTCTACTCAAAATCAAACCATAGAATTCAGGTATATTAGTGATTAAAATATTAATTCTATGAACCGCTCTTGGATCAGCTGATAACCTGATAATCACTTAGTTGATTTCCCCTAAAACCTGGACCTTAGTTCTATCCAACTGTACAATATGAATTGCAGACTTTTGGGGTTCAATGTTAAGTTTTGAACAAACTGAAGCTGGCATTATATTAGAGGAAGCCCCTGAGTCAATCAAATAGTTGTGTAGATTTCTATTATAGATCTCATAGGTTAAGAGGAAAGGAGGAGTATGTGAATTCGATCTATCTCTAATTAAAACAACATCAGTGGCTTCCACTCTACCAGGAGGTGGTTGGCCTGAATCATTAGTAGCTTTGGACAATACAACATTAGGAAGAGGTGAAGAAGGTACAACATTTAGTTCCTTAAGAAGTAATTTCTGCTAATGTTTAAGTTTGCTAAGTTCAAACAAAGTAATATTTGCCTTAGTCTTCTTCATGTCTTCGATAATATTGTAGTCCACAGAATCTGTAACTACTAATGTCTTAGATGCTGAAGGTAGGTTTGAAGACGATGGTTGATTTTGGGATGGTATTGCTGCAGCTTTCTTTGTGGTAACCTTTTCTTTGGTAGTAGTGGTACCTGCATTCCTTTTCTTCGAAGTTGTCTGAACAGGTTCAGGAGTACCCTTACTCCTGGTAGTCACAGGGAAAGCTTCCTGTTCATTTTCTGTATCGGAATTAGGTAAAATAAAGTCCCACATCCCATGACATTCAACAGTCTCCTCTTCTTCTGGTTCCTCGGATGACAAGACTGTTTCATCCTCTTCTTCCTCTTTAGGATCTGAGTCTGCATTGGATATAGTATTTGGTGGTTTTGATTCAGGTTTTTTAAAATTTCTAAATGGCCTTTTTGTTGAAGTTTCAGCTACTTGCTTCTTGATTTCTACCATTTCATTTGACATAGTCTTGAGAACTTTTTGTAGACCCTCCATATCATATGGATCTTTAGGGGTTTTCTTCTTTGAATCATCCTTAAAAGAAACTTTTTTGGATTTTCTATCTTCAAGAGCAGCTTTCTTTTCTAAAGCAATAATGTGTTTCTCTACAGCAAGCGCCTCTTTCATGTTTTCAGCTAAAGTTGGTTTTGCAGCTCTATCTACAAAAATAGCTATATTTGAAGGTAGCACTGTTATATACCATTCGCTTTTGATTTGCTCACTTGGTTTAGAGGCAGTTGGAATCTTATTCAAGAGTTTATTAAATCGTGAATTGAACTCCTTTATAGGTTCTTTAGATTCTATCCTAAGATTCGAGAGATCATTAATTAACGTTGCTAAAGATCTATCATCGCCATACTTAGTCAAAAACTGTTCTTGGAAAATGTTTCAACTAGTAATGGATCCAGAGGGTAGGGAGAAATAACAAGACTCAGTTGATCCTTGTAAGGTATAAGGGAAAAGCCTAACAACAATGTCTTCCTCTGTCACTCCTTTCAAATTAACTGATCACATGAAATTGTTGATATTTTCGTTGGCTTGTATTCCTGCATCTGGATTAAATTTCGGCAACCATTTTTCAGGATGTGTTGGCAATGGATGCAATGGTGCAAGCATAGTAACCGCACCAGGATTATTCCATGGATTCTGAGCCATTGTAAGATTAATAATAGATGATATTGCCGATGAAATTCCAGATATCTGGGAAGGAGTTGATATAGAGGTTTGAGGTGGTGAAGTTCCTGATCAAAAAATTGTACAACAATGTGTAATGGAGGAGTGGATGGCTGACTTCGCACTGGAGAAGATGAAATGGAGGATGATGATGAGAAAGTCTCACTGTCAGATCCTTCAGTAGTCTTTTTTTCCCTTTTCCTTTTGGGTAAAGGCAACTCAGTAGGTTCAATATCGAGCCTTCCGCTTTGAAGTCTAGTGAGAGGGTGAGGTGGATTGAATTGCGAGGTTTCACTGCCTTGAGATACCTCAGATTTTTGTGGTGATATCGAAAACCCTTGAAGTTTATGGATGAGAGACTGAACTTCAGGAGACTCAGGACTTAATCGTTCTGTGGTATGTTGGGTTTGAGCAGTTGTGGTTGACTCCTCTTCTTCTCATTTGAATACTGGTGTTCCAACATGCAAGCGGGAGGTCTGAGGTGAGGTGGAGGGAGATTTACTCTCAGAATGGGTTATAGGTTTGGGTTGGCTCGCCATTCACAGTTCATGCCCTCCTTCTAGCGCCAAAAATGTTGATGCCTCGAAAATCGCTGCAACAACATCGGGGAAAACCACCCGGTTCGGACCTTAAAGGCAGCTCCTTTTCCATTTGGTGTGGTGGCTTCGACTAGAAATAATGGGACCAATTTCCCAATAATTGGTAAATAGGATGGATAAGTGGTTGATTCTCTAATATATAATGATAATGGATGAATAATTTAATCTAAAAAGTAAAATTATGAAAAACTACCCTATCCCGTGAAATTTCTGCTTCAGTGTAACTTTTGATGATCTTTATCTACAAACAGGCATATAGATGACTCTATTGGTAAACAAAGACATTTATTCATATGATAATTACTTTGTTCAAGTAGTTGAACAAAGTAATCATGAAAATGTTATTACACTATTCTTCATATATATCATAGACATAAATATGATTGAAAGAATAACACTCCTTAGACATTCAATAGTGATAAGTATAAGGACTGTTGTTAAAACACATACATATATCTAATGATAGCAAGATTAAATAAATGCCGATTTACATGCAAGAATGAAGCAAGAGCATAGATAATAGTACCATATGTTATTTGAATCACTCCTGATATCAATCGCATTCAGATTCCTTCTTTCAACTTAGAAACACTTCCGTAATAAAGCAATAGTGCATATTTCATCAAAGCTTTCTTCGTTAAAATTCAGAATATTGGCCCAGTCTTCATAAAAAATATATCAGAAGCATAATAGTGTGACTTACTGATTTGAGTTTATACAAAAACTGAGGACCCCTTCTAAAGACAATTAAAGGGTCTATAAATACTATCTAAGTTAACTAATTATGAAATAAAAATGCTATTAGGTGGTATAACTAAATCATGAGAATCTCCTTAAAATAGGCCTGTTTATAGTCGGCAGCATGATTCATTGTTTCGGATGATCTTCCTTTGGCTTGAGCTGACAAGATAGCAAGCATAGGTTGCAATTCTGGAGGGCGACTCAGACGAGAATGCAGTTGGGTTGAGTATGTGGCATCATGGATTTCGGGAATCATGTAACCGATTGCATCAGTCAAACATTTGAGTGCTGCCCTTTGACTGTATGGTTTAACTAAGAAAAACGAAAAGGTATCCCAAGTTAAACTTTGTATGTCGGCGATTAATCTTCCATTTTTCTCCAATTCTTGATTGCGTGTCTGTTCCAATGCTTTGGCTGACGGCAGTTTACCTGGAGTGCGCTGTAAAATCATGTTAGACAGATAAAGAGTGTCATTGATTAACTCAATTAAATTACTGGTTGATAATTTGCATCTTGAGATTTCTCTCTCTACTTTCATCAGTTGTGACTGCCATTCTAGGAAAAGGATTTCTTTGTGTGACTCTAGAATTTTAGGCAGATTCGCGGCTTGCCCTTCACTGGTGTCTTGCCAAGCAAGAAAGTTGGTTAAAATCTCATCGGCCTGTTCCAAATCCTGCCTGGCATTGACTGATTTGTCAACTATTGATGCAGTAATCTCATAGAGGGGCTCAACCAGAGAAATATTATGACATAGCAATTTTCGTTGTGTAATCAATGATTTATTGATCTAGAGAGCTTCGAACCTGAAATCTACTGGTTGAGGAAGACTTTTGAACTTTTCTACTTGGTGTGACAGTTGAGCGATCTGCTCATCTTTCGTCTTACTCATTTGTTCATTCATTGTTTTTAACTTGGCCAATGCTTCGGATAATTCTTTCTGTTTCTGTACTGCGCTTAGGTCTGTTTGGGACTGTAAAAGACATCTAATGGTGGTATGTCTTATATTTGCAAAACAATTTGATTGGATGGATCCTTAGGAATTATTTCTACATCTTTGCTGGTGGGTAGGTCGCTGGTCCCTTCAATTGGAACCATAGTTGTCATTGTCTCTTGACCGACTGTTACTTGAGGTGTGCTGAAACCTTGTGAAGTCTCGAGATTGCTTATAATAGAGTCAGATTATTCCCATTCTTTGAGGAGTTTGGGATCAATCTGAGTATCTATATCAATATATTCACTGCACTGTTTCTTTTCTTTCTCCTGCTCTAACTCCTGTTCTGGCTGCTTTTCTTTCTCGGGAATCTTCTTTGTAGCAGGAGGTTTGTTAATAATTTGTTGTTCAGGCTTGCTTGACTGAGTTGTTGGGGTAGTAGCTAATAAGTCCAGAGGCAGAGTTTGCAACCTCTATTCTCTGAGCCTATTGAATTCTACCAGCCCTTCATCTTTATATTTCATTTTGGCCACTGTTTTTACCTGAAATAATGATTCTGCTGAAGAAAACAAGTCGTCAAATTCATCTTTTTCATGATCAAACTTTGTAAGTTTGGCTTGTTCAAGCACGTCATAGGAAACTTTCCTTGGGTTGTATTGCCTGTTAGGAATGGTTGCAAGATTGAGCATGTTTATTTTTCATGCCTCATTCTCCGCATGTTTGTAATCATGTAGAGTGTAAACACCGCATCTCAAAGGAAATGTAGGCCACGCCTGCTCTTCAGAATTCCTAAGAGTTTTGGATGTTCCTGCTGTTGTTATTTGGTAGGCCAATTCTCGAGCTAACAGCTTATCAGGTACATACAGAGGAAGGACATGGGATCTAGGCTACCATAAACCCTTATATATGTGAACTTGTCTTCCCCGAATCAATTTCCTACAGTAGTCAAGTCAATCCCTGCCTCCTTAGAAATCCTTGGGGCAGGCTTATCAAAAATGGCATAATAGATAGGTAACATGAAACCATTACAGATTTGGTACAAATGGTCTTTATAGTGGGCCTTCCATAACATTTGATGATAAATGTGGATTGGCTTAGGGTCTTGGGAAGTCCATCTCCACCCGAGTACCGGGTATTCAGAAATAAAGGAAAGAGTATCCATAATATACGCACTGTAATAAAAAGTGGGAATGGTTCTGGTGGTTTTATGTGCATTTTATCTAAAGTCAAAAATCGCAATGGATAATTTATTGGACAATATGTTTGCCCAATCCATCACATAACTATTAATCATCGCTTCCATTAAAGGAACCATTTCAATAGTGAACTTTGCAGAGTCATGCATTCCCCACATTCTACACATCATTGCCCCAGCATAACAGTAAGGAGATGACAATAAATCCACAGAGTACTTACCCGATGATTCATGTTTGTGCTTTACGGGATTCTGTCTTAATTGCTTAATTGGGGCTGATTCAGTCTTGTTCTCCTCTGCGAATTTTTCCAGAAAGGCTTTGTTGTATTTCTTTTCAGGTTCGAGCAAGTGATACATCTTCCTTAAGTCATTAGGCTAAAATGAACCAAAAATCCTTCCATCAACTATGCAAAACGTTCTATTTGAAACTGGAATTTCTTCTACCACCCATCTGACTACATTAGTGTATGGAAGAATTTTCTCCCGTGCTGCTATCCTGTGCAAATATGAGTCGGCTAAGTCTTTCAGGGAAGCTTCTGATTTATTAGTTGAGTTGCAGTAGCTTCTTCTGATACTTCCTCAGGCTCCTCTGCTTCAATTAAATTGTAGATACTTTGCCAACTTGTATTTCCAAGGCCGAGACACGTAGTGTCTGAGATTAAACCTTTTTTACTTGGTCCTAGATCATTGGTTGGCTGCATTGTTGCTGTAGGGGCCGCTGCTGCTACGGATCTCTTAGATTTCTTTCCCATTTGTTTCAAATTCGTTATTTCGCCGGATTTCTGCGGAAGGAATGAAACCAACGTGATACAGAGAATAGCTAGTATGAGCCAATATGAAAGAATTATATCAATTAGCGAATAATAAAGGATTATAGTGAAACTGCCGCAGATACAATCTAAAGGAAAATCTCGACATAACTGCGTCATTAATTGGCCATTTAACCTGTCAATCATGGTAAAGGAGTTTTTAAATACCCATCATATCGTTGATATGATGAATGATCCATTCAAGCGTGGCTTATATTTTTTGGCGGATAATCAGAATTAAATCGTAATCGGTGATTGGTAACGTGAACGGGAAGGCTTTAATAATAGTCCAAAATATCTTTCGATCACCAAAAGTTAATACAATGCATGCAAGTCTTTTAAATATGTTTCGAAACACGCACCTTAATTTAATGCATCGCAATCGGGGATGGGTTCGGGTCATATTACTTATCCCATTGCAAAATCGCCAATCGCCGATGGCGATACGCCTTATCGCATCAGAGGATTTGAATGTGTCATAATTCATGTATTGGGTTGTTATGGCCAACTGCCAATGGCAATACCCTTTATCGCATCGGAGAAATGAGGGAGGCGTTTCTTTATACTATGTGTTTTGCCTTTTCCCGATATCCGATAGCGATTTCCTTTTTCGGATCGGAGTGAGTCAATGGGTCTTTTATATATGTTTTCCTTATTATTGCGATATGTGATCGCTTTATCGCAATAACAAAGAACTTTATAATTATTTAAAAGACCTATTTTATTATTGTTCAAAAGGGTTTATTTTAAAATATTTCATTTCCATTGGACCTTTTGATGAGAGTTTTTCTAATGATGAGTTAATACCAATTTATTTACACATCTAAGTTTAAAAGGGACCCATTTCCTATTATGATTTTTTAAAGAAAAATTTTATGACATGGGGGGTTGTTGTACAGCACAACAGGGCCTAACAGTGGGTGCTCACAAAACAGGTTGATGTAATAGAGTAGGTGCTCTTATTATACATCAATAACAACAACAAGCTTGGTGGTTTTTCCCGAAAGGGTTTCCACGTGAAAAACCTTGTGTCTCATGTGTATGATGCTCATGGTGTGTATGCTTGTTTGTTGATTTCATGATGTTGCCATATTACATATTGTTGTTGAGTATATGGATGATTGCAAATTTTAAATAAGAAAATTAAATTGGCATAAAGAAGTTAAAATTAGCCTTAATATTGATCCCCCCCCACCTCTCAGTGTTATCATTTGTTTCCAACAATTGATATCAGAGCCAAGTTCCTTCAGGAATATCTTAATCTCTATAAGGTAGATCAAAGGGAATCAATGGCTAATAAAGTTTGGCTAACAGCAGAAGGAGTCCCATTCTTAAAAGGATCGGACCATGAGCTCGACTATGAAGTATGGGAGGTTAGAATGGTGGGCTATTTAATAGCCTTGGATGTTGATATGTGGCACTCTGTGTTGAATGGAGAAAAGAATGAACAGAATGAAAAATCCAAGGAGGTCATCATGAAAGGGTTGTCCAAGCTAGATGTTTATAAAGTGAGACATTGTGAGGTAACAATGGAAGTGCTAGACAGACTGCAATGTCTGCATGGTGGAGATAGCCATTTGGCTCAAGAAGAGGCTGAGGAGCCCTATTGCTCTAGCAATGAACTAGAACATGGAGAAATTTTTGCTCATCAAACTATTGTTGATGATGAAAACGTTTCAGAAGAGAGATCTTGCTGCTCATAAGGTATGCTATTGCTTTGTGATAAATGTAAATAAATAGGTCATTCATTATCTAGATGTTCATGTGAATCACTTGAAGATATATAGAGCCATGCATCTAGTAGTTTTAATGAAGGTATACCGATTCTAGTAGCAATAGCAAGTGAGGGATCCTCTGAAGGAGAAGAGAGTACATCCCGTGGAAAGAATAAGGGTATCACTTAAAGTGATGAAGAAGAGACAACCCTTAGACCTATGGAAGACTCCATGGACACAAATATGGGCTTAGATCTCTATGGTAACTCAACTAGCACTTTTGATAGTGAGGAAAAAGATCTAGATGAAAGGATATTTTTTAGAAAGAAGTTAGTCTCTACTCTAAAGGAGATCAAGGACCTAACATAGGCAAATCTCAAGCAAGAGGAGCAACTGAAAATATATGAGCTTGAGAATGAGAATTTGATCAAAACATTAGTTGATCTAAATTCTCAACAAGAAGAGGCTAGCAGACTGAATGGGATGCTAACCAATCAGCTGAGTGAGAAGAAAGATTAATGTGACAGATGAGAAAATGAAGCAACCCCATTAAGACATGAGTTTGAAAAGTCAAATAAAGAGTTGTCTCATTATTAGAAGCTTGAGGGGAGCAAGAAAGTCTTGGATGAGATGCTCGGCAAGCAAATATCCCCTCTCATAAAGACTGGTTTGGGTTTCAAGGAAAAAACTAGCTCTAATAAGGCAAAGGTTGAAGGGTCAAGTTCCCATGTAAAGGGAATTCAAGATTCCAACAAAAATAAAGAAAGAAAGGTTGTTGGACAACAACAACAACATGGAAAGCAGAAGCAACAAGAGAAGAAAAGGTAGCAACAGGAATTGCATCAGAAGAGGGCAAGGCATCTATAAGGAAGAGTGCATGATAACAATGCAAGTTGTCATAGAAGGCACATTAAGAGCCAACAAAGGTCCTTTCCTTCTCAAATACAGAGCCTTCAAAGAAAAGGTGATCCTTGTCAATAAAATCCTTCCTATGGGTATTGTTTTTCTTGCAATAATTTTGGACATAAAGCCATAGACTGTAGATGGCATGCAAGGAAACAAGATGTGTTGGGTAGCAGTAGCCCAAGAATACATAAAGAGGCTAGGAGAAGGCATGCTAGTCAAGATAGGAGTTTTGACAAAAACATTGTCAAAAATAGAAACTCCTTTGCCCCATTCTTAAGCCATGTTGAATGCTACAACTGTGGCAATCTCGGGCACAAGACAACTAGCCACAGAAATGAGAAGAAATGGAATGCTTCTTAACATATGCATGTGAATGCAGCAGCTCGAGTGTTGAAGACAAGTAAAAACAATGGAGTTGAAAAAGACAGACTTGTCTTCAGTGCTCTATATCAAAAGAGAAAGATGAAAAGAGGAGGAAGAAACAAGGAGAATGATCATGTTCCCCGTGTGAAGGACATCTTTGTAAGGTAGAAAGGCGTCAAAAGGATTTGGGTGAAGAAAGAGGAGGCAAAAGAGAAGGTTCCTCTACCCATGTGCAACTGAGAAGAAGCCCAAACAGGGACAAAGAATAAGCTGGAGAGCAATGCTTCTGTCAGGACTCGACCATTGAAGGTCTGGAGGAAGAAGGAGGATGATCTACTCAGGGGGAGTAGATCCTCTGTTTCTCTTCAGTGAAGGAAGAGAATGGCCTCAAGGGAGGCCGAATAATTTAAATGCAGGAAACCAAAAGGAAATAACAGAAAGGTGCATTTGATTGTGAAGGTATGGTTGTGTTTTTTTGTTGATTACAAGAATAAATTGATTTATTATGAATGTACCAACATTGAAAAGGAGAATTGCAGCCAACATGAAGAGTACACAATAATATCTTATGTTGGGGGAAGAAGATGGGCTGCAATGGAAGTGTGTAATGAGAGGAAGCTTGTATTCAAGTCAGGTCCACAGGATCAGTCCCCACGCAGAGGCGCGAAAGTTGTTACGGGAGATCAAAGAGCATTGGCTCAGGGGGAGCTGCTTTGATAAGTAGTAGCAGGCAACAATGGGCAGCCTCAGAAAGGGAGATTGTTGAGCAAATGAAAGGTTTGCATCTTTGGTGAAATAATCTTATTTCAATTAAGTTGTAAGTTTTATTATGCATAGCAATCTTGTGTTCATGAAACACAATTGGTGCAAGCTTTTCATGTACCTTAATCCTCAATTGGTATAGCTATGTCAATTGGTTGTGTTGGGCTCATTTTGAGTAACCTTGTGTGCAAATGGACATTTCTTTTTAAGAAAATAAATAATTAGAGTTTTCTTGGTGCATTCTTCCATTTATATCATTTTTTCGGTGCAATTGGTATTAGTTGTGAAGTAGTCCCAATTGTATGAGAATGATCTCAAGGGGAGAAGTGGAGATGCTGAAAAATGTGAGCACAGTCTCGGAACCAGCAGCAGCAATGAAGTCCAAGAATAAATGCATCACCATTAATTGGTATTTGTAGCAACAAAAATACCATGAGCAGTTTAATGAGTATCAATCTTTTTGATACAAAAGATGCATTAGTGGAGAGAGTGATCAACAAGTAGCCATGAGGTGTCCAAAACTGGAAGGACAAAGAAGATGCAGTATATGTTTAGGGGGAGCATATCAAATATGCCTAGTTTATGGAGCAACAACAACGATATCCCTAGTAGAGATGTATACAAAGCATAATGCACATCTCAACATCTAGACTCTCGTCTTCATAGTCAGGTGATTGCATGGGCAAAGAAAGGCAACTTGTAGCCTCTTGACATTTATGTCAAAGGGAGAGAGAATTGTGGAGACGTTGTGATGGCCAGTGCAAAAGAAAGCAGGCCAATGGTGTCTCATGCAATGAGATGTGTGGAAGCAGTGTGAGGTTTAGCCATCACATGAAGAGAAGGATGGAGTGTTGTCATCAATGCCAAAGGGGGAGATTGTTGGACAATTGGCGTTGTCTGGAGGACTAGTTGCCCAGTGAAGGCATCTCTAAGTGTGTTTGCATTGATGTCAACAGTCATGTTAAGAAGACATGTTGGGAAGTTGGCATTGCCTAACTGTTGGAAGGAGTGTTAGCATTGATGTCAACCAGACTAGATTGGATGCTTGTCGCCATAGATGTTGGCAGTGATGGCCCAGGAGGAATCTCATGGTTGTTCATGGCTCAAAAGGATTCCTATGAGTGTTGCACGATTTAAGTAGAGAATCATCACAACAGTAATCTTAGTGGAAAATCCATAAAATGATGATTACAGTGATGAGCCAGTTGCAATTCCATGGTAGTTGCAGGCTTCATGCAGAGGATCACCTTCGTGGTTGTGATTTCAGTTGTCTGGAGATTCAAGGAGCAGGAGAGTGGCAGAGAGTTTGGAGCCATCTTAGAGGTAGGGCTCAAAGCCTACATTAGACCCTCTCCATTGGAAATTTCTCTATAATAGCTTTCCAACAATATGCGGAAGTCCAGAAATGGATTCCTGGTTCAAAAGTTAAGGCCTGCTGAAGTTCAAGGATTTTAAACCTTAGGCAGGAAGGAATGTCGGCATATCAAAGATCAAAAGATCGGAGGCCAACCATATCAGAGATTGCAACCCTGGAGATCATCCATATCGACGATCACATATCGGAGGTTGGGCATACCAGGTCATTGCAACACGAGATATTGGAATTTTCGGCGATTGCATATCGGATGTTAGATAAATCGGCGCATCGCAACATCAAAGATCAATGGTCGCAACATCGGAGCAACTTGTATCACATATCGTAGTTCAGAAGATTGAATATTGGCACATTGTGAATTGCATATCAGCAATCGTGATATTAGAACATTCCAAGTGTGAACCCTTTAAAAAGTTGCGATATGGGTAAAGTTATGATTGCGTTAAAAGTCGCCAGGGACATCGATAAAGAATTAACAAAGGATTTTACTATAAAACGAAAGGTGTATTGACCCTTTTATCTCTCATCTAGTAGGACGCGTGGCAACATCGGAGGTCCTACATATTGGAGCATCGGCGCATCAGTCATGTTGGCAATCCTTCTTCGTGTGCAAACCTTTAAAGAGTTGCGATATGTTAAAAACACCAATAGCATTAAAAGTTGTCAGGAATGCCAAAAGAGAAATGAGAAAGGAATTCATCGCAGAACCAAAATTGGGCGAGGCCCTTTTCTCTCTCCTTTAGTAGGACAGGTGCTGGCATATGATTGGCTCCGATAAGGACATATGGTAGCATGTGATTGGCTCCAATAAGTACACATGGTAGGATCTGATTAACTTTGATAAGGGACAAGTGGCAGCTGACATCAGCATGATGTAGTAGTATGGAAGGACACATGGAAGGTTGTTTTGGTGTTTTGGGGGGGCCTAATGGGTCATACCTAAGTGACATGCGTCACCATTCAGGAAGCGCCACGTGGCAGTGATGATGTCACATCGAAAGTCGGGGATCGGAGGATTGAGGAGTTCGACACTTTATAACAGTTAGCAATTGGAAAGTTATGATAAGAAGAGCTTCCAATGTGTTGGCACTTAGTCGAAGAACTTATAGAACCAAGGGCTCTAAGGTCTTAACAAATAAAAAGGCTTCCGGCAGAATGCTAAAGGACTTACCACCTTAAGGCTAAGACTCTGGTCACCACACCCGGTCCTATGGTGAAAGATGTGATAAGGAGCTACGTAAAAGGGGCTAAAGGCCAATCAAAATTTTGTGTTTTCGTAATATATTTTAAGAATAAAGTTCTGATAAAGAAGAAATCTGATATAGAACTATGGCAATAATACAAGACATATTGGGCTCTAATAGTGTAATACAGAGAGTTAAAGGCATATGGGTAGGCAGTTGAAGGCTAAATGAGCGCATAGGAGTTGGTCGTTGGTATAAATGTCAACTGCCAAAAATCAGCAGAAAACTCTTATACAAGGCAACACGGATAATGGTCCACATAAAGGTCATGACTGAGTACAGGGAATCCATGCCTACGTACTAATAAAACATGAATAGGCATGGAGAGCCTCAATGATGGGAGAGTTGCAAATAGAAGAGGAATGTGCCTAATTGGAGTGTGCAGTAGGATAGAGAATTAATTCTTAGTATGGATAAAACTATCAAAGTGCCCTTTCCTTTGTTTAATGCAGTGGTAGATGCAATGACTGAATGGAAGGGCCATGCCAAGGGACAGTTTCATGGTGTTAAATGGAGGACAGAGTGGCAGCATTGATTGGGGAGCAGCAGAGGAACAAAACCTAGGAGCTCTAATGAGAAAAGTGGGGAAAGAAGCATAGTGGCTAGAGAGCTGACTGGAAAAATCTCTATGAGAGTGTACATTCTTGTGTAAGGCTGAGTAAGAACCTGTTCTACAAAGTGAGGCCGAGAGTTCCTATGCAGAGGTAAAAAGACCCCCAGAGCTATGCAGTTGTGAGTAAAGGTTGAAAGTTGTCCATGCATTGTGTGTTAGGTTGAAGTTTCCTTTACGCTGAGAGTAAGGCCAAAGGTGCCTGCACTGTGTGAGTAAGGTTGTGTGTGTGCTGTAGAGAGCAAGAGGCTGAGAGTTGAGTGCATGCTGATGAAGAGTAGAGACAGAGCTGCGATGAGTAACTTTTGTGGAAGCAGATCAGTGGGCTGTTGTAGAGTGAGCAGATAGAACAAAGTTGTTATCAAGCAGAGTGGCTGCCAAATTACAAATAACATTAGTGGTTGGTGCCTGCATATAGGAAGTTGGTGCTTCCATTTTCTAGTGGGTGCTTGAGAAGGCTTGGGAGTTGGTGTCTCTTGCAAGTTGGTGCTTGCATAAATCCAAGGAGCTGCAAGTTGGAGCTTGCAACAAATTTGTGAGGTTGGTGCCTCACATGGGGCTTCTGATAAGTTGGACAGGTGTCTACAAATAGAGGGAGTTGGTGCTTCCTGCTAATCGGTGCTAGCAAACAATCAAAGGGAGTTGGTGCTTCTTGTGAGTGGGTGCTCACAAAATAGATTGATGTAATAGAGTAGGTGCTCTTATTTTACATTAATAACAACAACAAGCATGGTGGTTTTTTCCCAAAAGGGTTTCCACGTGAAAAACCTTGTGTCTCAATTGTATGGTGCTCATGGTGTGTATTCTTATTTGTTGATTTCATGTTGCCACCATATTACACATTGTTGCTGAGTAGATGGATGATTGCCAAGTTTAAATAAGAAAAGTAAATTGGCATAAAGGATTTAAAATTAGCCTTAATACTAATTGACCCCATCCTCAGTATCATCACTTGTTTCCAACCAATGGTGCAGATAATTTGGAGCCATTTTTAGAGCAATAGATCATCTCATAAGTAGGTGGAACCCACACATATGGAAAGAGCTTGGAAAAAACTTTCCATTGATATGTGGAAACCTGAAAATAGCCTCCCGACTCAAAAGATAGAGGTAGTCAAAGTTGGGCATACAAAAGTCAAAATCCCAGAAGCTGGGAACCTCAAAACCCCAAAAGTGGGTAGCAAATTCAGAAGGCCCGAAACCCTGGAAGCGGGTAGCGAACCAGGAAGGGCCGGAACCCTGGAACCCCGAAAGTAGGTAGCAAACTTGGAAGGCACAAAACCCTAGAACCCTGGAACCTTGTAACGAAGATCAGAGTGGCATAGCAGGGACGGAAGCCTGGAATCTCGAAAGGTCTGGAAGGCGCCATGAATCCCGTAACTTTTTCAATATTTAATTTTCCAAAAGATACGAGCACCAGGGCATCTAGGATCAAACTAAATAGAGTGGAAGCATGAGTGAGCCTACCTAGAGAAGAAAAAAGGCAGAAATAGGTGATAACAAGTTAATTGGTGCATAAAAGGTGTAAAGTTGGGACCATACCCAGAAGGTAGAAACCCTGTAAGGTTCTGATAATTGTAATTAAATGATGTGTCAGGCACTAGGGGACCTAGGAGAGCACACAACACATAAGTGTGGAGGTGTATTACAGTGGGCCATGCTGGAAGCCCAAATCTCATAACTTTTTAGAATTAGAATATAGCAAAAGCGTCAAGATCAAGGGCTTTAAGCAATGGATTTGCATTTTGCATTAAAAAGAAGATCAATGATGGAGAACCACATCAAGACCACTCTCCCTAATACCATAAACCACAATGGTGTGGTGTTGAGGTCGGTTTCTTGAACCCAATGCTTTTTTATTAATAAAGGAAATTGCTCGCAAAACAAAGGTCTCGAGGACCCTTTCTCTCTCCTCCAGTGGGAAAGGTGACAGCATGCAATTGGCCTGGACGACACAAGTGATGACATCAACATAAGCCAATCAGTTATGGACACGTGGCAGTCATCTTTGGCATTTTTGGGCACCCAAAAGGCCCATTTTCTAGGTGACATGTGTCACCAATCTTTGGTCGACACGTGGTACAAGTGACGTTAGAATGACGTCATCCCGCTAGTTCGAGCTTGATTGGTTATTAGTGGTGTGCAAGTGAAAGCATTGAGAAACGGGAGTCGAGACACGGAGGATAGACAAGCTGGAAAGCGACACCAATCGAAGCACAAGTGAGCAGTCCCCACGGGATGCGTCAACCCCGCAGATAGACATCATCAATTTATAAAGAGGGCGTGAGGTAATGCTCCACGATAGAAGGGCTATAGGCTAAGCCATGACACTTGGTCATTTTGTGTAGAAATATACCAAGGGCACGAGCTTGGCCATTTTGCGTAGAAATGAAACATGCAGGGCTCCACGTAACAAGGAGGAAGAAAAGTGGTGAACCAGGGAAATAAAAGGAAGGGAGTACTACTGAGACTGGGGGAGTTTTTTTTATGGAGGAAATGAAGTGCAAGGAGGAAATTACTGAGAAAGCTACATATTGAGAGAATCCTCACTTATTCTTGAGTTTTTGGGCACCGGGGCAAAGCACCTCATTTGTGAAGTACTTTGAAACTAGGCATTGAGATCGTGCCTAGTTTGGGTGGGAGGTTTTGGTCGTTTTGATAACGAAAGTGGGAACAACAACCACCAGAAACACCATCAGACATAAGTTCGACTTCAGGAACACTCCAAACAAAATTTACAAGTAAGTATTTATTAATGATTTGTCAAATTTCAAATAATGTCTGTTTGTCTCATAAATTTAAAGGTTCAATTCTATAAGAGTAAATTTAGAGGTTCAATTCTATAAGAATGATAAATTAGGGCTTTATCGTTGTTATGGGCCTTACAATAGGTGTTGGTGTTGCTTGTGCATTATTTGTTCAATAATCATAAATTGTTGAAGATGACCTTATTGGTGTTTCGTAATAGTAATTAGAGATTGTTGAAGTTGAAGGTGTTTGTAAGGTGGGTTTAGTGAGCAGTAGCAATGAGCAAGATTGATTTATTTATGAAATAAGTGGCCTATTGGTTCTAGTTTGAAAATGGATGAAACATGGATCGACAAGGTTGGAAAGTAATAGCTTGTAGATCAGGGGTAGTAGTTCCTTCTAGTGGGTGCTAGTGAATGAGCAGGGGCAAGAGTCCCTTTTAGCAAAGACTGATAAACGAGCAGAGGAAAGAGCCTCTTTCAACGTAGATTGATAAAAAAAGTAGGGGCAACAATCCCTTTCAGTGAAGATTGATAAACGAGCAAGGATAGAAGCTCCTTTCAGTAGCAGTTGATAAACATACAAGTAGTAGATTATGGGGGCATTGATGTAATCAAGTTGAAGATTGTAATAAATTAAAGATTGGTGTCTTATGTATAGGTTTCTCGTATGTTTATGATGTTATGTTTACATTATTAGATAGCGTTGTTGATCCATGAATAATTGTTAAAGTGGTTGAAAAGTGTAATTTGTGAAGAATTGTATAATTTGTCCGTAGTGTCCAGGTTTCCATTGTTTCTAACATCTACTTCATATGGGTTAAGCTAATGAGAGGTGAATTTTCCCTTGAAGTCTTTGAATTTTGAATCAAAGAGAAAAGCCAAATCATCAACTTTGAAATCCTTCTTTTTAATGAATTTGGCATGCCACTTTGAGCTATGTTGTTGCATTATCATATTATTCTGCAATGCTTCTTGTTTTCTTTCATCTAGTTGATTAATTGCATTATTCTTTCCTTTTGGGTTTTAGATAGATTCAACCCTAGTTTTGTTGCTAACATGAACATTAATAATTGGAATACAATTGGAAGGAGAATTTTCTTACCAAATACTAGTTCATCCGACGTAAAACTAGTAGCACTTTTCCAAGTTGTTATATATGTCCATAAGACTTGTGGCAACCTACCTACCTAGTCATTTCTATGCAATTGGATTGTCTTAGTCATGGTTGTTTCTAGAATCTTATTAGTTGATTCTACTTGGTTGTTGGCTTGTTGATTCCACTAGAACTTGCACTAACTTGGAGGTGAATTGTGCTCCTTGCTTTGTGAAAATTTCTCAAGGGACTCCAAATCTAACAAAGATGTCCTCAAAAGGAAAATTGACCATTGATTTCTCATAAGCTCTTGCTAATGCTTTAGCTTCTACCCGTTTTGGTAACATGGTCAGAAAAGACCATAATGTACAGCTTTCCTTTTTATTTAGGGTTGATTGGACCAACGAAATCTAGAGCCCATTTTTCAAATGGTTCTAAAATAACTTTTCGTTCCAGGGCCATTTCGTCAAATGTTATTAGTCAACCCATCTTTTGACACCTATCACAGCTTCGGACATGTTGTCTTGCATCTTTGAACAAGCATGGCTAATAATAGCCTTGATTATGGATTTTATAGGCAATTCTTTTGTTTGCAAAATGGCCACCATAACGTTCATTATCACAAGATTTTAAGATATCAAATATGCTATCTTCTCTAATAAACCGTCTAATAACAAAATAAAGCCCTATGTAGAAAATATTTCTTTTAATCCAACAATATCTAGACAAGAATTTGAAAAAAAAAATCTAAAGCATTCTCCTCAGATTATCCTAATCGTCATTAGAGCGTATTTACCAAAAACCAATGGATGGATTTTTTATTTGGAATTTTCATCAGCCAAATGCTTGGTTTTCCGATGAAAATGTTATGTACCCATATCAAAATAACACAAAACATAAGAAGAGATAGACCAACGCCTTGATAATAATCCAATTTGAGGGGGAAACCTCCTTTTACATCACATAAATGAACAATTCTTGGATGATTCAAATGAAAATACTTCCTTGGTATATAGGAGTTTAAAGGGTAAAATTATATTAGGGCCTACATAAAAATAATAACGTAATGGAAACAAAATAACAATAATGGGCTTCTATGGGGCACAACAATAATAATATAGGAGCTACCCTAGTTTTATAGGGACCTAAAATGCCCCTCTCCTTCAAAAAAGTGTCGTCCTTAACGCTTGAGTAGTTCTAGATGCTTCTATATAAAATACTCATCGTCCCACGTAGAATCTTCACCAGGTAAGTTCTTCCACTTAATGAGATACTTTCAAATTAATTGAATCCATAACTATCAGATTCTTGTTTCAGTGATTTCTTCATGATCCAATAGGATTTTTCCTTCCTCATCAAGTTCTAGAAATATAGTTTGAAATGGGATCTTATCACCTATAAACTTCTTTAAGCATGAAACATGGAAAGCTGGGTGTACTCAGGAAGATGCATGCAAATCCAATTTGTATGCCACGGTACCAATTTTTTGCAACACCTGATAAGGGCCATAGTACTTGGGTGATAATTTATTATCCTTCTTAGCTTGCTTGAGGGACATTTGTTTGTATGGTTGTAGTTGTAAAAATATTGAATCACCCACTTTAAAACTTCTTTCATTGCGATGTTGATATGCTTGTTGTTTCATTTGATTTTTCACTAGAATTAAGTTATCTTTTAAGAGTTAGAGAACTTGTTGTTGATGCTCGATGTGATCTTCCACTACTTGAACCTTAGATTTGTATCTTAGAGATAATGTAATGGATGGTTATGATATCCAAAAAGCACCATAAATGGGGTCATTTTTGTTGTGGTATGGAAGGAAGTGTTATACCACCATTCTGCCATGGGTAACCACTTGACCCATTGTGTTTGTTTATCAAATACAAAGCAACGAAGATATCCTCCAAACATTTTTTCACTATCTCATTTTGCCAATCAAATTGAGGATGATAAGATGAGTTATGAGCCAATTGAGTACTGAGACAAGAAAATAATTACGCCCAAAAATTTCAAGTGAAAAAGGGATCTTTATCACTTACAATAATCTTTGTGTTTCCATGTAGATTTTGAATTGTCTCCACAAAAGCAATAGCGACTGTACTAGTTTTGAAGGCTGAGATAGTGCCAAAAAGTGTGCATACTTGGTAAGTCTATCAACCACCACCATGATGACACTCTTTCCTTCGGACTTGGGTAGACCTGTGATAAAATCCATTGAGACCTCCTCCCAACACTGACTTGGAATTACTGATGGTTGTAAAAGACCTAGGGTCTTAATTGTCTCAACCTTATTTTGTTGGAAAACCAAACATACCAGCACAAGCCTCTAAATATCAGATTTAAGGCCATCCCAAAAAAATTCCTTCTTGACCTTGTGGTAAATTTTTAAAAATCGTGAGTTCCCTCCAATAAGAAAGGTGTGCAAGTCCAAAATAACCTTTTGTTTGATTTGGGAGTTCTTACATAGATATAAGTGATATTTGTGCCACAGTGAATCATTTTTCCAGGGAAATGTATCAGATGCACTAGGATTTTGTTACAACTTTTGAATGAGTGTCCACACTTCTTCGTCATTCTTCAATTCATCCCTTACTTTAGTTATCCAATTAGGTTGGATAATAGAAATGGCACAAAGAAATGTCTCCACATCCTCATCCTTTTTTTAGAGTGCATCTACAACAACATTTTGCTTCCCTTTTTTGTAAATGATTTCAAATTCATAGCCCAACATCTTTGTGACCCATTTATGTTGCTCTTCTGAAGATGATATTTGTTCCAAGAAGTATTTAAGACTATCATGATCTGTTTTTACATTGAATTTTTTTCCCATTAGGTAAGAGCACCATTGCTTCAAGGCATGTAGTATTGTTAGCATTTCCTTCTCATAAATAGGTTTGTGTAAATTATTTCCCTTGATTGGATGACTTTTAAAGGAAATGGGTCTTCCTTATTACATTAAAACAATATTAATGCCATTTCCCGAGGCATCACATTCCACAATAAAGGTTCTTATGAAGTATGGTGTAGCTAAATCCAGAGCTTGAAAATTTTCCTCTTTAAGATGTTCAAAGGTCCTAATTGCTTATGGAGTCCAATAAAATGCATATTTCTTAGGTGTTGTTGTTTGCCCATAATTCTTAACAAACTTGTGAAAATACCCTGTCAACCCGAGAAATCCTCGAAGATTCCTTAAGGTTGTGGGGATTTTCCATTCCTTATGGATTTAATTTTGTTGGGGTCTACATTAACACCTCATGATATATGATATGACCCAAATATTCCACCTCTTGTACCCCTAAAGAAACATTTAGAGGGTTTTGCATACAATTGTTTATCCTCTGATAGTTTGAGCACCCTATCAACATGTTGAACATGATATTTGAAGACTTATTGTAGATTAGTATATCAACAAAAAATACTAACATAGATTTTCTAAGGAAGGGTTTGAAAGAGGAATTCATCAAACCTTGAATTGTGGAAGGTGCGTTAGTAAGGCCAAAAGGCATTACCAAAAATTTATAATGACCTTCATGAGTTATGAATGTTGTTTTTGGAATGCCTTCTGTCTTCATTCTAGTTTGATGATATCTTGAATGAAGATACAACTTGGTGAAGTAAATTACTTTGGAGAAGAGAAAGAACTTTGGCTAGGTTGAATTATACCAACCTTTAGTATTTTTTAATCATATATTCAATTTCACTCTTATGGGCATATTTGTAAGGTCTAATGTTTGGAGGAACACTTCCTAGAATCAAGTGAACAACATGAGCATGATCTCGAATAAGTGGGATACTTTTTTGAGTATCAAATAATTTGGAATGATTGTCAAGGACTCTTTGGAGATCCTGAGAAATGGATGACTTAGATGTTTGAACATTTAGTGAGCATAATTGTGCAATTACACCTCGTTGTTCCTTCTTCAAAAGCTTTGTCATGCCATTAGAGCTTGTTATCTTACCAGGTACCCCTGTGATACCCCTTAATTCAAATTCCTTTCCTTCTCAAAAAAAAAATTCAAGAAAACTTATTGAAAATTAAAAGCTATCATCCCCAAAGATTGTAACCATTGGACACTCAATACAACATCAACACCACCCACTAGAATGGAAATCATTGGACTACTTAATACATATTACCTATGGTTAGATTGATATTATGGCACTTCCTTGTGTAATTTATGGTTCCTCCATCTGCAACCATCACTTGGAACTCTGGTGCTATGTATATAAAGAAATTCAAATTCTTGGCTATCTTACAATGAATAAAATTATGGATACTACTTGAATCAACCAACACTATTACCTTTTTCTTATTGATATATCCTTCTATCTTGAGCGTTTGAGGAGTGGTAATTCTAGCCATTGCATTACAATATATGGTCAGGCTAATTTCTTCTATTTCAATCCATGGAGTTGGTTCCTAGTGTTTATCTTATCCCTTTGATATTTCTTGTTCCTTGTCTTCCTCCTTTTCTCAATATATCTAAATAATTTCTTCTCAATGCACTTATGACCTTTACTATACTTTATATCACAACTATAACAAAGCCCTTTTTCTGGTTTTTCTTCTAGTTGTTGTGGTTTCAACCTTATAGGTTGTGGGAGGCTAGAAGCGACAACACTTCCATATTTATAGTTGTGAGTGGTATACCTCCTTGTTGACATAATTTTTCTTTTAACATGTCTCACCACCTTGAACACATTCTCCAAATACTTAGGTTCCAAAAGGCAAAACTCATGTTGGATGTTATCTCTTAAAGTCCCTATGAAGACATTAGTCAAATGCTCCTCTAGAATATCAATTACCTTGATATTAAATCTTTGAAAGTTATCAATGTGCTCTGCAACCGAACCCCTTTGTTTGAGATTTATCGATTGGCTAAAGAAGGTATTTTTATTTGTATCCTCACAATGTGTTGTCAAATCCTTCATAAAAAAAATTAGGTGACAAGTGATTTACCAAAAAAATCCATAGATACCACCCGAATTGATTGGGTTCTAAATATAAAGATGTAATGAGTACCTTTTATGTGTGTTGCACATCATGTAGATCAAAGAATTCCTCCATATGTAGCATCCATGTTACCAGATCATCGCCATCAAAATTCCTCATATCTATCCTTGGAGTGTGATTGGTCTTCCACCCAAAGTTGGAGCTTCTAAAATCATGGTTCACATTCCTTTTGTTCTCATTGTGAGTTTCATGGAATACCTTGTCATCACTGGGAAGCATTTCTTGTAGCAATTTTGTCAAACCTTCCATGTCCCCTTTATGTTTGCTTTTAAACCTTCCATGTCCCATTTTAGGTTTACTTTTAAACCATCCATCTTATCATTCATGATTGCTTCTAGTTCATTTTAGGTTGTTCTTTGTGAGAGTGAAATTTTTTGCACTTAGTATCATAATTTTGATATATCATGTTGCATTTGTTCCTCTTCTTCATGTGTCATAATAGATTTTTCTGGGGGCTTAATGGGTGTAGCATTTTTTTGTTTGGGAGACATTTTGGAACCAAATAATGATATATATGCTTCACTATGCCCTTTGAATCACTTCAAACTGATTTTTCAAACAAAAGTTATGCAATTTTAAAAATACACACCTTCTTTGTTTTTATGAGCTTGATTTTGAGCTTGTTGATATGGTTGACCTTGAAACATTTGCATATCTATGATTTTAGCTTCCCAAGTTTAAAAATCCATCATGAGGTAGATTTTTATGTCATCTTTGCAACCCCACAAAGCTACTGGTGTAGATTTGCAACTGCTCATGAAGTTTTAATCAAAATCACAAGATACAAACCTACTTTATTGCTCTACGGAAAGTAATTCACAATCTAGAACAAAAATTTCAGACATGCAATAAGTAATAACACACATGCACACAGTAGTTTTCCTGGGGAAAGTAATCTGCTAAAAACCCCAATGCCTGCTTGCATTAATCTGATGAATAAATATGTATTACAATTGCTTTGCTCAATTGAGCACAACCTGCAAGTGAATAAGCTATCTCTCTGCTCATTGAGAAGCTCTGACCCAAACTTAGTCAATTTCAGCCTTTGCTTGAGCCCCTATTTCCTTGTGCAATTCCTGAGGAAATAGGCCCCTATTAATTAGGAATTTCCTCTAAAATGTTTGTGCAATTCCTCAGGGTTGATCACCTGACCTCATGCAACACATGTCCACTCAACTAGTTTACAATTGTTGGTTAACTGCCTTGGAAACTCCACCATAACTGGGAAACTCGTATTCTTTACATGCATGAGCTAATTATTAGTTGATTGATCAGTTAACTAGATTATCTCTGAGTTAGACTGATGTCCCACTACTTAATTGACCAACAACTAGTTTTATTAACAGTTAGAACTAGTTTAACTAATTATAACTGAAATTAACTCAACCTAGGCTCCTAAAATTTAGGAACCACTATATACATCTGAGCTTCATGCACCTAACTCAAATTAACTGAGCTAATTGAGTGACAAGAGCCATGTCACCTCAGCTAACTCCTCCAAGTCGTCTGTTGATGTGGAATTTCAAATTTTATCAGTTTAATAAAGGCAAAATAAAATTGAGAATTTCTTGCTGCGTGTTTCAACACCCCCTCTCAGCAAGAAATGGATTATCAAGAACCCTTGTCCTACACCTATCAAATGTGTTGCATGAAACACTTCTCATTTTTTTTGTTACTACTACAATGTTTGCAACTGAGAAGCATCCAAACAAAACTGAATCAACTTTGTTGGTAACTGTCTACTAGGAAAATTGTGTTGTTGTTGATTCTGTTATTGAGCCACCTGCTCTGCTGTCAACACTCCTCTGCACTCAGTATCTGACTGACATTGATCCTCCTACTACTAAATATTGTGGGCCCCCATAGCAAGATAATGATCCATGAGGAGAACACCTCAGTGGACCTTGCCCAAATTTCTACAACTCTTGGACTAAGGATCTACATCACTCCACCTCACTCCTGGAGGTATAACTATGTGTGCTTCCTCTGCCCACTTGGCTTGAACTCTTCTCATACTAGAGGTCTCTGATTGGTCCTCTTCATCATCATCCCAACAACCAATTGGCTGAGAATGCATCTTGAGATCTAAATCATGCTCCCTCTCAACCACAACATCTCTAATCCATGCCTTGCTCCTCAAGGTTGTGCATGCATCTTCCTCTAATGTGTAGAGGCTCTCAATCCTAACACCAAATTGCGTGATTTGGAATGAAGCAAGATGCTTGAGTTATGCCTTCCCATCTCTAAAGACTACCTCATACCCTTTGTCTTCAATCCTCAATTTGTTCATCAGGTCAAGTTTCATGGATTCATTGCCATTTTTTAATAGATCATTGAGGGTCTTCCACGTAGCAAAGGGAGTCTCTTTTCCATGTAATTTCGAGACTATGTGGTCTCTCACACCCTCTAAGATGATCCTCTTGTCTCTAGCTACATCTTTCTTCCACTTAGCAAGGTTTTGGGCATCAACTGATCCTGGTTTTGCAATGTTTGTCTTGACATTAAAAGCAATCCCTTATCATCCAATACCGCCTCCATGTGATCCTTTCATGTGATGAAATTAGAGTTGCCTTCCAAGCATACTCTAGCCTCAGTCCGTTGAAGGTCATCTTCTCAACTTTGAAGAGATCCTGCTACATTGAACTACAAATTCGAACTTCAAAATTCCCGCTCTAAAGTGAATCCTGCTCTAATACCATGTAGAAATTATGGTGTAGATTTGCAATTTCTCATGAAGTTTTAATCAAAATCACAAGAGACGAACCTACTCTACTACTCTGTGGAAAGTAATTCACAATCTAGAACAAAAATTTCAGACTTGCAATAAGAAATAACACACATGCACACAGTAGTTTTCCTGGGGAAAGCAAGCTGCTAAAAACCCCAACGTATGCTTGCATTAATATGATGAATAAAGATCTATTACAATTTCTTTTCTCAACTAAGTACAAACAACAAGTGAATAACCTATCCCTCTTCTCATTGAGAAGCTCTGACCTAGACTTAGTCAAATTCAACCTCTGCTTGAGCCCCTATTTCCTTGCGCAATTCCTCAGGGTTGATCACCTGACCTCATGCAACACCTATCCACTCAACTAGTTTACAATTGTTGGTTAATTGCCTTGGAAAATCCACCACAACTAGGCAACTCATATTCTTTGCATGCATGAGCTAATTGACCAGTTAACTCGCTGATCTTTGAGTTAGACTTATGCCCCACTACTTAACTGACCACCAACTAGTTCTATTAATAGTTATAACTTGTTTAACTAATTACTCCTAAAATTTAGGAATCACTACATACAACTTAACTTCATGCCCCTAACTTGAATTAACTAAGCTAATTGAGTGACAAGAGACATGTCACCTCATTTAACTCCTCCAAGTTGTCTTATGATGTGGAATTATGAATTTTCTCAGATTAATCAAGGCAAAATCAAATTGAGAATTTCTTGCTGCATTTTTCAAAAAGTTAGAATGAGAATGGATTCTTCAAGATAATGTTATGCCAAATCTCCCACAATGACCTGATTATGGATTGGTTTAGTATAGTGAACTTGTACAAGCTTCCACATGTCATTGTTTCAACCTTCAACCCTAAAATTTGTAACAAAAAAACTACATTTTATGTATTTTCAGTAACTTTTACAGAATTCAAATCGGATGCTCGAAGAGGAAGTTATCTTGATTTTCCCCGGGACACCTATTTAAGATTGAAATGAGGGCTTGTAAAAAACCTAACTTGCACTGATCATAACATCCAAACCACAACAAATGTTTTGTTGAAACATGAACCCAAAGTACTTCGACCTATAATATTCATACTGTAAACGTTTCATACCCTTATCCCTAGCCAAATATAAGTTGTAGCAAAATTTCCAAGATGACTAGTTTTGAGGAAGACAACCCTGAGATTCGTTTGTTTTGATACCAAATGTTACATAACCAGATCAAAATGCCTTGATAATAAGCCACTTTAATGGGGCAACCTCCTTTTACATCACATAAATGAACAATTCTTGGATGATTCAAATGATAAGACCTCCTTGGTATATATGAGTCTAAAGGGTAAAACTATAATTAGGGCCTACATAACAATAATAATGTAAGAGAACACTAATACAAATAATGGGCCTCTATGGGGCACAAAAATAACAATATAAGGACTACACTAGTATTATAGGGACCTAACAAAAAATTCAAGTTTAGGTTATGCCAAGAACCTGGATTTTCATAACTGAACTTTTTGTTATTTTATTATTTTTCATCTTATTTTTCTTCTTCTTTTTTAATAGTTTATGGGAAAAAAAATTCTAAACGGATGAGGGGTAAAGATATTGCTATCAATACCCATAACCCCATGTATCCCAACAACATCCACTACAACATGATGGTTGGGAGTCTAACCCTGTAATGCTCACATTTAGATTTGCACATTGGCCTTTTGTTTCTAATCACTTAATTCACACTATGATCATTACTCCTCATGTGCCTTCAAAATTATCTCAGACCATATATTTCCATGCTCAGTAGCCTCCTGATTCTTTTGCTCATATTTCCTTGGGAAAATTTCATGTGTCATCCCTTCCTGCACATTCTCCCTCTTAGGCAACTTCATCATATACACATACTTACATTCCAAAATCAACAGGAGTGGGTCGAAGAGAAATCTTCTTCCAAGACATGCATTGAAAGATACAAGGAGAAAAGGAGGAGGAGGAGAAAAGACCATGCTACATGGTTGGCCCTAGCAAGGCCCCCAAGATGACATAAGTTATTTCTTTGACATGATGTGTTTTTTTTTTTAACAGAAACGGATAGAGGTTCTATTAAATACTTGGCCTTAATGCCGAAAAACAATTTACAAAAGGTGAGACCGATTCCACAAGAACCGCACAGCCATGCAAGGCCATGCCTTTTATGATTTGCTCACATTTCTTTTTGCCTGCTACTATGTAATCTATTTCTGAGATTTTCCCAACTTTATGGGTACAAACAAACTACTTTAACAAAATGCAGTAAAACATGACAGCTATCTAAATTAAGGAATTGGTTCCCATGATTCTTGTCCTCCTCTGAGTAGGGCTCCAGCCGAAAGGAGGGCAGCTTTGTTGGCTTCGGTGTCCGCCTCTTTATTGTTAGCTCTAAAAACATGATAAAATTCAACTTCTGGAAAGAGTCTCTGAGATCTGATACACGGAAAATCAGCCTTGCAAGCTTTAGATCCGTTGGCTTAGAATGAGTTACCATAATATTAATTATAACTTGGGAGTCCCCTATTACATTTGCCTCCCTGATGTTCAACATTTTCATAATCTTGAGACCTTGTAAAAGAGCCAAAGCCTCAGCTTGTATGCTAGAAGCTATGCCTAGACCCCAGGTGAAACTGTGTATCTTTGTGCCATCGGGATTCAAAATGACGCCTCCAGCTCCAGCTCTTCCAGGATTGGCCTTTGCAGCCCCGTCAAAGAAGAGGAAGAATCTCTGCTGATTTGTGGCCCAGTCTTTGAATTCATTTTCTGAAAGTCTTATTTGCCAATCTTTGAGGAGGGAGGTATTGTTTGCATTATTTTGGAACTGAAGTCCAAGAGAGGAGCCCCAATTTATATCTTGCTAACTGAGATTTAAGTCATCTTTAATATCTCTCAGATTCTCTTTAAGCTGGCTTTTAATCTTGACTGCCACCAGCTTGGCCTCCTGACCATAGCTTCTAAAAATCCTTTTGTTTCTCTCTAGCCAAACCTGCCAACAGATTATTTTAGGGAGAGCAGTCCAAGAAGCTCTGATGATTTTGTTTTTTGGAGGAGCCTCGGGATACCTTTGCAGCCATTTAGAAAAAATATCAGGGATGGAGGAAGACAACATTATGCTGAAACTCAGAGGTCCTAGAAAATTTGTCCAAATCTGCAAAGTAAAGGTGCATTTAAGCATCAGATGATAACGCTTTCCTGATTATCCTTACAAAGACTGCACCTTGAAGGATCGTGAAAACCACATTTCTGTAGGTTATCATCAGTCAGAATTTTGGAGTGACAAAGCAGCCAGCTGAAGAAATCGATTTTAGGCAAGGTGGGATAATACCATATCCCTTTCCAAGGCTCAGGATTAGTGGCCACATGGGGATGCTCACATAGCTTGGCGTAGCCTTGAGCAACAGAGTATCCGCCAGACTTCGTACCCCATCCTCTTGTGTCCCTTTTTCGAGCCAACAAAGGAGACAGGCCGTGAAGCATGGAAATCAGGGTCTCGCGCTCCATAAAAAGTTCTGGGGGTGTTTGAAGATTCCAGCCATCCCAGCGTGAGTTCTGCCAAGCTGAAATGTCCCAGAGAGTTCGCAAACCAGCCTCATTCATCCAACTACGCAGCGATTGGAGTGAATGGTAGTCTCCTAGAGGCTTGTTATTCAAAATTTTGTCAGTCCAGAGGTTGATGCTTTTCCCATTACCAGGAACCCAGAAGGCATGATCGTTGATGAGAGAGCAAGCATTGCTGCAAGACTTCAGAAAGGATGAATTTGTATGCTTCTTAGGGTGATCTAGGCAGCGAGAACGCTGGCCTTTGAAGTATTTTTTCAAGAGAGCTAATTGCGCCCAACCAGGTTTTGGGGCAATAATTCTCCAGATTAATTTAGCTCCCATTGCTACATTATGATAGCCAAGATTCTTGAAATTCAAGCCTCCTTCAGACAACGGTTTGGAGATACATTCCAAGTTGACTAGCGGAATCTTTTTCTCATTTTGTTTGCCCCCCTTCCAAAAGAATTTTCGGATGATCTCCTCCATTTTTCTGAGAATGCCAGTTGGAGCGAGAAGGACAGAAAACTGAAACAGGGGAAGACTGGAAAGAACAAATTTAATGAGGACCGACTTACCAGCTATGTTAAGCCAAGAATAACCCCAGGCATGCAGCTTATTCTTGAATTTCTCCAATTGGGGGAGCCAATCTCTGTTGTAAGCTTTTTTGAGGAAAACCGGGAGGCCCAAATACTTGAAGGAAGTCCAATTTGAGGATGCTGCAAAACCAAAGGTTCTGGATATAGAGTTGAGCAAGCTGGAAGTGGTGTTCCAGCAATAGATATGGCATTTTCCTTTGTTTAGACAGCTTCCTGAAACCAAACAAAACTCATCCAAAGCTTTTTCAAATCTGGAGGCAATAATCCCAGAAGCAACTCCCAATAGCAGCGTGTCATCCGTGAAAAGAGTGTGATTAATGGAATTCACACCCCTCACTATACAGAGTCCAGAAATATCCTGATCTGCTCTTTTTTTGTCTAGATAAAAACTGAGAAAAGAGGCTTGAAGAACAAATAAAAGAGGAGAGAGAGGGCATCCCTGCCTGAGCCCTCTCGAGGCTTTGAAAAAGTCAGTAGCTCTGCCATTAATTAATGGGGCAATCCAGGGCTTTGAGATGCAAGCTCGAATCCAATTTATAAAATTCTCCCCAAATCCAAGTTTATGTAAAACTTTCAGTAGAAAACTATGTCTAACTCTGTCAAAAGCAATAGCTAGATCAAGTTTGACAACCATACCTTTTTCATTGCGGCTCAAGCTTGAATGGATTGCCTCCTGGACCAGAATGAAGTTGTCCACAATCTATCTACCTTGAATGAAACCTCCTTGACTTTCTGGCATGATTTTTGGGGAGGATGGGCTTCAGTCTATTAGCGATGAATTTAGTGATTAGTTTGTAACCTATATTACAAAGCGAAATCGGACGAAACCTGTTGAAGGAGTTGGCTCCCTTCTCTTTGGGGATGAGAGCGAGGAAAGCAGAGTTCGTGCTTCCTCCAATTTTCTTGCAGACTTGAGATTTAAGGACCATTTTGAAAAGATCCTTTTCCACAATGGACCAACAAATTTGAAGGAATCTAGCTAAGAATCCATCTGGCCCAGGGGCTTTGTCTAGATTCATGGCAAATAAGGCAGCCTTGACTTCATTCTTGGTGACTTTAGCTTCTAGGAGTTGGTTCATATCAGCAGAGATCAGGGAAGGGATCCCATCCAACATCTCTGAGTTTTGATCCAGAATTATCTCTTCACTATACAGACTTTCAAAATGAAGAGAGGCTGCTTTTTTGATGTTTGCACTGTCCTTGTGAATGATGTTGCCATCTTTGATTTCAGAAATAGAATTGGTACATTTCCTGGCCTGATCTTGTTTGTGAAAAAAGGAAAAGTTCCTGTCCCCTGCTTTGAGCCAAAGACTGCGAGACTTAAGTCTCCAATATTCTTCCTCAGCTAGACATGCCTTATGATAGTCTTGCTGAAACAGAGCTTCTTTGTCTAAGATCTCTTTTGTTATGACCGTTGTTTCAGCTTGCAGCTGATGGACTTCCAGCATATGCTGGATTTTTTTCCTTTCGTTGGCTGGGTTTGGCAGGGATTTAGCCCAAGTTTTCAAAGCCCTTTTCACTCTTCTGAGCTTTTCTTCCCAAACGAAAAAGGGAGAACCTTTGACCGGTTGCACCCAAGTATCCTTGACTACTTGCATGAAGTTCGCTTCCTTAGCCCAGAACGGGCTGAATTTGAAAGGGATGGGACCAAGGTTATGCTGAAACACGAGTTCCAGCTTGATGGGTTTATGATCCAAAGTGCTGCAAGGGAGAATATGCACTCTAGCCTCTAATCCAAGCAGAATAAAAGAGCTGTGAATTAAGAATCTATCCAATCTAGCAGCAATGTGGCCAGGACCAATTCTTTTATTAGTCCAAGTGTACTTACCATAAATTGGCTTGATGTCCAGCAGATCCCAGTCCTGTATAAGATCCTCTGCCCATTCCCTTGCCAGATCTCGAACGATGCTGCCTCCTCTCTTGTCTACTGATGAGAAGGTGAGATTGAGGTCTCCTGCTATGATGATATTCTCAATGTTAACTAAATCTGCTTGGGCTCTTATGGAGTCCCAACAGTCCTTTTTTCCCACAGCGTTCATAGGGGCGTACACATTGAAAAGACTGATTATCTCTTTTGAATCTATGTGCTGCAATTTTAAGAGTAGCCAATGAGTATTGAGGGTCTCAGAGACGAATGTGAATTTGCTAGCGTTCCAAAGAGAGCCCAACCCTCCAGAAGCCCCTCGGCCTGAGATTGCTTTCGTCTCACATTTGTTCCAGAGTTTCTTACTTGCCTGAAGGAAGACAGAGTCTTCCAGTTTGGTCTCCTGGATGAGAAGTATGTCAGGAGTTTCTGTTCTTATTAAACTTCTAATGACTTCTTCTTTGATTCTATTACCTCTGTAGTTCCAGGAGACTATCTTCATCATTTGTATTTCTGATTGGCTCCTTTGGAGCCTTGGGGCTGGTTTCTTGTCATCTTTGCTTTTGATGCTAGTAACTTCTCAAGGGTTGGCTGGCTGCCTTGAAGCTTATCTTTGAAAGTTTCCTGCTCTCTTTTTTCCCGATCTGATTTGCAGCCTCTTGTGGATCTCCTTATCGTTGCTGGAGATTCTCCTATTTCCCCCTCTTCCTCCGAGCATTCCGATTCATGCTCGTCTTCCTCTTCTTCAAAAGTGTTTCCTTTGGAGCTCCCATCCATTGCTATTGCTGGAACACCACTTTCAGCCATTACCTCTATTGCTGGGACACCATTTCCAGCTTGCTCAACTCCATTTCCAGGACCTTTGGGGGTGCCTTTAGAGGGCGAGTTTGATTTTTGATTTTCTGGGTCCTGAGTTTCCTGTACTTGCGAGCTTAGAGGGGCGAATTTGTTTCTTGGGCCATTCTTGGCGGGGGTTGCTGAGGGGGGGCCTGAGTTCCTTTTTCGATTGTACCAGCCTGCTTTTGAATTTTCCTGGTGCGCATGATCTGATTCCAACCTTCTTCTTTTCCCTTATCTAGTTCTACATTGCTTGGGCATCCTCTGGCAAAGTGGCCATAAACATGACATTTTCGACATTTGAAAGGCACCTGCTCGTAGTCCAGCTTTTGCAAATGAGTCTAGTTACCTACCTTGATTTTGATGGCTTCCGGGAGGCCCACCTCTAGGTCTACTTCTACACAGATACGAGCACAGTCATATTGATCTTTGTTGTTTTCCCTATCTATGAATTTCCCAAGGGCGTTTCCGATGTGTTTCAGTGAATCCCAGTTCCAGCAATGGACTGGGAGATTAGGGAGCCTGACCGAGACAGGAACAACTGAGGGGACATCCACCACAGGGTCGAAATCTAGTGTCCATCTGTTGAGATACAAACCCTGGGGGCCCATGAAATAGGGGCCATTCTGAAAAATCAGGTCCTTATCTTCCTTTGAGGAGAATTCGAAGAGGAAAAACCCTCGACCTAAGAAGTAAGAAGTGACGCTTCCCTTGATCAGAGGAGCCCAATTCCTAGTAACCCAGGACTCCGTGGTCTTAGGAGAAGGCCAAAGACCTGTAAACTGGCCCACGAGAGCCCGCTCAGCTAAGGAGAGGGCAACTTGAATCGGGGTCTCTGGCGGCAGGGAGATTTCAGGAATATCATCCAGCCTCTTGACAAACTTCGGTGCTTCGCTCTTCTTCTTATGCGGCAAGCCAGCCAAGAGCCGAGAGAAAGCTTCGGCAACTGAAGGCGGGTCTGCCTGGGGTGAGCACGGGGCCTCCATAAGGACGGGCCCGGCTTTAACGCCTACCCAGCAGAGGCTGAGCGATCTGAATCCGTAGAGAGGCTAAGGAGAACGCAAGGGGAGGGGAGAGGGCCCAAAGCCGGGCTGCAGAGCAGCCTGGCGCTGAAATGCGACAACTCGCAGCTAGGGTTCAACACAACGTCTCGCAGCACAAAAATCCCCGCACTATACCTACATGATGTGTTTTCACTTTACTCTACTTTGACATATTTCAAACTAGGACATTATCGTGTTTTTGAGACAAAATATTATTATTTTTACTATGCTACATGTTTGATGGCACTATTGCTTATGGGAGACACAAAGATTGTTTCACATGTTTGTTTATATATGATGATGGATAAAGAGATGCTTCATAAGCATGATATCTATGGGGATGGTATTATTGATCATGTCATATTTATATATGCTTTATTTCATGGGTGTTAAACACATTAATGAAAATATTTCATGGAAATGGGGGACCCAGCCTACTAATAACATTTTAATTAATTAAAGGCTCCTTCTAAATGCCTTCTTCAGAATTAAAAATAAAAAGAGTTTAACATAATAAAAACATTAGTTATAAAATAGTTTTGCTCTCCAAATATCAAAGGAGAATATAAAACCAAACATAAGGCGCAGAAGGAGGTGGGTGTGGGGGGGGGGGGGGGGTGGTGGGGTGGAAAATAATAGTGATGAGAGGTATGCACAAGTTTTAAAGTTGTCATTTTTCCTCTAATAAATTTGTTATAGGGTATGAGAGCTTACCAGTTTTGTAGATAGTAGAAATCCTTTAAGGAGTGACAAGAAGAAAGTGAGCTCATCTATTTCTGGTCCTTTTATTAAGGTTGTTGTTTATTTCTTGCATTCTTTTATGATGTTAGAAGGTTTGATATTTATTATATCAATGCTAATTGATGCACTTTTTGTAGAAGATATTGTTGATCCAATTTTATCAAAAGATTCCAAGTTTCCCAACACTTTGTCTTACTTATTTTTTGGCATTTCAAAGTGTCTATGTAAGAGTCTTTTTACATCTATGGGGATGGTATTATTGATCATGTCATATTTATATATGCTTTATTTCATGGAAATGGGGGACCCCGCCTACTAATAACATTTTAATTAATTAAAGGCTCCTTCTAAATGCCTCTTCAAAATTAAAAATAAAAAGAGTTTAACATAATAAAAACATTAGTTATAAAAATAGTTTTGCTCTCCAACTATCAAAGGAGAATATAAAACCAAACCTAAGGCGTAGAATGGGGGGGGGGGGGGGGGGGGTGGGGGGTGGAAAATAACACTGATGAGAGGTATGCATGAGTTTTAAAGTTGTCATTTTTCCTCTAATAAATTTATTATAGAGTAAGAGAGCTTACCATTTTTGGAGATAGTAGAAATCCTTTAAGGAGTGACAAGAAGAAAGTGAGCTTATCTACTTCTGGTCCTTTTATTAAGGTTGTTGTTTATTTCTTGTATTATTTTATGATGTTAGAAGGTTTGATATTTGTTATATCAGTGCTAATTGATGCACTTTTTGTAGAAGATATTGTTGATCCAGTTTTATCAAAAGATTCCAAGTTGCCCAACACTGTGTCTTACTTATTTTTTGGCATTTCAGAGTGTCTATGTAAAAGTCTTTTTACATCTATGGGGATGGTATTATTGATCTTGTCATATTTATATATGCTTTATTTTATGGGTGTTAAACATATTAATGAAAATATTTCATGGATATGGGGGACCTCACCTACTAATAACATTTTAATTAATTAAAGGCTCCTTCTAAATGCCTTCTTCAGAATTAAAAATAAAAAGAGTTTAACATAATAAAAGCATTAGTTATAAAATAGTTTTGCTCTCCAACTATCAAAGGAGAATATAAAACCAAACATAAGGGGCAGAAGTGGGGCAGGAGGAGGGGGGGGGGTGTGGTTTGTGGAAAATAATAGTGATGAGAGGTATACATAAGTTTTAAAGTTGTCATTTTCCTCTAATAAATTTATTATAGAGTACGAGAGCTTACCAGTTTTGGAGATAGTAGAAATCCTTTAAGGAGTGACAAGAAGAAAGTGAGCTCATCAATTTATGGTCCTTTTATTAAGGTTGTTGTTTATTTCTTGCATTATTTTGTGTTGTTAGAAGGTTTGATATTTGTTATATCAGTGCTAATTGATGCACTTTTGTAGAAGATATTGTTGATCCAATTTTATCAAAAGATTCCAAGTTGCCCAACACTTTGTCTTACTTATTTTTTGGCATTTCAGAGTGTCTATGTAAGAGTCTTTGTACATTCTAGACATTTTAGAATTAATTTATGGTTTAGATTCTGATAGGAATCAACCAAAACAATATGTTGTACTCATATTTTTGTTAATAAAATCAACATTTGACAACCTATATCTTTTTTGCATATATCTCCAATTTTTTTCTTTATGTTGTTAATTTTTATGAATATATTTTTCTGACATTAGTGGCGGAAATTTTTAGTTAATTTATGTCAGATTTCAAGACATACTTGTGTGGTCTAATGGCTAGTTTGTTCAAATTTCAATTTATTTACTTTACATAATGTACATGATTGTTTAGATTATCCCTCTTTCTTTTGTTTCTCTCTTTTAATAATTTTCTTTTATTTCAGGGCAATAAACCTTGCGCATAGTCCATTATCTCACCCGCTCAGTGAGATTCAAGGAAGTTGACAATGAATCATAAGAACCTTCGCTCATCAATAAGGGTTTTATTTACAAATCTACATTTTTTATATCTATATCTAACGTGCGAATGTATAAGTAAATGCTATTAAAACTAAATCTAATTTAAGTAGACAAATATAAACATGAATTAGGCTTGCGTGGACTCAGCTAAAGTGAATGTGCAAGTTCTTACCTCTCGTCTTACCACCTCCACTCCTCCAAATCCTAAATGTTTATATTGTGAAAAATATAATGCAAATATTCAAGAAAATTTTAAGTCTAACTTAACTCAAAATGCACTCCCCCGTCAACAGTGCCAAAAATATCAGGCTATATTTAAGTGCATAAAGTAGGACATAATATGTGTATCAATCTAGGTGTTCATAAACTTAGAAGCATAATACGATATGTAGAGAGCTAGGTTAGATTGGTTGTCATGTTTTAAAACTAAGTACTAATGTTAGCTAGTTAAGGTCAAAACTTAGAATTCTAGCAAAAGTTAAAGAGCTAAGCTAAGAAAGAGGAAATTAAACTTAAACTAATCACATTGCTTGGAAAATAAAATAGACATACTTGAAATATGAACACCTATGATTGGGCTTGCACTGAGGATTTTCACATAGTTCATGGTCTTCTACGCAATCATTTTCAAAGGATTTGCAAGTTTTCACACTGACACCAAATGATTGTAAATGGAAAAAAATGGAAATAATGCTCAAGAAGTTTAATTTGATGGATTGGTAATGTCCTAGGGCCTTTTCCAATAGTAAAAGTAGATGGACAATTTGGTAGTTGTTTATCAAATCTATTAAACTCAACTTAACACTACTTAAAGAGCCAAGAAATGAATGGACACTCAGATAGTCTTTGATTCAACTAATTAGTTGGTGTACACTTAAATCATTGATTTAGTATAAGAAAACAAAGAATGAATAATAAATCTAAAGAAACAAGGAACTATGATGCTTGTTGATGCAATGCTAAGTGAAAATCTATGAGAGAGTTAGGGCCTTTACCATCAAGAAAGCTAATAGGTGGCATTCTCATCCTCTACTTAACTTGTCTTCATGCAACACATATTGTATGATAATTATGGCTCATCAATAGTACTTTAAACCATAAAATAGGAACAATAATATATAATAAAATATGGACAACAATATGTAGCCAAATATGGCAGCAAGCTCGCATGTAAACTACAAGCATAATAAAATAAAATAACTAGTATGAACAAGATAATTGAAAATACATTAAAACTGAATGTTAAAGGGTATGAATATGAAAGAAACACATATAAATAATGTTGGAAATAATACTGAGAGGGGGGGGGTGAATCAGTATTATCAGATCAATCAATCTTTTTCAATGCTCAAAAACATATACGCTACTTCAATTAAGTGAACCCGCGTGTACACGCTACTGTGTCTAATGAAACTCGCGTATATCCAGAGATCTTATAATTCAGTTAGCTTAATCTTCAGTAAATGCATCAGATCATTATTAAGCATATTAACAGTAAACAGGTGCAGTATAATAGAACAGATCATCACACAAAAGCCACACACATGAATACAAAGATATAAGGTGGAAACCCAATGTGGGTGAAAACCACCTGCTGCAAGTCATCTCAATCTTCTTCTTAATAAGAAAATCCTTTTACAATATTTGTACTGGTGCAGTCTTATACCAGTACGGGAGCTACAACCCCCTTTGCTCTTGTACTAGCCGATCCATTTACTAGTATGCAGGCTACTACCTGCTACAATGCTCCAAAGATCTCCTTTAGCTTTTGTACTAGCTTAGATACTAGTACGTAGGTGCTTGCCTACAATCTTCTCACCTCCAGGTACCACGTTTCATCAATTTTCAGACTGGATACACTGAAGCACAACACATAATCTGTAAGGCCACTTTTCATCCAATTTTCATACTGGACCCATAACTATCATTGAAGCTCAAAACAATCATCAAACTCTGAATCACTGAAACCCTGTTAACAACAGTCACCAGAACACAGAGTAGACACAGAACTCTGTAATAACTATCAGATCCATCTGCAACTTCAAATATTAAGATTTACAATGTATACGCTACTTCGATGAATCAAACCCGCGTGTATACGCGCTTTTATCAAAGCCAAACCGCGTACAGATCTAAAAATAATTTCTCATAACTTGCAGCTGTACCATACATCAGTCATACTCATAACACTTATAGAACAATACATGCGTCAGTATGTAGATCTAGAATAAGCATCATAAAGATAGTTCATTTCAAACCATTTGATCCCGATCTCTCCTTAGATCTAGTTCTCCATCAACCGGTGAGATCTCTCCTTAGCACAGATCAAGCAATGCATCATCAACCCATAACCCTGCATACTGGATCTAATGCTTCATCAGATATTCAAGACATTTCAGATACACTTGCCTAATGATTTCCTTCCCTTTATATAGCCTTAGGCCTTGTTCAATACCAAGAGCCAAAACCATAGAAATCCAATACCATCAACTTCAAAACTAGGGATCAACACGTCCGCCGAGACGCCAAGGTCCAAAACCATAGGCACAACTTCCAAGGAATAATCGCCATGGACCAAAGGTACTTTTCCACATACACGCGCTTTTGCTGAAGCCAACCTGCGTGTACACGCGACTTGGGCTTAACGAACCTGCGTGTATGAACTTTCTCTTCTTCTTATAGTCTGATCATCAATTCCTTGTTGCTGACCTTCTGTACTATGATTTGTCATCAGTGAGGTTTGCCATCAAGGACAACACTTATCTCATAATGCCAACAATCTCCCCCTTTGGACTTGATGGCAAAGCTAACTTGTCACACTTAGAACTATCATCTGATCCCTTTGAGCTGTCCTCCATCAGTCACATCTGATATCTCTTCTGAAGATTCATCATCTAATTCCTTTGAGCTGTCCTCCATCAGTCACATCTGATATCTCTTCTGAAGATTCACCCAGTTATACATAAGTGAGATATTCTTCTATGAGAGGGTTGCCATCAAGTACAACACATGCATCATAATGCCAACAATCTCCCCCTTTGGACTTGATGGCAACAACACCAAATCACTCTCCCCCTTTGACATCAAGGGCAAAGGGTGGACCAAGATATTCTCTTCCTTTGCTGAATCATTCCACTGTCCATACTCCCCCTGAGTACCTGCTGAAATCTCTGAATAGTCTCCCCCTTTGTATATGCCAAGGTGTACCAATCTGTTCATGCTCCCCCTGAGTACATGCTGAATCTCTGTACCGCTGAAGTGTGTTGTACATGCTCTTCTTGACTGTAGGCAAGATCTGCAAAAGATGTTCTTCAAGAAGAACATGACTCTATACATCATAAAGGACCTTCCTATCACTTAGGACTCATACATACATCCATCTCTCAACTAAGTGAGGATATACAAAAATTGACTCATCCACCCAACCAAGTGGGAATACATCAAAATTTTACATATGACAACCAATCACATTGCATCAATCATCCCAGGCATAGTGGGGAAACCAAAATAGGCCGTTACATGACCTTGACACCATGAAAGAGATACCACAAAAGAGATATATGACATAGAGACGAAATAACTAGACCAAGACTTATGAAAGTCACCAGCAGCATCTGATAATCACCATTCAGATCAGCAACCAAGAGATCCTTCTGTTCTCCTTTCGCCTTTGTTCCTCCTGAAATCAACACCAAATGTGAACTAGAACCAAAAGCTTTAAGATAATGCCAACAATGCATCATTGGAAGATTATCTGCTCCCCCTGAACCTGTGCCAGATGATCTCTGTCAGACCTATATCAGACTTTCTGCAACCAACATCTGTCCCTGCTGATTTCCTTCAAATCTCCATATACGCGTCTGTATACACATAAACAAGCGTATATACGCAGATATCCCTTACGCAACAGGCGTACACCATATACGCGACTATCCCCTTGTAAAACGGCGTATGCACGCGGATATCCTTTAAACAACACGCGTACACAAATTTCCATATCAGCAACCTGTAAATGTCCTGTAGAGAATAGGTCATCAACCTATAACAAGGTATGTCTGCATCAATTCATCCCTTTGAACAGAATTCAGAGTCATTCACATTGTATCATGTGTGAAACCACCATAGCCATTTCATCAAGCTCTACATGATCCAAGTATCATTACTTGGGAACATCTGCATCAATTAACATATGTAAGTATAAACCTATCATCATATAGATAAGAACTCATCACCATGTCTTCAATAAAGCAACTTTGAGTAGTCGTCCATGTATCAGCATTATGTATCTTGAGCTCAAGCTCTTCTTGATATCATCAACAGCAACAATCCTTATCCACAAGAGTGCCTGCATCATAACTGTATGATTTTTATGCATATGACAACAGCAGTATATGAGTGACCCATCATCAAGTGAGGAAGATGTATATTCAGGCTTTGTACTTCTTCTTGTCCTTATGAAGATCACCATGTAAGCACCATATATGCATCATCAAAGAATCATCCATAAATCTGATCTGAACATCAACTATGTAACCTCAAGAATCATATGAGAGTTTATCATAGACAACTCACAACATCATATCATAGCAAGATATATCATTTATCCATATAAGAATCATCACCAAGGATTATTAACCATAATGCCAACAATGAATTACTAAAGGCATATGCTCCCCCTCAACCAGTGCCATTTGTTAGATCTGGTCATGCATATATCAGCAGTAAGCATCAAAACATCTTCATCCTCAAGTTAGGATCAAAACACTTCCAGACATAATACAAGTAACAAAACATTTCCACACATCCTCAGCAGACTGTAGCTATTAACCAATAGAGCAAATAATGGACTGAATCATATCAGATCCCTTTTCTGAGCCTGTCCCCACTGCTTTTCTTCAGACTGACATATACGCGACTTTGCAGTGTCTAACTCGCGTATATACGCGACTTCCCTTTAAGGAACTTGCGTATGAGATTCAGGACACTGAAGGTTTACACTTTCAGCTCCCCCTGAGTCTGATATGTCTGTGCTGTGCTGTGTCTCAGTACATTGTGCTGACTGTACTTCCTTCTTCCTCCATATCTTCAAGTGTGATGAGGTTTTCTCCTTTCGGTGTGATGTCCATCCTTTGTTCCTGCATTCCTTTGCTATATGTCCAAGCTTGTTACATGCATAACATCTAACATGTTTCATGTTCCTTCTGTAGCAATCAGCAGCTTTGTGACCATACATATTGCAAGCAAAGCAATATCCATTAAAGTACCTTGATTGAGATGACCTGTCCGCATAATAGTCTTGAACTCTTCTTCTTCTACATCTAGCTGCAACATGTCCAAGATTATGACATACATAACATTCAATATTATTCATAGGAGGAGTAAAAGATTTTCTTTGAAGACTTTCTTTCCTTGGTTGATGATGAGATTGACCTTTCATCTCCTTGTTGATCATTTTGGATTTCTCTTTAGAGTTCCTTGCCTCACCTTGTGAACTAGATTCACCTTCAACAGATTCATGAAAACCAAGACCAGTCTTGATAGCAGGAGACCTTTGACTACTAAGAATATCATCCAAGGCTTTAGTACTATCTTGAAATTTCAAAAGTTTATCCTTTTCTTCTAATTTACCTTTCAAGATATTTACCTCAACTTGAAGTTGTTCCTCCTTTTCTAGACATTGCTTCTTCATGTCTTCTCCATCTTTTCTTCCTTCTTCCATTTGTTGCCTTAGATTGAGTATCTCTTTTTCTTGCTTTTCATACAGATCCTGCTGAATTTGACGAACTCTGAAGGCACATTCCAACTGTGATTTTAAGCTGATGACTTCGTTGTCTTGTTTTTCAATTGCTTGGTGTAGATCTGTATTCTGCTTCTTTGATTCTTCAAGATCTCCTTTTAGTGAGAGGATTGTAGCTTCAAGATTTTCATAGTAGCTGGATCTATCTTTGAGTTTCTTGATGGTTGTGCTTCTTTCGTTGACTTCTTTTCTTAATGATGTCACTTCATGCTGCAATTTTTGACATTGGTCTTCCTTGTCCTTGAGAAGCTTTCTTACCTTGTTTCCTTCTTCTAGTTGGGCCTTTAGTTTGGTAACTTCTTCTTCCCTTTTGTTCAATAGATCTTGTTGATCTTTAACTTTGTCTGCAAACCTTCTAAACATTGCCTCTATTTGACACTTTTCTTGCTCACCCATAAAAGCATGTTCAGTAGTTTCACTATCACTTCCATCACTTTCACAAGGAAATATAGCAGGAACATCAGAGGATAACACATTCATACCTGATAATGATTCTGAATCTAATTCTGAATCTGATTCTGAATCTGAAGAACTTCTTATACCTAATCCCCAATCGACTCTCCCACTGTCATAGTCCTTCTGAGATGTCTTCTTCTTCTTATGAGCTTTCTTCTTAAGCTTCTTTCCCATTGTTCCACGGATCTCCTTCAAGCGATCAAGCTTCTACCAAAGGACCTGCTCTGATACCAATTGTTGGAAATAATACTGAGAGGGGGGGGGTGAATCAGTATTATCAGATCAATCAATCTTTTTCAATGCTCAAAAACATATACGCTACTTCAATTAAGTGAACCCGCGTGTACACGCTACTGTGTCTAATGAAACTCGCGTATATCCAGAGATCTTATAATTCAGTTAGCTTAATCTTCAGTAAATGCATCAGATCATTATTAAGCATATTAACAGTAAACAGGTGCAGTATAATAGAACAGATCATCACACAAAAGCCACACACATGAATACAAAGATATAAGGTGGAAACCCAATGTGGGTGAAAACCACCTGCTGCAAGTCATCTCAATCTTCTTCTTAATAAGAAAATCCTTTTACAATATTTGTACTGGTGCAGTCTTATACCAGTACGGGAGCTACAACCCCCTTTGCTCTTGTACTAGCCGATCCATTTACTAGTATGCAGGCTACTACCTGCTACAATGCTCCAAAGATCTCCTTTAGCTTTTGTACTAGCTTAGATACTAGTACGTAGGTGCTTGCCTACAATCTTCTCACCTCCAGGTACCACGTTTCATCAATTTTCAGACTGGATACACTGAAGCACAACACATAATCTGCAAGGCCACTTTTCATCCAATTTTCATACTGGACCCATAACTATCATTGAAGCTCAAAACAATCATCAAACTCTGAATCACTGAAACCCTGTTAACAACAGTCACCAGAACACAGAGCAGACACAGAACTCTGTAATAACTATCAGATCCATCTGCAACTTCAAATATTAAGATTTACAATGTATACGCTACTTCGATGAATCAAACCCGCGTGTATACGCGCTTTTATCAAAGCCAAACCGCGTACAGATCTAAAAATAATTTCTCATAACTTGCAGCTGTACCATACATCAGTCATACTCATAACACTTATAGAACAATACATGCGTCAGTATGTAGATCTAGAATAAGCATCATAAAGATAGTTCATTTCAAACCATTTGATCCCGATCTCTCCTTAGATCTAGTTCTCCATCAACCGGTGAGATCTCTCCTTAGCACAGATCAAGCAATGCATCATCAACCCATAACCCTGCATACTGGATCTAATGCTTCATCAGATATTCAAGACATTTCAGATACACTTGCCTAATGATTTCCTTCCCTTTATATAGCCTTAGGCCTTGTTCAATACCAAGAGCCAAAACCATAGAAATCCAATACCATCAACTTCAAAACTAGGGATCAACACGTCCGCCGAGACGCCAAGGTCCAAAACCATAGGCACAACTTCCAAGGAATAATCGCCATGGACCAAAGGTACTTTTCCACATACACGCGCTTTTGCTGAAGCCAACCTGCGTGTACACGCGACTTGGGCTTAACGAACCTGCGTGTATGAACTTTCTCTTCTTCTTATAGTCTGATCATCAATTCCTTGTTGCTGACCTTCTGTACTATGATTTGTCATCAGTGAGGTTTGCCATCAAGGACAACACTTATCTCATAATGCCAACAAATAAGATATGTCAACATGTACAAGATGAACAACAATTATAATGGAGTGTACAAGCTTCGGTTGTGTGGGCCCTCCATGCCTTAGCAAGGACACAAAGTGACTACCAAGAATTGAAAATCAAAGGAATATCATATATTATATGAAATAAACTAGAAGCAAGCTTCAAAATTGAAGTCTAAGCTCACAAAATATTTCTTCAATGTTTTGGATTTACAAACTTATGCAGAAAGCACTATTTTCTTGTTTTTATAAGCAAAAATGAAACTAAAAACTTAAAAATCCTCCTTGTTGATTATTATGGCCTATCATGGGATTGTAAATAGATTAAATCAACCTTATTATGGACCCAAATCATGGAGAGAATAAAAAAAATAAGATATGAGCGAAAATTCAAAATTGCCCTGCATTTTTGCTATTAGACTAGGCACATTCACTATGTGTTGATCGAGCACCTCCGGGGTGATTATGCTTGAGCGGATAGGTGTCCGTCTATCTTGGGACACTGTGCGACATAAACCCATGTCTCAAATTTTTCCCAAGTGGCCTACATGTATGAGAACGAATGATCAAATATGACAGTGGTTGTTATTGTAACTTCGTTTTACAATGTAATTATTTCATAAATTTCTAAAAATTAAAAACTAACAACAAAACACCTTAGTGAAGGTATTTATTAGGAAAACTATGACAAAAATGTATCATAAGTAACTTGAAATGGATTTCCTAAGGAAAAATGGAGTAATACACCATAGAAAAATGAAGTCATAATGAAGGATTGATATGCATCTTACAGTGTATTGGTTCCATCACTTCACACTTTGGTCAATCTTCATGCCCAACTTGAAGAAAGCTTTAACACAACATGTGAGAGAGGAGACACCTTTAACTACCAAAGCACACAAGTCATATACAATTTGTGCATAATAGTATGTATTTTGTGTAGGTTTGGCTTGTTTGTTTATCTTGTTTACTTATGTACACCGTACACATGCGATAACTTTATATTACAAAGGCACATTGTTAATACACATTTTTGTGCTTAGTATGTAGATCTTTTGTAGGTGTTTAACTTCCTTGTTCCCCTCATTTATTTATATATATTGAAGTTTGCATGATTAATGTTTGTTTTCATAAGGGAAATGCCACACCTATAGGTACACTGAGAGGTCCTAACCCTATTTGATTTCTTGTCATTTGTCTATTCCTTGAGCCCAAATATTTGTTATTATATTTCAATTAAGTAGGTTGTAATAGAACACACCTAGTTAAGGGGTTTCACCTACCTAGGAGGAAAATTAACCTTGGATTTTTCCTTCCCATTTAACAAACATTTACCATCGAGAAAGCTTATAGGTGGCATTCTCGTCCTCTACTTAACTTGTCTTCATAGGCAACACATATTGTATGATAATTATGACTCATGAATAGTACTTTAAACCATAAAATAGGAACAATAACATATAATAAAATATGGACAACAATATGTAGCCAAATATGGCAGCAAGCTCACATGTAAACTACAAGCATAATAAAATAAAATAACTAGTATGAACAAGATAATTGAAAATACATTAAAATTGAAAGTTAAAGGGTATGAATATGAAAGAAACACATATAAATAAGATATATCAACATGTACAGGATGAACAACAATTATAATAGAGTGTACAAGCTTCGGTTGTGGGGGCCCTCCATGCGTTAGCAAGCACACCAAGTGACTACCAAGAATTGGAAATCAAAGGAATATCATATATTATATGAAATAAACTCGAAGCAAGCTTCAAAATTGAAGTTTAAGCTCACAAAATATTTCTTCAATGTTTTGAAATTACAAACTTATGCAGAAAGCACTATTTTCTTGCTTTTATAAGCAAAAACGAAACTAAAAACTTAAAAATCCTCCTTGCTGATTATTATGGCTTATCATGGATTGTAAATAGATCAAATCAACCTTATTATGGACTCAAATCATGGAGAGAATAAAAAAAATAAAATATGAGCGAAAATACAAAATTGCCCTGCATTTTTGCTATTAAACTAGGCACATTGACTGTGTGTTGATCGAGCACCTCCGGGGTGATTATAATTGAGCGGATAGGTGTCCGTCTATCTTGGGACATTGTGCGACATAAACCCATGTCTCAAATTTTTCCCAAGTGGCCTACATGTATGAGAATGGATGATCAAATATGACAATGGTTGTTATTGTAACTTCGTTTTACAATGTAATTATTTCATATATTTCTAAAAATTAAAAACTAACAACGAAATACCTTAGTGAAGGTATTTATTAGGAAAACTATGACAAAAATGTATCATAAGTAACTTGAAATGGATTTCCTAAGGCAAAATGGAGTAATACACCATAGAAAAATGAATTCATAATGAAGGACTGATATGCATCTTACAGTGTATTGGTTCCATCAATTCACACTTTGGCCAATCTTCATGCCCAACTTGAAGAAAGCTTTAACACAACATGTGAGAGAGGAGACAACTTTAATTACCAAAGCACACAAGTCATATACGATTTGTGCATAATAGTATATATTTTGTGTAGGATTGGCTTGTTTGTTTATCTTGTTTACTTATGTACACTGTACACATGCGATAACTTTATATTACTAAGGCACATTGTTAATACACATTTTTGTGCTTAGTATGTAGATCTTTTGTAGGTGTTTAACTTCCTTGTTCCCCTCATTTATTTATACATATTGAAGTTTGCATAATTAATGTTTGTTTTCATATGGGAAATGCCACACCTATAGGTACACTGAGAGGTCCTAACCCTATTTGATTGCTTGTCATTTGTCTATTCCTTGAGCCCAAATAGTTGTTATTATATATCAATTAAGTAGGTTGTAATAGAACACACCTAGTTAAGGGGTTTCACCTACCTAGGAGGCAAATTAACCTTGCATTTTTCCTTCCCATTTAACAAACATTTACCATCGAGAAAGCTAATAGGTGGCATTCTCGTCCTCTACTTAACTTGTTAATTAACTTGTCTTCATAGGCAACACATATTGTATGATAATTATGGCTCATGAATAGTACTTTAAACCATAAAATAGGAACAATAATATATAATAAAATATGGACAACAATATGTAGCTAAATATGGCAGCAAGTTCACATGTAAACTACAAGCATAATAAAATAAAATAACTAGTATGAACAAGATAATTGAAAATACATTAAAACTGAAAGTTAAAGGGTATGAATATGAAAGAAACACATAAATAAGATATATCAACATGTAAAAGATGAACAACAATTATAATGGAGTGTACAAGCTTTGGTTGTGGGGGCCCTCAATGCCTTAGGAAGCACACCAAGTGACTACCAAGAATTGGAAATCAAAGGAATATAATATATTATATGAAATAAACTCGAAGCAAGCTTCAAAATTGAAGTCTAAGCTCGCGAAATATTTCTTCAATGTTTTGAAATTACAAACTTATGCAGAAAGCACTATATTCTTGCTTTTATAAGCAAAAATGAAACTAGAAACTTAAAAATCCTCCTTGCTGATTATTATGGCTTATCATGGACTTTAAATAGATCAAATCAACCTTATTATGGACTCAAATCATGGAGAGAATAAAAAAAATAAGATATGAGCGAAAATACAAAATTGCCCTGCATTTTTGCTATTAAACTAGACACATTGACTGTGTGTTTATCGAGCACCTTTGGGGTGATTATGATTGAGCGGAAAGGTGTCCGTTTATCTTGGGACATTGTGCGACATAAACCCATGTCTCAAATTTTTCCCAAGTGGCTTACATGTATGAGAACGGATGATCAAATATGATAGTGGTTGTTATTGTAACTTCATTTTACAATGTAATTATTTCATAAATTTCTAAAAATTAAAAACTAACAACGAAATACCTTAGTGAAGGTATTTATTAGGAAAACTATGACAAAAATGTACCATAAGTAACTTGAAATGGATTTCCTAAGGAAAAATGGAGTAATACACCATAGAAAAATGAATTCATAATGAAGGACTGATATGCATTTTATAGTGTATTCGTTCCATCACTTCACACTTTTGTCAATCTTCATGCCCAACTTGAAGAAAGCTTTAACACAACATGTGAGAGAGGAGACAACTTTAATTACCAAAGCACACAAGTCATATATAGTTTGTGCATAATAGTATATATTTTGTGTAGGTTTGGCTTGTTTGTTTATCTTGTTTACTTATGTACAATGTACACATGAGATAAATTTATATTACCAAGGAACATTGTTAATACACATTTTTGTGCTTAGTATGTAGATCTTTTGTAGGTGTTTAACTTCCTTGTTCCCCTCATTTATTTATACATATTGAAGTTTGCATAATTAATGTTTGTTTTCATAAGGGAAATGCCACACCTATAGGTACACTGAGAGGTCCTAACCCTATTTGATTGCTTGTCATTTGTCTATTCCTTGAGCCCAAATAGTCGTTATTATATTTCAATTAAGTAGGTTGTAATAGAACACACCTAGTTAAGGGGTTTCACCTACCTAGGAGGCAAATTAACCTTGGATTTTTCCTTCCCATTTAACAAAAATTTTGGTCTTCTTTGAGTTTGAAAGAGGATTAACTAAACAAAAGTTAATCCTAACTAAAGAAAATCTTGAAGATGGACCCAGTTGGAGGTTCCGAAACGTCGACTACAATACTTAAATTTGTGGATCTTCCTAAATCTATCAATAAATAATAGTTATTATATTTCCCTCTCAGTTGTAAATCTTTGTTTTATTTTAGTAGACCAAGTATATCACATAATAAATTTGATATTTTCCATATTTTCTTGATTTATTTCATTATTTAGTTTTCTCTTCTTACTCCACACATTATATCACATAAAGTAAAACATTCAATAAATTTAATTTATTTTCAATACTTTACTTGCTTTAGTTCATTGTTTGGTTTACTCTTTTTACTCCTCACATCTCACATGATAAAGAAAAAAAATCCTCTAAAACTATTGGTCGAATAAACAAAAATTAAATAATCTAATTTACATAGTGGCATACCTTCTCCGTGTCTTGTTTTCTCCATTTTCCCCAAAACTTATGTGGTGACCCAAACCTACCTGAACTAGTCTTATTAACTTCATTAACTTTCATTTTATAGTGCATTGGTATTTCTTTATAAGCTCATAAGCTATCCTCCTTTACCTAGGGCCTTGAATGTCTTAATGTCTTGGTTTGAGAGTGATCATTGCTCCTTTTCTTTTACAGGATTATATCCCATTCCCTCCTTGGAATAATTTCACACTTACATATTATGGAAAAGTGAATATTTAAACAAAATTTAAGTTGATGGAGGCGGGGGTGAGCTGGCTGAACCCTAGCCATTCGACCCCTCTTTTATCCCTCCCCTGGTTTTCAATATGTCGTGTTTTTCTCTTTGCATGTGCTACCATGGACGATGGTTAGTGGGGGCCTTGTTGTGGGGCATGGGATTGGGTGTGTTGGGGTTTTGTTGTTTGATGTTGTTGTGTAAGCACTGCTCCAGGGTTGTTTTATTAGGATTTAACCACTGCTCGTTCCTTGGTTTCCACTATCTTTGCTTCCAGATGCATTTGTAGTCGTTGGATTTGGGGTTACCGTTGTATGTTATGGGCCTTCCAACCATGATTTTGTTGCCCAATCTCGGGCTTTTCCTTCGCTCCTGGAATGTCTGTGTCCCTTGGGGCTTTATTTCGTGGGCCTTGTGCCCTTTCTTCTAGTGATATCCTATTGGGTCTTGTTGACCAAAATTGTAATGGTTATTTTCCCATTTTTGGGCTCTGTTTGATGCTCCCTTTGGGGTTATCCACCGGGCCTACGTGCCTAGTTTTTTTTTTGTGTGTAAGTCTTGCGGCCTAGTGTTTGTTGTCCCTTGGTTTTTATTTTCTTAATGTAAATCATTGTTCTTTCCATTGCAATGAAGAGGTATGTCAGAGGATTTCCAGGATTTTCTTGCTATTCAAAGTATCTTCCGACGTTGCCATAGTAATGATTGGCTACCCATTGTTGGGTTATATTTGGTGCACCCTACGGGGTTCTTTGATGAGTCCACATGCCCCATTTCTAGTTTTTTTCACAGTTTGGTGGCCTAGGGCTTGTTGTCCCTAGGTTTTCTATATGATTATGAATATCAATCATATGTAGTATGGGGAATATACTGGCACATATGCTATATGTAAACATCTTTTTATTTAAACAATTGAACAATAGTATAAAAAATGATTTCATAAAGAAATTATGTAGTTCAATTTGGTATAGAATATTAACTCCATATCTCATTAAATGAATAATGATTTGTGTAATGATAATATAAAAAACATGAAGCTCTTGGCATAGTTTTTGGGATAATCATTGTGTCAAAGTTTTGGAACTTTTCAAAACTTTGACATAGTGATTATCTAAAAGGATACAATATGTTTAACCATTGTGAAAATTTACATTTCAGAACATGAAGCTCTATAACAACTAACACATATCAACCAACTATAACTAAAATCTACACCAACATTGACTTGATTACAATCTCTAAGAGGGTTACATGAATGATACAATCTCAAGGAATATTAATCAATGCACATCTTTAATGTCTGTCTCTAAAATTACAATGGTGCATATTACCCCTCCTTTTAGTATGGGTACATGCAGTACCTTTTTACATTTTAATGAATAGGGAATATTAGTGACATGAAGTAACCTTCTTGGGTGGGCTAGTTGCATTTTGATTTTTGAGAAGTTTCATGGTTCTCTAGGAACGTCATATATTCTAAGGCATTGATCACACCTCTTGATGTATTGTTGGGGTTATTTGGGCATATGTGATGATCTATGTGGAGGATCATTGAGCATTTTCTCTTTGTCGCCTTATGGGTTGATATGGAGGGACGATTTGCACACATGGCAACCATGGGGGTATCATAATAACTATGGGGTTTTTTTTGACGTGGATAAGTTACTTTGATTGCGTAGCCCTCACTTTGAGCAAGTGTGATGATGTGGATTGATCTTGATGATGTTGCTTGAAGATTTATGAGTTGATTATGAGGGTTGACCTGTACTTACTTGCACTATGATAGTCGTGGCACTTTTGGTGATATGACAAGCCATTTAAATGGTTTGGGGGTGAATTAAAGCATTATAATTTCACGTCGTAGGTCAATTGAGGCTAGTATGACAATGTGAAAAATGACTTAAAGGCATTACTTGAAGCTTTACAAACTAAAATGGAAGGCCAACCCCTTTGATTTGGATGTCACATGGTTGTTAGACAATTTTGGGGCTAATTTATGGCTTGGAAAACTACTCCCCTATTTCATGAAAGTGCTTTAACATGAGAAATAGGCAAATAATTTCTTTTTAGACCCTATTTGGAGGCATCAAAGTATTATTCTGCATGATTTATGGGTCTATTTTACAGGGTTGTACCATTTCTTTATCATTGCAAATTCAAATGAGGACATTGCAACATTAAGGTGAACATTCGACATATTTCGACCATGTTTGGGTGTTGGACCATTACTTATGGAGTTGTTATCATGTACTTGTTCCCATGTTGGATTTTCCTTGAAGATTGATTTGCACTTTTAATGATGGAAGCTGGATATAGTTGACTTGAGGTGCCACTTTATCACAATTGGGGCAACATTGGACCACCTTCTTTCAAGGACTATTAACCATCTACAATAATGTTAGAGCCTTTGGAGGTTGGACATGGTGGTTTGGAACATTATTTTCTCTTCTTTGGTGGAGCACACCCTCGCTTTGAGGGTTTTACTCATCGTTAATTGTATATGTGGCTTGACCACTTTATTTTAATGATGTGTTAATTTACTTGATTCTAGGAGTTAGTTAGATTTAGTTTGCTTAAGCTAGATCTAAGGAATTAAATCAAATTATAGTATTTTGTTGTAAAGGAAGTTAGATCTCGCTCTATAAATAAAGGATATAACTTCATCATTTGTACTCATGGTTGGATTGTGAGAGCACTCCTCTCCTTGGAGCTTAATGGAAATATCTTTATTGGGGCATTTTGTTTTTAAGGGTTTATCTATTTAATGAATGTTCTTGACTTAGAAGTTGTTCTTTCTTGGTTATTTCTTCTACATCATTAAAGGCATTGTTATGATTACTCAAGACTACCACAAAGCTATTAAGGCTTATCCATTTGAAGGGTAACTTTGTCACTTGGAGGGAGGAAATCTAGAGGCCATTCTCACACACTCTCCTTTGTTGGTTTGGGGTAAGTTTTAGTCCTCCTTGCCAGGCCATACTCTAAAGTTCCTTAATGAGGGGTTTTATTATATTTCATGCCATGATCAATTTTGTGGTTGAAGGCTTTCCCCTTGGAGGGATCCCTTCTTGTGAAGCCATGATTTCAAGGTTTTTCTTAATTAATCAGAAATTAATTTAGCTACCAAGTTCTACACTCTTGGCCTAATCCACGAGTATTAATAATCAACCTAAGAGGGTATTCTCCTTGATACATATTGCCACTTGATTCCTCTTGACACCATAGCCATAGTAGGATATTGGAAATGATATTCATATTCCTCCATCACCTTTTTATTTTTATTTTTGAACTCTAAAAATATTAAAAAAGAAAACGTTTCACTAAGGCTACTATTGACATCAACTTGTGCACTTTTAAGAAAGCCTTGGTGATCTTAATAGGGGACCCTCCCTTAAGTCAAAGGAGAGCCAATCTAAATTGAAAGGATAGGTTGCTAAGGTGACAATAGGTGACTTTCTTGAAAAGTTCTCATTGGATTGTGCATTGTGGATTGGGGCTTTTATCACACATGTACAATTTGGTCAATAATAGTGCAAACATGTGGGAAGATGAGGAGACATGGATAAATAAGATGTTGAATAATAATCACCATCAACATTTTGAAGTAATAATGGGTCGAGCTCTCATCCATTTCAAGGTCTGTATGTATCTGCAATGAAGTGCCAAGGTAGTGCGAGAAATTTGAATAAGACAAAAACTTTAGACAATGCCACTTAGTCGCAATGCAAGACAACATAGCTAGGATATGAATTCATTTGCAACATAATGCAATGCTTCCACTCTATAAATAAAGTCATGTGATCATACACAAACAATAAATCATGGGATGAACTCTCGTCAACATTATTCCTCTAGTCTTAGATGTGGTCAATCTCCGAATTTATTTTGAATCACAAGTAAATACAAGCATAACAAGTTAATTTTGGGTGGCCATCATAAGAAGAAACACAATATTATTTGAGTATGTATGTGCTTGGGTGAAGTTGGTTAAAGACCCAAGCTATTGCCTCACTTTTAAAGTGATAATAGTGGCAAGCCCTTCTTACACAATGTATTCATGTGGGTCACTTACCATGCTCCATTACATCATTTTTTAAAGTTATACAATGGTGTAGTTGATTAAGAGCTAATGTTGATGTGCTATTGTGTGTTGGAGTAGTCGATCAAGAACCCATGCTAACACTTTTTTTTGCAGCTAGAAAAATATATAATACTCAAGGTTGTTGACCTTACCTTCATTGATACAATCTCAAGCTGCCCACTTGTAGTTGCATCATTATGTGGTAGAAAAAACCTTAGGCCACTTGAAATAATCCGTTGGAGGTCCAAAATGGGACAAACTTGCACTCCTACTAGATGTCTGTATGTCTCACGCAGTTAACTATTTCCTTACATTTAATAAAGACAAACTTTTAGCTAATAAAATATAGTTTAATGTCATACTCCATGACTAAAAAGTGTTTTAGCCTAGATAGTATCCATAAGGTCAAGATTCCATATTATCATCGTTGATGTTATAGTAATGGGGTCATGTGTTTTCAAGTAGCATCAAATGTTAGTCCTATACATGAGACTAGACACTACCCTCATATGTAGTTTAACCTCACATACTAGCACCTTTTTTTTCCAATGCAAGGAAATACCTACAAAAATCAAGATTACTCGCCTAGCTTTTGTTGATACAACTTCAAGACCTTGACATGTAGCTTCTATCATCATGTGCAACCATCATGTATAAGCAAAACTTGGTCACCATCACCAGAAATAAATTATTAATAATTTATAAAAGTAAAATTTCGTTCATATCATATACCTTTTAGATCTTAAATAATTAATTAACTTATTTTCTTACCTTAAAAAAAAGATAAAATTTTAGTGAAACAAAAATACTTTTAAATTATATTCTAGTTTGAAATATACAATTTCAACCCATCATTACTATTCACTAAACATCCCATACCTGGTTTGATTATCACTAAAGTTATTCAAAAAGACCTAACTTTGATCCATACATAAATTGAATACCAAAAACTAGTTGCAATTGAAACTCATGCCATGAAAAAATCATGAAATAGATGAAATTTAATATATTAATTTGGTTGCAACGATACATAAATATTTCTTTTTACCAAACGTGCTCCTTTGTGATTTTATATAGCATGAAAGGAACAAATGTGTCCGTCCGTGGTCACAAGAATATCATGTAAGTGATCTTCGTCGATTAACTGATTCACTGGATTAGACTTTTGAGCTGTATGCAGACAATACATGATTAGCTGATCGGGGATCAGAATTTCCCATATCTGTAGGAAAGGTCGAATTGTGAGAGCACAAGCACAAGCCAGAGAGTGAGCGGTAACTGGGAGATTCGAGTTTTGTCATCTCTCAACGGCTAGGTTGTTGGAAGGTGCTGTTTTTGAGTAAGCGAGGAATGAAGCCGAAGAAGCGAAGTGCAGGTGCAGCTAAAGGCTCAGGGAAGAAGGATCCCAAGGATTTGAAACCCGTTCAGAAGTAAGTGTTCTCTTGCTGGAAGTGGCAGCATACACAGTAAATATATACATTTATATATTAAATTTGCATATGTGTGTGGGGTCAATTTGCAGGGAGAGAGTACTAAGAGTGAAGAAGAACGAAGATAAGCAGACAGGCAAAGGGAAAGGCAAAATCAAGGGCAAAGGCAAAGGCAATGACAAAAGCAAAGGCAATGACAAAAGCAAAGGCAAAGGCAGGCAGAAGCAGCAGCATAAAGAGAGAGAGAAGAAAACCAAAACGGAAAAGGACCCCAACCTACCCAAGAAGCCAGCCACTGCCTTCTTCTATTATATGTGTGTATTCATTTTCTCTTTCACTGCCCTCTTACAGATTTCTATTCCCTTTGAATTCTTACTTTATGTTAGTCTTTGTTGCATGAATTCATATTAGCGTAGTAAAGGCTGAGGGTGCTTCTAATTGGGTCATGCAAACTAGTTCTGTTGCATTTACTGGCTTATTGAACTGAGTTTGACCTAGGGCTACTAGATTGATCGTATAATATATAATGTAATAAGCCTTTATTGTGCTGCATATACAGTAGAAAATATGAGTTAGGGCCCTTCGCAGTCATTAGCAAGTTGAACTAATGGCATCTGCGAGGGGTCTCTGCCTTCCCTTAGTCCAGGTTTTTGCTAAGATAAATTTGCCCAATTCAACAGGCACCCTATCATTGATGTTTTTCGCTAATATCGTCAGGTGGTGTGTATTGGAATGTGACCTCATCAGTGACTTCCTGTAACTACAGTTTTCGTATTGCTTGAGTCTTTATGCCCTCTCATTCCACAAGAGGCATGTACAACCAAAATACAAGCATGTAGGAAAACTTAGCAATCAACCATGTAGGGGGCAGTATGTCCCTCCTTAAAACTGCATTAGGTACCTTAGCCATTCTTGAAAATTATGGTTAATCAAAGAGATCCAGCAAACAGCTTTCTGTCAGCAACTTTCTAATGAAATGCCTGACTATTAGATGCTGTAAAGCAATCATATTATCAACGCTATCCATGCACTGTTGAAAGTGTTCTTAGGAAGATATTGTGGCAATTTTCTACTCCGTGCTTCCCTGCACTTCTCGAGCACCACGGTTCAGAAGCTTTTTTCAGACTGATTTGCCGCCTTCCTCACCCTCTCAGCATCCCTTCCTTTTACCATTATTTTTTGAGTAAATTATTTTGTTGGTGATGTTTTCAGTCATTGTTCTGCCAATTTATGTACCTTGAAACTTAATTGCACTCATAATTTATATCATTATCAGAGTTGGAAAATGTACATCTGCAGACATACCCTCTGAAGGTATATAGGCTTTAGACTTGTGTTATTCGACTTACTGATAATTATTAATCTGTTCATTTCAGTAGCCTTTGCAATATCTAAACCAACGAAACAATCTACTTTTATCTTTGGCAGCTCACATGTATCATTTATATTTATAAAGCTACAAGTAATTTGACATATTTAATCGAATGATTCCAATATGTGCACATTGCTTATAAAAGTATAAACTTTTGACATGATTACTTGAATAATTCCTGTGATTTGTTTTATTGATATATATTTTTGAAATTTTAATATTTATTTCTTTTCCCTGTCCTCTCTTCCTCTGGAACTTTTGGGGTACCTTCCAGAGGTTTCTGAAACCCGTTCCCATATCCCCTGGAAATTGGGGGGTACCTTCTATTTGTTCCCAAACCCATCCCTAATACACCTGTAACCCCATCCCCAAAACTGGGTGGAATATAGAAGATCCATATGCATCGTTTGTTTTCAGGGCTTTCCTATGTTCAGCTTCCACTTCCTTGGCCTTATTTGGTGCTCTTCTTCCTTGTTGTGTGAGCATATTTAAGCATATAACTTGTACGCTATTTATTTATTTTATTTCTTTTGTTATTATTATATTAGTTTGATAATATGGGGCATTACATATTTGGTTATAGATATTTTCTTTCGGTCATGTTCTTTTGCAAGGATAGCATCCCTCATCTTCTTTAGCATGGTCTCTATTCTGTCATACACCTCTGCCAAGTAAGGTTTGTTTGTGTCAAAGTAACAGCGTTAAGAGCCTATTCCTTAGGGACCCCACTCTTGTGAGCTGAAAACCATTATGAACCCAAGTACTGCACTAGCAGTGAGCTAATAGCAGGATTAGAATAAAAATAACAGAGTTTCTGCAATAACAGCTGTAGATTCAGCAATAACAGCTATAATTTTTGCAATAACAGCAGTAAAATAAGAAAGGCTGATTATGAAGTTTTAACTATCAGTGGGTCCAACACTCTGAGCAATGACTAATAAATAGAGATTTCGGTTCAGAAAATCCTAAAAAGATAAGGCAGATTGGTGACCATAATTAAATAATCTAAACTGTAACCAAAAATCTGATATGATGCTGATATCAATTGGGATTCCATCGATATGAGCCAACCCGGAATTGTGCTTTTATAACTGAAATCTGAAAATCCTGAAACTAGATCTAAAACCTGAAAATAAAGCAAACTCAAAATTTTAAGCTAACAAGGTGTTACCTGCGAGGCCCACACTTAAAGATATCCAAAGTCCCCAAACCACACGCAACCCTAGAGGCAATTAGGAAGGTTGCCCACTGGTTCCACAGCAACCCTTCCTCTAACTCTAGGTTGTCTCTCCTCCAGCACAAGGAGGGAAACCCTAGAAAAAGGTGTCTGATATTCTTTAGGATTTTTAAGGGATGGTGGATTTTTTTTTTACTATTTAGTGACTAGGCTGACCCTAGGCCGGGGCCAGCCTGTTTATTGGATGGAAGAAGAATGATCAGCCCACATTGGGATGCTATCACCAAGATTGTGCGACACTTGGTCAAGCCTGGATGCCCCTTGGGATAGTTTAATTCACCCAAACTGGCTTCCATCTTCAGCCCCTCCCCATGAGGTTTGAACTCAAGACTTGGTGGGGAGTAAACCCCACTCAAACCAATTGATAAGAGTCAGGACTAGTGCCTATCCAATGGGTGATGGAGTTAGGATTAACAATCAAAAGGGTTTGAACTTGTACAAAAGAAGGTGTAGCTAGTCTGTTACAAGCATGCTCTAACTAACCACATGTTGATTTTTAAGGTGCAATTAAGGCAATTACAATTTTCTACCAGATAATTACTTCTAATGACACAATTATATATTTAGGTCATTCTAGATAATTAAGCAATTACACTTCAGAAAATTTCAACCATAAAAATAGTAGGGCAATAGAGATCATAGTAAAAATAAAGATGCACAACAGACTAAAAAATTTATCCTGGGAAAACCCAAACCAGGGAAAAACCCAGCAATCTTTTCTTAGGAGAAATTGTCCAATTCAATCAAATGTACATCTGAATTTTCCAGTCAAAACATAGTCAAATTGACCACACCACTTTCCAAGTCAAACCTGGTCAAAGGAGAGAGAAAATTCAGACTTCTGTTCAGCTAGTCAAATCTGGTCAACAGGCTGAAGTTTAGCCTCTGCTGCTCATGGTCAACTGTGGTCAAAGAGTCTGAATTTGGTCAAACTGCAACAATTGACTTGCGGTCAATGCTAGTCAAACAGGTTTGGTCAACGTCGAGATTTCTGCCCAGAGATTTTGTCAACGGCCAGTCAAAGATGCCCAGAATATTTGGTCCAATAACCAGTCAAAAGATTCCAAGTCAAACAGCCCAGAAAATGCCAAAGTCAACACTGGTCAATGAGTCAAACTTCACTTCAGATTTCGGTTGTCAACCTCAGATTTCCTCTGATCCTTTGCATGTGTGAACAGATAACTAATTGCTCGTGTGTGATTCGAATTGATGCCAAATGAGGAGGTCAAAATGTCAATATATATGTGTTCAATCATGTGGGTTTTGACCAAGGGTCAAACCCCTTCAACTAGTGGGGCCAACCTGACAGTTTTGGAGCCTACATGAACAATGAAATAATAATTTGTTTTCCCAGTCAAAAGATTCCAAGTCAAACAGCCCAGAAAATGCCAAAGTCAATGCTGGTCAATGAGTCAAACTTCACTTGAGATTTCGGTGGTCAACCTCAGATTTCCTCTGATCCTTTGCATGTGTGAACGGATAACTAATTGCTCGTGTGTGATTCGAATTGATGCCAAGTGAGGAGGTCAAAATGTCAATATATATGTGTTCAATCATGTGGGTTTTGACCAAGGGTCAAACCCCTTCAACTAGTGGGGCCAACCTGACAGTTTTGGAGCCTACATGAACAATGAAATAATAATTTGTTTTCCTTTGACTTTGTTGACTTAAATACCGACCATAGCAACAAAATATCAACATCACATAGATTCTCTTCAATATGCAGTGAATTAAAGGAGAGCTCTACAAAGATGCTTCTCATAACTAGTAGAAAATCAACCAAGTAATAACATGCAACCATGAATAATTAAAGGACATCCACATATGAAACCCTAAATGAAGTAGACGAGTAGAAAGCCTTGTATATATTTGAACAACCAATAAGACATATTCTTTAATTAGATTTCACCATCATATTAAAAGAGCCTAAATGTGCTATGCTTAACCTTCAAAATTTAGTTAGGGCAGCCCTCAAAATAGAGCGAACAGCCCCAACCAAGACATTATAGCGGCAAATATCCTTTCAATAACTCCAATGATTATAGCAAGGACGGTTTTGCTCTGATACCACGTGTAAGGAACCATCTTGAGGTCCTCAAACCATAAATAAAATTCCCACATAATTTCATAGCAAAAAAATAGCATATTTACAACACAATATTTTTTTGACAACAGCATATGAAAAAAATGTAACAAAATTGATTTATAACAATTTGCATAATTTAAACAATGACAAGAAGAATATACTTGGTTACGATGGCTTAGTTACGATGCTCTTGCTAGGATCGACTGACTGAAAATGCTACCCTGCCAACTAGGTAGTCTATCTGACTTCCTAGCCCAAGGAACCTCCACAGGTTCCCTAGCCCTTCGAGCCCAAGTCCTACCGCAATCGTAGTGTGTTCGAAATTGATCCCCCACTCTTTGCCCCACTCCAAATTCTTCCTCCAAGTTATCTTGCTCAACCTCCCGTAAGAATCTCCAAAATCCCCATCCTCCTTCCTCCAAGCTCTCTGTGAAAACAAATATAATGACGGCCCTGTTACCGCTCAAACTAACAGGGGACATAAAGGGATTCCTAAAGGGAAACTGCTAGATCAAAGGATAACGATTGAGGCTTAGCCCACTGTCACATCAACTAAGACTCCCTACTCTTTACGGACTTTCACCGATGGGAGGAGACCCGGTATATACAAAAGGTCACTTTACAAGGATAAATCAACCAATGGATGTGAAGTGACCCTTATAATCCTTTTCCTTGAAGGGGTTTCAAGGATATAAATTTCTTTCTTGTCAAGCAAGGTACGAAGATTTCTAGGAGGAGATGAGGACTTGAGGGTTAGGTTTAGAGGAATATGCCTTATGAAGGAGTTTCCCAATCCTAAAATCCTTATTAAACTTGACTTCCTGAATGATTCTTGAAGATTTGACTTTTCAGAGGTGCGGGACCACACGGGACCAAGTGGACCCAACCAAGGTTAGGGGGAGGAATTTAGCAACCAATGGTGTTCTTAGCTTAGACAAGCAGGGGAAAGGATCAAAGCAAGAATTTTCACTTAAAGGTGTCAAATTGATCCTATGAGGCACTAGCCTTGGGGATGCTAGGGAAAAGTTTGATCTCGGAGCTAGGGCTTGGGTTATCTCACAACCCCACCATCAGAATGGCTTAAAAATTGGAGGAGGTCTTGAGGACACACCAACATAGGAGAGGCTAGGAGATCGAACTTTTTGGAAGACTACTTAGTCGGGAAAGTGATGCCCTAGGTGATCCAACTTGGCTAGACCTAGAAGAAGGTGAAAAAGAGTTTATTTTTGAGTGACCATCTTTTGGTAGATTAGTGCCTTAGTCTCGAGAGAATGGAGTCTAGGATAAATATGAATGAGGACCTTGTTTCTTAGTCAAGGAGACCTTAAGACTACTTCGTTTGCCTTCTAGGGCAAGGGGAAGTAATGTTACAACTTTATACTTCGACTTGCAAAAGGTGATGGCTTGTCAAGATAAATTCGTTGATAGAGTTATCCCTAGGAAATTTCATTCAAAATTAGATGGCCCATACATTGAGTGATGCTATATAGAGACAAAATTCCACAATTTAAGCAGTAAATGCATGCAACAATTAGCCCTAAAAATAGCAAAATTCCCAATCCAATGTATATGACAAAGTAAAATAAGAATAACATTAAAAGCATGTATTCACATGTAATAGAACATATTCAACCATCCACAATTTGACAATAGAGAAGCTCCAAGATAAGATAAACCAAATCCAAACATCAAAATTCATCTATAAAGCTCCAATTCATCCTCCAAGAAAAAGTGCAAAATACTTAAGAGAGAAAGGAGATCCAATCCAAAGTGATGATGAGAAAATGAACTCATCTCACTTGTATTTATACACTAATGAGGAGTTCGAATTAGTCTCCTTGGCCTACATAAGCCCCAAAAATAAAATAATATGCTAATATTCTAACTTTTGGTGACAAGCCCACCAAACTAGCTCACAAATGAAAGAATATGTCTCTTAAGAGGTCAAATATTAGCTTTTGCCCATATGCTAAATGCGTTAGTCTTGACCATATTTTGGATTTTGTGGTACATTTCCTTGTTGGATGTGGCCAAATATGCTTTTATCTTTCTTTTTAGCTGCGTCAACCTCCGGGGCATCATTCCAGGCCCCACCCAAGGTGTGGGCAAGGGGAGGGGGTGAACCAACCCTATGTGGACCCATTGGAGGAATGTGGACCAAGGTGGAAGAAATGATGAATGGGGTAATAATGAGTGGAAAGGAAGTAATATAAGTGGATAAGGGAGCGGGACCATGCAACCAAAATCAAGGTTTCCTGTGAAATACCATCCTTGAAGCCAAATAGTTAGTAAAAGAAATCTCACGGGACTAGAATCCAAGGTTAATATCCAAAAGGGGTCTAGGGGACAGGAGCACAGACCTAGCCCATTCTTTCCGCCGAATCCCCCCATTAATCCATGCCTAGAAGTGTCCATGATAAGCAAACTACAATACTCAATTACCAAATGACAAGGCATACCTTTAGGTTTGGGAGGCCCACCTTCAAACATACGATCATGGTAGATGGGCGAGGGACCACATGGCTAGCTCAGGTGGCACGATGAGCTAGTTGGTGGCTGCAAGGGGCTGCCCGCTGAGGACCATCTTAGAGAAAAAAATTCTCCTAGGGATATCACCCACAAAATGGTGGGTAACATCTGGCTCCAACCGGGATGTGATCTCTCGAAGAAGAGGGCGAAGCTACTCGAACAGGAAGTCATGAGAACTCCGACGATCTCTTGGTTACCGTAGACTTGGCTCTTGCACATATGATAGATGAAAAAAACATGGGGCAGCATGCTTTCGCGGCCTCTCATGATCGCACATGCTATATTTTAGGCCATAGAATCAACAAAAAATAAAATATGCAAATATGCATCTATCTATCATGAGAAATATCATATGATGTTAGTTCTAATGCAAAATCAACATGTAATGCGTCCTACTCTAACATGCATATGATGAAGCTATTATTAAGTGTAATCATAAAGCCAATGCAACCAACATATCATCAAGTCAATATAAATATGCATGCCTATATGATTACTCGTGCAACAAATCCCAAAGCGAATGCAAACCCAAACAAATGGAGGATGTTGTGGGCAGGAGGTGGGAAAATATGATGCCCACACATGGATGATTATGTGAGAAGAGCTAAGAAAAGGATGTAATCTATAGTCCATGAGATCTTCTCTTGTAACCAAAATATAGAGATGTCAACAACCAAGCTCTTAAAATTTTGATGGATGGCAATCTCTGGCATATCACTTCCACCATTGCCCTTATTATTCACGTCGTGGCTTGTGGCCTTTATCGGGTTATGATTGTGAGAAAAGCTAAGCCCTAGCTCTGAGATCAAACTTTGCCCTAGCATCCCCAAGGTTAGTGCCTCATAGGGTCAATTCAACAACTTTAAGTGAAAATTCTTTCTTTGATCCTTTCCCCACCTTGTCTAGGGTAAGAACATCATTGGTTACCATACCTTTTTCTCCTACCCTAGACTGGGTCCACTTGGTCCCGTGTGGTCCCGTTCCCTAAAGAGATAATTCTTCAAGAACCATGTGGGATACCAATTTCAATAAGGATTTTAGGGATTGAGATGCTCTTTCATGAATCACATCGCCTAAACCTAAACCTCAAATCTTCTAATCCCTTTCCTAGAAGTTATTGTACCTTGCTTAGAAAGCAAACAAGCTCTATCCTTCAACCTCTTCTTGAAAGGAAATTATTTGGGTCACTCCCCATCCATTCATTGATTTATCCTTCATCGGTGACTCCATAATATACCGGGTCTCCTCCCATCGGTGAAAGTCCGTAAATAGAAGGGAGCCTTAGCTGAGGTGATAGTGGGCTAAGTCTCCATTTGTTGCCCTTGGTCTAGCATTTTCCCTTTAGAGATCCCCCTTAGGTCCCATGCTAGTTTGAGCGGTAACAGGCCCCTCTTCCCAAACTTCCTTCTACTTATGTCTCCCCCGAGTAAATGCCACCCACTCGTTTATGTCATCAACTCTCCCCATATACTTGAATTAATTCAAGGGAACCATGTTAGGGCCTTGAAGAGATAAGTAATAAAATATTAATAGTTAATCATGTCCGTGAACTTTATGGATTCACAAGAACCCTATCAATTAAATATTAAATAATCATGTTAAAATGTAATTTATTAATAATAGGTCAAGCTTATGTTAGTTTTCTTGCGAACCTAGCACTCGGTATTTAATTCTTATCATAAAACTTACTGAATAAACACACAACTAGGTTCCTAACAAATTTAGCGAAAACAAATATAACGATCTCAATCACAATGGCACAAACAGAGTTCTGCGCAACAAGTTTTTCATTAAAAATCCAAACTTACATCGACTCTTGTCCTGGGATAATGGCCCACCTGAGAAAATACATAATACAGTTAACCTGGATCTAATCTAGCAAATCTACCCTAGATTGATGCTCGATCTTCTTTGCAAATCTAGATCTCCAACTTCTCTGCACACCCTCAAACTCAACACACTGCTCATTGAGATGCCGCTCCCAATCTTGTGCTGCTGTAGCGTTTATATCTCTTCTCCTTTGCCTTGCTTTTATAACTTTACATTGAGCTAAATCCCTAACCCTAGCCCTAATCTCAAAGTGATTAACGACTGAGATTAGATCTCGTCTCACTTGACATCAACGACTAAGATTAAAACTCACTCACTAAAGTAAATAACTAAGTTGCACGAAACGGGGAAACGGGTACGAGTTTCCGAAACGGGAAGCGATACGAAATGCGACCTCCCCAAATTTTGGAAACGGGGAAACGCGAATATATATATATATATATATATATATATATTGAAAATATATATTTTTCAATATATATATATATATATATATATATATATATATATATATTGAAAAATATATATTTTCAATATATATATATATATATATATATATGTGCAATCATAAAGCATAAATGATACATTATAATCTATTACACTTAAACATTAAGATTTAATTTACATCGCATTTACTCATGAATGATCACATAATGAAAATAAAAATATCGGAATATCCAAAAGCAACCTTTATTATATATCCAAATCTCAAAATCAGCCTTTATTTATATTAGTATATGACGCTGCAAGTACAATAAAGACTATAAGGCTGCAAGAGAGAGATCCAAATCAGGATTTTCTGCATCCACATCCCATTCTTTAGAAGGATCACTGTTGTATTGGGAGTCTCCTCCTACATAGTCGAACGACCTTAGTGCTCTTGATTAAATACACGTGTCATACCCTAGTGCCCTACATGATCTTGATTATTGGGAGTTTCCCCTGCATAGAGGGCTTGGTTCTCTTGAATAAATACAAGTTCCATACCCTAGTACATGATAAAATCCAATGGAAACATTGCAATCCCTCCAATCCTGAAATCCTGAAAAACAAATAAGTCTGCTGGATTTTGAGTGAGATCTAAAATTCTACTTTCTCCATATGAAATCCAATGAGGGCGAAACCACTCTCAAACATCCTGAGTCATTTCATGGTAATGTTAAAAGTTTAAGTAAAAGGATGAAAACGAAAAATAAAGGAGAATATCACTTTTACTTTAAGAATTTAACATTACCATGAACTGCATATCCCTCAAACTTCCTGATGAACTGCATATCAACACTAGGGCAAAAATTCACTTTTATAACTTTAGACACGCATCTTGAAGCAACAAGAAGTCACTAACATACCCTAAAAGTAAATTAAAAAAATTTAAAAAAAACACAAGTTAATGAGGAAACGTGGGTCGTACGGCCCTGAAACGCGTTTCTGGCCGTACTGGCCATGATTCTGTTTCGAGAAACATGGCAGTACGGCCGGGAACGCGTTTCAGGGCTGTACCAAACACATTTCCGCGTTTCGTACCCGTTTCCGTACGGAAACGAACCTCTATACCACGTTTCCTGCAACATAGGTAAATAACTTTAATTTTACTAAGTTTCTGTTAGTTGAATAAGTCAACATATTAATATCTATTTTTTCCCAAGTTAAACTTAGGCTAAGTTACATTGACAACTTGCTCACACTAGAGCAAGTGTTCTAAGGTGTTGAAAATCTAGTGATGGAATGACTAGAATAGTTTTTCACAATTGATAACTACTTCTGTTGATATAAATTGTTCCTTCTTTATACTTTAGTCAACAAGAAACTATATGTGAAAAACTTCAACCATTATTTTTTCAACAAGAGCAGTAAGTAGAGATCATAGTAGACAATGAACAAAATACAATAAGCAAGAGACAAGAGACACCAAGATTAGGCTCACAACTAGGGCAAAACTCACATGGGGAAAACCCAAAATTCTTTCCCTATGAGAGAGAGATTTTGTCCATCAAAGCACATCAAAATGTTCCAACAAAATCAAGATAATTAACAATGCAATTCCCAATCAAAGTCTCCTCATAGAAGGAGAGATAAACCACTTCTATCCAATAATTAAGGTCTGCATAAGGAGGCCTAAACTCAAGCTTGAAGTCACTGTAATGGTAGGTTGAAATCCTCATTGAAGTTACCACAAAATCTGCCAACGATCTTGTCAAGAATTCAGTCCTAACACCCTTGGTCGGCCTTAACACCCTCGGTCAATCTGCAGGGGTATGTCACATAAAGGAGCGAGCTTCGCTGTAGCTTCGGCCTTAGAACAAAAATCAAAATGATCCCAAAATCTTCCCCAAGTCATTGTAGTCAACGAACTTTTTAAGGAGATCAAACCTTAGTCAAAACGAGCCCTATTTATCTTCTTCGCATGTGTGAATATCCCTGTAATAGAAGGCCGTCTTTATTTTGTAATTGTGGACCGAATTGTTGTGTTGAAGGTATGTAAAATGAATGCCATATTAATAGATGTCATGTGAAGGCTTAATCAGCCCTAATGAGCCGACTTGATGACCTTTCAAGGAGCCAACTTGAAGGGCTTGATTGAGCCAACTTGAGGTGATCAATAATTAAATTCTCCTTTGTGTAATCAATGAAAAATGTTGACCGAAGCTACAATATATTTCAACACTCCCTTCTTAGATAGGGAGGTAGTTTTTCATTCTCTCTCAAAATAAATCTTCCTGACTAGTCTATAGGTCTCACGGCCCACAACCCAAAGGAAGAGAACACAATCCAAGTTACTCTTGCTCTCAAACTCATCATAAGGAAAGATACATAGCATCCATCTCAAAACATCTCCTCGACCATGAGGTCTCATGGCACATAGCCTAAGGGAGGAACCCATCAATACATCTTTTGGACACCAATGTCTCTCGGCACACAGGCTGCAGGAGGTATCCATCAATACATCTCCTAGACAACAATGTTTCTCGGCACACAGGCTACAGGAGGAATCCATCAATACATCTCTCAGACAACAAAGTCTCTCGACACACAGCCTATAGGAGGAATCATCAATACATCTCTTGGACAATAATGTCTCTCGACACACAACCTATAGGAGGAATCATCAATACATCTCCCAAACAACAATGTCTCTCGGCACACAACCTACATAAGGAATCATCAATACATCTCCTAGACAACAATGTCTCTCGGCACATAGCCTATAGGAGGAATCCATCTTCCAGACCACAATGTCTCTTGGCACACAGCCTACGAGACATGGTTTATCCATGATGCTATGTAGTTAGTGCTCCCTCTCCAAGGGGATTTTCATTCATTCCAGTTTCTTCACATAAACCTCAACAACCAGTTCATCATCAGAATTGTAGCCATGGTGGATCACAACAACATTCAATCGTTCATTTAGCTTCAACCAGGGCTTCTCTCAGAAGCAAACATCAACAACTATTAGCAGACAATAGTAGACCTTAGCAGTGGCTTCTCACAGAAGCAATCATCGATAACCATAATATAGTCCTATAGACAATATGTGGCTTCTCACAGAAACAAGCATCAACAACCATAGTAGAATCCAACAAACCATAATCAAATCTAACAGATAACAATAGATTTCAACAAATAGATCAACGAACCAATCAATGAATCAACATCAAAATCTTGCAACTTCTTCCAATCATTCATAAGAGATATATTGATGGACCTGCAGTCCATTGTGCCAAGGATATTACCAAGTTCATGCCTCAAAAAACAACTCCCTCTTACATTCAATTAGGCTAATCTTGTCTGCTCCCTCCGAGTACAAAGCCTATTATGAGTCTTCTTTTTGTCATATTTTTCTTTTGTCATTTCCAATGATTTGTCACACTTTGGCAGTCTTCATTATGCACCCGCAATCCTCTCAAGGAGGCTATGAAGAACAAGAGAAACGAAGCAAGCCAAGAGACTCATAATGAAATAATCAATAGAAACAATCAAGATAATACTTATCTTTTAAGAGTGTGTTAGCTCCCTCTTGATCTTAGCCTTCTCAAATTGAGTCAATTTCATCACAACATCAAGGAGTCCATACTATGATCAAAGAGTTCACGTCATCAAGGAATCCACAACATCATTAAGGAGTTCTTATCATCAACAAAGTGTTTGTAGAGTGCAAGTCATTGGGGAGTTTATATCATCATCATCATCATCATCTTCAAGGAGTCAAGGAGTCATCATCATTAGGGAGTCAACATTATCATCGAGTCCCTATCTTCATCATCATCAAGTAGTTTTGTTCATATCACCAAAGAGTCCACACAAGTAGTACATATCATCTTATATTATCCATGTTAATATCATCATCAAGGATTCTAGTCCAATACATCATCATCATCAATATCATCAGCCCATGTCATCAATGAGTCCATATTATCATCATCAACATCATCAATGGGTTAATGTCATCAATGTGTCCACATTATCATCATCAATATCATCAGCGAGCCCATGTCATCAATGAGTCCATATTATCATCATCAATATCATCAAATGGGTTAATGTCATCAATGTGTCCACATTATCATCATCAATATCATCAGTGAGTCCATATCATTAATGAGTCCATATTATCATCATCAACATCATCAATGAGTCTCATCATCATCATCTAGATCATCATCATCATCATCAAAGAGTAAGCATCAAGGAGTTCAGATCACCATCAAGGAATCACATTATGAGTCATACATCATAGTCAACAAGGAGTACTTATCATCATTAATAAGGAGTACACATTGTCAACATCATAGGGTGTGCATCATACATCATTAAAGAGTCAACATCAACATCCTCAAGGAGTCCAAATCATCATCCACATTATCAACATCAAAGAGTTCACATATCCATATCATCAAGAAGTCTATATCATTAACGAGGAATAAGGGTTTAGTTTATTAGACTTGGATTTTCTTCTCCAAACCCAACCTAGGGTTTTAGAAATCATAGATAGTTAGTGTTAATTGAAACAACAAAATAAACACAAGATACTTATCTTTTGAGCTTCCTCTTAATCTTTAGTCCTTTTACATTCACCCTGCAAATCAACTTTAACAACAAGATGTCAAATCTTATTAAGTAGAAGCAATCAGGTCCAGGGTTGGATTCATAAGCCCTAAGCTTTCTTCTCCAAACCCCACCCAGGGTTTACAAAACAATCCAATGTCAGTAATAATTAAAACAATGAATGAGATACAAGATACTTATCTTTTTTTGATCAGGACAAGTCCCTCTTGAATCCAACCTTAGAACTTCTTTTCAAGTAATTTAGATAGCTAGAATGAGTGTTTAGATTCATATTCACTTCTTCTATGCCTCCTCTTTGAAGATGGATCATCTAGATCAACAACAGATGCATGATGTCTTCTACTTCTTTTACGATCATCATCCCTTTCATAGTCATCTCTTCGATTCCTTCGAGGACATTGAGTTTGATAATGACCATAAGCTTGACAATGAAAGCATTGAATATTGGACAAATCTCTTTTATCCCTTCTATCTCTTCCATCTCTTCTATCTCTTTCATCTCTTCTATCTTTGATTCTTTTCTATCTGGAGAGGGAGGAGGAGGCCTTCTATGAGAAGTAGAGTCCTTCCTTGAAGTAGATCTAGGTCCTTGTCTTTTACCAACACTTTGGGATTTGCCAAAATTTGATTTCTTCTTCTTGTTTCCCTTAGCATGAGCTGCAAATGCTTCTATACTTGGATCTTCAATTTCTCCTCTAGAATAGAGTCTTGACTCTTATTGAATGCATGCTGCCCATAACTTGTCAATGGTTGGATCATTCTCTCTTGCGCTAATGCATAATGCAAATGAGTCCCAAGATCTAGGGAGACCACCCAAAGCAATAACTACCAGTTCTTTATCAAATACTTCTTCATCAATGGCTTTGAGTTGGTCTCTAATTTGAGATATCTTGACAAATATGATGCCACTGTTTCATTCTTTGTCATCTTGATGTTACGAAGCTAACCTCGTAAATTGATAGATTGATTCACATTATTGATGGTATATAATCCAATGATGGCATCGTACATAGCTTTAGCAGATTTATGTTCGGCAATATAGGGAATCAAATGATCCCTAACATAATCCAATAGAATACTTTTGCCAAAATATCGTCTTCATGATACTTCTCCTTTCCTGCTTGATCAGATGGTTCAGTAACTTTCCCTGTGACAATTCCCAAGGCTTTGTTCCTTTCAAGAATGATCTCAAATCTTGCTTTCCATGCCTTGTAGTTTGCGGCTCCTTCAAGCTTACTTTTAGTCTTCATGAATGTAATGTTCCTACGTAGGAATACAAGTGAATACAAGCACACAATCAATTCAGCAAACAAAAAACCGAAATAGACACTAAGGACCCATGGAAATGTCGGAAATAAGGAGCTGCTAAGCCATTTTATTACTTTTCCAAGAGAAAAATACAATAGTAAATAGAATGGTGCACCTGGGCTTGTCTCAATGGACAAGCATGACCAAACCCAGGTGAGCAATAGCTGAACTGAAGGTTGCTACAACTGTTGCACCAAAATGCACTACGCTGCCCAGAAAATTGCTCTTTCTGTTGACTTCGAAGTGTTGGAATCACTACTTCCCGTGCTCAGAAAATTATGAGATTCGAGTTCCTGACTCCTTGGCCTAAACCAAGAAAAACCCACGAAGAAATTTGGCTGGTTCAGACTTCTGAAATTCGACCCCCAAGGAGCCCAACTTTAGCTGTTGCAAAACTTGGCCTGCTAGATTCTGACTGTAAAACCTCCTGGAAAGTGTCCAAAAGTGCTAGGCTGATCCCTCCTACAAATCTCCTGACTTCCCGGATGAGTTTCTGGGTTGTTACCCTTGCCCTCAAGACCCACGAAATTGCTGGACTGGCCCTCTGCATTGTCTCCCAGGCCTGGAATTCGAACTGCTGGGTTGCTGGCTTTTTTGGCTCCAAAACTCTCACTGAACGTTGGCCTAATGCTGTCCTTCAGATTCCTTGACTCCTCTGTGTGTTCTCCCTGTAGCCCAGAAATATGCATTCCCTGTGTGTGGCTTAGTGATGGTGCTGTAGAAACTCCTCGGATCTCTTGAAAATGCTAGTGGAACTGCCTTCCTAGGGCGGGCATTCAAAGTCCCCTGAAGGTAAGGTTGAATCTCCCGCTTGAGAGATTCGTGGCTAAATAGCCAGTTGACTCGACTAAGCAGCTGAGCAAACAATCAAGTAAATTCGACTTGGAAGGTGATTGAATGATCCAAATGAGAGCCTCCTCCTCCTTTTGTTTTCGTGGGCCTTCCTTGCCTCTTGTGGGCCCCTCCAATCAGCGTTTCAAATTCCTTCCAAGCCATTCAAATGGCCTAGTTCGAATTCCCATGTGGGTGGCCCCCACCTTCCACTAGCTAACAAATTAAACCGAAATTTCTCCCAAGTCCCTAAGTCGAAACTGCTGGGTCCTTTTCCTTAGCCAAAAATGTGCAAAAATGTGTAGAGACACCCTGCTACACGTGTTCGAGAAGGGACATGACAGTCCTCCCCTCCCAATGTTGCTTGCCCTCAAGCAACCTCAGCGTTGGGTGCTCCAAAATGTGCTCACCCTCCCAGGTGGCATCCTCATTCGGCAAGTTCTTCCAGCTACCAAGAACTCCCCGATGGTCCTGCTCCTCAGCTTCCTCTCCCTCCTCTTCAAGATGGTCTTAGGCTCCAAAACCAAGTGGCCCTCATCATCTAGTGGGGGTAACTCAGCTGCTGCTGTCACTTGTTGCCCCAACACCTTTTTAAGGCACGAGACATGAAATACATTGTGAATCCTGCTCCTTGGAGGTAGCTCCAACTTATAAGCCACCTCCCCAACTCATCTGATCACCTAGTATGGCCCATAGAAGCGGGGTTGTAGCTTCTTGGCCCCATTTTGCTTCAATGTGGATTGCCTGTACGGCTGTAGCCGGAAGTACATCAAGTCCCCCTTCTCGAAATGCCTCTTTGTCTGGTGCCGGTCTGCGTACACCTTTTGCTGGTTCTGTGCTATCACCAGGTTATCCCTGAGAGCCTTGAGGATGTCTTGGCTCTCTTGGATCCAATCTTTGGCCTTTGGGTCCCGACTGTCTCCAAAAACAACATTAACAAAAGATAATGCATCATATCCATACAAAGCATGGAAAGGAGTCATCCAATGAACATGTGGTGGGTGGTGTTGTAGCAGTACTCGCTCAAATGCAGCCACCAGATCCAAGCCCTCTGCTGTCCTGTCACGTAGTTCCTCAAATACCTCTCCAACCACTGATTAACTCGTTCTGTCTGGCCATTTGTCTGGGGGTGGTAGCTCGTGCTAGGAGTGAGCTTGGTACCAACCAATTTGAAAGGCTCCTGCCAAAAACCTCCCATGAACATGTTATCTCTGTCACTCACAATGTTCTTAGGAAGCCCTTGTAACTGGAAGATCTCCCTAAAGAACAACTCTGCAATCGAATACTTGGTGGGGATGGTGAAAAAGTGGGCATATTTGGTCAACTGGTCGACCACTACATAAATGCAGTGCTTGCCTTGCATTGTGGGGAGCCCTGTGATGAAATCCATAGATATGCTTTCCCATTTCCCCTTGGGGATGGGAAGCGGCTGTAGCAATCCTGCAGGGTGAATCAACTCCCCCTTGTTCTGTTGACATGCCTCACACTCCTGTACGTGCTTCAACACGTCCCCCTTGAGGCCCTTCCACGTGAATCTCTCCCTGACTGCCATATATGTCTTCCGGAACCCCTGGTGCCCAGACAATGGCGAGTCATGTGCTGCCTGGAGCACTCTCTCCCTCAACTGCGAGTTGGGCACCAGAAAAATGCGCCCCTTGTAATAGATGACCTCATCCATCACTCGGTAGCGCTCATCTGCGTGGGTACCCTCCAAGATCTCGCATGCCCTCCTGTCCTTGGAGTACTCCACTAGTAGCTGAGCCTTCCAATCATGGCAGATGCTCATGAGTGATAGACCAACGGGTCTCCGTGATAGAGCATTGGCCACCACATTGTGCTTTCCCCGCACATACTCTATATCGAAGTCATAGGCCTGCACCTTGCTGACCCATCTTTGCTGCCTGTTGTTGAGGCCTTGTTGCCCCATGAAGTAACGAAGACTATTGTGATCAGTGTTCACCCGAATCCTGTTGTTTACCAAGCACTGTCGCAATTTGGCCAATGCATGCATGATGGCCAACATCTCTTTGTCATATATGGAATATGACTGCTCATGTGGTAGGAGCTTTCGACTCTTGAAAGCAATGGGATGCCCATCCTGTGATAGAACTGCTCCAACTCCCTCCCCGGATGCATCACACTCCACGATGAAGGGTTGGGAAAAATCTGGAAGTGCTAAGACCGGGCAACTGCTCATCACCTCCTTGAGGCGATCAAAGGCTACCCGTGCTCCATCAGTCCATGCGAAAGATCCCCTCTTGGTCAAATTTGTCAAGGGTGCTGCCAACTGTGAAAACCCCTTGACAAACTTCATGTAGTAGGTGCAAATATCCAAGAAACCCCTCAACGCTGTCACATCTCGGGGCACTGGCCAGTCACGAATAGCTCATATCTTCTCCTCATAGACCTTCACCCCATCAACACCGATGATATGCCCTAAGTAGAGCATCTTTGTCAAGCCAAACTCGCACTTGGATAGTTTGGCATAAAATTGTTGCTCCAAAATACGTAGCACCTCCTCCAAGTGCTGGAGATGCTCCTCCCACGTCCGGCTGTAAATCAAAATATCATCGAAGAAAACCAGCTCAAACCTCCTCAACTGTCTCCGAAAGACATGGTTCATGCACGATTGGAAGGTAACCGGAGTGTTGGTTAGCCCAAATGGCATGTCTAGGAACTCGAAGTGCCCATAATGACACTGGAAAGCTGTCTTGGGGATGTCCTGATCCCTCACCCCGATCTGGTGGTACCCTAATCACAAATCGATCTTAGAGAAGTACTTGGCTCCTCTAAGCTCATCCATCAACTCATCTATGCGGGTGATGGGGTACTTGTTCTTCAGTGTCTTCCGGTTGAGGGCCCGATAGTCAATGCACATGTGTAAGGTCCCATCCTTCTTCTTCACCAGTACTACTGAAGAAGCGAAGGGACTGGAACTTGGCTTGATATGGCCCAATGCCAACAACTCTTGAATGGCCCTCTCAATCTCATCCTTATAGGCCTTAGGATGCCTATAAGGGGTAGTGATCACCGCCTGCACACCTGGCTCCAACTCAATAGTGTGCTCGAATCCCCTGTCTGGTGGCTGCCCTGGTGGAATATCCCCAAACACCACTGCGTATCTGTCCAGCAAGGCCTGTATGTCTAGTGGTGGTGGCTGGGCCTGTCCCCCAACCTCCGAAATCCTCAGCTCCACTGCCCATGCGATGTCCCCATGTCGCAGATTTGCCTCCATCCTGTGGGCTGAGACTGTCTGGGGTGGATAGGAATGCATGCCTCTGAGAACTACTGATTTGCCATTCGGCCCGGTAAACTCCATCTCCAGTTTCTTCCAGTCAGTAGTGACTCGCCCAAGACAGTACATCCACTGGACATCCATCACCACGTTGGTGTTTGACACATTGACCACAAAGAAGTGGTTTGTCGTCGAGTAGTTTCCCATAACTACTGTCAAAGCAAGCACATACCGAGTGCACTGCATGGTACGGTCACCTAGTACTAGGACTAAAAAGCCCTTAAACTCAGTAGTGGTGTGGCCCCTCCTCTGAACCAACTGGGCATCTATGAAGTTGTGGGTAACCCCACTGTCAACTAGGACTGACACCCGCTGTCCCTGTATGGTGCCTCTGATCCTCAATGTCAAGAATTTGGGAACCCCACATAAAGAAGCAGGGACTCACTCGGATGGGGCAAAGGATGCCCCTCCCTGTGGAGGTGGTGGTGGTGGCCCCCTATTTGCCAGACTCTCACGATCTCCCACACCACACTCCTGCTCCAACTCGTCCTTGTGGTCACTGTCTAAAAAGACCTCAATATAATGTGCTTTGCCAGTAGTGCACCAATGGCCTGGTGCCCAGGGTTCCCTGCAAGTGAAGCACAACTTCCTCCTCCTGAGGTCCTTCCGTGTCTCATCATCTAGCTACCCTCGCCCCTGTGTGGTTCTTTGAGGTGGAGGTCTAGTGTCATGCCCCTTCTGTGGAAAAGGGGTCCGTGCAGGAAAAGGCGCTCTAGTCTTGGGGATGGCCCCCTGTAGATCTCTAGTGCACAAAACTGCCTCCTGCAGCGTGGAGGGTCTGCGTGACTTCACCAGTCCACGCAGGGGCTCAAGTAAACCCTCAATGAAGGTGTATACCCTTCGAGCCTCTGATAGATCCAGAACCATCACTGACATTCGCAGAAACTCTGAAATATACTGCTTTGGGTTGTTTGTTTGGCACAGTTGGGTCAACTCCTTGAAATGGGCCTCCGGATCCCTCTAGTCAAAACGTTCCACCACCCTCCTGGTGAAATCCTCATAAGAAGCCACATTGGCATGCCCTAGGGTGGCCAAGCCATGGAACCACCACTCATGGGCTTCCCCCCCATGTGCAACGTGGCCATCTTGATGGCTTCCTGTTTTGTCATCCAGTTGAGCTGGAAGTAGGTGTCCCTCTTCTCAACCCAAGCCCTCGCAGTGTACTTGGTAGTGCCATCAAATGTAGGGAAGTACATCCTCCCTATGGTCCTCTGTAGCTCATAGCTCTGTGTACCCTGTCCTCCATAGCCCTTGCTCTTCTCATTCTGCTTGAGCTTGTAGAAATCTCTGAAAGAGAGTGCTTCAAGGAAGTCTGTATCCATAGATTGCCACTCTCTGAAATGATCTCCCATTTGTGTGGGGTCTTCACCCCCTTGCTGGTTCGATCTGTGCCATAGGTACGAAAGAGGGCAGTGTGGCTCGAGTTGGCCCATTAGCTGATGGGTGCGGTGCTGCTGGTGAGGAGTGATCGAATCGCTGGGAGGCTCCAGAAGTTTCCCCAAATATAAACCCTCTACGAGTGGTTCTCTCTCTGTTCTGCATCTTTATCTCCTCTAGCATATCTTTCTGGCCCTTGGCTAAGTCATTCAAAGCCCTCAGGAGGCTGTCAAAAGCCATCTCTTCCCTGCTCTTGGGTTCCACCAAGTCCTCCTCTTCTACCACTGCTTTCCCCTTGTCCTCTGTGTCTGGAGTAGTCTCAAGCTCTCTTTCTCTGCTTCGGTACCTTTGCCTTCTGTATGTGATGTTCTGCTGGTCCCCTTCTCTTATAGGAGAAAAATCCCCACAACTGAGCCAAGACCTAGGCTTTGATACCACTGTAATGTTCCTAGGTAGGAATAAAAGTGATATACAAGCACAAAATCAGTTCAACAAACAGAAAAACGAAATAGACACTAAGCACCCATGGAAATGCTGGAAACAAGGAACTGTTGAGCCATTTTATTACTTTTCTAAGAGCAAAATACAATAGTAAATAGAATGGTGCACCTGAGCTTGTCTCAATGGACAAGCATGACCAAAGCCAAGTGAACAATAGCTGAACTGAAGGCTGATACAACTGCTACACCAAATTGCACTGCGCTGCCTAGAAAATTGCTCTTTCTGCTGACTTCGAAAGGCTGGAATCACTACTTCCCATGCTCAGAAAATTATGAGATTCGAGCTCCTGACTCATTGGCCTAAACCTAAAACAACCCACAAAGGAATTTCGCTGGTTCAAACTTCTGAAATTCGACCCCCAAGGAGCCCAACTTCCTCTGCAACTGCAAAATTCGGCTTGCTGGATTATCACTGTAAAACCTCTTGGAAAGTGTCCAAAAGTGTTGGGCTGATCCCTCCTGCAAATCTCCTGACTTCCCGGATGAGTTTCTGCCCTCAAGACCCACGAAATCGCTGGACTGGCCCTTTGCACTGTCTCCCAGGCCTGGAATTCGAACTGCTGGGTTGCTGGCTTCTTTGGCTCCAAAACTCTCACTGAATGCTGGCCTAATGCTGTCCTTTAGATTCCTTGACTCCTCCGGCAAGTGGTTGATCCATTGTGGCTCAATCTTCCTCTGCGTGTTCTCTCTATAGCCCAAAGATACACATTCCCTGCGTGTGGCTGAGTGATGGTGCTGTAGAAACTCCCCGAATCTCCTGAAAATGCTGGTGGAACTGCCTTCCTAGGGCGGGCACTCGAAGTCCCCTAAAGGTAAGGTTGAATCTCCTGCTTGAGAGATTCATGGCTGAACAACCAGTTGACTTGGCTAAGCAGCTGAGCAAACAGTCAAGTGAATTCGATTTGCAAGGTGAATGAATGATCCATTCCTCCTCCTTTTGTGTTCGTGGGCCTTCTTTGCCTCATGTGGGCCCCTCCATTTAGCATTTCGAATTCCCTCCAAGCCATTCGAATGGCCTAGTTTGAATTCCCATGTGGGTGGCCCCCACCTTCCACTAGCAAACAAATTAAGCCGAAATTTCTCCTAAGTCCCTAAGTCGAAACTGCTGGGTCCTTTTCCTTAGCCAAAAATGCTCAAAAATGCGTAGAGACACCCTGTTACACGTGTTTGAGAAGGGACATGATAATGAATGAAGAGTTCATGATGAAAATATAGGGCAGAACCCAAAAAACTTTCAACTGCTCTTCAAGATGTTTTTCAAGTGTTCTTCAAGTGCTTTAAGCTGATCTCTTTGCTCTTTTCCTTCACCAAAGCTCTGATACCATGTTGAAAATCTAGTGTTGCAATGACTAGAGTAGTTTTTCACAATTGATAACTACTTTTGTTGATATAAATTGCTCCTTCTTTATACTTTAGTCAACAAACAACAATACATGAAAAACTTCAACCATTATTTCTTCAATAAGAGCAGTAAATAAAGATCACAATAGACAATGAACAAAAGACAATAAGCAAGAGACAAGAGGCACCAAGATTAGGCTCACAGCCAGGGAAAAACCCACAAGGGGAAAACCCAAAAATTCTTTCCTTGTGATAGAGAAATTCTGTCCATCAAATTACATCAAAATGTTCCAACAAAATCGAGATAATCAACAATGCAATGCCCAATCAATGTTTGCTCATAGGAGGAGAGATAAACCACTTCTATCCAATAATTAAGGTCTACATAAGGAGGCCGAAACTCAGGCTTGGAGTCATTGTAATGGTAGGCTGAATCCTCATTGAAGTTACCACAAAAGTCTGCCAATGATCTTGTCAAGAATTCAACCCTAACACCCTCGGTCAATCTACAGGAGTATGCAACATAAAGGAGCGAGCTTCGCTGTAGCTTCGACCTTAGAACAAAAATTAAAATGATCCCAAAATCTGCCCCAAGCCACTGTAGTCAACAAACTTTTTAAGGAGATCAAACCTTAGTCAAAACGAGCCCTCTTTATCTTCTTCACATGTGTGAATATCCCTGTAATAGAAGGCCAAATTTATTTTGTAATTGCAGACTGAATTATTGTGTTGAAGGTGTGTAAAATGAATGCCATCGAACTTGTATTAATAGACATCATGTGAGGGCTTAATTAGCCCTAATGGGCCGACTTGATGACCTTTCAAGGAGCCGACTTGAAGTTACCGCAAAAGTCTGCCAATGATCTTGTCAAGAATTCAACCCTAACACCCTCGGTCAATCTGCAGGAGTATGTCACATAAAGGAGCGAGCTTCGCTGTAGCTTCGACCTTAGAACAAAAATTAAAATGATCCCAAAATCTGCCCCAAGTCACTGTAGTCAACAAACTTTTTAAGGAGATCAAACCTTAGTCAAAACGAGCCCTCTTTATCTTCTTCACATGTGTGAATATCCCTGTAATAGAAGGTCGAATTTATTTTGTAATTGCAGACCGAATTATTGTATTGAAGGTGTGTAAAATGAATGCCATTGAACTTGTATTAATAGACATCATGTGAGGGCTTAATTAGCCCTAATGGGCCGACTTGATGACCTTTCAAGGAGCCAACTTGAAGGGCTTGATTGAGCCAACTTGAGGTGATCAATAATTAAATTCTCCTTTGTGTAATCAATGAAAAATGCCGATCGAAGCTACAATATATTTCAACATAAGGAGAATGTGGGTGTTTTCTACACACCTACACATGAGCCCTGTGCAGAAGCACCTGCCCGGGCTACAAAAATCAACAACTTAAAGGTTAAGTAACCACTAATGAAGCTTAACTATTAAGCAAGCTTAAGGCTAACCATAAGCTTAAGCTTGATCATTAATCAAGCTTAAGGTTAATCGTAGCTTATTCATTAATTATGCTTAACTGTTAATTAATCCTCTAACATAATAGGCTACAAGATACTAGTGTATTCGTGCGAAGTGTGGGCATGTAGCTAGCATACACATGCTAATAATACTTATCAGAATCACACATAGAAAACAATCACTCAACTGGTAGGTTAATAACATATTGTAAGATAATAGGATGAGGTAGGGGCATTACATCAACTAAGCTTAGATGGAATCTCCCACCACACTTTCAACCATGCCTTTAGCAAATGAATCATCTTGTCTATCCATATCTTTCAAATCAAATCCTAATTCATAAAATAATCTCTTTTTAAAAGGTCCAAGAATTCTCGAGTAACACTCTTTACCTTTTAAATGAATAAAATGGGTCCATATTGTTTATGTTACTAGATCCACAGGGTCTTGATGCTAGATCCGTGGATCTGCATTTTAAATAGGGATACGGCTTCTGATCCACCCAGTTTTGTGTAGTATCAACCATGTAAACAGAGCCTTCAAGCTTGGATATGGATCCCATGCTACTGAAATAGATCTTGTGTGAGCTAGCCCTCACACACTGGATCCCAAGCAAATAACGTTAAGAGTTTTTGGTTTATTCTTTATTTATTTAAGGATATTTGCCACTTGTTTGAAACCCTAAAAGCAAATATTCTATTCAGATTTTTTTATTAGATTACTTATTAGTAATGTGTAGGTTGTATAGCTGTATAAGTAAGTTATTAATTACCTATAGGCTGTATAGCACACGATAATGCTAGCAGAAAAGGTTTGACATATGAAAATTTTAATTTTCATTTTTTGATAATGTTAACAGGAAAGCTTTGAGACAATACATAGATAATAATGTATAGTGTGCAAAGGATGGCTATTTCATTAATAATTTAATTAGATCAATTCCATCCAACTCTATGTGAAGAATCTTCTTAGAACAATATGATACAGACTTTAGAATGTTCTCAGATAGTGTACAATATTCATTTATCATCGTGACTAGTTGGGAATTTTTATATTTTAAGGCAAATTTCAAGATAGATGGTAGGTTGATCATGATGTAGAGTCGAAATATTTAAATGATGAGCATGTAGACCCATTTTGGTATATGTAGTTAGACATACTCTACATCATCATATCAATAGAGTGATCATTGATGAGACACCTGATTTTGTATTTACAATTATCGTTTTTGTTTGAAGCATGATGCATCATGATGACAGTCTTCAGATTTATAAACTATCTAATGATTTCAGTTCTAATGTTGTAATTCATGAAAAGTTTTGATTTTTAACTTCGAATATGTTTAAAAATAAAAGTACTATTCTATTTTTAGTACGTGGTGTTTCCCCACCATATCTGGATCCTGGCTTTTTAAAAATTTGGTGGATTCGTATTTGGATCCATTTCTGTTTCCATTTCCTGACAACTTAGCATATCGTCACTTGTCGTCTTTCTGTTTTGTGAGATTTTTATAAAGCATGTATTTATTATTCATTTAAGTGTCAACAATGCCACATGCCATCTCCTCATGCAAAGACCTTTCCTCCTGATTTGTAGAAAATGCCTCAAACTAAGTGTTTTCACCCCAAAGCCCCTCTCAAAGGTTAAACATGCCTCCAACTAAGTTGCACGAAACGGGGAAACGGGTACGAGTTTCCGAAACGGGTACAAGTTTCCAAAACGGGCACGGGTATGAAACGTGACCCCCCCAAATTTTGGAAACGAAGAAACATTATATATATATATATATATATATATATATATATATATAGTAGGACATTTAAGAAATATGTGCAATCATAAAGCATATATGATACATTCTAATTTATTACATTATGATTAAATTGTCAATTGTCAATGCATAAACTATAAGTCTCTAAATTTACATCACATTAACTCATGAATGATCACATAAGAAAATAGCAATATCCAAAATCAGCCAGGAGAAATTTCTAATTTCTTGTCTCGTGCTTGATTGGGAGTCTCCTCCTACAGAGTCGAACGACCTTAGAGCTCTTGATTAAATACAAGTTCCATACCCTAGTACCCTACATGCTCTTGATTATTGGGAGTCTCCTCTGCATAGAGGGCTTGGTTGTCTTGATTAAATACAAGTTCCATAGCCTAGTACATGACAAAATCCAAGGGAAACATTGCAATCCCCCCAATCTTGAAATCTTGAAAAACAGATAAGTCTGCTGGATTTTGAGGATCTAAAATTCTACTCTCTCCATATGAAATCCAATGAGGGTGAAACCACTCTCAAACATCCTAGGTCATTTCATGTTAATGTTAAAAATTTAAGTAGAAGGATGAAAATGAAAAATAAGGGAGAATGTCACTTTTACTTTAAGAATTTAACATTACCATGAACTGCATATGAACACTAGGGCCATAGGCTTGAACATTAGGCTGCCCCACTCAAAAAAATCCTCTTTTTTATAACTTGAGAGGCATCTAGAAGCATTCAGAAGATATTTTAGTCGCCCAATAAAAAATTAGAAGCGAAATTTTTTTAAAAAATATAAGAAAAAGTCAAGTTAGAAAAGGAAACTCCGCTGAGGCCGTACTGGCCACGTTTCCTCCTTGAGAAACAGGCCAATATGACCGGAAACGCATTTCTAGGCCGTACGGTTCCTCGTTTCCGTTTCGTTTCTGGCCGGAAATGGACCCTTATCCAACGTTCCCTGCAACTTAGGCCTCCAAATATGTAGAAAATGTTGAAGAATCTAACTAGGTTCGATCTTCATAATTGTATTTGAGTCATAATGAAATGTATTTATCAAAAGAAAGAAAAATGAATTATTATTATTATTACTATGACTTATTAAAGCATGGGTCATCATGAAATGTATTATTCATGCTTGGGTCATGTTTTAGCTCAAAAGTCCCCATTGAAGAATTCTAGGTTTTATATTGAGTCACTAGAGTCGTTGCCTATTTTATGCTTGGACTTTTGAATCATGTAAAAATAATTATTATTGAATAAAATAAGGCATTTGTCACCTCCACACCAAGTCGGCCCGTACCTGATCAAGTCTGCCTACATGAGGGTAATTCAAACTCTAGAAAAAGCTATATATAGAAGTGCAGTTCGATTCATTTGGAGCATCTCACATAGAAGTTCGATATTCAAGAAAAAGTGCGAAGTTGCAAAAGGAGGAGGAGAATTGCAGGGAAAGACAAGATCAAATTTTTGGGCTATCTCTCTCTCACACTTGTGAAGTTTACTGGGTTATTGTTGGGGTCGAAATTCTAGATTCTGTTGCTGGGTCGAAGTTCTGCTGCTAGGTCGAAGTTCTATTGTTGAGTCAAAGTTTTGTTGCTGGAAGTCGAAATTTTGCTGCTGCAAGATCGAATTTGTTGCTGGAAGGTCATCATATGCAGAAGAAAGGAAGGGGTGACTTGGTGATGGGAGGAAGTTTGTGTCTAGGTCAAGGAGTCTTGGATCATCTCGTGAAACTATTGAAGGAAGAGTCGTTGACTGGGTTTTCCCCTAGATAGGGGTTTTACCCTGGTTGTCTGCCTACAATTGGTGTCTTTGATCTTCGTGTTATGATTTTGGTAATTGCTGTTGAAGATAATGGAGAATATCCTAGAATAGGTAGAGTTGGTTCATGTAACCTCAGGATAGGGATTAGTTTCTATTTCTTAGGACGCTATTCTAACTTCCCTAAAACCATGTTTTCTATTTAATGTGTAATTGTGTATGAACAATGTAGAGCGTTTTGCAGAGCCAGGCTCTCCTGGTTCAGACTCTCTTTCGTAGAGCTAACCAGTGGGTTTTATTTCATTTAATACAAATATTGCCATTTTTATCAGGGCTGAGGAACCTGTATGCTGGCTGGTGGGTGGTTTTTTGAACCGACATCATCGCAGTTGTGAGGAGGATAACTGCAACAATTTCGAGATCGTCGCTGGTTCTGAGTGTACCTTTGCGACAAGGGCACTGTAGCACCTTCGCGCATATTTTTAACTTTTTCGTCGCAGGAAAGACGTGTACAATTGTGACGACGTCGCAGAAAAGACAGGCATATCTGCGACGATCGTGGAAGCCAACAACAAGGCTGTGGCTGCGAGGGGAAGCCAAGAACAAGGCTGTAGCTGACAACAGAAGGTTGTTTGGAGGCTGAGAAGGAAGCCACGGTGATTTGCAAGATCAAATAACATTGAAGACAATGATCTGTCTCTGTCACAGATTTGGGGTAAATTTAACATCTTTTACCTGTCAAATTTTTTTCTTTCTAAATCGCCAAGATGAATAACAATATATTTGAAGCATGCATGAACGAGCATAACAAGCTCGATGGTTCCAATTATGAAAATTGGAAGTTCAAGATGTAGACTCTGCTAGAAGCGTAGAGTGCTTGGACGATTGTGAATGGGGATGAGCCGAAGCCCGCAGTTGGATCAACATCGATCCTAGATTGGGAGAAACGAGAAAGTAGAGCAAGGACAATGTTAAAGATGTCAGTGAAAGACTGCATTATACCACACATCAGAGAAGGTAAGTTAGCTAACGAGATCTGGGGAATTTTGAAGGAATTGTACGAGATCAAGAATTCAAATCATCTTTTGTTCCTCAAGAGTAAGATCCTGTCCCTGAAGATAGAGGAGAATGAAACAATTGCTTCATTCGTAGCAAGGATCAAGGATCCGAAGAACAAACTAACAGATATTGGTCATACAGTGACGATACAGATCTTGTAACCATTACAATGAATGGTGTCATTGATGATTATCAAATGTTCATCACTAGGATAAATGCCAGAGAGAAGATCCCGCATTTTGAAGAGCTGACAGGTATACTGATGCAGGAAGAAGAAAGAAGATCGACTCTGAAGCCCTAGAGTGCCGATCTTGCATTGATGGCGAAGAAAAACTTCTACAAAGGGAAAGGAGGTCCACAACAGCAAAACGGAGCAAGTTCACAGAAACGGCCAAATCAGACTCAAGGTATGCATCCCAATAAAAACTACTCTGAAACTAAATGTTTTTATTGCGGAAAATTGGGTCATATTACCAGGGAGTGTAGGAAAAAGAAATATCATGAAGAACAACAGAAGCCAAAAAGACATGCAAGTCATCTCGTGAATGGTGATTAGGTGCAGAATTTCAGATTTTTCATGGCAGATCGTGATGAAAATGTTGATGCAGACATCTGGTATGTAGATTCAGGAGCGTCAACACACATGATAGGGAATAAGCACTGGCTCAAGGATTTTAAAGAAATCAACGAAGGCGCACAAATTTACCTAGGTGATGACAGAAGTCATCAAATCTAAGGGTGTCAGAAAGTTTCTGTCATTCTACCTAATGGTAATATCAAACAAATTTATAATGTTATGTATGTGCCTGGCATAACAAAGAACTTGATTTCTGTATCTATGATTACAGACCAAGATTTGAAAGTTGAATTTTTAAAATCTAACTATTACATTAAAGATCTGCTAGATGGCATGAAGACAATTGCTACAGGAATCCGAACAGGAGGATTGTACAAGTTGGATGTGAGACCTGCACCGGTTCGAGCATTGACAGTAGCGAGCCTGACTACAAAAGAGCTTTGGCATCAGAGATTCGGCCACATCAACTACAATGATTTGCTGTTACTACAAAGGAAGGAAATGGTAAGAGATCTTCCTATGCTAAAGCAAGTACATAATGATTGTGATGCCTGTACATTAGGAAAAATGCATAGAGAAGAATTCCCTGTTTGAGTAGAAAAGAAACAGAGGGATATACTTGAATTAGTGCACACAGGCCTTTGTGGACCCATGCAGACAAAATCATTAGGAGGAGCACTATATTTTCTACTGTTTATTGATGACTGTACGAAGTTTTCTTGGGTGTATTTCTTAAGTGAAAAGAGTCATACATTCGAATACTTTAAGCAGTTAAAAATATGATTGAAAGACAAACAGGGAAACAGATAAAAATTCTCCGTTCTGATCAAGGGGGAGAATACAGGAAGGATGAGCTTATCAAACATTGTAAAGATCATGGAATTTTGTAGTAGTTCACAGTACCCCATACTCCACAGCAGAATGGAGTAACAGAAAGAAAGAACAAAACACTGGTGGAATGTGCTAGAAGTATGCTGAAAGGTAAGAATCTGTCGAATGGTTTTTGGGTTGAAGCAGTGAATACTGCAGTTTATTTGAAAAATAGGAGTCCCACAAAAAGTCTTGAGTCTAAAACTCCTTTTGAAGCATTATATGGATATAAGCCTGCAGTAAAACACTTAAGAATATTTGGATCTAAAGCATTTTCCCACATTCCAAAGGAAGATAGAAGAAAATTAGATTCAAAAGCCATCAAATGTACTTTTATAGGGTATTGTTCATCATATAAAGCATACAGATTATTTAATCCCTCTACTCACAGGATTTTTGTTAGTAGAGATGTTAAATTCTATGAGCAGGATCATGAAGAACCTGATGAGCACTATGATGGATGGGACATTCCGTACTTTGAAGAAGAAGAAGCAGAGAATAGTAAGGGTCAGCAGCAGACAAAGGCAGAGGATGAACAGCAACAGCAGCAATAACAGGAAGAAAAAGTAAATGATGATCAAATAAGGTTTGAAACCACCACCCCACCACTCAGGAGATCAGGTAGGAAAGCTCAAATGCTTGCAAGATATAGGGAAAATGCTTTTATAACTAGTATGATGAATGTGGTTGAACTGTCTAGTTATAAAGAAGCAAATGAATGTAGTGAATGGAAAACAACCATGGAACAAGAATATGATTCAATAATCAGAAATAACACTTGGGAATTGGTTGAACTTCCTAGAGGAAAACAAACCATAGGTTGTAAATGGTTATATAAACCGAAGATTAATGCAAATGGAACCATAGAAAAACTAAAAGCTAGGTTGGTTGCAAAGGGGTACTCACAAAAAGAAGGGATAGACTATGAAGAAACCTTCGCCCCTGTAGCTAAATTGAATACTATCAGAATGTTAATCGCTTTAGCTACTAAGAAACATTGGATGATGCACCAACTAGATGTAAAGTTTGCATTTTTGAATGGAGAACTAAAAGAAGAGGTTTATCTAGAGCAACCGGAAGGGTTTGTCCAGAAAGGAAAAGAACATTTAGTCTGTAGATTGAAGAAAGCACTTTATGGACTAAAACAAGCTCCCAGGTCGTGGTATGAGAAAATTGATTCATTTTTTCTACAAGCTGGCTATAATAGAAGTAAGAATGACCCTAATCTTTACACCATGAAAGATGAACAAGGGTGCGTAGTGTTGATTTCATTATATGTAGATGATTTGATAATTACAGGTGATGCTACATATCTAATTGATGAAATCAAGCAACAGATGTCATAGATGTTTGAGATGAAGCACCTTGGTGAACTCAGACACTGTTTAGGTCTTGAAATCTGGAGAGATTCAGGTCAAACATTTCTGTCCCAAGCAAAGTATGTCAAAGGCCTATTAGAAAAGTTTAGAATGGATCAGTGTAAGTCGACACTGGTACCATTGCAGCAGAACATCAAATTGCAGTGTGAGGATGGCTCAAAAGTGGCGAATGCAACACTTTACAGACTGCTGGTTGGGAGTCTAATCTACCTAACCACCACTAGACCTGATTTGGCTTATGCAGTCAGTGTGCTAAGCCAATTTATGTCTAAGCCACTTGAAAGCCATTGGAATGCAGTGAAGAATGTTTTGAGGTATCTACAAGGTATTGTAGATTATGGAATTATTTACACTGACTCTTCTGATGTTAGATTGGCAGGATTTGCAGATTCAAATTGGGCAGGAAATGTAGATGATCGCAGATCTATAACAGGTTATGCATTCAGTCTTGGATCTGGGGTGATCACATGGAGCAGCAAGAAGCAGAACACAGTCTCCAGGATGTTGGGGAAGAACAAACAGTCTCAACAACAATTAGATGCAACAATCAGAGTTCAATCAAGCTGGCCAATAATCGGTGTTTCAAAAAAACACTAAACATATTGATACTCAATTCCACTTTGTCAGGGAGAAAGTGCAATCCAAAGAAATTCATCTGGAATATTGTAATACATGTGATAATGTTGCGGACATTTTCACTAAGCCTCTTGGAAAAGTTAAGTTTCAAATGTTTAGGGAGATGTTAGGCATATTTGTGAACCCATTCTCCATTAAGGGGGAGTGTTGAAGATAATGGAGAATATCCTAGAATAGGTAGAGTTGGTTCACGTAACCTCAGGATAGGAATTAGTTTCTATTTCTTAGGATGCTGTTCTAACTTCCATAAAACCATGTTTTCTATTTAATGTGTAATGTGTATGAACAATGTAGAGCGTTCTGCAGAGCCAAACTCTCCTGGTTCAGACTCTCTTTCGTAGAGTTGACCAGTGGGTTTTATTTCATTTAATACAAACATTGTCATTTTTATCAATTGCTTGATGAACTAAGATAAAAGGACACATGAAAGTTAATAAGAACATAATAATATCACAAATAATTATCAACATAAATAAAATCTTTTTTCCTTTTTGATTTTCTAACATGGGATCAGAGCTAAGGTGAAGAAGAAGGAAAAAGGCAACCTGAAGATCTATTGAAAGGAGAATAAGGAGTTTTAAGAAGTTTGAATAATATTCATCAAGGAAAAGGATCATATAAGAAGTCAAGCCTACTATCTTCAAGAACAATGTCTAAAACTCAATGAAGGGAGAAAACAAATTAGAAGGAGCATCTAATTACAGGGCATGGAAAAAGAGGATAAATCTCATCCTCAAAAAAAATAAAGTCTTGGTTCTAGTCAAAGGAAAGGTAATGAAACCCACAAATGAATCAAGTGATGCAGAAAAAACAAAGTTTAGAGAAACAAAGATATTGTCCATGACTCTAATGGTGGATGGAATAAAGGACAACCTCATCCCATATATATCCTGTTGAAGTTTCTAAGTCTAACAGTTAGAAACCCTCCATGTACTTTCTGATTTATTCCTTCCTACTTGTTCTGATTAATTAACAAATTATTTACCATGTAAACACTGAAAATAAACACAAGTACATGCTCAACACATTACAGATCATCAACTGAAGGAAACAGAAACAAGCACACAAATGACACCGTTATTTTTGGACTAATGTCCCCGGAAAAACTCAATGCAGGGAAACCGGTGCAGCTATCTGAGGGTTTGATTTATTAAGTAGTTTTAGAATACAATCTGGGTGCCAAATCCGGCTCACCCAACAGAGAAAGATCTCGACAGTAGTACCTCTCCTTCGGAGATAGATGCTCCTGCTGAAACCCCGGATAAACACTTCGGCAACTCCTCAGCTCCAATCTGCCCCACGAAAAACCCTAGCGTTAGCCTCTTCTGCCCTCTGCGTTAGCTTTCCTGGCAGTTCCAGTAGTTCCCGGTAGTTCCGACTGTTCCCAACAGTTCTGACTTTTGCCCTCTGCGTCAGCTTTCCTGGCAGTTCTCGGTAGTTTCGACTTTTGCCCTCTGCGTCAGCGTTCCCGATAGTGCCGACAGATCTTGGTAGTTCCTGTTGTTTCCAGCAATTCCGGCTTCTGCCCTCTGCATCAGCTTTCCCGGCAGTTTCGGCAGATCCCGATAGTTCCGACTGTTCCTGGTAGTTCTGACTTTTGCCCTCTGCATCAGCTTTCCCTGCAGTTCCGGCTGTTCCCGACAGTTCTGGCTTCTGCCCTCTGCATCAACGTTTTCGGCTGTTGCGCTGATCCTCCCGGCACTATCTCTACCTCTCCGCTTCTGTACTATTCACTGCCCCTCAACTGCAACTCCAAATCACTCTCTAAACTTTCTCAGCAAACCCAGCCTCAGAAAGTCGAAATCTTGATCTCTTGGTGTGTTCTCCAAGTGACCCTCAAGCCTCCTCTTATACTTTTCTCGTTGACAGATCAACGGCTGAGATCAAGTCCCTAATCAATGACTAAGATTAGATCTGGCTTGATCCATGACTTTTGGACCATTCTTACACAGTTTTATATTAATTCACATTAATATTTTAATTTCCCTAAGTTTAGACTTAAGGACTCCATTAAAAATATTAATTATTTTAATATCTCCCAAACTATTTAAAATCTGCCCAAACCCTTTCTGGGTATTGGAGATCTCATGTGCCTTAGCCTCCCCACCAAATTTGGTGGCTAGAGCACATCCGATGCTACCCCAAATCAACATATCCAACATAGATTCCGCTCAAGAGATGTATGAGGCCTTATCCAAATTATTCACAATCAAGAATCTTCGTCAAATTGCAAGTCTTAAAGATGGACTAAGAACTATAAAGATGATAAAGGAAGACACTGTGACATCTTTCTTTGTAAGGATAGCTAGAATCAGAGATGAACTCCAAGTAATAGATGAGATAGTACCTAAAAAGGAGCTTGTAATCACTGCACTTCTAGGATTACCAACATCTTGGAGTGCCTTCTCATCAGGTCTCAACAGTTGGAAAGAAACTTCTACATTCGAACAATTATGGAATGCATGTAGTCAAGAAGAAGTTAGAATTTCATTAGTAAGCAACAAAGAGAATGAAGAGGACAAAATTTCAAATGCCTATTCCGCTCATCACAAAAACAAAGGAACTTTCTGGCTGTCTGAAGGGCTTAGAAGGGAGGTAGACCTATCCAACACTGAATGCTACAATTGTTACAAGATGGGTCACTATAGAAGCGATTGTCTTGAGAATCTGAGAAATAAGAGGAGAGAAAGGGAACATGCAAATGTTGCTGACGAAGGACCACCAAAGAAGAACAAGATGGAAGAATCTAAAGTCAAAGACTTATTTGCTAGGGACTCTTAGGGACTCTATCCCTTATATATCCTCCTACTCTAAAGTTTTGAATTATTTTCCTTTATAGTACTTGTAGGTTTAACATGCTTTGGAAAAATATTTCTGAATTGTTTTGATAAAGTTATAGGTATCCCTCGAGATTGGATTGAGAGGGAGCCCTCACCATTTTTCAAAGATAAGTATCTTATTCCTTGTATTATCCTTTTTATATTTGGTTTCCTTTTCTCAATGAAGTTGTACTAGATCACACCACTCTCCACTGACAAAATATAGTCCTTGATCCCAGATCATGTTGTTGAACACCATGCATCCTAGTCATAGGGAGTACGACAGTACACGATGCATCCATCGGTAGTGCTATGGTCCCTAACCATCTTTTCCCAACTCATTGGCTTGATGAGAGGTACTTCCCATGAGTCCCAGACTCTATGGGTAGGATGTTTGCCGGGGCATCAGTAGGAGAAGGTGAACCACTCATCCCGCTCATATGAAATAGGAGAAGGTGAATCACTCATCCTATGCATATGTCAATCGTAGAGGAAGGTGAACCACTCACCCTACATGCATGTGTCCGGATAGGGGAAGGTGAACCACTCACCCTGTATCTAGCGCACCGCTAGGGGAAGGTGAACAACTCACCTTATGGTCGCTCATAGCTCCAAGAAGTACCCCAAGCCCTTAGGAGCTCCTAGAGCTCAGTGTCCAACTCATACGAGACCCTCATAGGAGGGTCGTTCCACGACTCCAAGTCTCTCTTGGAAGGTTAAGAATTTGACCTTCCCCAATGGCTTCGTGAGAATCTCTACGACCTGCTCATTTGCTCTAATGTGTTGGAGCCTTATTGCTCCTTGTTGTACCATATCCCGGATAAAGTGGTACCTAATATTAATTGCTTGGAGTAGTCGTGGAACACGCGATTTTTTGATAGACGAATCCCACTCTTGTTGTCGCAAAAGATCACGGTGGTATCTAGCACATGCTCAAATAGCTCACTGAAGAGCTTTCTCAACTAAATTGCTTCACAAAAGGCCATATTCGCAGCAATGTATTCGGCCTTGACAATGCTTAGTGCAACCGATTTCTGCTTCCTGCTCATCTAAGATATTGAAGCAGACCCCAAAGAGAAGCAACACCCAGATGTGCTCTTACGATCCACCACACTGCAGCCCATTCAACATCTGAATATCCATGTAGTCTCAAATTTTTGATAGTGTATCTCAGATCAAAGTGGATTGTGCCCCAAAGATATCTCAAGAGATTCTTAGCAGCAATCCAATGAATGTGATGAGGCTCGACTATATGTTGACTCAATGTGTTTAGGATGAAGCATATGTCAGGACGAGAGTTGACCAAAAACATCAGGGCCCCCACAAGTTGACGATACTCGGTAGGGTTCGCCAATCGAGGCCCAACAACACTTCCACATAGCTTCTTAAAGTTGAGTTCCATTGGAGTAGTCACAAACTTGCAATCCACCATCCCACATCTTTCAAGTAACTTCACAATGTATTTTCCTTGAGAAAGGAAAATTTCACCTGGATTTTGCCAGACCTCTAACCCTAGGAAGTAATGCATCAGTCCTAGGTCCTTCATCTCGAATACGGAAGCCAACTCCCTCTTGCATTGATGAATGAAAGGGTCATCACCTATGAGAAAGAGGTCATCCATATAAAGGACCAGAATGAGGGGCTTGTCCTTTTCAACCTTGAAGTAAAGGTTCAGGTCAACATTGCTCCTTGTAAATCCCAACTTCATGGGATAGCTATCAATCCTCTCATACCAAGCCCTAGGGGCTTGCTTCAACCCATAGAGGGCCTTCTTCAACCTGCATACATGTGTCTAATGATCTTGAATTTCGAACCCCTTGGGTTGTTCCCCATAGACTTCCTCTTTAAGCGAACCATGCAAGAAGACAGTTTTGACATCCATCTAGTGTAGGTTCCATCTTTGTGAGGCAAGAAGGGTTATAATCGAATGGATTGTGGTATATCGGGCAATTGGTGCAAATATCTCATCGTAGTCTACTCCTTCCTTTTGAGAGAAGCCTCGAGCTACAAATCTGACCTTGAATTTCTCAGCACTCCCATCAGCTCCATGTTTGATCTTGTAGAGCCATTTCGAAGTGACCACTGACTTGTCCTTGGGTCTAGGAACCACATCCCAGACATCATTCTTCATGATCGACTCATATTCCTCATTCATTGCATCCTTCCAAACTTGTTGCTTCACGGCTTCTTCGAATGTACAAGGCTCAGATTATACAATGGTACTCATGGCAGCTAAGTACCCTTGGTACCTATTCGGCTTCTTGCTTTCATGAAATGTCCCCCTCGGTGCAATATGTTTCTCAGCATCTTGAAGAGTATCTTTGAGCTGCAAAGGTCTTTTTCTTGAATTGGAGGGCTCATTAGGAGGTGGATCAATGGGATCCATCGGACCTTCAATATCGGGCATCAACTCATCAGACAGAGGTTCGTCCTGCTTATTTGCATCAACATCATCATTATCCTTCCTAGGGATAGGAAGATCTCAGATCTTTCTAAGAGCAGAATCTTCATTGAAAGTGACATCATGACTTAATTCCACTTTTCTTTGACTAGGCACATGGATTCTATATGCCTTTAAAGTTTCCTTGTAGCCCACAAACATTCCTTTCTTCCCAGATGTATCTAGTTTGTTTCTTTTCTCTTTCGGCACATGAAAATATACGGGACAACCGAAAATTCTAAAATGAGAAACATCAGGTTTCTTGTAGGTGAAAACTTCTTCGGGTGTCTTGAAGTCCAAAGCTTGATGTGGGCATTGGTTTTGGACATACACAACAGTGTTGGCAACTTTTCCCCATAAGAACTTCGGAAGACCATGATCATGTAGCATGGCACGGGTGGCTTCTATGATGGTATGATTCTTCCTTTCGGCAACACCATTTTGTTAAGGAGTGTACGCGGTAGTGGTCTCCCTCTTAAAGCCAGCTTCTCTACAATAGTCTTTGAATTCATTTGACTCATATTCGGTACCATTATCGGTCCTCAATATTTTGATTTTATTCCTTGTTTGATTCTCGACCAAGGCTTTGAAAGAGCGAAACCACTTGAATACTTCGTTCTTCTTCTTTAGAAATAGATCCATGTTTTGCGAGAGAAGTCATCCACAAAAATAACATAGTACAAGTATCCACCCAAAGATGTCACGGGCAACATACTTGATAGATCATAATGGACCAATTGAATAATATCAGTGGTTTGAGTTTCACTTGAGGGGAATGGTCCCCTTGTATGTTTTCCAGCTTCACAACCTTGACAAACACCTTCATGATCTAAGTTGAATTCGGGCATACCTGTGACCATCTTCCTTACATCAGGAAGGGCTTTGAAATGAAGGTCAGCAAATCCACTGTGCCATAATTTGGATTGAAGAGAAGTATCACAACTCATTGCTCCCAACAGACTTCCTCCAACTTGATAGAGACCTTCAACCCTGAATCCAAGAGTGAATGCATCTCTTGGGTTCCTTTTCCAAACACGAACCTTCCCATCAATGAATGTCACCTTAAAACCTTTATCTTCCATCGCAAAAATAGAGACCAAGTTCTTTTTCAGATCAGGTACATATAACACTTCTTGTAAATGAAGGGTTTGACCTTGATTTAAGTGGAGAGTAACAATTCCAATTCCGCTTATGGGATAAGTGCCATTATCCCCAAGTATAATCTCCATATTTGTCTTCTTTTCAATCAAATTAGAGAGAACTTGTTTGTACCCAGTGAAGTACCTTGAGGCACCACTATTAATCAACCAATGATCCATTGTATCCGGAGGAGAGGCAGTGGTGAGGGCAGAAATAAGATAAAATTCTTTTTGCTTTACAACATTAACTTCTTCATACCTGGAGTTTCTCGACTTCTTGGGAGGACGACCATTTCCATTTCGAGCAGCGAGAGCATTCCTCTTTCTTTTATTATTGAACCTGTTGTTCCCTTGATTTCCATTGCCCTTGAAGTTGTTGTTATTGTTGTCATCATCTCTTGGAGTATCCTTCTTGTGAGGACACTCTCTAGCGAAGTGGCCAAACCTATTACAATTGAAACATCTCCCTTTTCTTCCTTCTTTGAATCCCGACTTGAACCCTTGTCCTTGATTTCTTGGACCTGTTGACTCTGCCGCCTACACCTACGTACAAGTTAGTGAGAAAAGCCTTCAACTCCACAAGGTGTGGTTGGTGGCAGGGAACTCAGAGAAGGGGTTGTCAAACTAATCCTGACTCTTTTCGTTTGAGCTATCTCCTAGGTTAGGTAAGGGGGGTGGTCCCTAATGAAAAGTTAAGTTAAAAAGGATGTGAGTTTTTAGGAGAATTGTAAATAGATTATCTCTTTAAGATTTATAAGCAAAACACTGATACGAGCAATAACCATCATAAGATAAGCATGAAATACATAAACAACCAGTGCCTTCCAAGTATTTGCTCTTTAAGAAATGAAATTGTATTTTGCTTAAAATGAAGTGAAATGCTTTCAAATGGAAAGCCAAAATAACCCTGAAAAGTGAAACACTAAATTGTTAGCACAAGATATTATAAATGCTTTCAAGATGAATAAGTCTACAAATCAAAGCATGAAAACTATCTTGCTCAAAAGGATCCAAAAAGAACTCAAATGTTAAACCAAGATGACAACATGCGATTAAGTTTGCAAGCAAAAATAATAGTACTTGAAAGTGAAATCAACCATTCATGACAATAAGCAATTAAACCAAAAGATGAATCAATTTCCAAGTACAAGAAAATTAAACTTGTTGCAAAATTAAAAGAGATTACAATGCTTGCATCCAAAGTGCCTCTTGAAATAAGATTTGCATTTGAGACTTTAAACCAAAGCAAATGTGATGGAATGTTTTCCTTGGTTCATTTTATTCGATTAGTGTAAGGCAAAGTTACAATTGAACTCTAGTCCTTAGACCTCATTTTTGTTCAAATATTTGGATCTCACAATGAGGAGTCAATAGAGGTAGAGGGTCCTTGAAAGTCTATTCAACCAATTTAAGTTGGAGGTAAGTTTTAGTGATGCTTGGGGCATGTAAATAAACTAACCAAATAATGATAATTAACTTCTACTTGAAATGTACTTGCTTGACATGAAATAAAATGTTATTTTATGGAGAAAATTTGTCCAAATACTTGATGCATGTAAAATGTGCTTAATGGTGAAGCATAAGTAAACTTGGAACTATGTTCAAGCCAAATAAGATCAAGTAAAAAGTGCTTGCATGCAAAAAATTTGAACTTGTTATGGATTTAAAACATGTAGTAAGTTAAAATAAAGTGCATGCAAAATGAGTGTGATGCATGTTGTGTTAATTTCTCAATTAGATGATATGCATGCAAAATGAAATAAACCAACAAAGTCAAACCGCCAAGCCTCTCCAAAAGGCGAAGAGATAGGGATACCAATGGGTAAAACCCACACTCTCAAAATCAGAAATTTTATTAGTTGTTACAAGAAGGAAAAGACAATGAAGTCTTCTCTTAAATCTAAGGAAAGTCTTAACAAATTGGAATCAAACCATAGACTTTTCTTCGCTGAAGATTTCTGCAATTTGAGGTCCACAAAAGCTCAACAAAATGCAAATTTTCCGAAGAAGAAGAAGAGAAGATAAGCCTCCTCTATGGCCACGACCAAGAGAGAGTAAGAGATGGCCAAAATGAACTCGGCCTTCCTCAAGAAGAACACGGCCTTATCCAAGATGAATCTGGCCTGAAGGTGGAAGTAATCACTAAATTTGAGCCCTACAATCCTACATGCAAACTTGTAAGTAATTTTTCAATGATGAATGCCACAAGTAGCTGCAAGAGAATAGGTTAAATGAAAATCTACAACGACAAATGTTAGCTCAAGATAACTACAAAGTATGTTACAAAAATAATCTACAAGAGGCTAGGCCAAAGAGTATGAGCAAGCTCTTATCTTTGACTAGCCATGTCTTAGCTTTTTGAAATAGACAGATATTGATAAATGAAGTACAATACGTAAAAAATAAATTTTTTCCAAGTCTGATGTTTTGATGCAAGAAATAAAAGCTTTAAGAAACTTGAAAGAATCCCTGCAAGACACAAATAAGATATAGATGAGACTTTGGAATTCAAAACATGCGGGTTCTCCTTGAATATTTTTCAAGAATGGGTTGATTCCTTCGAGAATTTCCCCTCACGTTTGAAAAACTTGACCAAATAATGATTCATCTACAAAACTTCACCACAAATCATTAAATTGACATGAAATTAAATAAGTGCAGTGGAAAAAATTCCTGGAGATACATCTATTATCCACTAGAAGATTTCTTTTCCTAAAGCAAGTAATTAATTCTTATGCTAATATGAGATAGCTACATACTAACATAACTTGAAACAAGCATGAAAGAAACAATGAGATGATGAAATAAATAGAAGCATAACAACAAGTCAAGAGTTTACCACGCATGCAAGGAGAAGAACACCATCACGCTTTACCCCAAAGACTGTTGTATTATATTGCAAGTAGTGAATACAATCCCGCAGAGTCTCCTCAAGCACAATAGCTCGTATTACATGATACAATATGAGAGCATATAGCCTCATTATATAGAGAGTTGGGAGCAAATCCCAAAGAAGAATGCATGTGATAACTAAACTTGGAGCAAATCCCAAGGAAAGATAAGTCAAGTTCAATGCGGAGAAGATAGAGACATCAGAGCAAAATCGAATTCCATATGTGCACATCAAGGGAAATCGAATTCCATATATGGCATAGTAAACTCATCCATGAGTGAATTCAAGTACCGTGATAACTCCAGTCAACAAATGCAAACCCGAACTAAGTGATGCCACATATGTAGATGATCCCCAAATAGCTCTGCGTAGGTCCCCAAGAACTGCATGATTCCTTCATGTGCAACTCGTAGTTTGGCCAAGTGAAACTTGTAATCCTCAAGAGTGGAGTGCTAAGAGTAGAAGACCTTGAGATAACTGTGAGATGAGGCCCCACCTAATCTTTAGTCCAAATATACCATAGAATATTCTTTCAGTGCATGATCTCATCTAATAAATTCGATTTTCCACATGTGGAACTACTGCTTTATCTCTGGGAAATTCAATTTTATGAAATAACGGTGTATTTATTATGCAATGTGCTTAGTGATCTTCCACATGTCTGTTGACTCAACTCTTTGACTTAGGATAATTTCCAAGTCATTTCCACGTCATTCTTTCACATGGAATAATTTATTTCTCTCTACTTTATTTAATTCTAGCCTAATTAAATGCCACAATTTCCATTAAACTTAGGAAATGTGGGTTTTGAGGGTCCAAAACACATTATTAACCCCTCAAAGTATGTCACAGTAGAAAGTTGAGGGTGAGAGTATAATTTTGATTACTCATACCCCATACAACTTCTCTAGACTATGCTTATTACAATTTAAACACAATTTTATTTGCAATTTTTGACTGTGGGAAATCTAAAAAATTGAAAAATGACTACCTAGACCTAACCAAATTTCATTAATTTTTTTGTGTGATCTAGTATGGTAATATACATCGAATCTAGACACTAAGATGTGTTACCGTCTCAACCTTCAAACTGTTACCCTGGCTTTGGGGTAAAAAGTGAGTGAAAAAACCCAGAAAATTATCTGCCTCTGAAAAAGAAGGGATAATTAACTAGATAAAAAAACACTCCGAGGTGTATTCGTTTGCTGATCGAGTCCCAACATTCTAGGCCTGTTACAGACTCAAAACTCATCATTACTAGAGTCACTTATTACAGTTCCCCGTAGGGTGTGGAATCTGGGTACAAGAAAGATGATGAGAAGATAGAAGTAGAATTAAAAAACTCTGTTGATTGATGATATCTGATGGTACAAGTGTCCTTTGGAGCATCCTTGGGCATGGAGTTTTTTAGATAATCATTAGGTGTCATCCTAGTGGTCAATAGAACCAACATTGTTCCTTCTCTTAGAATGAGCGGAGAAGGCGGTAGGATTGTTTCCATTTGAGGGTTTGTCACTTTCCATCATCCTTGTTTCTTCTTGAGTGCATCTAGCCAATAATTCATCAAATCCTGGAATCTTGTCATTGTTGAGGATGGTGGTGTTGAACACATCCCATTCTCTTGTAAGGCCTCCCAGTGCAATAAGAGTGAGCTCCTTGTCACCAATGGCTTCTCCAATAGAGAGGATCTCATTCTTGATCTCGTTAATCCTCATGAAGTAGGATTCTCCTCTATCCATCTTGATTTCTTTCAACTTGTTCTTGAGAAAGAGAACTTGATTTGCATTGTTTACTTTGAACATCCCAACCAACTTTTCATACATCTCCTTAGATGTTTCCAAATTAGAAATATAGGCAACCAAAGGCTTATGAATAGAATCAACAATAATCTTCTTAGCTTTAACCTCACCTTTATTGTACTTTGAACTTCCCAACCGGCTTTTCAAACATCTCCTTAGATGTTTCCAAATTAGAAGAATAGGCAACCGAAGGCTTATGAATAGAAGCAACAATAATCTTCTTAGCTTTAACCTCGCCTTTTTTGTACTTTGTTTGTGCAACAGAGAATGCATTTGAAGGAGGCTCCACTACTCTTCCTTTGACATAGTCCATGGCATCATTTTCTTCCAGTGTCAGAACTAGAGACATCTTCCATGCATGATAGTTGGATTTGTCCTTAAGCTTTTCCTCGGATTTGAAGAAAGATGTAGTCGTCACTGGGACTAGTTCCAAGTCTATGTCCAACATCTTCCCTTAGTGATTGCTTTGCTTCACTCTTGCTTGGGCTTTGTTTTCACTTGAGCTCTGATTCCATGTTAATTTTAGATAACAATGGTATGCTCTATGCTTTAGCACAATTTACTTCAATGTTCCTTATCAGCCCAATGACATTTTCCAATTATTTCCAGTAACAATCACATTAACTTAAACACATTGACAGTAAATGCAGATAGAACATAAAAACATGTGCAGAAGACAAGCCAAGACAAGAGGACACAAGATGTGGCGGATGCCATGGAAAAACCCTAATGTGGGGAAACCCTTTGATCAAATCTTCTTATTATTTTTCAATAGTTCAGCAGAGAGAGAGAGAGTACAAATATCAAATTAACTTGCCCAAAACGGTCCTATCAAATCAGCTGTCAACAACAATCAACTGCAACCCTAACCAGAAAGCCAACTGTGGTCAAAGCAGCTCCAAAATGTCCTTCAAGCAACTCGGTCAACAATAGATAAATTCAGCCTTCCAAGTGGCTCAAAGTTAGCCCAAAACAGTTCGGTCAAACCAGTGAAAGGAGAGAGAAAACAATGTTGTAAATTCTGCGGTCAAATCTAAAGTCAATGCTGAAGTCAACTGAAGTGAAACTGTCCCAAACTTCTCGAAAATTGTGCCAATAAATGCGGTCTTCAAAAATCGGATTTCTGCCCACAAAAACGAAGTCAATGCTGGTCAAAAGCACTTTGGTCAATACTGTTCTATTTTCTTGAAATTTTCGGCCAACAAACAAACCCAAAAATTTATCCTCCTTTCACACGTGCAAAGTAGAGAAGGCTGCCTCCAAGCTGTACGAACCAATCAAGAGAGGAGAGAGAGAGATATGTGATGAGATGAGTGATGTTCCAATGAGGAGAGAGGTCACTCCTATTTATACACTTTGTTGAGGGTGAGGAGACACATCTGTTGGGTTTATGAGCCTACATTTGACCGAGGCCGACCTTGACAATTTGTGCATGAGAGAGAATAAATTCAAAATCCCATTTCTGCTTGTCAGAATGAGATAATCTTTATATAATAATTGTACCTCTCAGAATCCAACGCAATAATCATCTCCATCATATGAGATGTTCTAAGGTGGAAGTTGGCCCTAGTTGCCAATTTTAACAATTATCAACATATAATATAACAATCTAGGGCTCCTGTACAAGGGATAATGACCCTCAATTATCCACAAGTACAAGAATAGAAGTTACAATGACAATATCGCTACAAGCACAACACCTATGTTGTATCTCGTCCTATAGGTCTTTTGCTTCCGATATGCTCTCTAGCTGCCCCTTAGTCCATCAAGGAACAACACATAGAGACTCCAGTAGGGCTGCCACCTATCACTACTGCAAGTCACTTCTGCTACAATGAACATATGCTCATTAATTTGCTCCTCTAGGATGACCAATACCTTAGCTATACAATTGCCTCTGCTAGTGGTTACTTTCGTCCATCAAAGTGCCACATATGCTATCAAATCTTCACCCAACGTTAGCTGTCAAACTCCCTTTATGACTGCTAATCAAGGGTTGCTTTGGACACCTACACGTTGCCCTCCAACAGTCCAAAGATGCCCAATCCAACAACCAATCACCACTGTGAAATCTGCTCCTAGGAAAGGGCTTCTAACCACCCTAGTTAGCCCTCTTCCACTTGGCTTCCACAGGCTGCAAACTGTCCACGCTTGGACACCATCCACCTAGCACAAATTCAACATTAATTCATCAATCACACATACCTTTGACTGCTCTTGCACTGGTGTAACCTACTATTGATGAGGCTGCCTGGTTAGGGATTCTAACAATTACCCGTCAACCCTCTCTACTTATCAAAAATACCCTCCAACAGTTGCGACATAACTCCTCTTCGTAGCTGCTGTACCTTGCTGGCTTGTTGGGCTAAATACCAACCACTGTTCACACCCAACAACTCTCTGTTCACTAAGGAACAGACCTCGGCTGCCTGTCTAGCCTCCTGTACCTAAACACAACCCTAAACAGTGATGTCATATGCGACAAATGTACCTCCAAATAGCCCATATCTGTCCCTTGAGGCCTCGGCCTGCTTTTGCTCCAACTCGGCCTATGGAAAAGGTAAGATCAACTTAAAAACAACACTCTTTTCCAACCTCGACCTCCCTTCTTGAGCTGCGGCTACCTCAAATTGAAGAAATGTTATGAATTGTGCACTTGTGGATGACTGAAATGACTTCACATCACCTTGTATTTATACTCTTTACAAGGGCTCCACAAATTCCCTATAGAGACATGACTTTTGGACATATCTACCTCAAGTCTACATGACTTGTATGTCCAAAATCCCTCATTACCTTCAAAAATTCATATCTCATCCTAGACAACTCGGAGTTCGACGATTTTCATTGCGTTGGATTCTCCGCAGCGTCTTCTATCATCTCCATCCATCACATGTCCAAAATGCTCCATGGTTTTGGCCCAAACATCTATGAGTGCAAAACCCCAACTTTGGGTTCCAAGCCCACAAGTGACTTTTGTGGTGCTCCAACCTCCACATCTCGAACCCTAGGGCTTGGAGTACCTCCCAAGCTATAAAAAATCAACAGACATCACAAGGTAGCTCAAGGTTTTCTTCATTCTTGGGAAGTTAGACTAAGTGCCATATACCATTTGAAAGCCCTCTGAGAGGGCTATCTAACCCAACACTTTTCATGCTCTTTTGAGCAAGGTAATTGTAGACAAAATGCCTTCAAAGATAGACTACTTAGCAAACAACCAAGTCATCATAAGCTTAACACACTATTCATATAAACAACCAAGACATCAATAACAACATAAGCATCATGCATGAAAACTCAACAAGCTCCCCTTGAACTTCACATCACTTGACTAGACTTGACATAAGTGGCAACAACTGCCAACACACTCAACAAGTTCATTGCATGTAATGGAACTACATTAGTAGAGGTTCTTGAATCAAGCATACAATTGTGTAAAATCAAGTCATTCACTACTAATGAAAAGAAGAAAGGTGTGTGTCCTCCATTTCTTCGATTGTAATACATGTTTTGCAAAATTAAAGGAGGATCCTTAGGTTCTTTCTCAAGGTTGAGAATTTTCTTTATTTGACCTCTCTAGCATTCAAGCTTAGCCAATTCAAGAAAAGGGACAGGAATATTGACTTTAGTTAAGGCATTTCCCAAGTCCACATCTAAAGATGCATTATTATTCTTTTGGGTTGAAGTGGGTTTGGGGTTGCTAGCTAAAGGTAGGGATAATCTTGTGCAATTCTTTGGCAGGACATCATTATTGTTTGTCTCAGGGTTTTTTGGTTGTTTTTTCTTTCTGTGAATTGGAAACCTTTAAACCTACCCCTTGTTTCTATAGCATTCACATGTTCATCTTGGTCTTTCACACATGCTTTGACTATTCATCATGTTATTGTTCCTTAATGGGGGAAGATTTCTTTGAAAAAATAGTTAATGGGCGATGATCATTAATCAAATTCAATTGTTGTGAATTTTCCTCATTTGCCTGATTATGAGGACATTCCTTTCACTATGGAGATCATCATAATAAGGACAATAAGGAATCTCTTCCTAATTAATCATGTTAGTAGGGGCAAGAGTGTTGGGCACATTTTGTTGCCCATAAGGCTTGCTACCACTTGGACTTTGATTCCTTTTAGGAGGCTCGTTACTATTGTAATGGGGCTTAGAAGGATAATTTGGACGCGAACCCTTCTCGTTATCCAGGAGAGTCAACTTTTTCATCATTGTAATTTGACCTTGTATAATCTCATTAGTTACTTTATCAATTTTTTGAGCAAAGGCTTGTAAGGCTGGGTCAATATGAGTTGAATATTTAGGCTTAGTTTCAACTTTGACTTCAGGATGGGAGAACAAATGTACTTTGGCAGTTGTTAGATTGTGTTCAATATTGACAGTAAATTTCTTGTCTTGGTCTAGGTTGTGGGTTCCTTATCTCTAAGGGCATAGCCAAAGTGTCCATCAAATGCAGTGAGTTAGTGACATATTGCATTAGTATTGTATCAATAGTAGGTTTGGAGTTAGGTGGTATCTGTTTGACTAAAATTTCAAACCTCTGGTTTTTCTTTTTAGCTTCCTGAAACTGAGCCATCAATTGCCTTCCATCCTTGATGGTTGCGCATATTTTATTGAAGGCTTCATGGAATTGCTCCCAATTCTTAAGCCCTCCATTAGGCAGATCTGGGTACCATGATTTAACATTGTCTTGAAAAGATAAGGCATAAAGTTTTGTTACCACATCCTCTTCTTCAATATATCTTCCACCAACATGTTGATATAATAAATCTTTGTGTTTAGCTGTGACCTTATTATTGCCTAAAAACTTTGGCAGCCAATATTCACATTTATTAGGCATTTTGTTGGGAAATCCTTGAAGGGCACTCATGTCCAAAGGTTGGAAGGCATTTGTAAGCCATGGCTATGCCCTTGTGGCTGAGGTGGATTCTTGAAGAGAGCACTAGTTAGAGGAGTCTTTGGGGTAACTTTCCTTTTTAGAGGAATATTAGCTTTCTTGCTAGGTTTATGGACTAGGAGCTTCAACAATAGAATAAGATCTTGAAGTCTCCAAATGACAAATTTTAAGCTTGGCTTTGGGATGGTCTCATCGATTGAAATTGAAGCATAGAGTTTGAATCATGAGGAAGACTCAACTCCCCCTCATCGACCTTGACAAAAATATCATTGCAAAATCTAGTAGCCTAGTGCAAAGCCTCACTAGGAACTTTAGGTCTAGGGCAACAATGAGAACAACCACCACAACCACCTTGGTGTTTTGTGGTTGGTGGATATCATCTCCACAAGGGAGGCTTCCCCAACAAGCCTCAAAGATTAACCCAAGGAATCTCAGGTTAAATACCCTCCTAGGAACTTGTCAATTAGGCACTCCAGAAATGTATTCAATAATGTATGGTGTTGGGTGAGAATGAAATAGCAAGTTCAAAGAACCTATGGCTAGGTCTAGAGGGTTGAGATAAGTCCAGATGCTTAAATAGATTCCAAACACATGCTACCATTAATTAAACAATTGCTGCTATAACTTAGGGTTTGAGATAAGGGCACTTTACAACATGCAAAAATTATGACAACAACAATAAAAATGGCTTGTAAATGATGATAGACAATAAAATATCAAAGGCTATTAAGTAGGTAAACAAGAGAGGCTAAAGTAAATTTTTCAATAGCCAAAGTGCACAAAACAAGAAGGAAACGCTAGAGGTTAGTCTAGAATTATGGCTCTAAAATGAATAAAAATGATATTTTTCCTTTTTCAATTTGATAGATGTAAACCACCACAACCACGTGGCTGTTGCCTTGTTGTTTTGTGGTTGGTGGATATCATCTCCACAAGTGAGACTTCCCCAACAAGCCTCAAGAATTAACCCAAGGAATCTCGAGCTAAATACCCTCCTAGGAACCTGTCAATTAGGCACCCTAGAAATGTATTTAATAATGTATGGTGTTGGGTGAGAATGAAGTAGCAAATTCAAAGAACCTATGGCTAGGTCTAGAGGGTTGAGATAAGTCTAGATTCTCAAATAGATTCCAAACACAAGCTACCATTAATTAAACAATTTCTGCTATAAATTAGCCTTTGAGATAAGGACACTTTACAACATGCAAAAATTATGACAACAACAATAAAAATGGCTTATAAATGATTATAGACAATAAAATATCAAAGGCTATTAAGTAGGTAAACAAGAGAGGCTAAAGTAAATTTTTCAATGGCCAAACTGCACAAAACAACAAGGAAACACTAGACGTTAGGTCTAGAATTATGGCTATAAAAGGAATAAAAATGATACTTTTCCTTTTTCAATTTAATAGATGCAAACCTATGTTGCCAGGAAACATGGGTGACGGGGACGGGGACGGGGACGACATTTTTGGAAACAGGGTGCGTGGGTTCGTCGGGTAATATAATAATATTAAATTTTAATAATTATATTTTATAAATTATAAATTTATAATTAATAATATATATTAAATTTGAATTTGCATATTTTTTCAACTTTAAACAAGAAAAATTTAATGATAATCATTTAAACATGTTTAGTCTCTCCCATATAAAAACACAATTTTTTCATAGGAGATTCTTCTCAACCTAATAGTGGTCTAGACTTTTCTTGATGTCTAATCATCCACCTGCCCCATGCATGGTGTGCTCTGTGGTAAAGCAATCCCAAAAAGTTAAAACAGTGGCAACCTTACCCTTCCACAAAACACGCTTATTCTTTTAGGCATATTTTCCTAGTTTTAATCTTAACATGATGTTATCAGAATGTTGTGAGAAATTGGCAGATTTTGATACTTAATTTAGCCATTTTCCAAAATAGCCCTTCGCCATTTAACAACATCAGCTGATTACAGCTTATGGCTGGTCCCAATCCTACTTTCTATTTGACCGAAAATGTCTGAACCTGTATGTGTGAATTTACAATTTATAATTTGATGGTTATTAACTTATTTGGCTCGGGAATGAATGTTTCATAAATTCATTCCAAATTGATTTACAAGAATCTGCAGGCTCAAATTACAGAGTAAGAGGTCTCTTTTCCAGTTCTGGTTTCGATGCCATATAATATTAAAGGCATTGAAGATCCACAAATACAGGAGATTCATAATTTACATTGAGACTCTAACAAACCTTGGGCATAAGTTTTGAAATTGTTTTTATAAATTTATAGCATAAGACTAATGGAGAGACTGATCATAAGAGTCTCCTGCGGTAGGAAGGGATTCATGAATGTGCAAACAGCTACCCTTTTTTTTCCAACTATGGTCATCACCTTATTAAATATTTCCACAAAGCTACAACAAATATGATATGATATTCTGCTTGTGGGATTGTACACCCATAATGTTCCTTTTATAATATTGAGATATCATAATCATATATGATTTCAGAATGCTGTGTCGCTCATAAGTTTTGAAAAACTTACCACTGTTGATAAATTTTTACAATGATTCATTACCCTTGAGCAGCACGTCATGCCCACAGAGCAATGCTAAGGCATGTGAACAAAGACAGTCTTTGGAAACTGTAATCTTTGGAAATGATGGCAGAAAATTTCCTTGAGAAACATTCAGAAGACCTTACAACCATCTCTGAAGGACAATCCAGACCAATGACCATCAATGACTCCAAAAATGATATCATTCGTTTATGGCATATATTCTATATTCTATGGCATATCATTCGTTTATGGCATATCATTTTTTAAATTTCAATAAAAAAAATTATTTGAAAATTAAATTTGTAATATAGTTTTTTTATGAAGAACCCGAAGAACCCAAAGAACCCAACCCGAAGAACCCGAAGAACCCAAGAACCCAAGCACACAAAGAACCCAAAGAACCCGAAGAACCCAAGAACCCAAGCACCCGAAGAACCCAAGAACCCAAGAACCCGTTAAAGGAAAAGAACCCAATTTTTTTTTTGAAGAACCCGGTTCTTCATGGAAGAACCCGGTTCTTCTGGGTTCGTCTGGGAAGAACCCGTACCCGAATCCGGGAAGAACCCGAAGAACCAAAGAACCCAAGAACCCGGGACGGGTTCGAGAACCCCACCCCCGGGTGCGGGTACCCGTGCAACACAGATGCAAACCCTAACCCTAGGTATATGATGTTCAAGGTGTTTTACACTATTTAATGTAGATTTTGCCAGACCCTAACCCTATTTTACCTTAAAAACATAAGAAGATGAAATTATAAAAGCTTGACACACAATGACTATGGCTTCAATCAACTGGGTATATGAAGTCAAAAGGGCGAGGTCAAAGGTGGAAAATGGAGAGAGAGAGTGAGGAAAACCTCTCAATCTAACCTTAGGGACTTTCATGAAGTGGAGATCTAAAGTCGAGGAATGCTATTCTAAGTTTCCATGATGGATACTTGGTGAGAAATCTTGCATATGGAGATTTTAGAGGAAATAAAGATGCAACATATCATGAAGACTTCATAAAACCCTTAATTCCACAACATTGGCAAAGTGGAAGAAAATATGCTCACAATTAATTAGTACTATTCATCAAAGCATCATTTCATCGATCGAAAGAAAGTCCTTCCATGCAATTTTATCTTCCCCAAGACAATTCACTAGCTTAGTGATCCATTGTCCCGAAGAGAGAGAAAAGTGTTAGTGCACACTCCTTTACAAGAGACAAATGAGTTTGTGTGACAATGATTCTCCTCAATTTGACGTCCCTCTATTTATACGAGGGAAACCAAGTCAATCTAGGGTAAAATACATGAAAAGCCTTAAAATAAGACATTAAGTGTTTACAAGTTAAGTAGGTCTGTTAATTTTAGGTTATGTTCTATGCTTAGAGCAATTTATTTCAATTTTCACAGTTAGCTCAATATCTTTTCCAGATTAGCAATCACTTCAACATTAAAGTAAATTGCATATAGAACATAAACATAAATCGCAAAAGACAAGCCAAGACAAGAGAACACAAGATGTGGCGCTAGCCAGGGACAAACCCCAATGTGGGGAAACCCTTGATCAATTCTTCTTATATGTTCTTCAATAGTTCAACAGAGAGAGAGAGAAAGAGAGAGATAGTACATTTACTACAGAAGCCAATACTTTGACTTATCTAGATAAGAGCATAGATCATCTCTAAGAAGATGATACATGAGATTAGTTGAAGACATGCTGCTTCAATTGATTCTCCAAGGTAACTCCTTCACCTATCATTGTGCTGCATCTCGTCATCATGTTGCACCTCACGGTGCTACACCATGCTGCACCCATCATCACAATGTTGGACCTCATGACCATGCTGTACACATCATACTGCTGCACTGCTGTCCCATGTGCCATTGTTGCACCATGCTGCCACAGCTGTCCCATGTGCCATTGCGGCATCATGTTGGCACACTGTTGCCCCATGTGGTATGCTGAACCATGTTCACATACATCATGTCTCATGTGCTTGCAGCACCATGCTTGTCATGCTGTCCATGCTTGCTGCTGTCCTATGTTTGCCTTAGCATTCCTTTGCTGTCCCATTTACTATGTAGTTGTCCCTTGCCACTGCTGCCTAGATATATTGCTGTAGTTGCTGTCCCTAATAGTCATGCTATACCTTGTTGCTATCCCCTTAGCCTTCCCATACCTTGCTGCTGTCCCATGTGTCTTAGCAGCACCATGTAGCCCAATTGTCCCATTTACTAGCACTGCTGTCCTGGGCATGTTTGAGCCCTCAAGCTCTCCATGTTGTCCCTGTTTTGAGGTGGTTAGGACTGCAACCTATCATAGTCCCACGCTGTCACCTACAACTCACCTTTTTGCTGCCCCAAACAACCATTCTTCAACTCGGCCTACCCTCGGCCTCCTTTCAGCAGCTTGGTGCCTTGTTTTAGGCCTTAAAACAATCCTCCCTCTCAGCTGCATTAGGCCCGCGTCTAGGGCACCATTAGTATGTATAGGACAATGTCTATCTTCATCTTAACAACGGCTGGGATACCCTTGAGATAGCGTAGGTTGGGCTACCTTAGGATAGCGTTGGGGCTTCCTTTAGGACAACCTTTGGGCTGCCTTTAGGACAACGTTTAGGGCTGCCTTAGGACTGCGTTTACGCTGCCTTTAGGAAAACGTTTAGGGTTGCCTTTAGGACAACGTTTAGGGCTGCCCTAGGACTGTGTCTAGGGCTGCCTTTAGGACATCGTTTAGGGCTCCCTTTAGGACTGCGTTAGGCTTCTTCTTTAAGCTTCTTTACGTCCACACATAGAACCCTTCCATTGCTTTGCTGGCCTGCCTTCTTTGCTGCGGCTAGGGCAACCTCTTTTCCTCCAACGACTAGGGCTTCCACTCCTAGATTTCTCTTCCACTAAAATCCAAGACAAGTGGAGAGAAATCAAGATAGAAGTGTGTGTGAAATGACTCTCAAGCAAGGTTGCACGAAACGGGGAAACGGGTACGAGTTTCCGAAACGGGAAGCGATACGAAACGCGACCTCCCCAAATTTTGGAAACGGGGAAATGCGATATATATATATATATATATATATATATATATTAGGACATTTAAGAAATATGTGCAATCATAAAGCATATATGATACATTCCAATTTATTACATTATGATAAAATTGTCAATTGTCAATGCATAAACTATAAGCATCTAAATTTACATCACATTTACTCATGAATAATCACATAATGAAAATAGAAATATCCAAAATCAGCCACGAGAAATTTCTAATTTTTTGTCTCATGCTTGATTGGGAGTCTCCTCCTACATAGTCGAATGACCTTAGTGCTCTTGATTAAATACAAGTTTCATACCCTAGTACCCTGCATAGAGGGCTTGGTTCTCTCGATTAAATACAAGTTCCATACCCTAGTACATGATAAAATCCAATGGAAACATTGCAATCCCTCCAATCCTGAAATCCTGAAAAACAGATAAGTCTGCTGGATTTTGAGTGAGATCTAAAATTCTACTTTCTCCATATGAAATCCAATGAGGGCGAAACCACTCTCAAACATCCTGAGTCATTTCATGGTAATGTTAAAAATTTAAGTAAAAGGATGAAAATGAAAAATAAAGGAGAATATCACTTTTACTTTAAGAATTTAACATTACCATGAACTGCATGTCAACACTAGGGCAAAAGTTCACTTTTATAACTTTAGACAGGCATCTGGAAGCAACTAGAAGTCACTAGGCTAACGTAAGAATAGGTTAGAAAACAAATAAATAAATAAAAATTTAGAAAAACACAAGTAAATGCTGAAACGTGGGTCGTACGGCCCTGAAACGCGTTTCAGGCCGTACTGGCCACGTTTCAGTTTCGTGAAACGTGGCAGTACGGCCTGAAACGCGTTTCAGGGCCGTACCAAACGCGTTTCAGCGTTTCATACTCGTTTTCGTACGGAAACGCCCTCCTACCCCACGTTTCCTGCAACATAGCTCTCAAGTCATCTCCTTTATACTTAAAATGTTGAGCACATGTGGGGTTTATTTGGTTGCTGGCCGACCTTGACGAACTGTCTTATAACACAAATAAATTTATAACTCCATGAATACTTATCGGAATCGGATGATCTTTAGATCAATCCTACACCTTTCAGTGAGAGGGATCCAAGAAAAATATCAGTTGCCATAAATAAGATGACCCACATGGAGTTTGGCCTTAATTGCCAATTTTAACACTCCCTCTCAACTAGGGAGAACTCCATCCATTGATCCATCTGTCCGACTGTATTATCTTCCCTGTTTTAAGAAACGACCGTTTCGAAACCGAAACGGCCGGCTTGATCCGAGTTGATAGCTGGCAGAGTGACCCGGCCTAGGAAACGGTCCGGTTGGCCGAGTCACCCATGACTCGGCCAACCCGGCTGTTTCCGATTTGACTCGGCCGAGTCACAAAGGGACGACCCTCCACGCGTAAACAACAATAAAAAAATGATTTTTTTGGGATTTTAAAAATGTTTAATGTTTGTTTTGGATGTCAAACTGTTATACCAATATCATTCATGATTTTTGGGGTCCATTTCCCCCTCCCAAACCCTATTTAACACACCCAAGTGCTCTCATTCACACACAGCAGTCTTATGCATTTGAGTGAGAGTCTTCTTTGAGAGTTAGTGAGCAGTTCTTGAACTTGTTTTAGAGCAGCAGTGAGGAGTCTTGGAGGAGCATTGTAGCTGGAGTGAGGAGCTTCTTGGGCAGCCATTTGGAGCAGCATTGAGGAGCTGATTCTTGGAGCAAGCTTGAGGAGGCAGTTTGTGCCTGGAGGTATTTTTTTCCACCTCTATAAATCTGTTTTTGCTTAGTAAATTTTAGGTGCATATCTAGAAAGCTTAGAGAGTGTTTTTTGTCAAATAAATGAACATTGAATCAATGTTTTTTTTTTTTTTTTTTGTCATTTTCAGATTGTTTGCTTTCATTTCCTAGTCAAAAAATGGCACCTAGAGCAAGAGATCCTGCTTGGGCATATGTTGAAATGGTTGATAGTCAAATGCAATGCAAATTTTGCCATAGGAAAATTAAGGAAGGTCCTGGGGGCATTAATAGGCTGAAACAACACTTGGCAGGGATTAGAGGCCAAATTACCCCATGTACCTCACCAGAAATTGGGGAGATTAGAAAGAATTTGTTGGCCAGCTTTGAGAAATTTAAAGAAGATAAGGCTAGGCAAAAAGACATACAGGCTGAAATTGGGAGGAAGAGGGAGATACAAAAAATGATGGCTACCAACCCCCACTATGATTTTGAGGGTTCTTCCTCTATCCCTCAAACTGAGGCATCCAACCCTTTCCGATATGTTCCTCCCTCTTTTGCTTCTGTTCAAGATAAGGGAAAGGGTAGAATGAATTTGAAAAAGGGTGATGTGACTATCAAAAGTTATTTCACTCCCTCCTCTCCATCAGATGCACATGGTCCTGAAGTTAGTAAAACTCAAATGCAGCCCACTTTAGATGACCATTGGAAGAAAGAATTGAGGGAGACTGCTTGTGATTACATAGCTAGATGGTGGTATGATGCTGATATCCCCTTTAATGCTGCTCGTTCACCATATTATGAGCCTATGTTTGATGCCATACATGCTACTGGAAAAGGCTTCAAAGGCCCTACTATGCATGAGCTAAGGGGGTTTCGTTTGCAGAAAGAAATTCAATCCATTAATGAGTATTTGCAAGAGTTCAGGGACTCATGGGCAAGAACAGGGTGTACCATCATGTCAGATGGATGGACTGATCAAAGAAACCGTACCATCATAAAATTTCTTGTCTTCTGCCCACAGGGAACCATGTTTTTAAAATCAGTTGATGCATCTAATAAGATAAAAGATGGCCACTTGTTGTTTCAGCTATTGGATCAGGTTGTTGAGGAGGTGGGGGTGGCTAATGTTGTTCAAATCATCACAGATAATGCCTCTAACTATGTTCTTGCTGGTAAACTGTTAGAGGAAAAACACAAGACCATATTTTGGACCCCATGCGCTGCACATTGCATAGACCTCATGCTTGAGGATATTGGAAAATTAGATTGGGTCAAAAACACTATAGATCATGCCAAAAGCATAACAAAATTTATCTACAATCATACATTGGTTTTGAGCCTCATGAGGAAACACACTGGGGGCAAGGATATTATTAGGCCTGCCATCACTAGATTTGCTACACATTTTTTGACATTGCAATCTATGCTTTCCCAACATAGAAACTTGCAAAAGATGTTTTCCAGTGATGAATGGAATCAAAGCAATTGGTCTAACAAACCAGAAGGCAAAGAATTGAAAAGGAAAGTCCATGAAGAAACTTTTTGGAGAAAGGCAGCAGAGATTGTGAAGCTTGCTGAGCCACTAGTTAAGGTGTTGCGGTTGGTGGATGGGGAAAGGTTGGCTATGGGCTTCATTTATGAGGCTATGGATCAAGCAAAGGAGCAAATAAAGACGGTATACAAGGATAGAGTGGCAAGGTATGGGCCCATTTGGGCAATCATTGATGAAAGATGGAACAATCAACTCCATCGCCCTATACATGCAGCTGGGTATTTTTTGAACCCACGGTATCATTATAAAGCTAAGGAGTCAGGAGCTTTGACGGGGAAGGTCAGAGATGGACTGGTTGATTGCATTGAACGCATGATCCCATTGGAGTCTGATCAGCTGGAGATACACCGACAGGCCAATGTCTTCAGCAATGCAGCAGGTACCTTTGGGAAGAACCTAGCAAAGATTGCAAGAGAAGCAGATGAGCCAGGTAAACAAAAATTTCAATTTTCAAATTCTTAATAGTTTTACCTTTTTTTAAAGTTTGTTAAATCGTTTATAATTTGAAAGTTAGATATAATTTGTAATTTTGTTGAGCTAACTCATTACACTCCTATGTTTTTTGCAGCACAATGGTGGGAGGCCTTTGGTGGCCATTGTCCTGAATTGCAAAGGTTTGCAATTCATATTTTGAGTCAAACTTGCAGTGCATCTGGGTGTGAGCGCAATTGGGCTGTCTTTGAGAGGATTCACACAAAGAAGAGAAACCGTTTGGATCAAAAACGGTTAAATGATCTAGTTTTTGTCCAATACAACCTCCGGCTCAGACGAAACCATTTGCTGAACAAAAGACCGGATTCAGATCCCATTGTGTTGGAAGACATTGATCCAACATCAGATTGGGTAGTGGAGAGTTGTCCAGCAGAGTTTGATCCTGATGAGGATCTTGATTTAGATTTAGATCTGGAGACATCAGTTGAACTTGAACATGCTGTTCAACTTCAGCCTATTCAGTTGAATGCAGATCCCAATCCACCAGCCTCAGTCTCACAGCCAGCAGGGACTCCAGTTGTAGGTGCTTCCTCTGCTCAGCCACGACAGAAGCGCAGCCGCATATCTACTCTATCTCAGCTTGCATCTGCTGCAGTTGCACAGCCTGCTAGTGGTACCACTTCTACAGTTGCAGTTGGGGATGATGATGATGAGGAGGAGCCATGGGGCCCCCTGTCTGACTCTGATGATGATGATCCAGAGATTGATCGACGTGATCTTGGCTCCTCTGACAGTAGCTACTAGCCAGTGGCCCAGTAGTACTGTAGTACTAGTACTGGAGTCTGGTCACCGTCACAGTTTACTTTTGTTGTAGAGGCCATTTCTAGCCTCCTTGGTTATGTGTTTTTTGTTTTGAGTCTTCGATCATGTATGACAGTTGACTATGTATTGCCATTGGGTACCATTTTGATATAATGGATTGGTTCATGAGCCTACTTTGATCATATGTTGTCTTCCATCTATATTATAATGCTGTGTGTTTGGAAACATGAATGAAAATCTTTAAAATAATGTTTAAAATCTTTAAAATTATGTTTTTTTATAAAAAAAATAAATATTTAATGTATTTTTTACAACGACCGAGTCATTGAAATCGAGCCGGCCGAGTCATTACCGTTTTGGAGTCGGAGTCGATCCTCGGCCGAGTCGGAGTCGGAGTCGGAGTCTTAAAACATTGGTCCCATTTACTATGCAGTTGTCCCTTGCCACTGCTGCCTAGATATATTGCTGTAGCTGCTGTCCCTAACAGTCATGCTATACCTTGCTGCTGTCCCATGTGTCTTAGCAGCACCATGTAGCCCAACTGTCCCATTTGCTAGCATTGCTGTCCTCGGCATGTTTGAGCCCTCAAACTCTCCATGCTGTCCCTGTTTTGAGGTGGTTAGGACTGCGGCCTACCAGAGTCCCATGTTGTCACCTACAGCTCACCTTTTCGCTGCCCCAAACAACCCTTCTTCAACTTGGCCTACCCTCGGCCTCCTTTCACCAGCTCGGTGCCTTGTTTTAGGCCTTAAAACAGTCCTCCCTTTCAGCTGCATTAGGCTTGCGTCTAGGGCACCATTGGTATGTTTAGGACAGCGTCTATCTTCATCTTAACAACGGCTAGGATACCCTTGAGATAGCGTAGTTTGGGGCTGCCTTAGGATAGCGTTAGGGCTGCCTTTAGGACTGTGTTAGGGCTGCCTTTAGGACAGCGTTTGGGCTGCCTTAGGACTGCGTTTAGGCTGCCTTTAGGACAGTGTTTAGGGCTGCCTTTAGGACTGCGTTAGGCTTTTTCCTTAAGCTCCTTTAGGTCCACGGATAGAACCCTTCCATCGCTTTGCTGGCCTGCCTTTTTTGCTGCAGCTAGGGCAGCCTCTTTTCCTCCAATGTCTAGGGCTTGCACTCCTAGATTTCTCTTCCACTAAAACCCAAGACAAGTGGAGAGAAATCAAGATAGAAGTGTGTGTGAAATGACTCTCAAGTCATCTCCTTTTATACTAAAACGTTGAGCACGTGGGGTTTATTTGGTTGCTGGCCGACCTTGACGACTTGTCTTATAACACAAATAAATTCATAACTCCATGAATACTTATCGGAATCGGATGATGTTTAGACCAATCCTACACCTCTCGATGAGAGGGATCCAAGAAAAATATCAGCTGCCATAAATAAGATGACAAACATGGAGTTTGGCCCTAGTTTCCAATTTTAAAAAGGTCATAAGTCAACCTAAAGGTAGCTCTCATAATAATAAAATATAAGAGTTGGCCTCATTTTAACCTGCTAGTGTGAGTAAAAAGGCCTCCAAGGGTGACACCATCATCCAAAAGTGAAAATCTACATCAACAAGGTGCAAAAGATGAGTCTTATGAGTGCTCCTCACTCAAAGCCATCTCATCAACAAGGTGTACAATGGTCAAGCAAAACCCTCCATATCAAGATATTTCCATGAACCAAGCCCATGTCATCAACCTAGGCCTCAACATGGTGATGCCATCATCAAGAAAGTTGCACCATCTCTTTTAAAGGGATATCAAGTCATCATCATCCATAAACTGGTCTAGGAAAAGGGCAACATTCATCAAGAATGTGCAAGGCTAGTCGGGGGGCATCTTGTCGTCACTAGGGCACACCATCTTTCCTAGCAACATTTTGCTTTCCTGAAGTAGTGTTTCAATCTCTGGAGGGAAAGCAGTGGGTCATCATCAATGTTGGATCAATCCGAAGGTCAACGCTCTTCTCTGGGTGGTCAATGCCTTGGCTATAATGCCAGAAAGTGTCATCAAGTGGGGTTGGATATCCTCTCTGAAGTGTTGGAGATGTATTAGTCAATCCCTTAAGGGATAGCTATCGTATCTGGGAGACATTATTTGTAGCATACCCTCAAAATAAAGTGAGATCATGATCATGGTAAAAGAAATCATACATGTATCACAGTGAACCATGTCTAATGCAAAAGGCACAAGAGTATTTCACATCAGTGTTGAAAAAATTGGCAAGGCTCGAAAAAACATCTTTTTGGCAACATTGGTGAAAAAATCGGCAAATCGTGACACATATTAAAAAATACAAAATATATTCACTTTTTCAAAATTGGAAAAAATCGGCAAAAATCAGGAAAGATTGGAAAAAATTGGCAAGAATTGGGAAAAATTTGCCAAAGGAAAAAATCACGATTTTTCGGTAACTGGAAAAAATTGCGATGTTGCCGATTTTTTGGGTTTTTTCGCCGATGTTTGCAACATTGCTTCACACAAGTATCATCTTCAAATGTATTTTTATCTTAGGGTTTGTAAACAAGTTACCATGCTTAGGTATGGGAGGGTTATCTAGTGGCCCTATTAGGTGTTTCCAACCTCAAGGGAAGGAGCAGTTCCTAGATCAATCCATCAATCAGGAAGTGCAAGTGAAAAGTGTTACAGTGGGGGTTTACTTCATGGAGGATGCTACCATATGGGTACTGACTATGAAATGCCATCATTCTTAAGCGTTATAATTGTAGAGGGAGCAATAGTGGGACCTGAGTTATCCCTCTGCCTATTTTTATCACCCCTCTTGTGCACTTTTTTCTTTGTTTATTTTTATTTTTATTTTTAAAATTTTTCTTGCATAGTTTGGGCTATAAGCTTGATTCATGCATTTATTTCCCTTTAAGATGAAGTAGTTTGTCATTCATCAGGGTTGGGATATCAAAGTTCCTTTTCATTTTGGTTTGCTCATGCATTAGCTAGGTAGGAACTGGGTGAGGGCTAATGAGGGGGGTAGAGCTCAGGCTAGGCTTCTGTCTGGGCACTTTCTTTTATCCTAGCCAATATTTTGCATTTTATCTTTATGGCTCATGCTTTTTCTTTTCTTTCTGCTGCATCAACCTTTGAGGGCAAAGTTTCCAATCCCCTACTCAAGAATGGGAAAACAGGGAACCGATATTGGTGATAGATAACAATGAACTTGAAGATTGGGACATGAAACCAGGGAAAAATAGAAAGTGTTAAATATGGATTACCATGGGCACTCAACATCAATCAGTGCCTCCTATTCATCCCCCTTCTGGACCATAGAAAGAAAAAGCCTCCAAGAAGGTCAAACTTGACTAGGATCAAGGGATAACCACAAGGGAACAAAAATACGACCAGAAGTGTTCAATCATCCAATTCAACCCGTGACTCACACTAACATGCTATTAAACATTGAATGAAAGCACTTGATGAGAAGCATGATTAATGTACCTTATAAGGGATGACCCATCTTCATTTGATAAGTAAGCTAGATGTCACAAAGCACTGACCAGAGCATAGGTGGAGGGCCTTCGAGGCTGGCGTTCTGTAGATCACATATTACCGCTGGCTGGCAAGCTGAACAGAATGGGAGAAAAGTTTTTTTTTTTATCCTGGGAGTCACCCACTTGGGTGGGTAACAAGGTACACAAAGCCTCATCATGCAGGGTGCCCTCCTAGCTGTGAAAATCAGGTACAGAAGCATCCTAAAATGGCATTCTGCACATTCATTACTCACTGAATTTGGCACACAAAAGCAATTCTAATTCTGGGTTCAACAATTAGCATCCATTATCTGAAAATAGCGGCAAAAAAGACCAGAAAGGAATTGCCCCTTTTGGCTAAATTTATCCTTTCAAAAGTAGATAAAATTATATCACAAAGACACCTCATGCACACCCAATAGCAGTGCCTCTATTCAAATCTGGAAATAGCATCAAATTGATCCCAAAAACAGTGGCCTTGTCCTTCAAAGATGCTGTGCCGTTATTATAAAAATAGCATAAGTATCCTAAAAAATAACACCATGACAACACCTTCATGCTCTTGACTGGATGCTGATATGAGGCAAAAAACAACAGTTTAAGGAATGCCATCTAAAAGAGGCTTAGGTGAATGCCATCCTTACTAGTTTATACACTACTTGTGGGCGATGGCATGCAAAAACTGGTGCCCATGGGCCATATCCCTGCTAATATCTCTTCTAAAGGGCCAACCATGCATGCAAATCAATCATAAAACCAGCTTCTCTCCTCATGGAGGAACAGTCAGAGGAAGTAGACTAATAACTGCGACCCCTTTCATCTATTTTTGGTTCTCCAAGTCCGTGCTTTGTTTTCTAAGAATGGAGCACAACATAGCTCTAAAAATTGGCACAAAAGCACACCAAGAAAGTGCCATGTCATGCTGAAAGGCCAAAGTGCAGTACTGCCTTTTTCTGGTTGAGAACAGTCATAACAGCGGCACAGATGACATACGAAGCAGACCAAAAAATGGCACTTCAACTGCTTGAAAATTCCTTAAGAAGTGCGTCTCCTTACCAAGCAAACATACTCAACACCCTATGTCATGCGAAAGAGATCCAAAAACTGTGCTCTCCATCACACCAATAGCAGTAACAGTAGCACCCTCCTTTAAGGTTGACTTATCTCTCATTAAATCTCGAAAAAGGTGCTTGGAATAAGTAATTTTCAAGCTTGTTTATTGATCATGCAAAATAACAGAAAGTCTTCACAGGTGAATTTGACTTAGCTTGAGGTGTAAGCAACCTCCATATGTTGGTCCTCCATGTGCATATCCCAAGAACGTAGCTTAGGGAGTTAGCTACCTCATTAGACGTGGATTTGAAATAGATCTGATATGCTTCATATCAGAGTTGGAACACAGTGCAACTTGTTTCTCGAAGGCAATGGACAGCAGGCCATGATTGTCCTTGGAAGATGTGCCTAAGATGTTCTCATGAAAGTATGCTTCTCCTCCATATATGATCTTCCGAAAGGCTGGAAACTTTCAGATAGAGTCTGATTTGATCTGCTTACAGGGTTGGGAGTTAACATTCAACATGAGTTGCAAGAGTATGTTCATATAATAATTAGCATATGTGGTTGCTATGAAAGTCATATGCTATTGTCCAGGAACCCTTGCTTCCTACAAAGCAACCAAAAAAATTTATTCTGCCTCTAGTATGCACTGAAGCTGACATACTGAGTCATCTTTGCCATTAGTGTCCCACACTGCTCTGCTCTGCTGAACCATGAAGAAGAAGAATTGATCGAGAATGTCTCATACCATTCTCTATTGCCCGAAGTCAGTTCCATATGAGGAGAGTGTGTCATACCACTCTTACTGACCCGAAGTCAGTTTCATTGATCCTAGATCAATATCACAAGAGAGTGTCTCAAACCACTCATACTGATCCCAGATCAGTGTCATCGATCCCAGATCAATGGAGGTCATTCTAGCATAGGGAGTACGGTAGATACAACGATGTGTCCATCGATAGTACTACTATGGTCCCTAACCCCATTTCCTTGCTCATTGGCCAGATGAGATGTACTTCCCATGAGTCCCAGACTGCATGGGTAGGATGCCTCGACAGGAGAACCACTCATCCTGTCCCTAAGTCGCCACGGGGTATCACAGGGGAAGGCTAAGCCATTCACCCTGTACACAACACACCATTAGGGGAGGGTGAGTCGCCCTATGGTCGCTTGTTGCTCCAATAAGTACCCCAAGCCCCCCGGAGCTCCCAGAGCTCAATGCATGCAACATGCAGGACCCTCATAAGAAGGTCTCTCAACGACTCCAAGTCGTTCGGGAAAGTCACAAATTTGACCTTTCCTCGGGGCTTTGACAAAATTTCTGTGACCTGTACATCAGTCTCAATGCGATAGAGCCTCCTCGCTCATCGACGTACCATATCCCAGATAAGGTAGTATCTGATGTCTATATACTGGAGCAATCATAGAATACAGGATTCCTCAACAATCGAATCCCCCCTGGTTGACACAGAAGATCACGGTGGTATCCATCATGTGTACAAACAGCTCACTAAAGAGCTTCCGCAACCAGGCAGCTTCACACGAGGTCATACTCGTAGCTATGTATTCGGTCTCAGCGGTGCTTATAGCAACCGACTTCTGCTTTCTGCTCATCCAGAATATCGAGCAAAACCCAAAGAGAATCAACACTCAGAAGTGCTCTTGAGATCCTTCACACTGCCTGCCCAGTCAACATTCGAATAATCATGCAGTTTCATATTTCCGGCAGTGTATCTCAATCCATGAGGGATTGTGCCCCGAAGATATCTGAGAAGATTCTTATCACCAATCTAGTGAGGCTCAACCAAAATATGAGCCCAACATGCTAACTGCAAAACATATATCCGGACGGAAGTTCACCAAGAACATCAATGCGAATGAGTTTATGAAACTCAGAGGCATTTCCCAAATCTGGTTCGGCATCACTACCATATAACTTCTGAAAGTTAAGATCCTCGAGGTAGTCACAGGCTTGCAGTTTACCATTCCACATCCGGAATCCAACTCCCTCTTACTTCTGCAAATGAGAGGGTCTGCACCTGTCAGAAATAGGTCGTCCTCAGAAGGTGCCGGTATGAGAGGTCTATCATCCACAACCTTCGAGCAATGGTTTGGATCAACTTTACTCCTAGTGAATCTCAACTTCATCAAACAACTATCAATCCTCTCATACTACGCCGAGGGTGTTTTGCTTCAAGCCATAGAGGGCTTTCTTCCACCTGTATACATGAGATTCCCGGTCATGAATCTCAAAATCCTCGGGTTGTTCCAAACCTATGGATCCGCTATGAGGGGAATGGCCCCTTGGTAAGATTTTCCTTCGGTACATCTTGGACATGTACCTTCATGCTCTTCTTGGATTCAGGCATCCCTACCATCATCTGACTCACATTGGGTAGTGTCCCATAATAAGTAGACCTTTGGTCCTATAGATGAGATGTGACAACTGACATGGTCCCGAATGGACCTCCTGCAACTTGATGCAACCCTGAACTCAAAAGCATCTTTGAAAATTCCATTTTCAAACATGTACCTTTCCATCGATGAATGCCACACTGAAACCTTTGACTTCCATTGTTGAAATGGACACCAGGTTCTTCTTGCGATCAGGGACATAAAGAGATTCTCGTAAATGAATTGAGTTACCCTCATTCAATTGAGGGGTAATATTCCCTGCACCCTTTCCGGGATAGGTGGCATCGGCTCCAAGTATAATGCCATGATTGTTTCCATCTCTACTAAATTAGAGAGATCACCCTTCTATCTGATGAAGTGCCTTGAAGCACTACAATCAATAAGCCAGATTCCCACAGAATTTGAAGGAGAGGGCCAATACAAGATAACGCTTCTTTATCTTATTAGAAACAACATTTGATTCTTCATACCTGGGGTTCCTTGCTTTCTATGAAGAGTCGACCGTTTCCTTGATGACTTGCATTACCTCTCATTCCTCTGATCATTGAAGATGTCCTTGGAATGATTGTTATCTTCATCAAGAGATGTGTCCCTGCCATTCAGACACTCCTTCGCATAATGGTTGAACTTATTACAAACAAGGCATCTATCTTTCTTTCTACCCTTGGATCCAGACTTCCCATTGAAGTGATCTTTAGGTGGGCCATCAGAAGCTTTTGCTGCGCCATTCTGATAATATTCTCTGCTTCGACTTCACCCTTGGTGAATTTGAAGAGGGATGAGGAATCCATTGATCCTTTTGTCCTTTCCCAACTGTCTTCAATGATTGCTCTTTCACTCTAGCTTGGGCTTTGTCTTCACCTCAGTTCTGACACCATGTTAATTTTAGGTATTTTCTATGCTTAGAACAATTTATTTCAATTTTCATAGTTAGCTCAATATCTTTTCTAGACTAGCAATCACATCAGCATTAAAGTAAACTGTAGATAGAACATAAACATAAATCGCAGAAGACAAGCCAAGACAAGAGGACACAAGGTGTGGTGCTAGCCAGGGACAAACCCCAATGTGGGGAAACCCTTGATCAATTCTTCTTATATGTTCTTCAATAGTTGAGCAGAGAGAGAGAGAAAGAGAGAGATAGTACATTGACAACAGAAGTCAACACTTTGACTTATCTAGATAAGAGTATAGATCATCTCTAAGAAGATGATACATGAGATCAGTTGAAGACATGCTGCTTCAACTGATTCTCCGAGGTGACTCCTTCACCTATCATTGTGTTGCATCTCGTCATCATGCTGCACCTCACCATGCTGCACTATGCTGCAACCATCATCACAATGCTGAACCTCATGACCATGCTGTACACATCATACTGCTGCACTGCTGTCCCATGTGCCATTGTTGCACCATGCTACCACAACTGTCCCATGTGCCATTGCAGCATCATGTTGCCACACTGCTGTCCCATGTGGTATGCTGAACCATGTTGACATACAGCTTGTCTCATGTGCTTGCAGCACCATGCTTGTCATGCTGTCCATGCTTGCTGCTGTCCCATGTTTGCCTTAGCATTCCTTTGCTGTCCCATTCAGTGTTTTAAGAAACAGCCGTTCCGAAACGGAAACGGCCGAGTTGGTCCGATTCGATGCCCTCAGGACTGACTCGGTGGAGGAAACGGTTCATTTGGCCGAGTCAGCCATGACTCGGCCGAGTCATTGAATGACTCGGCCGAGTCATGGCTGACTCGGCCAACTCGGCCGTTTCCTCCACCGAGTCAGTCTTGAGGGCATAGAATCATGAGTTCATGCCATTTTTTCAAAATATGAATGATATACATAAGTTGGCTGCGGATTTTCAGACCCTGTTCCAATGACAATGTATATGTCCACAGATTGATGAATTACAGATCCAATGCTGAACTTTAGGCTGAAAATATTAGCCTCTATGGCCTTCTCATAGACTTCAGTTTTTGTTTCTTGCTTATATATGTTCGGGTCATCAGCCAGCAGGAATGCCCATGGCATATATAAATGAAGTTTTGTTCCTATCTCAGAAATAAAATTACTGGATCTTTTCCTTGAAAAGAAAATGACTTGGGTTTCTTTTCTTTATATTAGTGCACTGCTATCTTGTATTGTAATTCTAAATTAGTACATACTTAGGAAATAGTCGGTGCAGTTAATTGTCCCTGTTATCATCTTCATTTATATTTATAACAATTAATCTTGTGTGTGCCATAGATAAAGTTATAAACCAGGTAAGTGCATCTCTACTGTAGATGATCTGATGCTTGCAACCATGCATTCTCCTAGAGATCTGTCCTCTCAATTGGATTGCATACATCTTACCTAACTCAACTTAGACTGAACTCTGAAGTCAAAATTAGAAAGCTGCTAGAATAAAACTGAACTAATACATGTAAACTTCTAAGGATACCATGCAAACAGTTGAGGACAATTTGTGGAAATAGAACAGTAATCAATCCTACGTATATAATGCATTATAGTGCTCAGTCAACAAGAGAGGAAGTGCATCGTTGCAGTGCACAGCTCGAATTACTGTAACTGAAGTATCGACATCTGTTCATAAGTGTGTGCTGGACTGCCACATATGTGTCTGGGCTGTAGAAGACTATCTAAGGTACAATTTAACAAGTTGCAATTCCTATGCCAACTGTGTTAGGACTCAGGAGAGTATTAATGTAGAGTGAATCCCATCAATGGATATGCTGTCATAGCATGATAGCTGCAGATATCACATAGATAGGAATCGGACATCACATAGATAGGAATGGTTTTCTTTAAAATTATGTTTAAAATCTTTAAAATTATGTTTTTTTATAAAAAAAATAAATATTTAATGTATTTTTTACAACGACCGAGTCATTGAAATCGAGCCGGCCGAGTCATTACCGTTTCGGAGTCGGAGTCGGAGTCGATCCTCGGCCGAGTCGGAGTTTTAAAACATTGATACTGACGTGCTCCATTATCCATTAGTTGTGTTTTAGGATGTGTTTCTGATCAGTATCAATCCTTTTACATCAAAGATGAAATTGGAAAATTATTATAGAGAATATCTATAGTATATATTATTTTGATTCTTTCGATGGGTGAATTTTCACTTTCTATTGAGGGTTCTTATTTGTTTGAAGGATTCCCTGGAGAAAGCATGCATGGGATGTTTCCTAAACCTTCTATTGTTTGATGTAAAAATAATATTAGATGGATGCTCACTATGAGCTGCAATATCATTTTTATTGAATAATTAAAATACCTGTTTGCTATGAAAGTCATGCTTTATCCAGGAACCCTTTTCCCTACACGGGAACCTCTGAGATTTTCTACCTTAAGTGTGCACTTGTCATACTTACTGATGTGCTTCGTTATCAACTGGTATTTTAGGATGTGTTTTTAATCAGCAGTCCTTTTAGAGCAGGGATGAATCTGGCTACATCAAGGCAAGAAACAAAACTAGAGTTCTTTAGCTTTTGTGGTGCTGATATGTGGCTTGTGCAGGGAGGAATTTCGGAAAACCTACCAAAAGGAGAATCCCGGAGTCAGAGGAATGAGAGAAGTTAGCTTTTCTTGCACCATTTCCATCTCTTCCCATTTATATTGGTTCTGATTTTTTTTTTTCCTCTGAAGTTTCTTATTTATTGATACTCTTTTCAGACTATTTTTCTAACTTGTTTTCAAATTCTCTCATCCAGATTGGTATTGCTTGTGGCGTCAAATGGAAAGAACTGACATACGAGGTCTCTGATTCTTACGATGTTTATATTTAACAGCTGATTGTTGCATAGTACAGTGGACAGTTAGGTTGTTATTTTAACATGGTACTCACAATGGAGTGATTTGCAAGTAGCCAGTCCCTTTTCAAATTTAATTTTGTAATTTTAATCTGATTGCGGAGTTATATGCTTGCATATTGTATGTGTGTGCTTATCTATTCCTGTTATTGCCAATTGGTATGTGCTTCATGTTGTAACACCGTTCTAGATTTTCTGATGCTGTCCAGTTAGAGGCTAAGCTAACTCCTTGGCAACTCTCTGAATCTTCATTCCAATTTGTATTTTTCATTTGATTTATCATTGGTGGCAGGAGAAAGCCCCATATTATGATATAGCAACACAAAAGCGAGCAGAGTATGAGAAAATTCTGGCAGCATACAGAAAGAAGAAGGTAAAAATATTTTCTTGTGATCAAATCATGCTTTTGTTTTCATGTTTAAACGTAGCATATATCTGTAGATTTCCCTTGATTTCCACTTCAGGAGGCTGGTGAGGAAGTTGAGGCACATGAGGCGTCGGGCAAAACAAATTCAGTGATAAATGATGGCAAGGAAGGTGGAGAGGTAATGTTCTTCTATCTCCATTCTATTTATTATTTGTGGGTGTTTGATTGAGTGTCAAAGAGAGCCCCATTTTATGATGTAGCAACACAAAATTGAGCCAAGTATGAGAAAATTATGGCAGCATACAGGAAGAAGGCGGTAAAAGTCTTTTTTTGTAATCAATTCATGTTTGCATTTTGATGTTTAAGCCTAGCATATCCCTATGGATTTCCCTGGATTTCTTCTTCAGGAGGTAGGCGAGGAAGTTGAGGCTCATCAGGGACCAGACAAAACAAATTCAGAGATAAATGATGACAAGGAAGGTGGAAAGGTAATGTTCTTCTATCTCTTCTATGTGGGTGTTTTGATTAATTGGCAAAGAGAACCCAAATACTATGATATAGCAACACAAAGTGTGCAGAAAGGAGGCCTTGAAATTCTTTTCTTGTGTTAATGCATGTGTTTCAATGTTTAAGCATATTCTTACGGATATCTACTTCAGGAAGCTGGTGAGGAAGTTGAGGTACATCAAGAGGCAGATGAAACAAATTTGAAGATAAATGATGACAAGGAATGTGGAGAGGTAGTTTTCTTCTATCTCTGTTTTATTTATTATTTGTGCGTGTTTTGATCAATCGTCAAAGTTACTAGTCATTTCTCATCCTTTTGTAGCAGGAGGATATGGAATGATACTACATGCCTGAGGTGCACTTTTCATATGGAACTTGTGGAGTCAGATAGGGACACATAATCGGTGCTTGAGAGAGTCCTGGCTAAAAATCTCGAGAATACCTTTAATGAATAGCTACAGTCTGACTTCTGCTGCTCAAAACACAAAAGGATGTTGTTGATCCAACTTAGTTCCTTTGGAGTCTGGACAATAGCTATAACTTAGAAACAATAAATCTCAAGATTGTTTGATACCAATTTTGTCTTGTCAGACTTGAGGTTTGCTTTGGACTAATTACTGCTCAGTGAAATGATTGTTGTGTCCTTTTTCATTTGTCTAGTGTAAGGCAGCCTTGGTGTGATAGCTGCGTCTATGGTTTTTGTTTGAATGCCTTGTGACTTCAAGAAGTTAAATTTGTAATCTATGCATCAAAGCAAGGACGTTCGATGAATAAAATGCAACTTGTTCTGACAAGTAAAGATGGAAACCATTACAGAAGTGACGGAAGCCAATTTGCAGAACTAATCACTTGGAAGTTTTTCTGATCTTCAATTTCTTTCTGCTTGTGAAATTTAAATTAAATTGCGTGTTCTTAGAACTTTGTTTTTGAGTCAGTGAATGGGCATTCTTACAGATACTAGTATTTCTGACGAGTATTAGAAGTAAGAAATATTATGCTGTTGTGTATGCTTTTTCCACATGTTTGTGACTACCCGTGCCTGCATGTTTGTTTATAAGTACTGAAGAGGCAACAGGCAAGTTTAATCTCCTACAACAATACTGTCAGATTAGGTATGCTTTCCCAGACTAATTCATTGTTCCAAGAGGAAGTGAATATAGAAAGCCAAAAAGTGGACAATATGCATATATGCAAGTAATGAAATACAAGTTGCAAAGAGATTGCACAAGTTTGAAGGAGACCAAATGAAGGGACACAAAAATCCTCACCTAAATGTGGCATACAGGAGATATAAACTACTGGAAAAGGGCTCAATCTAGTTAAACATGGGTGAATGGATATATAAGATGATTATAATCATTTTGCTCATTTGTATAAGAACTCTTTTCTTGTCGATAGAATGATCCTTTCTTTCAGGAGTATATTTCTTCTTATATGAGAAATTGGATATTGTGTCTTTTGTGTACAGTATGTCACCACGATTTGTTGCACAATATTATGGTTGTGCATTTAGGAACTTTAGGCCATTCTTCTAGAGAACGAGTGTATATGTCTGTTTTACTTATGGGAGTGAATAAAAAGGATTATAGCAATGCTAAGTAGGATGGTCTACATATGGGTGGCTTATTTTCATCTGTAATCCGGTGTTGATTATTGTACTCCCTGAAGAATCATTACGTTGAACGCAAGTACTAATCAATCTAGAATGTAAACCACAATCTATAGAGATTTGTTAACTTGGGCATTCATCATCAATGCATGCATATAATGCATCTATGAGGCCTCCGCTTTCTCTGCAAGTTTGTGTCTCTCCTTGTGGTATTGAAAGCAATGCATTTTCTTCACTACAATAGGTATTATTTTTTGCTACTCTAAACATTCTATATTGATTAAAGTGGCAAAAGGCCAGATAACAAATCGATATTTTTGTCAAGGTAGAGAGTTGCATTTTGAGTTCGAAGCCGCATCATCTCAAAGTCGAAATAAAAACAAATGGTTTTTTTCATTCTGGATCAGTGATCAATGAACCAGATTATAGTTTAACATTTGTTTGGGTAGGTCTGCACTTTCCTCAAGTAGGGTTGAGCTATGAGTTTGCTTCATCCTCTTGATGAAGAAGATATTTTAGAGCATGTTCCATGACATCAACATCTTGCCCCACATGGTAGATGTGGATCTCGCAAACCAAAATTTTGTGTCTAACGTAACGTAGCATCATAATGACGACCCATGTTGGAAATATTAATTTATCTATTGATTAAACAATTGTGAAGCTATTTACAGATTTTGTTGTAATGTATTGGAAAAAACCTTAACGGGTGAGACCGAGTGTTATTGCTTTTGTGTAGAAGCCATTTTTATCTCATTTTTCACGTTCTTATGATTATTTATAGTTTTTGATTTACTAGCAATATGTATGCGTTGGTGTTGGAACCACGTGGTTTTAAATCATATTTTCTCATTTATTCATGAACATACAATCTAAGTTTTGATTAAGAAAGTTTAGAATAAACATTTGTTTTTGTTTTGGCGCTTGAGTTTGATTATGCGTGATACTAAATCTTTATTTTCCATTGTTTAGTGTTCTTGTTTTTTAAGTTAAAGATTTTAGTGATTAATCAAAATAAAACCACACCATGGTTTTGGTATTGCCTCAATCTGCTGCAAGACAAACCGGACTGGTGGGAAAACCTTGAGTTTTTAGATAGTCATACATAGAGTTTAAAAAATAGAGCAAAAATACTGAATGTTTAGTCCAAAGACTTCCACAACCTAACCTATTAGTTGACATATGCATGTAAACAATAAAACCTAGAGGGAAAACTAGAGAAATACCAAGTCATGCTGATGGAGATGAGCTAGAGGGAATCATTTCAACATGCATTTTGTCATTGGCTGAACTGCCTAGCTTGAGTGTAACGTTGAGCTAGTCTACAATTCTTTGAAGGTGCAAGTCCATGGGTTTTATAGACAATTGAATCTCATCCAACACTAGGAGAATTTCCTCCTTAGCATCATTGTGATCCAACAAAACTTGTCCCAACGTCTTCATCTGTCAATACAAGTCAACTATTTGCAGGTACTGGTTGTGTCTTCCACGGGTATAACCAATGTTAGGGACCTAGGCCATCACTTTCCCTGCAATGTCTATATCTAATAAGCAACCTCTCTCCCCAACGATCCCTCTTTTTGCCTCCTTGAGCTTAGGTTGAATAATAGGGGACGTTCGGAAGTGATAAAGGTTAGCAGATGATTCAACTCACTAACAAGCACGAGAGCCCCCATGGGCCTCATAATAGGTAGCACCCCTGCGACACCCAGTGCTCTATCTTGGCATGTTAGACAATAGGAAAAAGAGTAGGACTACAAACAAGATTGGAGGGCAGTAAGGGTGACAATGTAGGAGAGGGAGGGGATGCATAAAGCCTAAGAAACGAAATGTAGAAAGTAGATAGACTAGGATGGGCGCCTCAAGCTAGAGACCTGTACATCTAGAGCATTAGTGAATGAGAGAGGGGAGTAGAAGAAAAAGCTTTAGCGAAAAAGTAAACACTGCAAGAAAGATCAACACCAGTCCAGTGCCCAAAATGAAGATGAAGGAAATAACTAAATCGAATGGCAAACCAAACAATGTCTTGGAGGTCACATTGTTGAGCTTGACCATTACAATTATGAAAACATCACAAAATTGAGCATATGTAGATCAAATAGGCGGAGGAAAATCATCAAAGTGAGCGGGTTCGAGGAAAGGATTAAAACCACGACACAACAAATACCAAACAACACTGGAGGCAATGGACAACAATTATGGTGACCTGTGTTCATTCAAAAGCTATTTAGTGACATCGATCTTCTGTGGGAGGAGCTATTGGCATGTCCCTTCGCACTAGTGTTGGGAGGGACGACCGACATGCCACCTCTGACATGTTGCATTCCATACCACCCTATATGGGGAGTGTTCCGTTGAGAAATCTATGGCATTAAGATGTAGGTGATTTCTTTGTTAATGATAACTGCTTATGAAGAATTTATACTTTTCTTAGTTAGATTCTTCTTGCATTTAATTAGTATTATGTGTTCTTCTTCATCAAACAACCATCAAATCATAAAGAACAATGAGACAAATGACACAAGATATAGGCGATCACCCAGGGCCAAAACCTCTCTAATCTTGAGAGGAAAACCCACAAAATTCTTCTTCTTATAGAAACTTCAATCAACGAATTCCAAGACCTAGACTTTTGACCAACAACCCCCCCAAGACCAAGTCAATGCCTCTTTTGGATGTACTTCTTCTCTGATCAACACTAGTCAAACTTGTGCCACAACTTTAGATTTCGGCCCTAACTCAGAATTTTGGCTAGTTGTTGTAGAGTTGCAATTTTCAGCTCCTTTTGCAGAAACCCTAGGTCACATGTGTGGTTGAGATATGGATAGATTTGCCTCCTTTTGACTTCGCTTGACCTTGACCCCTTCTCTTGATAATTCAGCTTGCTAAATAGTTCTTCTTTGACCCAAACTTTGGCTCCTTTGAGTGACTTCAATTTCGACTTCTATCGCTGTAGAATGATGCCCTAATCTTCATGTGTGGAGGAGATTTAGCCCAAAACAGATCAGGAATGTCTCTCTTCTTTGCCCTTCCTTTGTTGGGTATTAGGCTTTCTTCTCCTTGATCAAACTCCTTCTTGATCCTTGAGTGAGTCTGCATTTAGTGAGGCCAAGGTCACCTTTATATAGCCCTTCATGAGGCTTCAAATAGGTTGACTTCATCTTCAAGAGAGGCTGACTTGTTCATTCGCATTTGACGAGGTCTTGGAGGGTTATTTTAGTTGACTTTGACTCAAATAATTTCTTATTACAATATGTAACATGCTCTAAATGGATCTTTCATACATGACAAAGACTTGTAAGCCCTAGAAGCTCTCAATGGGAGCTTTGAACTATAAAAATAAATTCCTCTTGAGCATGTAACCCATGCCTCAAGGTCAACAATAATAAATTTGTTTTTTTCCATTTCATTAAATACATAAAATCATGATTACATATGTCATTATGAAAACCGAACCTAGTTACATATTTCAACTCTCCCTCTTAACTAGGGAGGTATTCATAATTCATGCAAGGTACTTGGATATTCTCAATCTGAAGAATTTTCACAAGAGGAGTCGGATTGGTAACCCATCTGTTTAACATCATATCATCCAACATTGTCACATAGTAAGGCCTTGACTAACAACTCTATCTCTCCACAAAATAACAACACAATGTTGTTCAGATCAATGATTTATAGACACCATCATCATTGTCTCTCTTGAAACATACCCCACCCGGGTTCTCTTAGAGTATGTTCCACCAGGACTATTCTTATCTTAGGTTCCCGGTCCTCAAAGAATATTGGCCCTTTACGATTGCAATTATCTTGGATGCCCTACCATATCCTCAAAAAGTATCGGATGATAGATGCTTACCCAATCCTCTAAAGTGAAGACAAGAATGATGTGTCTATCTCTCCCTCTCAACTAGGGAGGATATTCCGATTCGAATGAAGGAATGTACCCAACCTCCCTCTTAACTAGGTACTTGCTTCCAACAACTCTCTAGGTGGAGATCATGGGACAATCAACTGCTTGAAGGGCTCCTTCTTTTGATGTCATGAACTTCTTTGATATGGAGCCATCATCTTTTGGGACTTATTCGTAGTGCACAAACCATCCATTACTTTCATTTATGAATCATGTTAGTCATGTCATCCTTCCTTTTTTCAGAAAGTGATCCATTAGTCCATATTTAGCCTACCTTCATACCTTGCTACCTTTTTCACATCATGTTTCCTTCAGGATCTTTCATCCTATGACATGAGTATCAGTTGTACATGACATCTACAACTCTTCCTTTAGTAGTCTTGGATTAGCCCATCTAGATATTGTTCAAAAATCAAGAATGAACATTAAATCAAAATTACCTTTGTGATGGTCTTTTCATCATGACATCTACTTGTTGTAACATCAACATCTTGCATACATATTGACACATCTCCAAAAATATTAAATGTCAAGGGTCTCTTTCCTTTCCAGACTTCATCAAAGTCTTCATACCTTTTCCATGGAGATGTCACTCTCAATGCTTCTAGTTATCAGAGGTTGATTTCTTTTTCTATGTGACAATAGTTGCATCTTTCATGATCTCTCCTTACTTTCTTCACATACTGCTTCTCAAGAACTTCCATTCATAGTTCCTTCATTTTTGTCAACCACCTCATATTCCATATGAGAACTTATCATGTTGATTTCATCTAGTCAATATGTGAACCATGCCTTTATGCATCCTTCCAAAGGAGGATATCCCTTTCTCTTGATTATGCTCATGAGGTAAAGCATTTATCCATGCTATGTGCAACTATATGACATGACTCAATTTATCAAATATAAGCATACATACCTCATCTCTTCCTTTTGGTCATCTAGACTTCTTTCGACAACTTTCTTGATTGAAAGAACTTCAATCACCTTGACCTGCTTCACTTCTTTTGACATCATACCATCATCCCATGAATCCCATACAAGGTGGAATTCTCGATGAGATGCTTTTTCCAGTAGGTGAACCTTTCAATGAAGATTCCAATGGAGGATCTTGATCATCGTCATCTTGCAAATGCTCCTTTCGAATGATGTATGATGAGCTCTATACTAGATGACTTTCTTTTTCCCATAAGTACTACATATGCTTCTAATGAGGTTACCAAGAGCTACATCCTTCTATAGGTGACTTCCATATACTTCTATTTCAACTATCTTTCATGCTTCTTTATGATGATGTCACGAGATCTTGCTTTCAATTGTATGCTTCTATGACGCCATCTCTAACATGATGCATCCTATCATGCTTCTAATGATTCCTACCATGATAGCTATACTTTACAACATAAAACTTGAAAAGAAATAGGTGAGGAAGACTATCTCAATCATAATAGAGATCTTTTACTTCATCCTTGGATTTTTTCTTTTCAGCTTCTTCCACCTCTTCAGTGATATGGGTGTCTTCCCTTCCTCTTTTGTTGTTGTCCTTCTTGAGCTTTGACGATCTCTCTTGTAGTGCCCATATTCATGATAGCCATAACATTGAACTTTCAACATGTTCTTCTTCTTTTTATGAGGACCAAGCTTCCCAAGCTTCCCTTTTCTTCTAGCCATGGCAACAAATGCTTGAGCTTGCTCGCTTGATCCTGCATCGATTTTTGCCTTTAGCCTCGTTTCTTCTATCTTGCATAGTGACCATAGGTCATTGAATGGAGTAGTTTCCTTCTTCCCATAAATGCTTGGTATGAAGTTTCCCCATTCTTTTGGTAGTGCATTGAGCACCATGGTAGTCATTTCCTTGCCAGACATTATTTCTCCCAACTCTTGTAAATCGTCCCTTATTTCAGACACCCTCATAAAGTATGAGGCTATTCCTTCTTCTTTAGATATCTTCATCTTGTGGAGTTCTTTCCTTAATGAGATCACTTCTCCTACAATGCTTACGGAGAACAATTCTACAAATTTTTCATGTATTTCTTTTGGTGTTTCTAATTTTGACACATAGGGAATGAGGGAATCCTTGATGGATTCTATGAGAATCCTTTGAGCCCTTACTTCCCCATTCATGTACTTTGCAAGAGCTTGAGCTTCTTCCTTCGTGGGCTTTGTGATTGATCCCTTAACATGTTCCACGACTTCATTTTCTATGAGGATCAAATCTGTCCTCTTCTTCCATGCAAGGAAGTTTGATGAACCAATCAACATGTTTCTTTCCTTGCAAAAAAACATTTTGATAGATTCAGATGTAGACATAAATATACTTGTGAAGATACTTCCTGATGACAATATCTTCAACTTGTTGCCTTCTTGAATTTGATGATGATATTGGTAAGAGAAGACTTCTTCTTGATTAAGATGTCTTTCTTCAAAAGTGATCCTTGACCCAAGGAGAGGGGGATCACCTTGAATCCTTTGATGATGATATCAATACCTTGATGATTAGGCTTCAGGATGCTTCAATTTGAAGATCTCTTCAATTTGGGTAGAGGTAGGGTCTTATGAGGTCTTCTTCCAAAGAATGAGGATCCCAATAATGTTCCAAGTGTAGATACCTTCCTTCAAGATGATGATGTGATCCTTGTCCTTGAAGCGCTCTTGAGGTGAGAGGTCCTTCTTGATGATTGATGCCTTTGATGATCTTCTAGTGCTTCGGTCTTTGAGTGCACTTTATTGAGCTGCCCTTCCTTGACTTGTCACCTTAGCTCTGATACCACGTTGAGAAATCTAGGGCATTAAGATGAAGGTGATTTCTCTGTTAATGATAACTAGTTGTGAAGACTTTTTACTTTTCTTAGTTAGATTCTTCTTGCATTTAATTATTATTATGTGTTCTTCATCAAACAACTATCAAACCATAAAGAACAATGAGACAAATGACATAAGATATATGTGATTAGCCAGGGCCAAAACCTCTTCAATCTTGAGAGGAAAACCCAAATAATTCTTCTTCTTATAGAATCTTCAATTGACGAATTCCAAGACCCAGACCCTTGACCAACAACCCCTCCAAGACCAAGTCAAGGCCTCTTTTGGATGAACTTCTTCTTTTGTAGTCAACGCTAGTAAAACTTGTGCCACAACTTCAGATTTCGGCCCTAACTCAGAATTTTAGCTAGATGTTGCAGACCTGCAATTTTTGGCTCCTTCTGCGGAAACCCTAGGTCACACGTGTGGTTGAGATATGGACATATTTGCTTCCTTTTGACTTCGCTTGACCTTGACCCTTCTCTTGACCATTTGGCTTGCTAAATAGTTCTTTGACCCAAACTTTGGCTCCTTTGAGTGACTGCAATTTCAACTTCTATTGCTGTAGAATGATACCCTAATCTTCGCATGTGTGGAGGAGATTTAGCCCAAACTAGATTAGAAATGTTTCTCTTCTTTCCTCTTCCTTTGCTGTGAATTAGGCCTCCTTCTTCTCTTTAATCGAACTCCTCCTTGATCCGTGAGTGATTTTGCCTTTAGCGAGGCCGAGTTCACCTTTATATAGCCCTTCATGAGCCCTCAAATAGGCTAACTTCATCTTCTAGAGAGGCGAACTTGCTCCTTTGTAGGTTGACTTGTTCATTCGCAGTTGATAAGGTCTTGGAGGGTTTTTTTACTTGAATTTGACTCAAATAATTTCTTATTACAATATATAACATCCCCTAAATGGGTCTTTCATACATGAGAAGGACTCATAAACCCTAGAAGCCCTCAATGGGAGCTTTAACATGTACAAATAAATTCCTCTTGAGCATGAAACCCATGCCCCAAGGTCAACAATAATAAATCTATTTTTCTCATTTCATTAAATACATAAAATCATGATTACATATGTCATTATGAAGACCGAACCTAGTTACATATTTCAATTGTTAGAAAATCAGAAAGGCAAAAAGATTTTCTTATATAGATAATTACTTGTGATTCTTTTATCTTTATGTTCTTATTTATCTTTTAGTTCATCAAGCAATTACCAAAACAATAACACAAAGACAACAAATGTGTTGGAAAATGTAACTAGGTTCAATCTTCATTTAATGTATTTGAGTCATCTTGTAATGTACTTGTCAAAAGAATAAATAAAATTATTATTATTGTGACTTATTAAAGCATGGGTTTCATGCTTGGGTCACCATGTTTTAGGTCAAAGTCCTCATTGAGGACTTCTAGGATTTATTCAGAGTCGATAGAGTCATTGTACTTTTAAAGAGACCCTTCTTGGGATTTTGAATAATGTAAAAATGTTAAGTATTGGGTCAAATGTAATTTATGTATCCTCCACATCAGGTCGCCCTAGAAGAGATCAAGTTGGCCTATGGACATCAATTCGACCTCCCATGAAGCCTATAAATAGAAGCAAGTTGAATTCATTTGGAGCACTTCATCTCAAGCAAGTTCGATATCTCTAAGGATGCTGGGAAGTGCAAAGTATGAAGTTGGGAAGCCAAAGGAAGTGCGAGTTGGGTGGAGTCTAAGGAGAAGAAGAAAAACAAAATTTTGGTGACTCTCTCTCTTTGTTTCGTGCCCTAGATTAGGAGATTGAAGTCTTCCAAGTTTTGCTGTTGCTGGAAGCTGCGTGATGCTAGATGCTGCTACATAGTCAAAGTTATTGGAAGAGAAGTCAAAGCTCTGGGAGGCTGACTTGGTGTGGAGGGAATGTTTGGTCTTCGTCTAAGGTGAAGAGTATCAAAGAATACTATTGAAAGGAAGATACTTTTGATTGCGTTTTCCCCTCAAGGGGGGTTTTCCCTGACATAGTGCCTACATTTGGTGTCCATTGTTTTATGTGGTTTCGCTTTGGTAATTGCTTGATGAACTAAAAGAAATAAGATATAAAGAATCATAATAAAAAATCAAAAACATCACAAGTAATTATCAAGAATAAGAATTTTTTTCTACCTTTCTGATTTTCTAACATCGGTATCGAAGCTTTGGTGAAGACAGAAGAAAAACGTTGTCTCAAGCACTTGATCAAGGAACCATTCAAAACGATTATCTCAGGGAAGGAGGCTACTATTCAAGGAAGATGTCTAAGACAATTAAGGGAGAGAACAAACTTGAAGGAGCCTCAAACTACAGGTCCTGGAAGAAGAGGATTGACCTCATCCTTGAAAAGAAAAAGGTTCTAGACTTGGTCAAAGGAAAAGTAAAGAAGCCTACGGAAGATTCCAGTGATGCTGACAAAGTAAAGTTCATGGAACTAGAATTGGTGGCCATGACTCTAATGGTAGAAGGAATAAAGGGTAACCTTGTCCCATTCATAACCAACATCAATCACGCTTAGTAAATGTATGAAGCCTTATCAAAGTTATTCACCATTAAGAACATTGGTCAAGTAGCATGTTTGAAGAATGAGCTAAGGACCACAAAGATGACTAAATAAGACACACTGGCCTCCTTCTTTGTGAAGATAGCAAGAATTGGGATGATCTTTTGGCCATTGATGAAATTGTTCCAGACAAAGAACTCGTGATCACTGCTCTATTAGGATTGCCACCTACTTGGGTGCATTTGTTGCAGGTCTTAACAGTTGGAAGGAATCTCCCACTTTTGAAGAACTATGGACTCCCTGTAGTTAAGAAGAATTGAGGATCTCTCTAGTTGCCAATCTTGAAGGAGTATCAAATGCCTACATTGCTCAACATAAAGGAAAATAGTCGAAAGGACCAAGGAAGAAAGTTGACATGTCCAAGGTAGAATGGTATCAATGTCATAAGAAGGGCCACTACAGGAGTTACTGTCCCAAAAATTCAAAGAATAAGAAGAGAGATAAAGATCATGCTAACATTTCTAAAGAAGGAGACCCAAAGAAAGTAAAACTTGAAGAATCTGATATAAGGGACTTACAGTGTTAAGTCCTTTGCTTTTAGTCTTACATATTCTATTTTTGTATTTTTGTATTTATGATGTTTAGGATTTATAGGTTTTAACATGTTTTCGGAAAATACTTATTTTTTTTGTTTTATAAGTTTATAGGTATCCCTCAAGCTTTGGATGGATCCTCTCAAAGATAAGTATCTCATTTTCTTTCAGTTTTTAGTTTCATGTACTCATTTAGTTTTGATTATATCAATACTAATCACCATTCTCCCTCTGTTGTCTTGATTAGGAAAACATCTGCTATATTCTCAAGAAGTATGAAAGAGGACCACTCAAGACAAGGTTTGTCAAGGAACAAATGTATGATTTAAAACATTGATTTCTTTATAATAAATGCTTATTAATTTGACAATCTATTACTAACATCGTTTTGTCTAGCTATAGTGAATCATATTGATTCTTATTTTGGGTGATTCATCACTTGATAAATCTACCCCATTCCTATTCTTAACTGATTTTATAGAACCTTAGACAAGTTCTCTGTAAAACCTTAACTTAAGGGTATGCTAATGTGAATGTATGAAACCCTAAACTACTTAGGGATATTGTGAAATGTTGTTTGAAGTTCTTGTTGATGATGTCATGATTGGGATTTTGGGATGATCATGAAATCTTAACTTGTTAGGGTTGAATGATGTTTGTCTGAGATCTTGAACATTTGAAACTTTTGGAATAGTAGGGTTTGCTTTTCTATGTTATGAAACCATATATTTTGAGGGTTTGGTTGGACCTACAAGAATTTTTTTTGTTATGAATGCAAAATCCTAGGAATGAAACCCTAGGTATATACAGATTTGTCCATTTGGTCGAAACCCTAGCTTGGTCTAGGTCAGTATATGTCTAATGTATTAATCTTGTCTGACATATGATATGCTTATGCATGATAATGAATTCCTAGATACATGTGTTGACCTAGTTATTGATGGTCATAAGTCTTAGGATTTAATATAAGTCCTTGTATGAGATTCTATGATGATATTTGAAAATCTAGGGTTTTGCAGCCAAACACTAGTAGTAATTAAATTCTCTAGTATGCGTGATATAACAATCTAAGAGCTATTTATATAATGATTATTGAGATTGTAAAAAATGAAATTCTAGGGTTTTGTAGTTAAACCTTAGTAGAAGTAAAAATATCTAATATATGATGACAATGTGATGATTTGAGATTTGTGTAAGATTGTTAAAATCTGAGTTTTAGTTGTGTGTGATGATTGATTGAAAATCTAGGGATTGCAACTAACCCTAGTGGACGCTGGTCATGTTAATGGCTAAGTTGTGATTGGTTTTTCTCTTGTATGAAATCTAGGATTTGTATGAAACCCTAGTGGAAAATATAACATCTAAATTCTGAAAGTTGTTAGATGCCTTGTAGATCTATATTTGCTTGAATCGTTCCTAGGGTTTTCTATATGTTGTAGAATGGTATGTTACACCTTTGAAAGAAACATTGAAACCCTAAATGGAATGGAAGTTGTTATGAGGTAGTCTAGGGTTTATGACAAAGTCCCTAGAAAGATGTTGAAGAGTATGTCTCTTGTTTATTTTTGGGTATATGATATATATAAGGTTGAAATGCTTCTGTAATTCTGATATGGATAACTTCATGCTTCTATAGATTTGGTTGTACTTGCTATGTAAGTTGTGTAGGTACACAATCTTCAATATGGTGAAGATGCTCGTTGATGTGATAAGCATGATGATGATGATGATAACTATGATAAAATGGTTGGAAGCCATGAAAGATTTTCGATGAAGAAAAGAAGAATCTGATCTCCCTAAGGAATCCTGAATAAAAGAAATCTCCCTTAGATTAAGAGCGAGTCTAGATAAAGAGATTCTCCCTGGTTGAGAGGGAGGGCATAAATTGGTTTTTATTGAAGAATGAATTTTGGAGGATATGTTGCTACATGGTGTTACAAAATATTTTGTTATGCCTCCTACACTTCCCTGTGTCATACGCTGAAGTGCCCGAAACTTGGAAATCATGCAGTGTATCCCATCTTGATATGCAATTCAGATCCTCCCTGAAATAGTGATGGAAACATGCCTTGAGCCTTCCCTGAAGAAGTAAGTTCTAAAAACCTAATTTCAGGACTAGCGGTTTGAGGAATTTATTTTGAAGTTCCGTTCACCTTTGCAAGTTATTTTTCCTAGTTAACACATTCTTTATTTTCTCAAAATAAAGATTGGAAAACTTGGTGCAGGAACCTTTGTCCCAGTATAGGAATCGATCTCCTAATACAGGAACAGAGTGCTATAGCCTTGAGGCTTAGAGTTCCTGCATGAAGACATAAATCTTCAGTATAGGTGTAAAATACACTTCCATCACCTAAGCTTTATTCTGGTACTAGTGCAAGCACATTGCAGAAGTACAAGAATAATATCTTAGTGCAGGGAGAGAAATCTATAAGGAGTCCAATATCTTCAAGGGTCTAATTATTAACCTGGCACACAACTATATTGAAGATACACATAGATTTACATTTTCATTACTCAAAGATTGTTTTCAAGAGGTTTGAGAATTCTTTCATTTCTTTTCCTGCAAAAGTACTTTCTTTCGTATTCCAACACTAGAATATCTTTGGTGTAAATTGCCTGGTGATCTTTTCTTTTTGATTTTGAAAGATTGCAATTAAGGAAGTAGGAATAGAGTTTGGAAAATTTCATATCATCTTTGGAATTCCCTGTGCTTCGTCTCTAAGTTTACGAAACCCCCGGGTTGACAATTAAGTGTGGAAGGAGTCTGCTTGACCGCAATTCCTGCACCTAACATTTTGGCGCCGTTGCTGGGGAGGCGATTTGAATTGGTAAGAACTTTCAATTTTCTGCAATAGGGGTAAGTATGTTATTATTTTTTCTGCAGTATGCTTCTCATGTTTTGAGGATTTTACGAGTGTTGATTTTTTTTTTCATTGCAACAATTAACAAATTCTTTTTCTTTATAAGCATTTGAATTTTGTTTTTCTTGGATTTGGTTTTTTAAAATGAATGCCTAAGAAAGGTAGGGGTATGAAGCTCAATAAGGGAAAACTCTTCCCATATTGGACCTTCTTTTGTAGGTAGAAAGTCCAAGCAAACTCAAACTCATCACGCCGGAATAGTCCACTTGGATTCTGGACATAGTGATTCAGGTGTGACACAACTCGAAAAGGGGAAGGAGGAGGCTAAAGGCGATCATAAAGTTCAATTCAACATTAGTCAACCTTCACCTTCTAGAAGTGGTTCGATTGAAGGCACAACAATGATTGATCATGAATACCATGCAGAGAGGACTGGCGAGAACCAGGTATATGACGAGCAGTCCACTTTTGGATTTCCAATAGTGAACTCAGAAGAGAATGTACAAATGAAGAATATTTCACCTTCCACTCTTCCACACTTTCATGGTAAGGTGCACGAAGACCCAGATTCATTTCTTTTCGAATTTGACATATTGTGTCGGAGTTATGATTATTCTTCTGATGCCTAGAAATTAAAGTTGTTTCCTGCAACTCTCAAGGATTCAGCCTTGAGTTGTTCATGGGACTAGGAGGAAACACTGTAAGTTCTTGGGGCCAATTGAAGAGAGTATTTTTTAATAAATATTAGGAATATTGTAAAACTAGAGAAATGCAGGACGAGATCTTCACTATTGTACAAGGTGATGATGAGACTTTGGAGGATTACTTAGAGAGATTTTTGTATATACTCCAAAGGTCCAAACACAAATTTGATTTAAGTACTATTCGAACCTTGTTCCTACGAGGACTTACTGAGGATTCTAGACATACTCTGAATTTGTTAGGACAAGGAGACATTTCTCAGAAGATTTTTGAACAAATTTGTGACTTGTGCAGGAAGTTCTCTAGAAATCAATCTATATCCACTAGAGGAGGTCGAAGCAAAACTAACAAACTGGGATCTATAGATGCTATGATCATTAGCTTGGATAATAAACTAGACAACATGAAAATTGAAATAATGAATATTGTTAGCAAAAAAATAGACTCTTTGAAATTTCAGCAAAAATTAGAAAAAGAACAAGAGTCATTGTTTATTTTTTGTCCAAAGTGTAGAAAAAAGCATCCTTTAAGAGAATGTCCTACTGATATGAAAGGTGCTAATAAATGTGTGATTTGGGCAGAGAACCATGCCACTGAGGAGTGTCCCTCCATACCGGGATTAAAGTCTGTACTTGAAGGAGAGCATTTCGAACTTGAGCCACTACATGCCATGGGAGCATGAAGAAACTGACCATAGGTAAGTGCAGGTATCGCCCCTGAACCACATTTTTATGGCTATAATGCACCTCCATATTCCTATAATAATAATAATAATAATCACTCTCAACATTAGCAGCATGGGAATCACTTTCATCATGGACAATCCTCTCAACCTTGGCAACAAGGATGGAGAGGGCCATACCATTCATACCATTCCTATCCTGCTCAGATGCCATCATATCCTCCTTCCTATGCACCACACCATATGTCACAACCATCTTTTCCCTCTCTACCTCAGCAAAGTCAATCATTGTCACCATTTCCTTTGCCACCACCATTCAAACCACCTCAACTGCTTGCTCAGCTATTGAACCCTACTAGTGGGGATACATGAGCTTCAATTGAGATCGGGAAGGGTGGTTAGACCAGAAAAACAAAAACAATCCACGATGATTATTGAGGAGAAAAATGAGGAGGTAACTCCTAATAATTCGAAAAATAATATCACCCTTCAGCCCTTTTCCGTACCTTCAGATTCACCATCTTCTTCAAACCATCCCCCTTATCCAGAGCGGTTGGTCATGGAGAAGAGCGACCCCGATTTCACTCTGACTTCTGAATTAAGGAATCTTTGTATAAAGGTTCATTTACTTCAGGTTATCCAAGAAATTCCCATATGTACAAAGATCATTCAGGAATTATGTCTAAAAAATCGAGGGAGGAAGAGAGTAGAAACTCGAATCATTCAGTTTGTTGGTAGAGGAGTTGAGTTAATGACAGGATGTGTATTGATGGAGAAATATACAGATCCTGGAAACCTAGTTGTTTTTGTCCAGATAGGTTATCCTTGTCTCTAATGTATTAATAGACTTTGGGGCGACCATCAATGTGATGATTAGGCAAACTATGGAACAACTTAGGTTGGGCCATATTCGTCCTACACCCACTGTGCTTGAACTTGCAGACAGATCTAAAATCAAGCCCAATGGAGTATTGGACGATGTGGTTGTCTCTATAGATTCATGGGAATACCCCATGGATTTCATTGTGCTTCAGCCAAAGAATCTAGTGGGAGGACATCCTTTGATTCTGGGACGACCATGGCTTGCCACGACTGATGCTTATATTGGATGTCGCTCCGGTGATATGTACATTTCACATGGAGACTCTAGGAAAAATGTCACCTTATACCCACCTGCTAGATCTATTCGGGAACTCAAGGATACCTTATGGTTAGATTATGACAGTAGTGATGAGGAGACCTGACCTATTTCTTCGATTCAACATCATATCGAGTCTGCTCAGGATGGTGAATTACGAGATTTCTTGAACAATCTAGACACTATGCCTAGTTTTGATACACTTCACCAGATCTTTAGTCTGGATTTTCAAGAAAACTCTGATTCCCAACCTTCCTTATCCCATACTATGGCATCATCTTCCTGTACTCTTGAGCTCGAGACCACTCTTGTTGAAATTAGTTCAGGAAAATCCTTGCACATTAGTTCAGACCTGGATTTGTCTCAACAAGAGAAACTTGTTACCTTGTTGCGAGATCATTTGGATGCATTCGCTTGGAGTTATGAAGACATGAAAGACATTCCTCCTGAGACTTGTACTCATCATATCTATATCTAGGAGGGAGCCCGACCTGTCTGACAACCCTAGAGACGAATGAATCCCGCACTAAGAGATATTGTTAAGGAAGAATTACAAAAACTCTTAGATGCTAATTTCATCTACCCCATTTCTAACAGCTAGTGGGTCTCTCCATTAGTGATAGTCCCTAAGAAAGATGGGAGATGGCGTATTTGCATTGACTATCGAGAATTAAACAAAGCCACTCTTAAGGATTACTTTCCCCTTCCTTTCATCAATCAGGTGCTAGATACCCTTGCCGGTAAAAATTACTTTTCATTTTTAGATGGCTTCAGTGGGTATAACCAAATCCAGATCACACCCTCAGATCAAGACAAAACCACCTTTACATGCCCTTGGGGTACATTTTCCTACCGAGTGCTTCCTTTTGGGTTGTGTAATGCACCCGCTACCTTTCAAAGGGCTGTGCTAGCTATTTTTGTTGATCTTGAATGTGTTGAGATTTATATGGATGATTTTTCTGTGTTTGGTAACTCATTTGATGAAGCTCTTAAAAATTTAGAAAAAGTGCTTTTACGTTGCCAAGAGGCCCATCTTGCTTTGAGTGATAAAAAATGTATATTAATGTGCAAAGCAGGAGTGGTTCTTGGTCATTTGATCTTTGACAAAGGTATTCAGGTAGACCCCGCTAAAATTGAAGTCATTATTCGTCTGCCTGCACCCAAAACTCAAAGGAAAGTGAGAGGTTTTCTAGGACATGCTGGTTATTACCGGAGATTCATTGAATTTTTTTCAAAGATTGCTACCCCCCTTTTTTTATTACTAGCTAAGGATAGTGAATTCACTTGGTCCACAACTTGCCAACAATTGTTTGAAACATTGAAGGAAAAATTAGTACAGGCACCAGTTTTGAGAGGACCAAACTGGTCCCTGCCATTTCATATTTCCTCTGATGCTTCAGATACTTCCATTGGCGCAACCTTAGGATAAGAGGAGAATAAATAGTCCTATGCTATTTACTACATCAGTAAAAATGTGTCATCTTCTGACTTTAACTATACAGTGATTGAGAAAGAATTTTTAGCCGTTATTTTTGCTATTAATAAATTTTGACATTACATTACAGGATTTGAAGTTTATGTGCATACTGATTATTTTGCTATAAGATATTTAATGAATAAGCCTTTAACTAGTGGTAGAGTGACTAGGTGGTTACTTATATTACAAGAATTCAATGTTACGATTATTGATAGACCAGGAAAGTCTAATGTTGTAACTGATTATATTTCCAGATTAAACAATCTTGGCGAAAAAATTCCTGTAGATGATAATTTCCCTGACGAGCATCTTTTTTCTATGTCAGCAAAATCTCCATGGTTTGCTGACATAGCCAACTATTTAGTCATTGGAAAGACACCACCTCACTTATCCACTCTTGAAAAGCGAAATATTATTCATAAAAGTGCTTCATATTCTTTGGATGTAGGGAGACCTTTTTTACATTGGACCAGATTGTGTTATTCATAGATGTGGAAGGGAGGAAGAAATGTTTGAAATTTTAAAATCTCCCCATGATGAACCTTGCCGTGGCCACTTTGCTGACAAACGAATTGAATATAAGATTTTACGCACTGGCTATTTTTGGCCTTCTTTGTTTAATTATGCCAAACAATATGTTAGGCATTGTGATAGTTGTCAACAAATGGGTTAGCCTGTTCAAGCCAATGAAATTCTTTTATGTTATCAAGTCATGATTGAGGCCTGTGAAAAATGGACTATTTATTTTGTAGGACCCATAAATCCCACATCTTTAAATAAAAAGCATATCTTGGTTTGTATTGATTTTGTTACTAAATGGGTAGAGGCCAATGTTGTTTATTTTGCCACTTAAAAAGTAGTTGTTGATTTTTTGTTTAATGAAATTTTTACTAGATTTGGTGTTCCTAGGAAAATTGTTTTTGACAATGGATTGCAGTTTGTTTCTAACTTGGTACAGGAAGTCATGAACCAATATAGGATTCAACAAAAGAAATCTACACCGTACCACTCGCAAGAAAATGGCCAGGTGGAATCCACAAATAAGGTGATCGAATCCATCCTCACCAAAACACTAAACATGCACAGGAAGGATTGGGCTAGTCGGTTGCCTGAAGCCTTATGGGATTATCGAACGAATTAGAGGAACAACACGAGGCATACACCATATGAGATGGTGTACGGAAAACAAGTCCTTTTGCTGATTGAATTACAGATAAAGACTTTAAGGACTGCATTTTAGTTGGGTCTAGATTTCTCGGAAGCACAACAACAACGTCTATTATAGCTAAACAAGTTGGATAAATTTCGAAGGGATGCTGTTCAACAAAATATTTTGGTGCAACAATAACGCAAGAAGTGGCATGACACGTTTATCAGGAAGAAACAGTTCCAACCAGGTGATTGGGTACTTCTCTATGACTCTAGATTTAAACATTTTAAAAGGAAGTTCCATACTCGTTGGATGGGACCATATGAGGTGGTTTAAGTCTTCGACAATGGCGATGTAGAAGTCAAAACCATCGATGGGCGAGATTCAATTTTCCTTGTGAATGGGCATAGGCTTAAAGTATATTTTCAGCCTATCACAAAGGAAGACTTCATGCAGCAAGTGCAACAACAATCTAAACTTTAGTTAGTAGGTGGCTATGCTAGCCTATTGTAATCTGATTTCTTCTCTCTTGAAATGAAATTTAAGAAAAATCCAAAAAAAATATATAAATAATTAAAAAAAGGAAAAAATTTAAAAAAGAAAAAGAAAAAGATTTTTTTTTTTTTTTTTTTGTTTTTCCTGTGATTGTGAAAATTAGTTCTACTGACATGATTACAGAAGGATCAACCTAAAAACCAACTTGCTGGCAGGAAGATCAGTTCTAATAAAATGGGAATTTTTCTTGACCTTTAGATGTGTTAACTATCACCAAGAAGAATCAAGTTCAAGTACAGGAACCAGGCCCTTATCCAAGTTTGGGATAGTTGGCACGTAAATTATTATTGAGGCAACACTCAATTCTCGCTACATTTATTTTATGGATCAACACTATGCAGGCAAATATTAGGTGATATTGTGCCTTTCCTCTATTCCCATTTTCGAAAAAAATCCCCTTATTTTCTTCTTTTTATCCCAAAAAGTTTATGTGCATACTGATTATTTTGCTATAAGATATTTAATGAATAAGCCTTTAACTAGTGGTAGAGTGACTAGGTGGTTACTTATATTACAAGAATTCAATGTTACGATTATTGATAGACCAGGAAAGTCTAATGTTGTAACTGATTATATTTCCAGATTAAACAATCCTGGCGAAGCAATTCCTGTAGATGATAATTTCCCTGACGAGCATCTTTTTTCTATGTCAGCAAAATCTCCATGGTTTGCTGACATAGCCAACTATTTAGTCATTGGAAAGACACCACCTCACTTATCCACTCTTGAAAAGCGAAATATTATTCATAAAAGTGCTTCATATTCTTTGGATGTAGGGAGACCTTTTTTACATTGGACCAGATTGTGTTATTCATAGATGTGGAAGGGAGGAAGAAATGTTTGAAATTTTAAAATCTCCCCATGATGAACCTTGCCGTGGCCACTTTGCTGACAAACGAATTGAATATAAGATTTTACGCACTGGCTATTTTTGGCCGCCTTTGTTTAATTATGCCAAACAATATGTTAGGCATTGTGATAGTTGTCAACAAATGGGTTAGCCTGTTCAAGCCAATGAAATTATTTTATGTTATCAAGTCATGATTGAGGCCTGTGAAAAATGGACTATTTATTTTGTAGGACCCATAAATCCCACATCTTTAAATAAAAAACATATCTTGGTTTGTATTGATTTTGTTACTAAATGGGTAGAGGCCAATGTTGTTTATTTTGCCACTGAAAAAGTAGTTGTTGATTTTTTGTTTAATGAAATTTTTACTAGATTTGGTGTTCTTAGGGAAATTGTTTTTGACAATGGGTTGCAGTTTGTTTCTAACTTGGTACAGGAAGTCATGAACCAATATAGGATTCGACAAAAGAAATCTACACCGTACCACTCGCAAGAAAATGGCCAGGTGGAATCCACAAATAAGGTGATCGAATCCATCCTCACCAAAACAGTAAACATGCACAGGAAGGATTGGGCTATTCGGTTGCCTGAAACCTTATGGGATTATCGAACGAATTAGAGGAACAACACGAGGCATACACCATATGAGATGGTGTACGGAAAACAAGTCCTTTTGCTGATTGAATTACAGAAAAAGACTTTAAGGACTGCATTTTAGTTGGGTCTAGATTTCTCGGAAGCACAACAACAACGTCTATTATAGCTAAACAAGTTGGATAAATTTCGAAGGGATGCTGTTCAACAAAATATTTTGGTGCAACAATAACGCAAGAAGTGGCATGACACGTTTATCAGGAAGAAACAGTTCCAACCAGGTGATTGGGTACTTCTCTATGACTCTAGATTTAAACATTTTAAAAGGAAGTTCCATACTCGTTGGATGGGACCATATGAGGTGGTTTAAGTCTTCGACAATGGGGATGTAGAAGTCAAAACCATCGATGGGCGAGATTCAATTTTCCTTGTGAATGGGCATAGGCTTAAAGTATATTTTCAGCCTATCACAAAGGAAGACTTCATGCAGCAAGTGCAACAACAATCTAAACTTTAGTTAGTAGGTGGATATGCTAGCCTATTGTAATCTGATTTCTTCTCTCTTGAAATGAAATTTAAGAAAAATCCAAAAAAAATATATAAATAATTAAAAAAAGGAAAAAATTTAAAAAAGAAAAAGAAAAAGTTTTTTGTTTTTTTTGTTTTTCCTGTGATTGTGAAAATTAGTTCTACTGACATGATTACAGAAGGATCAACCTAAAAACCAACTTGCTGGCAGGAAGATCAGTTCTAATAAAATGGGAATTTTTCTTGACCGTTAGATGTGTTAACTATCACCAAGAAGAATCAAGTTCAAGTACAGGAACCAGGCCCTTATCCAAGTTTGGGATAGTTGGCACGTAAATTATTATTGAGGCAACACTCAACTCTCGCTACATTTATTTTATGGATCAACACTATGCAGGCAAATATTAGGTGAAATTGTGCCTTTCCTCTATGCCCATTTTCGAAAAAAATCCCCTTATTTTCTTCTTTTTATCCCAAAAAGTTTATGTGCATACTGATTATTTTGCTATAAGATATTTAATGAATAAGCCTTTAACTAGTGGTAGAGTGACTAGGTGGTTACTTATATTACAAGAATTCAATGTTACGATTATTGATAGACCAGGAAAGTCTAATGTTGTAACTGATTATATTTCCAGATTAAACAATCCTGGCGAAGCAATTCCTGTAGATGATAATTTCCCTGACGAGCATCTTTTTTCTATGTCAGCAAAATCTCCATGGTTTGCTGACATAGCCAACTATTTAGTCATTGGAAAGACACCACCTCACTTATCCACTCTTGAAAAGCGAAATATTATTCATAAAAGTGCTTCATATTCTTTGGATGTAGGGAGACCTTTTTTACATTGGACCAGATTGTGTTATTCATAGATGTGGAAGGGAGGAAGAAATGTTTGAAATTTTAAAATCTCCCCATGATGAACCTTGCCGTGGCCACTTTGCTGACAAACGAATTGAATATAAGATTTTACGCACTGGCTATTTTTGACCTTCTTTGTTTAATTATGCCAAACAATATGTTAGGCATTGTGATAGTTGTCAACAAATGGGTTAGCCTGTTCAAGCCAATGAAATTCTTTTATGTTATCAAGTCATGATTGAGGCCTGTGAAAAATGGACTATTTATTTTGTAGGACCCATAAATCCCACATCTTTAAATAAAAAGCATATCTTGGTTTGTATTGATTTTGTTACTAAATGGGTAGAGGCCAATGTTGTTTATTTTGCCACTGAAAAAGTAGTTGTTGATTTTTTGTTTAATGAAATTTTTACTAGATTTGGTGTTCCTAGGGAAATTGTTTTTGACAATGGATTGCAGTTTGTTTCTAACTTGGTACAGGAAGTCATGAACCAATATAGGATTTGACAAAAGAAATCTACACCGTACCACTCGCAAGAAAATGGCCAGGTGGAATCCACAAATAAGGTGATCGAATCCATCCTCACCAAAACAGTAAACATGCACAGGAAGGATTGGGCTAGTCAGTTGCCTGAAGCCTTATGGGATTATCGAACGAATTAGAGGAACAACATGAGGCATACACCATATGAGATGGTGTACGGAAAACAAGTCCTTTTGCTGATTGAATTACATATAAAGACTTTAAGGACTGCATTTTAGTTGGGTCTAGATTTCTCGGAAGCACAACAACAACGTCTATTACAACTAAACAAGTTGGATAAATTTCGAAGGGATGCTGTTCAACAAAATATTTTGGTGCAACAATAACGCAAGAAGTGGCATGACAAGTTTATCAGGAAGAAACAGTTCCAACCAGGTGATTGGGTACTTCTCTATGACTCTAGATTTAAACATTTTAAAAGGAAGTTCCATACTCGTTGGATGGGACCATATGAGGTGGTTTAAGTCTTCGACAATGGGGATGTAGAAGTCAAAACCATCGATGGGCGAGATTCAATTTTCCTTGTGAATGGGCATAGGCTTAAAGTATATTTTCAGCCTATCACAAAGGAAGACTTCATGCAGCAAGTGCATCAACAATCTAAACTTTAGTTAGTAGGTGGCTATGCTAGCCTATTGTAATCTGATTTCTTCTCTCTTGAAATGAAATTTAATAAAAATCCAAAAAAAATATATAAATAATTAAAAAAAGGAAAAAATTTAAAAAAGAAAAAGAAAAAGTTTTTTGATTTTTTTTTTGTTTTTTCTGTGATTGTGAAAATTAGTTCTACTGACATGATTACAGAAGGATCAACCTAAAAACCAACTTGCTGGCAGGAAGATCAGTTCTAATAAAATGGGAATTTTTCTTGACCTTTAGATGTGTTAACTATCACCAAGAAGAATCAAGTTCAAGTACAGGAACCAGGCCCTTATCCAAGTTTGGGATAGTTGGCACGTAAATTATTATTGAGGCAACACTCAATTCTTGCTACATTTATTTTATGGATCAACACTATGCAGGCAAATATCAGGTGAAATTGTGCCTTTCCTCTATTCCCATTTTCGAAAAAAATCCCCTTATTTTCTTCTTTTTATCCCAAAAAGTTTACCATCCCTTTCTTCAAAGAAGTGTCCCTATCCAATTTCGTATTTCCCTCTTTTCCTTTGAAAACTTTTCTCCAAAATCCCTTTTTCGATTTATCCCTCTTGGTGTTTTCGCTCTTGAATTCGCTGTCTTAATTTCCTTCCCATTCTAAAAATTTACTCTTTTCCCACTTCTTTTTTTTCCCTCACGGATTGATTGCAGGATCTGATGTGAACTCACAAATCAGATCAAAAGGCATATGTTAACACCAAATAATGGCGAATAAAATCTCCCTTGTATATTCAACAAATCTTTTAATCCAATCTATGAATTGTATTCTATCAACATTTTCTTTTGCTTCCTATTACGCTACACATATACCTGGTGCAAGAATGCGTCTTCAAGTGCAAGCAGATTCGGTGCAGGCATAGGTAGTGCAAGCATGTCTAAGTGCAAGCATGTCCGGTGCATGCATGGTTGGTGAAAGAACATTCAGTACAGGAATCCTCATAGTTGAGCATGCCCAATTCAAAAAAACACATGTTCCGGTGTAGGAACACCTGGTGCAAAAATGCGTGTCGAAGCTTATCTTTTGTGTCATGAACCTTTGTACAGGAAGAATAACTGTACCACCTGCAGATCATGACATTCAATTTATACTATGATTAATGCTTTGTTTAATAATTTACTAAATTAGGAAGAAATCATTTAAGTACAAGGATATTTTAGGTTATGAAATCTTATCTTTTTAATGAGTACTAAATACACCTCATGTGAAATCATGGAGTAAATGCGGAGTGGTACGATTCTCTCGAAATTCAATACTTACCTTCCTTGGAAAACTCATCACCTGATAATAATGGCCTCACCCCATATCCGACCTTGCATGACCGTTATGTGAAATTATTGTCTGAACCACCACCTCTCCCAATCATCATTGCTTGCTTGTACTTGCACCAATTCACATTCACATCTGTGTAAATTTAATAATGAAGCACGATCTTTTGGGAAATGGTTGATATAACGGCGGATGTGTAGCTCGATCACCATTTGAGTTCTTTTGTTGTAATATCTTTTTATAACTTGAGACAGAGAGTAGGTGAATTCGAACAAACATGGCGCTTGTAAGGATTGAGCCACGATCCATACAAGAGATGGAACAGACAACTAAGTACAGGAATAGTCTTCCAATGTTGCAGGAATTCGGGTTCCTCCAGTTCCTGCAAAAGTTCGATGGGTTTGACTAGGCTGTGGCAATAGCATTTTCCCAGACCTTCAATGGGAGCCGAGCCAAGGTTGGTTCATTAAATTTGCAGTAACATAAGAATCCATATCTTAGGCTACAAGGTTTCCAGTAGTGGGGGAGAAATGGTTCAAGAAGGAGAAGTTAGAAAAGAAACGATGGCGCTGATTCATGGTCAACCCGAAGCAGAAGGTGGACTGGAAGAACAACTTCTAGTGGAACACTATGATCGGGAAGTGGAAGGATTTCCAGTATGTGTTGCAGAAGTTCCTTACTTGCGAGGGCCACTAATCACTAACTTTCCTCTACCACATACACCTACTCTTGCACTTTGAGTCTAGTAAGCTCATCAATTCCCCGTATTATTTTCTTAGAAGTTTAGAAAAGATGGTGAAAGGGGTTTAGGAGGGAAAATCCAGTCAGGCCACATACAAATTATATCACCACGGGCTAATCACAATCTTAGTTAAGAAATAACTGGAAGCTAAAAATGTGACTTGGGAGGAACTCTGGAAGGAGTTTCAGGGGCAGTGCGTAGAGAAGTCGACTCAAAAGAAGAGTGCAGAAAGGCCAGCTCAAAAGAAGAGTGCAGAAAAGCTAAAGTCGACTTAGAAGAGGAGTGCAGGCGAGAATGAGAAATAAAAAATGATGACCCCGCATCCTATCAAGACTAGGAGGTCGGCTAGGTGAAGAATTGCCTCCTCAAGAGCGGGTCACATTCAGTTGACCTCTCTGATATTGTTGGATGACTCGCCACCTGCTTTGCCAGGTAAAGATAATCTTTCGGTTCTCGTTGAGGTAGCAGCTCATATAGTGGTTGACGGTGACTATGTTGAGAAGGAAGATGACACACCCTTGTCGGTCCTCTTTGGAAGAATGAAGAAAATAAAAGTGATGTTGAGTACAAGTAAGGACTCGACAGAGGGTTAGATGGATGACAGGGCACAAGGTACTGAAACCCTCAATAATTTTGAAGAGTAGGGTACTGAAACCCTTGGTGCGATGAACGAGTAGGGTGCTGAAACACTCAATAATTTTGAAGAGTAGGGTACTGAAACCCTTGGTGAGATGAACGAGCAAGGTGCTGAAACCCTCAACGATTTTGAAGAGAAGGGTACTGAAACCCCTGGTGAGATAGATGAGTAGGGTATTGAAGCCCTTCATAACTCTGAGGAGCAAGGTACTGAAACCCCTGGTAAATTGAATGGAAAGGGTACTGAAACCCCTGATAAAGTAGAAACGTAGGGCACTAAGACCCTTACTAACATTGAGATTTCGGGTGTTGAAAACCCTGATGATATTACAATGCAGGAATTGAAAGGTGGCTAGGATAATTTTGACCTTGATGATGATGGCACATGTCTGGAATCGACTGACGAAAAGTCTGCACCTGAGGAATTGAGAGTGGAGAACTCCACCCTCTATCTGAACAGTCGGATAGAAGAACTCAAGCAACATGTTTATGAGTTGGAGGTGTTTAACCAAGCCATGAAAGAGAAGAGTACAATGCAGAAACAAGCAAACACAGAGTTGGCAGGGGAGGTGAAGGAACATAAAAGACAAGTTAAGATATGGAAATATCGGGCTTCGAAGTGTTATGAATGTCTTAAGAAGGTGACCAAGAAACTTAAAAAGGTTCGAAGCAGGAAGGCAAATATAATGAAAGCATGGATCAATGTGCGAGTTGAGAATTAAAGGGAGGCCCTTCTGTTTTGGTTTTTTTGGAGCAGGTAAAGGTTGTGTGAGGACCCACAACAACTTAAGGAGGGGAGGATGTTGGTAGGCTAAATTGCTTCATATTTTAACCATTTTCCCCTTCAAAACCATAACCTTAGACCTTTGTTTTAACCTTGCAAACCTCCATATTCCTGCACTAGTCCAAGAATCGTGTCTTTTCCTGCACTAGCTTTATGTTTCATGTTTAAGGGTTATGAATGTGCTTAATTAATCATTTTCATAGATTTTATACCTTAAAATCTTTGCAACTAATAATTATTTCCCTAAAATTATTTGATAAACAATGAATTGATCATCTCGTTAGCATGGTCGAGTGGAGGTAGGATTCCTGCATCGTTGACAGATCTTCAACTGCCGTGATAACTCACCACTCCATGCGGAAACTGTGTTATAGAACGATCAACTTGAGTTGGGCTCAGAGTGGAGAGGAAAATCCGAGATATGGTGGAGATTGGGTCGCTGGCTAAATGCCTAGAATAACATTTTGTTATAGCTGAAAGGCTTAGTACAAAGTGTTATTATTATTCATTACAGCTAAAAGGCTCAGATTAGAACACTTGATGTAATTTGGTTACGGCCGTAGGCCTGAATGAATGTATAAAATATAGGACTTAGGTTGAAAATGGTAGCGAGTGATAGCTATAGCAAGGATATTGTGGCTTTGTTCATTTGTAATTTTGCTAGTATCGCCCTCGTTCTGGGTTGGATTCGAACTCATGATGTATATTTGTTGATCATTAATAGAAAGGAACTGCGCCATGATTTCTCAATATTGCATTGTAATTCTGTGTTGATGTGTTGATTAAAGAGCTGAATCTTTACGTTTCCTAAATAGGGAAACGAGCTGGTTGGCTAGGGCCCAACCAACCTAGCTCGTTCTCCCTTGTGTTCTTCTTTTTCGATTAAGGTGTGTTAATTTATTTTAATGCAAAGTGTGAAGTAAATAGATGTTTCTTTTATTCTTCTGCAAAGTTTAAATCTGATTTCATTACAGTGTGATGGATCCATGGTGTGCATGCTCAATTGAAGTTTAATCTTGTGATTCTCTTCTTTGAAGTTTAATCTCGTTTTCTGCCTGGATCGTGTAAGCACACTTTCCTGTACTAGTGCATTTACAGTCTTGCAGATTGATTCCTCTAGTTCACTACAGTAATAATATTTTATTCTTATATGTATTTGATGAGTCATAATGTGATTCTAAAGAGCGTGATTTTCATTTCGAAGTGTTCTTGATATTTTGAATTAAACATACTTTTGATAATCAGAAACCCAACGATGTTGTGACATAATGATCTGTGCTTGCACTTCATGCTATTTAGGAAAGATCAGACTTATGCGTAATTATTTTTAAAAGGAAGCTTTCTGAGTTAAGAAGGTTATGAATGCAGATCAGTTCACGTGGATAACTATTACAGGATTGAAGCCTTCTGTCACAACTAAATGATCTTTTAGATTACATGCAGAAGTTCCTTAATTAAAGAAGAGTGCGCTTTGACCTTGGGAATTAATTCTTGTTCTAGACATTGATATTGATTGAAGCATATTTTGGTTTGAGGAATTTATTTTGAAGTTCCGTTCACCTTTATAAGTTCTTTTTCCTAGTTAATACATTCTTTATTTTCTCGAAAGAAGGATTAGAAAACTTGGTGCAGGAACCTATGTCCCAGTACAAGAATCGATCTCCTGATGTAGTAACAGAGTGCTCTAGCCTTGAGGCTTAGAGCTCCTACATGAAGACATAAATCTTCAGTATAGGTGTAAAATACACTTCCAACACCTAAGCTTTATTCTAGTACTAGTGCAAGCACATTGCAAAAGTACAAGAATAATAACTTAGTGCAGGGAGAAAAATCTATAAGGAGTCAGATATCTTCAAAGGTCCAATTATTAACTTGGCACACAACTATATTGAAGATAAAAATATATTTACATTTTCATTAATCAAAGATTGTTTGCAAGAGGTTTGAGAATTATTTTATTTATTTTCCTGCAAAAGTAATTTTTTCATATTCCAGCACTAGAATATCTTCGGTGTAAATTTCCGAGTGATATTTTCTTTTGATTATGCAAGATTGCAATTAAGGAAGTAGGAATAGAGTTTGGAAAATTTCATATCATTTTTGACATTTCATGTGCTTCGTCTATAAGTTTACGAAACCCCTGGGTTGAGAATTAAGTGTTGAAAGAGTCTACCTGACCGCAGTCCCTGCACCCAACAACGATTTTTGCTTAGATACCCACGCTGATCCCTAAAAGATAAGTTTTATCAAAGAGGAAAAGAATCTTTGTGATCTATAGGCTTCCAGAACGACGAGCTGGAGGTTTTTCGGTGTGGATGTGGTCAAATTCTCCCAATATTTCCCTTTGATTTTATCCCTATGAGCTACCTCCTTGAGATGAGGGCCTTCTCCTATATTTGGAAAGATCTTAATTCCCTTTCCTTGCCTATATATTCAACCTCTCCCATTCCCAAATGTTTTGTCTCTGATTATTTTCACCCTTATGCTAAGATAGTGCTTACATGCTACTCATCTGGCTTGGAGAAGGAGTGCTTGGAGAGATTAAGCTTGGACTTGGACATTCACTCAAGGAGAGCTTACTGACATCAAGGCTTGGTTGTATGCTTTCTCCTTTATTTCCTTAATATACACAACTACTGGTTCACTTTCCATAAATGTTTGTGTTAATGCATCATTTATCTTAATGCTCCTTGATCTGTTAAGTGGATTACTTTCGATTATGCTTGTTGTACTTGTATGCTTTATTGTGTCTTTGATCTCTTGTGCAGGTATCCATACGCCGTGAGCAATAAATCCAAGCTTGAGGTGCAAGTGATTCGAGATCTTCAACAAAGGAGTGCATTATAGCATTAGAACGAGGTAGATCATCTTCCTCTCTCATTATGTTGTAATTTAGGAAAGTGTCTTGTAGATTGTCACGTAGGTTGCTAGTCCCACTCATCGGGCTAGAGGGATCATCTATGTTTGCAGAGAGGATTTGCATAGACAAAAAAATGACGACTCCACTGGGGAAGCTATAACCGTTCCATCCATTTCTTCAATTTGATCCTTTGATTAGTTTGACCAACCGTCCAGTTCTCAGTTAGATTGAGTCAATATAGATCAAATGTGGCAAGGAATAATTATTTATATAATGATTTAATAATTATTCCTAGAGAAAATTAAATAAATAATGATTTATCTATTTATTCTCATGGGTTTTTTGATTTAAATTCAAAAATAATTTAATAAAAATGGTTTACTAAATTATTTTCCACAGTGAGAGTGATTTTACTATGGTAAAATTAATCCTACATGGTGTATTTCGATCCACCTAGTTAGAAATGGCTAGGTGATCATTTTTTGGTGATAATAGATTGCTCCCCAACGTATGAGTGTTAGGATAAAATCATATGACCGAATTACATCATAGGTTAAACTTCCATGAGACACCAAAGGGGAATCAAAGAGAGAGAGAAAGAACTTAAGCAATTCAAGGATGGAAAAATAATGGAGGGGGAGATACCTACTAAACTAGTAGAAGTCTCCTTTTATGTGGGAGTACATGATCTCAAATGAGGTGGGGGAGGCATACCCATACCTGCCAAGATAACTGTGTACAAAGAATAATGATGAGCCCAACAATGTGGGACTGAGCTACAAAGTACATGATACATGATACACTGGCATCAATGGGCCAGAAAATAATACAATGGATCCCATATACATAATGCGCCTGGAAAAACATAGGCCAGGACTAAATACAATAACATCTGAATACATGAGACATAATGCCCCTGACACTAACATGGTGAGGGGGGGTCACAACCAAAGAAGCCCTGTTAAACAAGAAAGGGATTTGAAGATCTAAATGGATCATTTGAAGGAGACATGTGTGTTATGGGCATTGCAAGCGGTGAAAACTGAACCCATCACATCTGTGGAACTACATCTGAGGTTGGATCAACATCTGTGGTCATCTAGGAATGTGGGGGGCTACCTGAAGGGCCGCATCCTCATGAGGTCTGGAACATCTCACACACACTTGGGAACCACTGGGATAATCATCTGGATCACTAAACTATCAAGTGTATGAATCAAAATTGTGTTATAAGAAGCTGGAGACGAGAACGGGAGAAAAAAATAAGTCAAAGGGAAATGATGATTCCCTTTGCTTGATCTAAGGCACCGAGCAAAATGGAAGCTGGAACCAAGGTACACCGCCCTCTAGACCACTCTTCTAGAATAAATGTGCGAAGATCAATAGAAGAGGGCCTGCCAGAGTTAACACAATAAGGAATACTTAACAAAGGCATGAGGGAACATAGTAGATTGAATGATGGACGGACATCGGGGATGATGGAAGGAAATAAGATGGGTGGCAGACTGACGACTTCCTTTATCAGAGCATAATAAGGATGGATGACTTGGTAGTGTGATCAGGTGCTCAAAATTAGGCTCAAAACTCAAAGTGTCATAATCTTGATGAACTTAGCTTCAAATTGAAGAGCTCATCATTCTGATTCCAATGGTGTGAACGACACTCGAATCTGAGGTTGTATGAAGAAGTTAGAGCAAGTCAAAGTTTAGGTTTGACTTAGACAGATGGCAAGAAAAGATGATGTGGCAAGGCCCTTCAGCGAATGGGGAAGCGCCAAGTGGTAGGCTGCCATTGGCCCCCACATTTTTTAAATTTCATATTGCAGGCGGGTCGTGTTAAAGAATTAGCCCCAAGCAAGTTAGGGTTGCGATGCGATAAATTGCAACCACACTTCGCAAAAGACAGAGGTCCTCTTGTTGAAGAATTGGCCCCAAGCAAGGTTAGGGTTGCAATGCGATAAATAGCAATCACACTTCGCAATAGGGAAGACATTACAAAAATCAACCCCCAGCGTACCCGGGTTGCGATGTGATAATCGCAATCGCACACCATAGAAGGTAGAGTCCCACATTATGTTACCTGCCAGTTCTCTGCGGATTGCGATTTGCGAAAGGATCCCAGAGGCAATGCAACTAAGGGTTATAGTTAATAGTATCGTTGGGTCCACCATATCGCAATCGCACATCGCCCTGCCACATTCACATACCATAAGACCGCCGGTTTTCCATCGATTGTGATTTGCGATGGGACAGTCGGTGCTGATAGATTATGGATTGCCGTGCGGAGAAATTTTCTCTCAGTTAATGCTTTTGGGAGCTAATTTGTAGGATTAGGATGGATTTGGAGCAATTTGTGGATCGAATAATGAGAAAACTATGAGAGGTCATAAATTCTTCAGTTTTCCACCAAATTGGATGCAAAAAGAGGCTAGATAGCCATTTTTGAACATTCTGGACTCATTGGGGCGGATTTCAGAAACATTTAAGCATTGTAAACACATATTTTTACAATTTTGAGCATAATAGAGAGGCCCAAGCCATTGGAAGCTAGACCAAGGAGACGTAGCCCAAAAGGGGTGAAATCCTTTATCATGTTCCTGTTGTAATGTGTTTTTGAGGCTATTCTGTACATGTTTATGCTGCTGTTCAGTCTCTTATTTATGTTAAATTGCTCATAAAATTAACATAAAAACTCATCATTTCACTTGTAAAAATTCATGAATCCTTAGGCACAATGAAAGAATTTTGTTTCTAATCTGAAGAGGATCTTAGCACAAAAATCTAATATTCTAAATCGGATCATTTTGGTATCAGAGCACTAGGTTTTCTTTGTGAAAGAAGTGTTACATAGTAATTTGTCACTGCCTTCATCCCAGTCTTCCTACTGTGTCATGAGTCCAAATCATTCATGCTCATGCTCTCTGATGTTGCCAAATGACCCACTTTGCCAAAGTTTCTGCATCATTGCGACTGTTGTCAAAATAAACGCACTGATGAGCGCTCCAAAACAGACCATACGCGCTGCCATCGCGGAAGTACACGTGATTCCTGCGATGGTCGGATTTCATGAGACAGCGCGACTGTTGCTTATATTTGATCGCGATGACATGACCTTCTCCGTTATGCATTAGCGATGTCAGCGCTCCAGTACAGTTATGTACCCGCGATGATCTAGTCTGGGCGAGTTTGTTCTAACAGTCGGCCTTCCAGATGACTCCGGACCTGGTTGTTGGCCTTGTATATGTCGCCCTCCCTTCTCTGGCATGTCTATTCCATCATTTGAGCTACCTTTCTTGGAGATAAGCTCATCTTCCCACCATTCATGGAGACTCCTTCTCCTATTTAAGCCTCCACCATTGCTATGAGCTGTTAGTTTGGAATTCTTAGTCTTTGGAGTGTTGCTGATAGTGTTGTGAGCTTGATAGGTAGCTGGTGTGACAAGTGTGGGATTGTTTGAGAGCTTGAGGAAGGTTGTGAAGTGTTTTGATCTTGTGTGAACTTGTGAGTGAGAGAGATTTGTTTTGGGAGATCTATCTTCAAGGGTGAATGCTTGAGGAACTTGCTGGCTGGACCCTCTTGAGAAGGATTTGACGTCAGAACTATGGTTGTATTCTTCTTTGTTTATCAATAATAGACGACTATCATTATGGTTCCACTCTTATTGTATTTGTAATTATGATTGATTTATATCCTTTTTGACTGATATATAGTTGCATCTATTGGATTTTATGCTTGTGTTTGTGTCGTTCTTTGCATGTGCAGGTGTCTGTTCACGAGGATCGTGGGGATTGTGACCAGCCGGAGCAAAGGAACGGGAGCGACGACTCTTCTACAAGTACTAGCATTGGAATCCAGGTAGGCCTTCATAATCTGTCTTTAATTTGCAATTAGGAACCTGCGTGTTAGCGTTGTTTGATTGTTGCTAGACCCTATTTGGGCTAGTAGGGATCGCCTCTATCCGCAGAGGGGATTTACCTCCACAACAATTTGGCGACTCCGCTGGGCATCAAGATTGTTGTTTTTGTAAACTTTAGACGGAGCCTGAAGTATGGCCAGATAGCCTTCGAAACGCTATTGCTCTGCATTAGCGAAGTAGATCAACGCCACTTCAGTCAATCTTTGGTTTGGTTTATGAACTAAACAGCTTGGAGTTGGCCTTTGTCCCTTTTTGTTCGTTCTTCCCTTGAGTTTTTTTTTGTTTCGGTCTCTTTTCAAAAATTTGGGGATTAGTTCTTTGTTTCTTGGTTTCCTGGTTTGGTCTGGGAGATGCTTTGTTTGTTTAAAGATTGACTGTCTTGGTTTGGGAGTTTTTTGGCTTGATTGTGGCTGTCTTTGAACATCATTGCGTTTTATAATTAAACAGTCGCGCTGTCATCGCGCACCCCTTTCTGTGATCTCATGTTCATCGCGTTATCACACCTAACAGTCGCAACGGTTCTGTAAATTGGACCATCGCGGGAAAGGCGTGTACTTCCGCGCTGACATCGCATTGTTGCTATGCGTAGTTCTTTATCAACGCTTTGTTGCTATGTATCACCCGCGCTGATTTCTGTAGAATTGAATTTCTTCAATTCTGCCTCCTGAACCTGTTAGTCTTGCTATCTCTTGCTGTTCTCACTTGGTTTATGACTTGTTTTTCACTGTCTGGAGGTTGAATCACTCTCTTGTGAGTTTTGTTGAGCGAATCTTGCCTTTTTGCTTTGTGACCTAGTTTTATTATTCCAAGTTTGTTGGATCAGCTTTGCTTGGTTACTTGTTTGCAAAGGTTCGTTTACTGCTTGCTGTTGGTTTGATTGAGCCTTCCCCTTTTCTTGCTTTTGGTTGATTATTTAAGTGATCATTGTTGAACCAATCTTGACATTGTTTCGATTTCTATTCACTACCCAGACATAAATCACAATTGTTTGGGGTCAACCGGTTTTCCACATTTGTTTGTTATCGTTTCTCAAAGTTTGTTTAATGCACTTTGCCATCAACAAAAGGAAAATTCTCTTTTGCTTTGTATTAGTTAATGAGAATTAGAAGCTTTTAATTTTGATTAGTGATTAGTGATCTTGAAGAAAAGTTTGTTAATTTCCATTAGCTGCATTAGGGAAGTTATTTGTTGTTTTGTGATCATTTCGTTTGCGTGAAAGCTCTCAAACCCTCTCGTAACTAGAATTGATTGAATGAAATGACATATTTTGGCATATAGTTTGCATTTAGGGAATTTTGAGAGATTACATATGGTAAAGCCTGAAAACTGAAACCTAATACAAGATCGACTTTAAAATGAACTGAATGAATCTAACAATGCATTGGAACATAAAGCACACTTTTTAGAGGTCTAGGCTAGAGACGTGCTCCGGCGTCGTTAAACCTAGTCACTTTTGTTTCACTCAAGGTTGGGTGATTCCTCCTTCCGTGACGCAATAGTGGTCTAGTATGGATTTGAGCTCCCACGTACCGTCGAGTATATGGGGAGACCCCACTAGGTTATCATCCTTTATCCATAGGAAGCCGTGTCTGCCGCCTTACAAGCCGTAACACACCGAACACAGCATTCGGGAAGATTGACTGCCGTACGGAAAGTCCTTGGTTTTCATATGACTGCCAAGGTGTATATGCAGTTTTACGGATTTGTTTGGTAAACCCTTTTGCCTAGCTCTCCAGAGTAGTCACTTTCGTTCCTTTTCGGACTCCCTAAAAGAAAAGGTCCATCTGAGCACTTGTCACTTCAGGCTCATTAAACATTCGAAGGCGACTAGAGTCATCTTTTTGTCCTTTTCTTGACTCTTAAAAAATGAAAAGGTCAAGTTATGTCCTTGCGTCTTAAAATTTATTCGGCCACGATTCACATTTACCCGGTTAGATCTTGTTTGCGTTAGTTTGAGTAGGGTCCTTTCTCGTTAGTTTCCCTAGGATTTTTTTAAGTTTGTCATCCTGGCGGAATCATTGATCCCGTCTCCCATTCCAAGTGACCAAGGGTCTCCTTCTTCTGTTGCTCCTGAGGTACCGGTTGTGAGTGATACTCTCCCTATTATTCCGAGTATCCAACCGATTAACTCTCGCGCTCCAGACGACGAGGCTTACGAATTTCACTGGAACCCCATTTGGGAGCCTTACGAAGACGATATTCCTTTTACTCCTACTGGTGTTTCAATCCCAATGTCTTCCTCTGACATGGATGACACATCTCCTAGAGCGAGTGAGACACCTGTTTTGTCAAGTATCGAAACTCCTATTCCGGCCACATCCTCGGTACCCTCACGCTATAAGTCTTTGAGGGATAATATGGGTTCTAGGAACCCCTCTTCAGGTACCATGTGGGATCACCACATCAATCCCACTACGGGATCTTTTATTACACAAGTTCACAATACACCCGTCACTTTAGTTCCAACTATTCCGACTGTTTGTGTAGCGTATTCGACACCAGCTTTTAGTGCCGTTACGGCATCTTCGGCTGTGACTACTGTTGCTGGTCCATCTCACGGCCTAGTAAATAGTGGCCAGCTGGCACATACACCCAAAGTTGTTCATCCTGCACAAAGTGCCCCACCTTCTTCTGGTCCCACTCCAGCAGGGGGGCATACGATCGATATTTTCAAGCTATCCAGGATCCGAGCTCGCAAGGTCCGTTCTATTACTATGATTCCATAGGTCAGTACCTTTATCTTTCCAGGCCCTTGCCATCTCAGCCTGTTGTTGAGGTCTCGGTGCCATTATCCGTTGCTTGGGGCGCCACCACTTATCATGGTGGCCAAGCAACGCCTGCACAGCCTCAGGGACCGCCTAATCAAGGCCAACCGTCTTACGTGCAAACCTCCCAAGGGCAGCAGTATTACGGCCAGTCTCACCCAGGGCAACCTGGGGGCCCACAAGGACAACCCTTTCAGGGACAACCTTCGGCCTCTGGTGGTCCGTCCTTTACTTATTTTGCTCAACCTTCTGGTAATCCAGGACAACCTTACATCCAACAAGGTCAACCCGGTGTCTAGCAAGGTTACCCATCTGGGCAACCGGGACAACCTTACATCCAACAAGGTCACCCTGGTGTCCAGCAAGGTTACCCATCTAGACAAGCGGGACAACCTTATATGCAACAAGGACAACCTGGAATCTAGCAAGGGTACCCTTCTAGGCAGGGCGGTCAACCTTATGTACAACAAGGCCAACCCACTGCCCAGCCTAGTCAACTATCTGGACAAGTTGGTCAACCTCAGGGTCAACCAGCCGTCCAGTCCGCTCAGCCAACTGTTCCACAAGGACAACCCTCGGTTGTACAAGGACAACCCAACACCCAACAAGCTCATCCTTTTGGGCAAATGGGTCCATCCCAAACTCAACCAGGGCAACCTTTCGGCCAGGTGGCCGAATCTCCATCCTTTCAAGGACATCCTTCTGGGCCTCCTCAACCGGGCACTCAAATGGTGGTTGCTTCTCAAGCTCAACCCGGTTTTCAGCCCCAGGCTGGGCCCCAGACTCAAACTAGTCTTCAGATCCAAGGTGGGTTTCAATCCCAACCTTCTTACCAAGCGTAGCCTGGTCACCAGGCTCAGTATGGAGCTCAGCAACCGTATGGTTACCAGCAACCCCAGGGGCAAGCTCAGTTGGCCCTGTACCAAAATTATCAACAAATGCAGGTCGCTCCTTATCAGAATTACCAGCAACAGTATGTTGCTCCTGCGAGTCAAGTTGGTAATCAATGGGGTGCTGGGGGGCAGATCTAGAGTCAACCGTCTGGTTATGGCTACAACCCCTATGGACAGAATCCCTACGGATAGAACCCTTATGGGCCAGGCCCGTCCGGACAAAGTCCATGGGGGCAACCACCAACTGGTTGGAACTTTGGTATTACCTCTTATCCACGACCACAGATGTCCTTCAATCCTCAGTTACCTTTCTTAGCAATGTTGGAACTGCCGGATGTGTCCAAATTGAATAATGATCCTATTCTTCATAATCCATACTGGCCACCAGTTCCAACCAAGATACCCGGTGATTGTCCCAAATTCGATGGCAAAGCTGGAGAAGACCCTCAAGCCCACGTTATGACTTATCACCTTTGGTGTTCGTCAAATTCGTGGCTTGATGATTCCATCCGGCTCCGCCTTTTCCAAAGAACTCTCACCGGCTCGGCCGCTAAGTGGTACATTGAGTTGAATCGCAGATCCTTTCAAGATTTCAACTCGTTGGCAATGGAATTTCTAACTCACTTTCAGTTGCCCATTAGGTATGAGACGGGAACGCATCTCCTCACGTCTCTTAAACAGGACACGGCCACGCACATATCCGATCATATACATGAATGGAGACGACGTCGTCATTTGATCAAGTTCTGGATTCCTGATCAACTCCTGACTGATTGGTTTACAACCTCCTTTGTCCCTGCAATCGCGCGAGACTTTGCTATGGGAGCTTGTGTAACTGAAGAGCAAGCTATCGCGCGTGCTCAGTACCTCGACTTAGTTTATTCTCAGTCGGGTACCTTATATTATTAGCCTGATGCCCTGAGACTCGGAACATCCAAAGCTCCGCCAAAGCCATCTGTTGACGGTGTTATTGGCTCTGTAAATCCATCTTCAAAGAAATCATCCGCGAACCCTGGGAAGCAAAAATCGAATGCTTCAAACGAAAAAACTTCCAAGGTCAACGCCGTCTAGTCCACCACGGCGGATAAAGCCTCGAAAGGAAAGAAGAAGGGCAAAGTGAAGAATAAATCTGAGAAGCTTAGACAGGACTCCCCTAAACCTCCACCCGAGGAAGGAGCCAAACGTAAGCCCAAGTATCCTTGTCTTATCTGTGACGAGGATCACTATACCAAAGACTGCCCGAGGTAGTCTGAAGTTAGTCGATTGTTGAAAGGTGCTCCCGGGACTCCTGTTGTGCTCAAAGAACCTTTCCCCTCACAGAAAACACAAATGGTGACTGATCCATCTTAACCCTCTTCTTCATTTGGCTCTCAAGTATTTATGGTTTGGATGATCCCCGTCCACATCAGCACTCGGGCAAAAGAGTATCCGTCGCATGCCGAGAAAGAGCCTGAGGTCCCCTCTAGCGCTCCTCCGTCTAGTTCTGGTCCGCTCCATATCGAGAGACCTAGCACTGAGACGCCCATCCGACCCCCTCCAAAAGGTGTACTCCGGAAATCTTCTTACAACCCTAATGCTCGTGCTGCCCAGCACTACAGCATCGTTGAGGACTTAGCTCAGGCTCCGTCTGCTATGTCCGCCTTAGAAGTACTCCAGAGCTGCCCCTCCCAGAGGAAGTCCTTGCTATCGGCCATCGGTGGCATAGACCCGGCCGACTCGGATCTGATTACTTTTGACCTGGAAAGCCATACGCCGAGACTGCCTCACCAAATCGCCTTCCTCATACAGGTCATTATCAACACCAAAACGATTCATCGTACAGTCATTGATGAAGGTGCTTCAACTTGCATCATGTCTGTTTCCTGTTGGAAGGCTATTGGTTCTCCGACGCTGAGCCAGTCTCCTACAACCTTGGAAGCCTTTGACGGAAGAGAGTCTCGCCCTTATGGTATACTCCAATGTTTGCCCATTTCTTTGGAAGGGAAGACGGTCGAAGTGGAAGTTGAAGTTGTTGATGCTAATCTTACCTACAACCTCCTCCTTGGACGTAGCTGGACATACGCCATGCAAGCCGTGGCTTCGTCTCTTTTTCGTGTCATTCGTTTCCCTCATCAGGGGAATATTGTCACCGTAGACCAACTCTCCTTCTTCGCCTCCTCTTCCGAAGGAAACATGCCTTTTGTGGAGCATACCTCCAAATCATGTGAGAGTGTGGGAGCTGGACTTTTTAAAGATCCGGCCCTGATGGGTGTCTTTTCACTCCCACCTCCTAACCTCGCTCCTATTAATATGATTTCCGTGCGCTCTGATCCGTGGGTTCTTCCCCCTGCTAATCAGATAGAATCTTGGGGCGATATGATGCCGTTGGGTCCTGCTGAGCTCAACTACGTTGAAATCGTTGCTGCATCAGCTCCCCCTCCTGAACCTGCTCCTTCAAGCAGGGCTTCCGACTCGTATGTTCATCCCCCTTAGCTTGGAGATGACGCTTCTTCGGATCCTTTAAAGGAAATATTTCCTTCCGATGAAGCCATTATCGAGACCATGTCTCTCGAGGAACCTCCTTGGTCTGATCATCACCATCATTCCTCGTTTCTCCCTGCCCATCAGGAAATGATCGCTTGTCTCAAGCGGTTTGCTCCTTGTCTCCCATCTCAACCCCTTCGAACACCTATCCAAGTTGATCAAGTTTCCTCTGAAGGAAATATGGGAAACATCACGCTGACCCAACCCATCGACATTTCTGCGAAACTAGGGATTTTCGAGCACATTCACATTGGAGTCACTTGCACTTCGGAGGAAATTCAGCTCTATACCGACCTTTTTCGCGAATTTCATGATGTCTTCGCCTGGTCCTACGAAGAAATTCCCGGCATTGACCCTAGCATAGTGGTGCATGAGATACCTATGTATTCGGGTGCTAAGCCTGTTCGCCAACGTCTACGCCCCGTGCACCCCCGAAAGGCTGCAGCCATTAAAGCAGAAGTTGAAAAGCTTCTCAAGGCTGGTTTTATTTACCCCATTCCACTCATGGATTGGGTCTCCAATATTGTCCCTGTGAACAAAAAAAGGGTACCATTCGAGTCTGTGTTGATTACCGTGACATTAACCGGGCCTGTCCTAAGGATAACTTCCCCACACCCTTCATTGATAAGCTCATTGATGAGTGTGCGGGGAGCGAAATGTATTCATTTATGGACGGTTTTTCTGGGTATAACCAGATCAATATTGTGTCCGCTGATCAGCATAAGACTGCCTTTATCTGTCCTTGGGGTACTTTTGCTTACAAAAAGCTCCCTTTCGGTTTGAAGAACGCCGGTGCTATCTTCCAACTTGCAATGTCTTATGCCTTCCATGACATCCGTCACATTGTACAACCGTACCTGGATGATCTACCAACTCATTCAGTCAAACGCCAGGACCACCCCACTCATCTTCGTGAAATATTTCTCTGCTGTCGACACTACCACATCAGGCTTAATCCTCATAAATGTGTCTTCTGCGTTGAGTCAGGCAGACTGCTCGGGTTTATCGTCTCCCGAGAGGGCATCCGTTTGGATCCCCTTAAAGTCGAGGCTATTCTGAATCTTCCTCCCCCTACTTCTTTGCAGCAATTGCAAAGCTTGCAAGGCAAAGCAAATTTCTTAAGACAATTCGTTCCGAACTATGCCGAAATGGCTAAAGGCTTTACACGGTTATTGAAGCGAGATACCCCTTTTCATTGGGATGCCATTGCTCAAGAGTCTTTCGAGCGTCTCAAGGGTCTCCTTGTTTCTGCTCCATTATTGCGTCCTCCGAATTACCATCGCGATTATACTCTGTATTTGGACGCCGCTGATACCACTATCGGCATGGTTCTCGTCCAAGACGACGATGATGACACTGAGCATGTCATATATTACCTCAGCCGCAATCTTTTAGATACGGAAACTCGATATGCTTACGTCGAGAAGTTGGCATTGGCCGCCGTTTGTGCCGTCCAACGTTTCCAGCATTATATCTTGTTGTGTACTACGACCATGATTTCTGATTGCAACCCGATGACGTACATTTTGTCATGTCAGTTGCTGGGGGGCAAGTACTCAAAGTGGATCGTCATCCTCCAAGAGTTTGACTTGGAATTCACCACTGCCAAGTCTAAGAAGTCCCTGGTCTTTGCTGAGTTACTTTGCTCTTTTCCATCTCCTACCGCACCCTCTCACTCAGAGGACCATATCCCGGACGAAACTCCATTCCTAATTAGCACCCTCGATCCCTAGTACGGGGATATCATTTTATATCTGCAGACGTCCTCTTTCCATCCTGCTGTGTCCAAGGATGCTCGGCGACAGATCCGTCCTCAGTCTCAGCCCTACCGTATTATTGGGGACACCTTGTACTGTCTCGGCGCTAACTCCGTCATCTGCCGATGTCTAACTCTCGAGGAAGCTGAGCGAGTCCTGAATGACTGCCATTCTAGCGCCTGTGGTGGTCACATGTCTGGATATGCCACTGCTCAAAAAATCCTCCGCGCCGGTTATTTCTAGCCCTCCATCCTTAAGGATTGCATTCTTGCCGTCCGCTCCTGTCACGAGTGCCAGATATACCAGCGGAAGATGCATGCGCCTCCAACTCCGTTGCACCCTGTTGTCACCATTGGCCCTTTTGCAAAATGGGGCATTGATTATACGACTTGTAACCCTCGCTCGACCGGGGGGCATGGGTATATTATCGTTGCCGTCGATTACTTTACAAAATGGGCCTAGGCGATGCCCACATTCACTAAAGACGGTCACACAGGGATGCAATTTTTGTTCAACCATGTTATTTCACGGTTCGGAGTTCCACAGGCCATCGTCACGGATCACGGGAAGCATTTCTGTAATCACATGATGATCGAACTAACAACCCAACTAGGCTTACGGAATGATAGTTCGACTCCATACTATCCTCAGTCCAATGGCCAGGTTGAAGCCGTCAACAAGGTTTTGGTTACGATGCTTCAACGAACCGTTGGCATGCATAAGTCTAATTGGCATTTGATGTTGTTCCCCGCCTTGTGGGCCTACCAAACCTCTGTGAAGGATGCCACCGGTTTCACTCCATTTCAATTAGTTTACGGACTAGAGGCTACCCTTCCTATTGAATGCGAAATCCCTTCGTTAAAATTGGCCGTCGAGTTGCTTCCTGACACTACTCCGGTAGAGGAATGCCTTCTTTACCTAGAACGGCTGGACGAGAGCCGTCGGCTAGCCTCTCGAGCTATCGAAGCACAGAAGAAGAGAGTTAAAACTCACTTCGACCATACCATCCACCCTCGTTCCTTTGTTGAGGGAGATTTAGTCCTGCTATATGATGAAGCAAATGATAAGCTGGGGGTAGGCAAACTCGAGCCCATGTGGCTAGGCCCTTATATTGTAAAGAGAGTTTTGCAGAAAGGGGCATATGAGCTAATTGACTACGAAGGTAATCCTCTCGATAAGCCCCGAAATGGGCTGTACTTGAAAAAGTACTATGCGTGAATTCCATGCACTTCGGTTTGTACATGCGTGTGTTTTAGCAGGTGTGTTGTGTGTTATATACCTAGGGGGGATAATATGAGGTACCAAGGGTGGTACCCAAGGTAATAATGTAATAATGGGATGGGCCATAGTAATAAATAAGGTGGTTAACCCATGTCATGTAAGGGACCACAAGTAGTTAATAATAATGTAATGGGCCCATGGTATTAGTTGATGGTATGAGGGAACCATGGTAATGATGCATGGTATTTTATGTATGAGGCCTATATAAAGGCTAGAGACTCCACATGGAGGGATAGGAAGAGAAGTATTCTTGTATGAACAGGCATATGGCTTGTGGAGTGTTCTCCTTCCTTAAGGAGTGAATGTATGGTGTTGCCCTACCTTAAGGGTTTGATAATAAAGAACCATTTCATCTTATTTCTGGGTTATTTGCATTATCTCATATTTTTATATCAGATCTATAGTAATTCTGGATCAGAGTAATTCTGGATCAGAGCTACAACAAGTGGTATCAGAGCACTTTCTTGGGCAAACCGTGGAGTTTTTTTTTTTTTTTTTTTTTTTTTTTGCAGGGATTTTTGGGTGGGGAAATTGCAAATCAGATCTGTACGTTTTGGTGCTAGATCCGCAGAATCTAATTACAGATCAGTATTCCTTGTGAAAAAATAGCCGATTTCAAAAAAAAAAATCGGTTGAATCGGAGTCCGGATGAAGGAGATATCGCTGATCTAAAAATCAGTGGGGTTGCAGAGAATTTTTAGGGCCAGCGAATTTGCGGCACAGATCTGGATGTCCTGGTGCCAGATCTATAAGATCTAATTGTAGATCTGGAATCCTTGTGACAAAACACCTGATTTCAAAAAAAAAATCAGGCGAATTGGAGTCCGGATGAGGAAGATATCGCTGATTTAAAATCAGCTCTTTTTTCAGAAATTTTGGGTGACGGCGGGAAAGTTGCAGCGCAGATCTGGAATTCTAGTGCCTGGATCAAAATTTCTATCACATGGGCAGATGCAGAAGGGTTGTTCCATTTCCAAAAACAGGTCATAATAAGAATTCTGAGCAATATTGACTAAATTACAACAATTTCAACTTTTCGCCAAGTAAGTGAATTTTTTCAAAACTCTTCATGGCTTCTAGCAAGGATCTATATTTTACAGGAAAAGATGATGGTCCTACTATTGAAGAATTCATACAAAGAATAAAGTCCAAATATTGGATATGTTGGAAAGGTATGGTACGGCTTAATTTGACAGAAGAGGCTGACAGATGGTGGAGATCACTTGGCATCAAACAGTCCGACGACTTGTCGGATAAAGAATTTGAAAAATTACTTTTAGACAGATGGTCTCATGCCAGAAAACAAGATAAGGAGAAACATGTGGGTCTATTTCCTACTGGTATATCCTTATTGCAGGTTCATGGATTGATTCAGAAAGAGAAGATCATTGTTTCTATCAATCCTAGTTGTAAACATAATTTTATCAGTGTTAATTTGGCAAAAAAGTTGCAAGTCGCAGCAAAACAAATTCAAAATACAGAGGTTGATGATAAGGATGTTCAAATCTATAAGGATTTGAAGCTTTCTATGGATAAGTATGTGTTTCATGGTGATTTTTATGCTTCAGATATGGATAACATGGATGTTGTTTTGGGATACCCTTGGATGGAATCTGTGGGTACTATCAATATTAATGTGCAGAAGAAATTCCTGAAGCTATGGTATAAAAAGAAGAAAATTACATTACAGGATATTTCCATCCATAAACAGGTAGAGCACATGGAGGCTGAAGCAGAAGATGTTCAAGGGACTGACATATCAGATGATGAGCCTTTGATGATCGACAATCAAACACAAACAGAGGCTGCAGAAGAAAAGGTTACAGGTGATGATACATCAGAGGAGGGCTCAGTGGTTGAAGTCATATTGAAAAAGAAGACACCACAACAGGCACTACAGCAGGGTGAAGTCAAACAAAAGCCATCGTGTGTTAAAACTTCAACATATCATCACCCACATCACCCCGCAAGACAACCATCAAGATGGAAACCAAGTAGTCACATGACGGATAGCGAGGAGAGAAGATCCACCCACTACACATCAACACAGAAGAGCTGCCACGGTCAACTGCCAGCTCAAGCGAGCGAGGCACCAGCGAGATCGAGGGTTCACCTTTCTCTTGGATGGCTAGATGCACGTGCATGGTATCAGTGGACTACTCTTTTGAGTAGATCTTATTATTTGTGTTCTTCCCATGTTTCGGGGACGGAACATGCTTAGGGGGGTGGAATGTTATATACCTAGGGGGGATAATATGGGGTACCAAGGGTGGTACCCAAGGTAATAATGTAATAATGGGATGGGCCATAGTAATAAATAAGGTGGTTAACCCATGTCATGTAAGGGACCACAAGTAGTTAATAATAATGTAATGGGCCCATGGTATTAGTTGATGGTATGAGGGAACTATGGTAATGATGCATGGTATTGTATGTATGAGGCCTATATAAAGGCTAGAGACTCCACATGGAGGGATAGGAAGAGAAGTATTCTTGTATGAACAGGCATATGGCTTGTGGAGTGTTCTCCTTCCTTAAGGAGTGAATGTATGGTGTTTCCCTACCTTAAGGGTTTGATAATAAATAATCATTTCATCTTATTTCTGGGTTATTTCCATTATCTCATATTTTTATATCAGATCTATAGTAATTCTGGATCAGAGTAATTCTGGATCAGAGCTACAACATTGTGTGTGTGTGTTTTCATGTTTTCGGCTTGGTGTGAAGGCGTGATTGCCGCTTATTGTGTCTTTTGCTTCTTGTGCAGATGTCTGGTGCACCTTACATTGGTTTCGCTGATGGTGCTTGCCGCAGCTCTCGCAATTTGTCTTCTGCGGCGTGGGTGATCTACGATCCTCACGGTGAGTTGATAGATCTTCAAGGTGTGTGTCTAGGTTGTACCACAAACAATTCACTGAGTATAGTGCTGTGATTGAATTACTGGCCGAAGCGATTAATCTCAATATTCGTACATTAGTGGTGAACCTGGACTCTCAACTTGTCGTCCACCAGCTCAATGGGCGATATTCCGTCATAGACCATCGCATTTTAAGGTTGTATTTACGTGTTAAATTGTTAGAGAGGAATTTTGATTTCATTACATATCAGCATATTCCACGACGATTGAACACGTTATCTGATGCATTGGCTAATCATGTATTAGACAAACATTTGCGTAACATATAATCAAAACATCATGCAAGCAAGCACATAAAGCACAATAATGGACCATAGGAATATGTATATATATATATATATCGTGTGGCGCACCGAGGTGCTCAAAAATAAGTGTACATGTCTAAATAGAGTCTGTGTTCTCTGTACATCTGAGACACGTCTCTCAAAAAATCACCAGTAGGAAATTAAGACCTAGATATCTACTGCGGCGGGTTGTGCTCCCTATACTGCACAACCGCTCATGCCACCCGCCTCAATAGGCGGTGCATCCTGGGTTCTACTCCTACTGTATGGATCTGGGACGCTATGGGGACCTCCTCTATCCCCATGTAGTCTGGAATCCCTGTTAGCAGGCCCTCAAGGTTCCAGATCACTGTCTCCATCGTGTCATCTCCCGGAGGAGCTAGGGCTAGAGCTCCAATGCCCTGTGTGTCCCTCCGCACCTCTGGAGCCAGTCCAAGGGGTCTCGCCGGTCCTACATCTGCACACCATAGCGTTCATCATTAGGACATGTACATGAAAAAATCAAAAACATCATAAAAATAAAAAATCAAAAAATGAGATCAAGTGTCTTACCACCGTCATCCCACTGCTCTCCAGCGGGCAGCTGCATGTCAGGATCTCCGCGGAAGTCCAGGCCGGCATACGGCCAATCCTCCACGAAGATCGTCTGTCGCTCCAACCACTCTCGGAAATATGTCCCCCATGCCACTGGTCGGCCGCCACCTCCTCGTGGCATGACGTGGGCCCATCGTGTGGCCCTCGTCTCGCGTGGCATGGGTGGGTCCAAAACCATGTCCTGCAACTGTAGTGCCGGCACCCGCTCCAGCATGAGCGGGAGTAAGATCGATCCATAGCCAAACTGTTTTGTCTCACCGCGACGACAGTTGGTCAGTTGCCTCTTCATGTTTGCAATTACTGCCCATACCCAGTTAAACATGGTGGGATTTAGGCATTTGAGGGCTAGTCGAAGATGAGTCTTCGAGGCCTCATGCTGGGCCTGAGAGCCCGCTACCCGTGTCACCATGAAGAGCATCACACGAAGGATTATGTCCTCCACCATAGGGATTGCCACCTTTCCTCTCCTCGACTTGCGTGCCTGTGGGCACACCTGAGCCATCAGCATATCTAAAGTATCACCCCCGGGTCACTGCCCCTCCAGAATAGGCATCTCACCTCGACGAGACAGCCCGGTCAAAAAATAGATGTCTGTATAATCGAACTCAATATCTCGGCCTCGGATAACAAATTTCCCATCCGTGGGATTCCAGGCCCTGATCAGTAGCTCCAGAAGGTCAAGTTGTGCCCGTAAGTGTGGAGTTAAGAAAAATTTGAGTAATCTGCACCCCCGCAATGTGTTCCGGCACCCGGCATCAGCAAAAGCCGCTATATCATCGTTATCATGAGTGCGTTCTTGCCAGACGAACACCATTATAACCCTGCATGACCAAAAATCTCATTAGTGCTCTGCTTGCAAAGTTTCAAACGTAAATTTTATTAAAAACTTGTCGCGCGGCGTCATCGCGATTGTTTTTAAAACAATCACGCTGATAATGGGCGTCTTTGTTATTTTTCCCAGGCTAGCGCGGAAGTACATCACTCTTCCGTGCTGATCCGGGCGCGGCCTGTGGAAATTTTTATCGGTCATCGCAGACTCGATAGTGAAACCCGTGATGACTGAGAGCAGAATGAAAATTCAAAATCCGCCCAAATGACCACATCACACTGTCAAAATGCAGTAAAAATACATCAAAACACAGCGTAAGGAAATGTGTGTCTACCTGGAACTGGTTTTGGGACGAATGATGCACGTATGGGGCCGAATTTCGTTCGCCAACCTCAATGCTCCAAGTCGCTCCACAAAGGCTCAATGGTGACAATGGTAAAAATATGGTTTAACCCCCTCTATTTATGGTAATTTTGTGAAATTGAATATTATTTTCCATAAATGTTGGTTTTTATCATGGTTTTTACTATATGCATGGTCAAAATATGGTTTTTCACTATGTTTTTATGCGCATTGTTTATATTATCTTGAACGGGTTTACGTGTACAATGTTCTTTGTGCAGGATCTCAGATGGTGGAATTACAACAGTTTTATACGCACTTGGTCCCGAAAAGTCGTCTTTAAGCTCTTTTCCAACGAGAAACATGAAAAGATAGCCGAGTTTCCCTCTCAACTCATTAAAAGAAGTGAGAGGCGGTCGCCTTTAAGCTCTTTTTTTGACCGTTTAAACTTAAAAAGATAGCCGGGTTTTTGTCGTTTCAGACTCGTTATTGGCTACGAAACGACGTGCTTCTGACTGCTTTTTTACTTTTTCGGGTTGAAGTTACTACTTACGAAAAGTACTCCTCGATCATACTGGTTGGGCGGTTCTTTCGAGCATTGTTTTATACTTTTTCGGTCTCGAGAGACACAACTCTACGAAAAATGACCCCCCTGGAGTTTACTTTTGTGCTGTCTTTTCAGACTCTCTAAACATGAAAAGACGCCGAGTTCTTCCTTTGTCAGACTCGTTAAAACTGAATGACATCGGATTCCGTCGAAATGATGCCTTTCAAGCATATGCTATCCCCGTTAAGCTTGTCATAAAAAAAAATAACCGGGGTACTCGCCAGCAATGGTGAGGAAAATGGAACCACAATCATTGTCGTGTTGGCAGTATGTCGCTCTTGAACATGGTACTTGTCTGCAGTCGTGTCTGGGTAGGGACATCTCATCCTGTTTTTACACTTGCCTCCGTGGGTTTGGGTTATCCTGTTTGACCTCTCATCTGCTCATTGCCCTGTCACCATGACCCCTGATCATTTAATGTCAAATACTGCCAAGTCCACTGTCGTGCCGCCAATATGTTCAAGAGAAGTTGACCTCTGCAGAATACTCAACCTCCCTCTGATACCTCGCACAAAACATCTTATCCTTCTCTATCTCATGTCGATGATGTGGGAAACATTATGGACCACCTTCGATCAAGGTCACTTCCTGTCGACTTCAGCTCATTATCCAGGAAGTTGACCTAGAGACTCCCTTCAGGTGCCTTGGAGCATGCATGCCTCAATGGCAGGTTCTTCGTGTTCGACGCGAGGTTTTCATCATTGGCCTCCGATCGAATGATTCTACGGATGTTCTATGCCAGCTCACTGATTCGCACGCCATAGATTGTACCTATAGTACCTTGAGGACCATTGTCATTATTGGTGGTATCTCTCGCATCTGTTAACAGTTTTCATCATTGACTGGTAATCAGACGATGTTCTTGCATGTTCCACTTTGACTCCCATATTCGCATGCTTGAACTTGTACTTTGTTCGGGTCGAGATGGAGTGCAAGACCCTGGATTTTGTCTGTTGAGATCCAGGTTGTGATTTTGTGGATTATTATGATCATTACATGACTTATTGATGGATGGCTGCGACCATACCTGAGTCTTCATGGATGGCTGTGACCATACCTTTGTTATCATCATGGTCTCATTAGCTGGGTGGCCGCGTCCATACCGCAGACCTATTTCTTATGTCTTTTGGATGGCTGCGCCCATGCCTAGACTACATGTAATTCATTGTCAGAGATATCAGTTGTACTTGCGTGCAGGTTCTTCCCGGTGGTGCTCCAGTTCAGTCAGTTTCGTAAAGCGTTTCACCCCTCCCACTCTCTCGGGCTTCATACTTTAGGGGGCATCTGTTACACAGTAATTTGTCATTGCCTTCATCCCAGTCTTCCTATTGTTTCATGAGTCCAAATCATTCATTCTCATGCTCTCTGATGTTGCCAAATGACCCACTTTGCCAAAGTTTCTGCATCATCGTGACTGATGTCAAAATAAATGCGCTGATGAGCGCTCCAAAACAAACCATACGCGCTACCATCACGGAAGTACACGTGATTCCCGCAATGGTCGGATTTCATGAGACAACGTGACTGTTGCTTATATTTGATCGCGATGACATGACCTTCTCCATTATGCAGTTGCGATGTCAGCGCTCCAGTACAGTTATGTACCCGCGATGATCCAGTCTGGGCGAGTTTGTTCTAATAGCCGGCCTTCCAGATGACTCCAAACCTGGTTGTTGGCCTTGTATATGTCGCCCTCCCTTCTCTGGCATGTCTGTTCCGTCATTTGAGCTACCTTCCTTGGAGATAAGCTCATCTTCCCACCATTCATGGAGACTCCTTCTCCTATTTAAGCCTCCACCATTGCTATGAGCTGCTAGTTTGGAATTCTTAGTCTTTGGAGTGTTGCTGATAGTGTTGTGAGCTTGATAGGTAGCTGGTGTGACAAGTGTGGGATTGTTTGAGAGCTTGAGGAAGGTTGTGAAGTGTTTTGATCTTGTGTGAACTTGTGAGTGAGAGAGATTTGTTTTGGGAGATCTATCTTCAAGGGTGAATGCTTGAGGAACTTGCTGGCTGGACCCTCTTGAGAAGGATTTGATGTCAGAACTATGGTTGTATTCTTCTTTGTTTATCAATAATAGATGACTATCATTATGGTTCCACTCTTATTGTCTTTGTAATGATGATTGAGTTATATCCTTTCTGACTGATATATAGTTGCATCTATTGGATTTTATGCTTGTGTTCATGTCGTTCTTTGCATGTGCAGGTGTCTGTTCACGAGGATCGTGGGGATTGTGACCAGCCGGAGCAAGGGAACGGGAGCGACGACTCTTCTACAAGTACTAGCGTTGGAATCCAGGTAGGCCTTCATAATCTGTCTTTAATTTGCAATTAGGAACCTGCGTGTTAGCGTTGTTTGATTGTTGCTAGACCCTATTTGGGCTAGTAGGGATCGCCTCTTTCCGTAGAGGGGATTTACCTCCACAACAAGAAGGATTTAATTATTTGCAAGTTTATGTCATGCTTACAAGGTTCAAACTCAAAAGAGGAGAAGGGGATCTGGTTGGAAGCCCTAAATTTGGGTCAAGGGGAAGGAGAGTAAGGTTGCCACAATCTCCAACACCAATTCAGCCTCAAGTTGCAGTTGACACTCCAGAGATCATGTCTCATGAAGGAGAACCTACAAACATGATAGAAGATCAGAAGACCTTCAAAAAAGTTCTATTTGATATGACAAAGATGATAAAGGTCCTCTATGAAGAGAGGAATACCAGGTTGCAAGGGGAAAGTTCCAAACCTCCCAAAGGAGAATGATCTTCAGGAGGAGGTAATGGAAATAGAGACAAACCTCCACCCTCTCCACTATCTTCTTCATCTTGTTCTTCACAAGCATATTCACCCTCTTCCACTAACACAACCCTCACTCATACTCATCATCATACTTCAAAAGGAACTGGTAAATCACCTTTTTTAAATCTTGATGTTAAATTTGAGCTGCCCATGTATAATGGTGAAGTGAATGCAGAGAAGCTTGATAATTGGATTCGTTAGTTGGAGGTCTATTGCAGGATTCAAAACCTTCAAGAGGATGACATAAATATTCAATTAGCTTCCTTGAGAATGGAGGGTGCAACACTAGTATGGTGGGAATCGAAGACCCAAGAGGAGATTAAAAATACAGTAAGATCTCAATTTCTTGGAATGATTTCATTGCTGCAATAAAAAGACAATTATACCCTCTAGCTTATATGTAGAAAGACATCATGAATTGGCATAACTTTAGACAACTTAAAGGTAAAAATGTGCAAAATTACACCCAATAATTTAGAAAAAGGTCTTTGATGTTAGGTGTAGATTTGCAATCACATGACACATCGCTGAAGTACATAGGGGGTTTACACAGTTACCTTAGGCATATTATCTTAATGTTTAATCCAAATAATCTAGATGATGTGTGTGTGAAAGCCACTCATCTTGAGACAAGAGGGAAAAACACTCCAAAAGAAGGTAGTAAAAAACCATTTAAGAGTAAAGAAAAGGAAAAGGCTTTGAAAGGGAAGGCAAAGGAAAATGTGTCTATCAAGAAAGAAGGAGATAAAGTTACATGCAAACATTATCCCAGAGAGGGTCACGATGAAGCTCATTGTTGGAAGTTTCATCCTGAAATGAAACCAAAGAAAAACAAGGGAAAACAAAAAACAACTGCAACCACTCAACATGATTTGGGATCTGATTCAGGCGATGAAACTAAAATCACAGCCATGGGGTTAAAAGGAAAAGAATCCATTGCTATCACTAGTTCTTCAAACTCAAAAAATGAATCTCCAAATGAAAAGTGGAGAATAAAACTTTTTCACATAAGGGTGATATCTAAACACAACAAGATTGATATGTTGTTCGATAATGGATCTCAAGCCAATCTTATCTTTGAAAACATTGTCAAAAGTTTAAATTTGGAAACTGTTCCACATCATAAACTATATCCACTTGGATGGGTGTGTGACGATGCGCAATTGCAGGTTACAAGAAAGTGTAAATTGAATTTTGCTATTACTGCAAATTTCATATATGAAGTGGAGCTTGATTTTGTGCCATTAGATATATGTGGCATATTTTTGGGCAGCCCGTACCTTTATGATAGAAAAGCTATCTTCCATAGACATGAAAAAAAATGTCATTTATTCAAAGGTGGAGTAGAAAACACTGTGAGAGCTCATAGCAAGAAAATAAATCTTTCACTTGTTAATGCAGGGCAGAAGAAAATACTAGTGAATTCGAGCAAGAATTTTGTGCTTCTAATGATCAAACCCAATGATGATGTTGATAATTAAGCTTTTAAAGGTTGTGATTCAAATTTGAAATCTGAATTGGTTGACATAGTTAACAAATATGATGAGTTTCAAGAACCAATGGGATTACCTTCCAAGAGAGGAATCCAACATGAGATACAGTTACAGCAAGATTGTCCTCTTCCTAACATTGGCATGTACAGGTTGTCAGTGATGGAAAGCACATAAATTAAGAAGAAAATTCAAGGGTTGTTGAACAAAGGGATCATCAGACCATCTTCCTCGCCGTGTGGTTCACCTATTGTCTTGGTGCCAAAGAAGGATGGAACATGGTGTAGAAATTTCACCGTAGATCACCTGATAATGCAATATACTAAATCAAAATACTTTATCTACTTCTACAAACAAACTTGTGGAAGCTTAATCGATTTGAGCAAGATCAAATATTTTTCTTTAGTATATTGCATTATTAGGTGATCTAGGGTGAAATTTCTACATGGTATCAAAGCGAGGTTTTGTAGAAAAAGTTCTACATGGTATCAGAGCAAAGGTGATCAAAGCGGAGAACAATATACAAAGAAGGGAGAAGTTTGAAGGTTGAAGTTCTTGATTATAGAAATCAAATTCTTATAACATCTCAAATTTCACCAATGGCGTTCAATGGTTTGAGACTCGAGTATGCTCTGGATGGCAGCTCAAATTATATAGCCTGGAAGGATCGCATGGAAGCAATATTAGAGGAAAACGGTTTTAAGAACTTCATTGATCAAGAAGTCCCCAAGCCAGCAGCTGCTAAAGCCCAAGAATTAGCGGAATGGAAGAAATGTGTGGCTAGAGAGAGGAGGATTCTTCTGGAGGGAGTTCGAGACCACATTGTCTCGAGTCTTCATGGGAAGGAGACACCATTGTCAATGTGGAAAACATTTAAGGATCTATATCAGAACAACAACGATCAGAGGAAGTTGGTGTTGAAAGACAAGCTTCGAAAAATCAAGTGTGAAAAGGGCGACATGATCTCTACATATCTAACAAGCTCACCACCTGTAGGGATGAGCTTGGAAGTGTAGGAATCACAACAACCGATGATGACATGGTGAGTTTTGCTCTCTTCGGTCTTCCTAAGAGCTGGCATAGCTACCAAGACTCAGTAAATGGAAGAGAGAAACTACCAGATTGGGAACGACTGTGGTCGGATCTGATGCAGGAGGAGATCAGGAAAAGCACCAGAGATGGTTCTTCATCCAAGGAGGATGAAGAAAATTGCGCCTTAGTGAGTAAGCAAAGAAAGGGAAGGAGAAGGATTCTCATCCCAAATCGAGTTCTTCTCATGGAGGGAAGAATATTGACAAATCTAATGTGAGATGCTTTAATTTTCATGAGGTGGGCCATTATGCAACTAATTTTCCATTGAAGAAATCCAAGAAGGGATCCAAGGAAGGATCTGAAGGTGAGGCATTGGCCTCTCAGTTCGAATTGGATTTTACCCTCATCGCATGCATGGTTTCATCGATGATGGGTTGTGGTTGGTTTCTTGAAAGTGGAGCCTCATTCCACATGACTAGTGATAAGAGTCTGTTCAGTACCATGGAGGAGAAAGACCTCAAGATACTCATAGATATGGGTAATGATGAAAAGTATAGTGTTTCAGGTGTGGGCACGGTTTATTTTTAGAGGGAGCATGGAGGTCGCATTACCTTGACAAATGTGAAGTATGTGCCAGGACTAAAGAAGAACTTGGTATTGATCGCGATGCTGGAGGAAAAAGGCTATGATGTAGTCTTCAATAAGGGAAAGGTTTTCCTTAAACACATCACCACAAGACAGGTGAAGCAGATTAGTTCACGAGTCAAGAACCTGTATGCTCTTGAGGTTCAAGATGCATGCAAAGCCTTAATGAGCAAGGCAATTGTTGGAGACTTGGTGGTTGAGAACCGAGAGGAGACCAAGTGGAGGTGTCCACTCATGCAGAGACCTCCAGTAGGGGGAAATTTCGAGCCAAGTGGGCAGAGGGATCACATGCATCTATACCTCCAGGTGTGAGGTGGGGCGATGTCAAGGGATAGTCCCAAGAAGGCTGAAATAGGGGTAGAATCCTTGAGGTACCTAACCTCTTTGATTAGACCTTGCTACGGGAGCCCTGACAAGGAGTAGCAGGATTGACTGAGTGGGTAGAGGCAGATGCAAATGGAGCGACAGAGGAAGCTTCAGCATAAGAGGATGTTTCTAGCCCAACAGGGAGGTTGGTTGGGATATCAATTACTTACTTCTCAGTAACTGAGTTGCAGTGCAACAGTGGGCAGCGTGATGCAACATGATGAGAAAAGGTGTAGTGCGGATGCAGTGCTGGGAGACAGGACCAACAACAACATGGATGCAATAGGAGGAATCAATGTGATTGATGCAGTCAAAGATCAATGTGACAGAGGCTAGAGCAGTCAGATACTAAAGAGCACAAAGGCGCAGAGTTTTCAGTCGATAGAGGCAGTTGCAGTTAGAGACTTTGATGACAGAGGCATCATTCTGATTCAGGTTGGATATTTTTTTGTTTCTAGAGTTGCCGGAGAAACAACACTAGGGAGAAGTATTGCATGCAGAACATTCCAAAGGTTCAGGATCGGGTTCGAGTTGAATGCCTTTCTTGTTGAGAGGGAGTGTTGAAAATAGCAACAAGAAATGCTAAAAATAGAAATGCTATAAATAACATTGTTATAAATAAAATATCAGGTACTAGTGTTGGAAATAACAACAAGGAATGACAAAATAGAAATGCTAAAAATAAAATTGCTATAAATAGCATTTCGGGATAGATTCCAATTTTAATTAGTCCCTGAATTAAAATTCAAATTTGGTCTCAGCAGCTGTTTGAAAAATAATTAATTAATTCATCTTGAGTTAATTAGTTGGAGAAAATCAAACATGAATTCTATGTGAAGACATGCAACAGTTATCCCTTTGATTGAGGAGGTTATCCCTTAATTAAGGAGATAAGGATGAGTTGTATTTAGTTAGCTCAGTTAACTGAGTTAAGTCCAGTTAAATTAGTTCCAAACAGTTTGTGGAACTAATTGTGAGTTCAGTCAGTTAATTCATGCATGCATGCAACTAGTGTTCTCCAGATAACTGAATATTCTCTCATAAGTAACTCATGCATTTCAGTTCAGAGAAAGACCCAGTTGACATTAAAGGAAGGGAAAATGTACTATCAGTTGGAGGATTTTTCCTATAAAGGAAACTCATCCATGCAGAAGGAATTAACTCCTTCAGGATTGCACAATTATTTCAGAGGTCAGAGTTGTGTGTGAGGTGAGAATCACACAGGTTGCAGCTGGAGGACCCAAGAGACATTGCACAAGGAAATAGGAGGCTTGGAGGACTGAAGGAAGACATATGTGTTTTCTATTCTGTCTATGAGCAGCAGTGAGGAATTGTACTGAGAACTAGATAGCCTGTGAGCTAAAGCTTTGTGTAATCCTGAGATATTTCCACTTGTATGATAATACATATAGCGGGGTTTTTAGCTGAGGCTTTCCCTAGAGTATTCTTCTGTGTTTCATGTGTATGATTTCTTCTTCTCTATTATGTGTTCCGATTGATCTTGCTCAAATTGATTAAGCTTCCGCAAAGTTTGATAGTAGAAGTAGATCAAGTATTTTTCTTTAATATATTGCATTATCAGGTGATCTACGATGACAATTTCTACACATAGCTCATGTGTGTGGACTTTCGTGCATTGAACAAAATTACGGTAAAGAACCATTACCCACTACCCATAATAGATGATTTACTTGATCAATTGGAAGATGCAAAGTATTTTACTAAGTTGGACTTAAGAAGTGGCTACCATCAAATTAGAATAGCTGAAGGAGACATTCAAAAGACAACATTCAAAACAAAACATGGTTTGTTTGAATGGCTAATTATGTCATTTGGTTTATGCAATTCTCTCACTACATTCATGCGATGTATTGAGGCCATTTTTTGATGAGTTTGTCATAGTCTACTTAGATGAAATTTTAATTATAAGTAAATCTTGTGATTAACATGTCATGCATCTAAGAAAAGTACTTGATATCTTGAAAAAAGAACAGTTGTACCTTAAGATGTCAAAGTGCGAGTTTCAATTTTTTTTTTAGTTTACTTGGGCCATATTGTTGGAGGAGGTGAATTGAAAATAGATCCCTCCAAGGTTGATGTCATTATGAATTGGCCAAGGCCCAAGACAGTTACAAAGGTATGAAGTTTTTTGTGATAAACCCAATATTGGAGGAAATTCATTGCTAATTTCTCTCTTATAGCAACTCCTTTCCATGCGTTGACAAGTGTGAAAAATGATTTTCAGTGGGGAGGAAAACAACAAAAGGCATTTGATACATTGAAGGAAAAGATCAGTACAACTCCAGTACTTGCACTTCCAGACTTGAGACAGTCGTTTGATATTTAGACTGATGCTAGTGACTATGTTATGAGTGCATTCCTCATGCAACATGGTAAGCCTATCTGTTTTCATTCGGAAACTTTTAATGGTGCAATGATTAACTATCCTACATATGGCAAGGAATTGTATGCATTGGTGCAAAGTGTGAAAAAACGGAAACAATACTTGGTGGGTAAGGAAACAGTCATTCACACTAATCATCAACCATTGCAATACTTGCAATCACAGTCAAAGTTACAAAAAACAAGGCACTTCTGATGGATAGGTTTTCTTCAACAATTGCACTTGGTAATCAGGTATAAGAAAGGTATCTACAATAAAGTTGCTGATATGCTTTCTAGGCTTATCGTTAGTGCAACTACTTTACTCAAGCATAATTCTATTTTACATGAAATTTATATTGAGCAATATGCATCAGATAATGACTTTCAAGATGTTTAGGCAAGCTTGAGTCAACGTAACCAAGTAAAGGAATTGGATTATCATTTGTATGATAACTCACTGTACCATCTTGGAAAGCTTTGTATTCCACAGGGAGAAAGAGTTAATGTCATAAGAGAGGCATATCCTTCTCTTATTGCTGGTCATTTTGGTGTAAGTAAGATGGTGGCGCATCTATAGAGGTATTGTTATTGGTCTTGTATGCTTGAAAGTGTGTTTCGTTTTATTAAACGATGTTCATTATGTGCAATCAGTAATCCTAGCAATAGAAAGTTAGGATTGTACACACCACTTACGGTTCCTACACGACCGTGGGAGAGTGCTTCTATGGATTTCATAGGAGGTAATCCATTCTCAAACAGAGGTCATGACTATTTGAATGTAGTTGTGGATAGGTTCAAAAAATGTGTATTTTGATGCCATGTAAAAATCAAGTTACAGTTGAACAAACTACTCAGTTATTATTTCAGAATGTTGGGTGCATTTTGGATTGCCCACATCCATTTTTAGTGATCGAGATTCCCGTTTTGTTGGGAATTTTTTGTCAAGCTTGTGGGGATTCATTGACACCAAATTGAAAAAGAGTACAAATTTTCATCCACAAACAGATGGTCAAACATAAGTGGTGAATAGAACAGTGATACATCTTCTTCGTGGGTATTGCAGCAAGCATCCTAAGTTGTGGGATGAACATTTGCACTATATTCAACATGCTTACAACCGAGCCAAGCACTCTTCAACTCAAACTTCACCATTTGAGGCATGCTTGGGATACTTGCCTAAATATCCTTTGGATTTTATTTTTGGAAAAGATGTTTCTATTGAAGGTCATAGCGACATAGACAAAGAAAGAAAGTTCATTGAACAAATCCAATTAGTACACCAAAAGGTTCAAGAACAACTTGAGAAAAGCCAAGGCAAGTACAAAGCAAGGCATAGAAAGCATCATCAAGATCACAAGTTCCAAGATGGTGATGAAGTTTGGCTTCACATTAAAAAGGAGAGACTCCAAGGAGAAGGTAAAAAGCTAAAACCAATTAGAAATGGTCCATTCATAATTTTGGAAAATATTGGTAACAATGTCTTCATGTTGGACTTACCTTCATATATGAAAATTTATGCTATTGTTAATGTTGAGAATTTAAGGTTGTATGAGCCTCCTTTCATTGAAGATCAATGACAAAATATTCAAATTCCATATATTGAAGACTTTTCTCTAGAATTCCTTGATGAGCTTCAACAAGACACTATACTTGATAGAAGAACAAGGACATCAAAAAGAGGAAGTATCAATCATCTTCGAGTGGGGCTCAAGGGTACAAATCCTTTAAAAGCCAAATGGATAGAGGTTGGAAAGGTGAGGGAACTATACCTCGCTTGATCAACAAATGAAAGTGATAATTTTGGGGTCCAAAAGGCTTCCACTGGGGAGGAGTGATTAGGTGCTCAAAATTAGGCTCAAAACTCAAAGTGTCAAAATATTGATAAATTTAGCTTCAGATCAAAGTTCTCGTCATTCTAATTCCAATGGTGTGAATGAAACTTGAATCCGAGCTCGTATGAAGAAGTTAGAGAAAGTCAAAGTTTAGGTTTGAATTGGACAAATGGCAGGGAAAGATGATGTGATAAGGCCCTTTAACGAATGGGGAAGCGCCAAGTGGCAGGCCACCATTGGCCCCCACATTTCACAAATCGCATATCGCAGGCGGGTCGTGTTAAAGAATCAGCCCTAAGCAAGTCGGGGTTGGGATGCAATAAATCACAAATTCACTTCACAAAAGACAAAGGTCCTCGTGTTGAAGAATCAACCCAAAGCAAGGTTAGGGTTGTGATGCGATAAATTGCAATCGCACTTCGCAATAGGGAAGGCATTGCAAAAAGCGACCCCCAGCGTACCCGTGTTGCGATGCGATAATCACAATCGCGGATCAAAATCACACACCACAGAAGGCAGAGTCCCACATTATGTTACCCACCAGTTTTCTACCGATTGTGATTTGCGAAAGAATCCCAGATGCGATACGACTAAGGGTTACAGTTAATAGTACCATTGGGTCCACCATATCGCAATTTCACATCACCCTGCCGCATTCACAGACCATAAGACCGTCGATTTTTCGTTGATTGCGATTTGCGATGGGATAGTCTGTGCTGACAGATTATCGACCACTGGGCAGCGAAATTTTCGCCCAGTTAGCACTTTTGGGAGCTAATTTGTAGGATCTTGTCGGATTTAAAGCAATTTGTGGAGCGAATAGTGGGAAAACTAGAAGAGGTTATAACTTCTTTCGTTTTCCACCAAATTGGATGCAAAAAGAGGCTAGATAGCCATTTTTTGACATTCTGAACTCATTGGAGCAAGTTTTAGAAGAATTTGAGCACTGTAAACACATATTTTTACACTTTTGAGAATAATAGAGAGGCCCAAGCCACTGGAAGCTGGACCAAGGAGACGTAGCCCAGAAGGGGTGAAATTTTTTATCATGTTCCTGTTGTAATGTGTTTTTGATGCTGTTCTGTACAGGTTTATGCTGCTGTTCAATCTCTTATTTATGTTAAATTTCTCATAAAATTAACATAAAAACTCATTATTTCACTTGTAAAAATTCATGAATCCTTAGGCACAATGAAAGCATTTTGTTTCTAATCTGAGGAGGATCTTAGCACATCAATCTAATATTATAATCAGATCATAGTGACTGAATTGATTCTGGAGGGGATGGTCAATGACTCAAACGGGGGTTCGACAATGACTAAGTAGTAGAGTTGGAGGCCAAATATGAGAAATGGGAGGGATGCGACACGATGAGGTATTAGACACTGTAAATGGGGACTCGGAACAGACTCCATAGATACAAGGGTGACTCAATGATGCTACCACACGGGGAAGGCAATAAGGGGACCATAAAAATAAGAGTAAATGATGGTCACTCATGACGAAAATCGACATGTGAGTCAACCATGCGAAAAGGTAAAGTGGTACCAGAGTACGGGCAATGCAAATGAAGAAATTCGATCTTAATAAGTGACAAAGCGACACTTCATGGGAAAAATGGCTTCCCAGTGAAGTGTCAAATAAAAAAACAAGAGAGGGATCCATTATAGAACTCGGTGAGAGCTTTCTGATAGTGTTGATTGTTCGTCAAACAAATCTATGGTTTGGTCGCAATGGGGGACGAAAAAAATAGGGTTTTTCCAATAAAAGGGATTTTTGAACCCAAATCCAATTCATTTGCATAGTGATATGTGGAGAATTTGGAGAGGAGGAGAAGTACCTAAAAATTGTGGAGATTTCAGCGGACAAAACGACCATCGGAATAAGGATCTACAAGTTGGAGGTAGGTGGCCTAAACTTACTCATCATTTTTGGTGGATCAAATTTTCAAATTAGCTCTTCAGTTCACTGTGGGGGACCCCTGCTCATCCTCACTGTCGCAACACATTTTTGGGGGACTGTTTAATGCTCTAGAGCATAGGAATTGGGCCCACAAGTGCATCCAATGTGGTTTTGAAGGCAAAAACTACGTTCTGGGTTGAGAGGAATGGCAGGATTGGTGGTCTACTGGGAGCTGAAGCTAAGTACTAGACATGCATGCATTTGATTCTGGACTGGAAAAACATATTGGTATTTTGCAGGTATGGAAGAGCTAAAGGTATCGCGGTGAGAACGAGATTTGGATTCCCTCCCTGATGAGATTTATGGGAATCATGAAATGAGAAGGATGTTGGCATGATATGGCATGTTGAAGTTCTTAGAGAACCCTATGATGAGGGATGGTGAGCCCTTGCTGTCAAGGATAGTGAGTTACTAGGACCCAGATCAAGAGGCCTTTGTAGTATAAGGGCACAGGATCGAGATCACAATCTAAGAAATATATTTTCTGACAGGATTTCCCCCCTTAGGGATGGTTGGGGAGATACATATAGTGCTGCCTCATGGGAGGCATATAGGTGAGTTTGTTGATCAAAACTATGTATTGGGGAGTCGTGCAAAGGGAACGACCATACAGGTCAGTGACCTTAAGAGACTTGAGACACGTGCTACAGTAGAAGTGTTGTTGTGGATCTTGGGTAGTCATGCCTTCCACCATATCACTGAAGGGCAGATGATGTTGGTGGAGAGTGTGATGGGAGGGACCTAATATGGGTGGGCCTAGATGATGTTGTCACCATTGAAATGACAGTTGACATTATGAAAACGGAGAATCAATGATAATTGTTCATTTGGGACAATGTTATGTTTACTCTTCTTTGAGAATATCCCCACTATTCAACCTCATGTTTAGATCCGTGATGGGGGCCCACAAGAGCCCAGGACCATTGGGGGCAGCTGTTTAGATGAGGTGGAGGAGGGGGAGTCAGACGAGTGTTCCGACATAAGTTTTTTGCTCATTGGGACTAGATGCCCCTGTACATAGGTGACTATCCATATAGTGGCATGAACTATCAGGGGGATCCTGACTTACCACTTCCATTAAGACAAGCATGGGGTCTAGATGGTAAGTGAAAGTTGTTATAGGTTTGATGCATTTATAGTTTAGGAAATATATGTATGTGGTACTATTTTCTAAACTTTGTGGTATGTAGATATAGCACTGATGAGGATGGTAGGATACATGGGATGAGCCGCAGTGCTTAGGGCTACAGATCAGGGTGGGGCCACATCACAACAAAAACCAGGTGGTGATTCTCTAATGGAGGATCTCTGACGCAGAAGAAACATGTTATTGACCAGGGTGACAGAGCGTGGGTGGCATGCGATAGAATATTGATATACAAATGAGTGCATGGGCCTTCCCTCGGAGTGGCGAGGAATCATGCGACGCATCGCTATGGCCGGTCAGGTAGAACGAGATCTACAGGCTGGGGGAATGAAGTCGTTGGCTCGGGAGCCTCTAGATGATAGTGACTAGGATCAGGGACATGTGGGTCCCCATTTTTGTTTCATGATAACATTCAAATGAGCATGTCGGATGTATTTAGATTAGTGGACTCAAAACACTGTATTATGATACATATTTATGATTATGCATCTTTTTGTGACGATTATGGTTCACCATTTATTTATGGATGTCTTCTTACATGTGACAAATGTCAATTTAGAATGTTATTTGCAATGGTATCTACATAGTGGTTATGGGCTCTAGGAACATGATTAAATGAAATGGATTCAAATTCACGTGCAAAAATCTTAACTCGTAGCTATTTTCTAAATAGGACAGGGTTATGCACATGATAAACACCGTTCAAGTACATGACAAGTAGTAAGGAATCAAGAAAAACATGAAGGTGAAGTGTTACACAAAAATATCGTCACCATGATTATTTGCAGTCAATATGGGTCTATCATCACTTGTACTGTCCTCCTAAGAAAGTCTCAGACCTCAGCTCTTCAAGTCAAGCTTTGAAAATGAGAGAAAGACATTGAAAATCAACAAAGCTCTGGTTCCTCACTTTCTCTCACTATTGCCTGCGATCCCGCACCTTCTGTTCACAAAAACTGCGGACCTGCCCTCTCTGTCCCTAAAGGTGTGTGTGTGGACCCCTGTGAAAGTAAAAAAGGCGCAAGTTTATTCTAAAAAACTCACTTTGGGTTAATTCTAGATGATTCTAGAAGGAATTTTGACGTGGATTGGCCGCTCTTAGGTGGTTCATGCATCCCAAAAGAGAAGGAGCTAATCCCTTGATGGGAGGAGCTATCCCTTTGAAGGAGGGCTTTATCCCTTTGAAGGAGGACCTAGTAACTTCCCTCCATTGCACTATAAATTCAGGCATTGGGTTGGTTGCTAAGGGGGTTAGAAGCTGAACATTTTTTAGGGTAAATGCTGGTGAAATTAAGACTTCCTAGTTGAGCTTGAGAGGAGAGATCACATACCTTTTTGGCTTCATTGGGAAGAGAGTGAAACTTGTCAAAGTAGAGGAGACTTATTGCTGGACCCTGGGAGGAGCTTGTACAGCGTCAAGGCACAAGTTGTAAAGTTCTTCTTTGATTTGAATTAATACAATCAGATTCATTTTTCTCAACAAATTGTCTCATGTCATTTGTTTCATGAATTCCTTGACTTTCATGTTAAATATGTTTTATAATATTGGCTTTTCAGGTGCTATTTAATTTGTTTGCTTGTTTGTGTTTGCAGATTCGCGACAAGGGAGCTCATTTGGACCGAAGGAGCGAGGTTTCCACAAACTTGCGTTGGACCCAAGGTAGGCCTAAAACACTTGTTTGCCTTTGTTTATAAATGCATATTTAGAGAAAGATAGTTTGTGATTGGTTTGCTTGTCATTAGGTCTTCTTTAGATTCTAGGAAGGTCTATCTTGTCCGCAAGATTGACTCATTCCGTGTGACAAAATGGCGACTCCACTGGGGACTTGATTTTTTCCTTGTTTTTACTTTGACCTGAGAAACTGTGTTTTTGTTTTTGTTTTTGGCTTGTTGTGTGTGGAATTGGGTAGAAATTGTAGATCCAGGGTTATTTTTCATTTTTCATAACTTTGGGAGAGGACCACACCCTAGCCTTTTGACACAGTGCGTACTTATCCGCACTTTTGCTTTTAGCACAGAGCGGTACCGCACCTGTGTTAACTGTGGGCCTGCGGACCCTGTCAAAATTTTGAAAAACCTAAGATTTCCTCTGTTAGTCAGCTTAGTTTTTGTTTAGAAGTTATTATCCACTGCCCAGACCTGCATATAACCTGTCAGAAGCTTTCCTTAGATTGATTTCATTGGTGTTAGGGTTTTAGGTGAAATTCCTAGGAGTTTTGCTTGTTGGGTTTGTTTTTCATTTTGGTCTTGTAGTAGCTCTGAGCTTAGAAGCTGTAGGAACCTCAGATCACCTTGGTCTCTACCAGCCTTCTTATGAGTCTGACCATTTATGAAATCTACCCTTGTTGAGGAATCCGCTTTGTGTTTTGTCTTTATAAAACTTCGAAAATCTTGTGTTTAAAAGTTTGGATTTTCATTTTTAAAAAGAAAACGAAATTGGTTGTTTTTGACTGATTTGTGATTCTGCATAAATTGGTCCTTAGTTTACATTTAGCTAAGTAAAACATCCTTAAAAAAGACATCTTGTAGGCTTTGACTTCAAATAGGTTTTTATAGTTTATAGATCTCAAAGTTAGTCGTTTTCATAGTTTTGAGTGTTTTATAAAAAATAAAAAAATCTCTTTTGGAAAAAGTTTGTTTTTGTAGTGGTTGAGTGCTTTGAAAAGAAAAGGGAAATTTTTGTGAAAATAACTAGTTGTCTCGTTTTGAGTGCATTGGAAAGGACAAAAGCTCTTCTTTTAATTTGTTTGTTAAGAAAGATTTGTGTTTACAAAGTATTTGCATTCTCAAACTCTTTCCTAGCTAGAAGTTCATCGAAGGGAAAATATTGTTTAATCATCTTAGGTGCATTTTTAGTGATTTTGAGTCGAGTCTTCATACCACGAGTTTCATCTCTGCACCTTTTGACTTAAACAAAAACCAATAAAAATAACACTTAAAGTAAAATTCATCTAGTAACATTTTTATTTCTAGGGCTCTGATACACCAACATAGCTTAGGCTAGTGTCTTGGAGTAGGAGAGTAATTAACTCTCCAAGACAGTAAAAACAAACAAGTAGCTGTATCTTGTGGTAGGGAAGAAATCCAATTGTTGCATTTATGCTCTGGGAAAGCTCCTCTTAAAGGAGAAGCACAATATCGTGTCCAAACCAGTGTGGGAATCAATCCTTCCTCATTGGGAATAACGCCAGATATTCATGTATTAAAAATGGTAAACCTCAGATAAACCATTGTCGAGGAGCCTGGGGTCACTTGTTGGTAAACCTTGGATTATGACAAGGAGCCTTCAAGGGGATTGAGCTTGCTACTCTGCTCTTGCATGCGTATCGGATCATAGACTGTTCCCCCAGGTATATTTGTTTCAGTTGGTAGCCTTAGTGACCATATTCTTTAGGATTCTTCCTAAGGTGACAATGGTGGGAAGATCCCACTGTACCTGGAGCAGACGTCGGCTAGACTCACTTGGATTTTCTGGGGGGTTCTCTTCACTCGAGACGGTTAAGTGGAGGAACTTGTGCCAGTCTATTCATTAAGCAGGTTGCCAGGGTAACTGTTCCAACCGCCATTTCTGTATTGAACTCTGCGACGTTGGATTTCATCACCAACTAGTGTTTTTAGTACGGAAAGTTACTGTTTGTGTGTGTTTGATCTCCTAGATTCTTTAGGCGTGTGATTAAAATTTGTTTGGTTCTTTAGAGGCTTTAGGTGGTTTTCATTGAGATTTTACTTTGTTTGCGTGTGAAGTAGTTAAATTTTTTTAACCGTGGCTGAATTACCGAGGAAGTCCCGTAGACTTCGGGGCCAACCTCCTGAGTTTTCACCGAGCCAACCTGAAGGGTTGAAAGTCCTCGTAACTCCTAGAGACAGTAGAGTTGGGTCGCCTAAAGAAGAAGAGTCTTCTTTGGTAGTACATCTTGATTTTCAAGCTTTAGTAGCAGATTATAATCCACAATCAGTGTCTGTTTCCGAAGTTACTGGTAGCTTTTCATCTACTAGTGATATAGGTGAGGAACCTGAAATATCCGAACCTGAAAGTGAATTTGCTGCTCCAACATCGGGATTTTCTTCTCCAGCTTCTAGTGGTCCTGGTTCACCTAGTGTAGAAAGAATAATTACCCAAAATCTTCCTTCTGGACTTATAGCTATCGAAGAACTTACTACTCCAGAAGAAGAAGTAGGCATCCCTATCCCTGAAAATCAACCTGCTATTGAGCTAAGGGAGCGTGAATCAATTTTTTACAGTCCACCTAGGAGCAGTGCTTGGTATCTTTCTTTGACTAATTTCTTAGAAAACCCAGGGTTAAGTTTTTCACCACCTCGTGTTCCTTATCACCCAACACCTAGAGGTTATTATCCTGCATTAAATATGTCAAGACAGTCGTCCATGTTTACTCAATCGCCCGAATCCTTTTTGTACGGCGGTCCTTCTGTTCCCTCTGGGTATCAGTCACTTTCTGGTACTTTTTCAGGAGCATCTCCTCAACCCATTGAACAAGGGTTATTAACTGGAAGCAACGGTACTAAGCCATTGAGCATAGAAGATATTCTCATGATATCAGGTACTATTCCCAATCCTCAACCTCAAGGTGGCCAGTTACCGCCTGGGGGGCAGCCTCAAAATCCTCAATTATCACCTGGGGGGCAACCTCAAGGTACCCAATTTGCGCCTGGGGGGTAACCTCAAGGACAGTACATACCTATGAGATAGTACGTTCCTCAAGGTCAACCCTAGACTCAATATGTACCCCAAGGTCAACCCCAGTATCAATTTATACCTCAAGGTCAACCCCAGTATTAGTACGTGCCTCAAGGGTATCAACCCCAAGGTCAGTACTCGAACCAAGGTTTCCAACCACCCTCCGGTCAATCATATGTTCAAGGAACGGGAAATGTACCTTTGAATTATCAATCCTACCCTCAACCCGGTTATGGTCCTCAATATTCTCAACATGTTATGGGTTAGTGTGGGATCCATCGCAAACTCAACAAGTGTTGCAGCCAAATGTACAGTTGTCATCTCAAACTGGACAACCCTTAGTTTCTGGTACACCCCAGCAACCTGTCCAGTCTACTATTCAAACTTCTGTACCTTCAGTAGTTTCTCAGCCTGGGTCTAGTACGCCTCGTACTCCGCCTCAAACGATTGCTGCAACTGCCGCAACATCTGTTCAATCTACCCCACCTACTTCCGGAGTATCGACAGCTCCGGTTTCTACTGTTCCTGTATCTACTCCTCAGACATCTTTACCTCCATCTGGATCCACCATTCAAACTTCGGTTCAGATGCCTGTAGGAAAACCTGGTTCAAGTACGGTTGTCACAAGTCAACCACAATTTACTTATCAACCGTACCAGGGACAGTACCAATTCGGTCCTGCTGTGCAGCAGCCAGTCTATCAGTACCAACCGTACCCTGGGTACACATATCAACAACCTCAACAACCCCAGTACGGTTCGGTTAATCTTGGTTTTCCGGGAGGATACAATATCCCAAATGCAATCCCTATTCCTAGTTATCCTGGATATCCTCCTCCCAGGGCTGGTCTCATGACCCAGAGTTTTAGGGACCCTAATCGTCAGTTACCGTTTATCGCAACTTTGGACTTGCCTGACTTGTCGCGCCTAACGAACGATCCCATTAATTATCTTCCGTCTTGGCCGCCAATGCCGAATAAGTTTCCTAGTGATATTCCTAAGTTTGAAGGCAAATCGGGAGAGGACCCGTTGAACCATGTGATGACTTATCACCTCTGGTGTGCGTCTAACTCCATTTCAGATGATTCAATCTGTCTAAGGCTTTTCCAGCGCCCTCTAATTGGTCTTGCGGCCAAGTGGTACATTGAGTTACCGCGAGGCACTTTTTATAATTTTAGTCAGTTAGCTACCTCGTTTTTAACTCATTTGCAGTTGCCGGTCAGATATGACAATGGCACGGAATTACTAACTTCGTTAAAGCAATCGACGTCCACTTACATTTCAGATCACATTCATGAATGGAGACATCGACGACGTTTAGTGAAGGTTTTTATTCCGGATCAGATCTTGGTTGAATGGTTTGTAAAGTCTTTGTTGCCAAAAATCACTGAAGATGTAGCTAAGGCCGGAGTTGTTACTGAGGAGCAAGTAATTGCTCAAGCACAGTACCTTGACTTGGTTTATACTCAGTCAGGTACGTTACACGAGAAAATCCCCGATCTTCCCAAGCAAAATCAAATCGCTGCAGTGCCTTCGGGATCTCATGCCGCCGATGGTATGATTGGTACGGTTAACACTAAAAGTAAGAAGAAGTCTTCCAAGAATTCTTCTCCTATCATAACCTTGCCAGATTCCTTGACAGGAGATTCTTCCGCGGAGATTTTTGCCGATATTCACGTTGTAGAGTCATCTACAGCCAAATCAAAATCCGGTGGCAAGAAGAAAGGGAAGAAGAAGAATAAAACAGACAAAAATTCAAAGGAGAAACCTGAAAAATCGGAATCTAAAGATGAAAAACGCAAACCTCGTTATCCTTGTCTCATTTGTGACGAAGAACATTTTACAAGAGACTTTCCTCATCGTGCAGAGGTTGCGAAGATTGTCAAAGGTTCCCAAACGCCCGCTGTTTTGAAGGATCCTTTTCCAAGTCAAGACAGTAAGATGATAGGTTCTTCCTCAAGTGCCAATGAAGAACCCATACTGATGATGTCCCATGTTAGGATTGCAACTCGATCGCATGATTATGGTAGTAAAAGTCCTGTTGATGGTAAAGAAGCAGAATCTTCTCATTCTAATCCATCAACCTCAGCTCCCGGTTCCGATCCACTATAGATCGAGAAACCTAATCCAGACTTGGTAATCAAACCGCCCGCCAAGGGTATACTTCGAAAGTCAGCTTTCAATCCACATGCGAGAGCGGCTCAGAACTATAACATTGTTGAGGATTTAGCTGTTTCACCCTCAGCAATGTCGGCTTTGGAAGTGCTGCAATCATGTCCAGCACAGCGTAAATTACTTTTGTCGGCTATAGGAGCTGTTGACATTCAGGACTCGAACCTAATAATTTTCGATCTAGAAAATAGTACACCACGCTTACCTCATCAAATGGCTTTCCAGATTCCAGTGATAGTAAAAAACAGGCCTATTCATCGGACTGTGATTGATGAGGGAGCCTCAACGTGTATTATGTCGATACAGTGTTGGAGATCGCTTGGTTCTCCTTCGCTAAATCAATCCCCAACGATTCTAAAGGACTTTGATGGCCATGGGTTTCATCCTTTTGGCATTCTACAAGATTTTCCTATAGGGGTTGAAGGAAAAACCGTTAATCTAGATGTGGAGGTGGTTGATGCCCCTCTAGATTACAACCTTCTCTTGGGTCAAAGTTGGTCTTACGCTATGACATCTGTCGTTTCATCGGTCTTTCGGGTTATAAAGTTTCCTCATAATGGAAACATCGTAACAATAGACCAGCTGGCTTACTTTTCATCCGACCCAGCCTCTTCTGAAAGTATTCAGCATGTCGGTAAAACGACTATCCCGTACAAGGATGTTGGAGTAGGACTAGTTAAAGATGCCGGTTTACTGGGAACTTTTCCTTTTCCTCTGATCAACGCATCATCTTCATTTGCAACCATTCATATGATTACGTCAGACACCATTGTTTATGATGATCCTTGGATCGTTCCTTCTAAATATGAGATAGACTCATTTGGTGATGTCATGCCTTTGAGTCCATATGAAATTGCGTATGAGGCCGTGCAATCGTTTACCGACCCATCTTCAACCGAAATTGACTTAATGAATGTGGTCCGTGAAGAATCAATTTTCACATCAAGCTCGGATTCAATCATGTTTTCAGAACTTGTTCACTCTGATGAGCAAATTCGTGAAATCCTATGTGTAGATGATTTACCATGGGAAGATCTCCATCACAGATCTTCGTTTTTACCCGAGAATGATCGTTTTGAAAATGATTTTTCATCAATTTTTACGACTGAATATGTCAAGGAACCTCAGAATCCAATGAAACATCCTGATTCAGAGTTAAATTTGGGAAACATCTCTCGAACTATTCTTACTGACATTTTGGTTAAGCCTGGAATTGTTGAGAACATTCATATAGGTGCCTCATGTACAAAAAATGAAATTCAAATATATAAGGCCCTATTTCAAGAATTCCGCTACATGTTTGCCTGGTCCTATGAGGAAATGCCAGGAATTGATCTCGCTATTGTTGTTCATGAGATAAAGACTTACCCAGACGCTAAACCCATCCGACAACGTTTGCGTCAGATTCACCCAAGAAAAGCTTCTGCTATTAAAGCAGAAGTTGAAAAATTACTCAAAGCAGGTTTCATTTATCCTATCCCGTTAACGAATTGGGTATCGAATATTGTTCCGGTTAACAAAAAGCAAGGGACAATAAGAATATGTATCGATTATAGGGACATTAATCGAGCCTGTCCAAAGGACAATTACCCAACTCCCTATATCGATCAAATCATTGATGATTGTGCCAACAACGAAATATTCTCCTTCATGGATGGTTTTTCCTGATACAATCAAATCAATATTCTACCTGCCGATCAACCAAAAATGGATTTCATTTGTCCATGGGGGACATTTGCTTATTGCAAATTACCTTTTGGGCTCAAGAATGCCGGAGAAAATTTTCAAAGGGCCATGTCTTATGCGTTTCATGACATCAAGCACATTGTGCAACCCTATCTCGATGATTTGCCTACTCATTCATTACATCGAGCTTATCACCTAATCCATTTACGAGCAATATTTATGAGGTGTAGGCATTATCGGATTAGGTTGAATCCACACAAGTGTGTTTTATGTATAGAAACGGGTCGATTACTGGGGTTTGTTGTTTCGAAAGCCGACATTCGCGTCGATCCCTCGAAGGTCGAAGCTATTGTCAAATTACCTCCTCCTTCGAGTCTTCGCCAACTCCAAAGTTTGCAAGGGAAAGCAAACTTTTTACGACGATTCATTCCTAACTACGTCGAGGTTACAAAGGGCTTTACCCGGTTGTTGAAACATAATACTCCATTCTATTGGGATGAGATAGCTCAGAAATCTTTTGATGCACTAAAACACGCGTTGACCCATGCACAGTTATTGCATCCTCCCAACTACAACCAGGATTACTTATTGTATCTCGCCGCCTCTCATTCCACCATTGGAATGGTCTTAGTTCAGGAACATGAATTCGGTATTGAACATGTGATATATTACCTTAGTCGAACTTTAAATCCAACTGAGCTAAAATACTCACATGTAGAGAAATGGGCATTGGCAGCTGTTCAAGCTGTCCAACGTTTTCGTCACTACATTTTACTACGTAAAGCTACAGTAATTTCGGATTGCAGCCCTATGATCTACATTTTGACCAAGAAATTGCTAGGGGGCAAGTACTCTAAATGGATTGTTATCCTGCAGGAGTTCGACTTGGAATTTGAAAAATCTAAGTCTAAGAAATCTTTAGTTTTTACGGAGTTAATGTGTGACTTCCCGCGTGCTGACACGGAAACTGTGGTGGAGGAGCCCATTGCGGACGAATCCTTGTTTCTAGTCAGCACTTTAGATCCATGGCATGGGGATATCATCGTTTATCTACAGACCCAATCCTTTTGGCCAGAAATTTCAAGTTCAGAACATCGGAAAATACAATTCCAGTCCCAACAATTCAGGATTATTGGAGATACTCTTTATCGTCGTGGGGCAGACTCTGTTTTTCAACGTTGTTTAACTCACGAGGAAGCTGAAAGGGTTCTCAATGACTGTCACTCTGGAGCGTGTGGCGGTCATATGTCTGGGTATGCCACAGCGGTCCGAAAATGCCACAACTGCCAAATTTTTGATCAAAAGATGCGCGCTCCACCTGCTCCTCTCCACCCTGTAATTGTCGTTGGTCGTTTTGCCAAATGGGATATCGATTTTATTACATGTAACCCTCACTCGGCTGGGGGGCATGCATATATCATCCTTGCGGTAGATTATTTTACCAAGTGGGCCGAGGCGATGCCTACATTTGAGGCAGACGACAAGACAGCTGCAATTTTCGTGTTCAATCATATAATTGCTAGGTTTGGTGTCCCACAAGCGATTATCACTGATCATGGGCGTCATTTTCGAAACGCTATGATGACCGAACTTATAGGCCAGCTTGGTTTGCGTCACGATAGTTCAACCCCTTATTATCCACAAGCTAATGGTTTGGTTGAATCCATCAACAAAGTTTTAGTCATCATGATCCGACGAATCATTGGGATTCATCGGTCGAATTGGCATAACATGCTATTTTCAGCGCTTTGGGCGTATCGTACCTTAGTAAAAACATCAACAGGGTTCACTCCTTTCCAAGTAGTTTATGGTCTGGAAGCTGTGTTACCCATTGAATGCGAAATCCCGTCATTACAAATGGCCATCGAGTTACTTCCAGCCACTTCCGAAGAGGAAAAACGTTTGTTATACTTGGCTCAATTAGATGAGAATTGACGTGATGCTGCATTGGAAATCGAGACTCATGCAAAACGTATGAAAGCTCAGTATGATCGAAATGTGACCCCTCGAAATTTTTCGGAAGGAGATATAGTCTTAGTTTACGATCAAGCTAATGATAAATTAGGCGCTGGAAAATTCGTTCCTATGTGGCATGGTCCCTATGTTGTCAAGCGAAAGCTAGCAAAAGGGACCTATGAATTGGTATACTTTGACGGGGACTCTTTGGGTAAACTCAGAAATGGTCTTTACCTGAAGAGGTATTATGCTTAAGGATGGGTATGGAGATTTTTAGTTAGGATAATTTTTCTTTCTAGCTGGTGTGTTTTAGTTTTAAAAAGTGTGCTTAGCTTAGAGAGTGTTTTTCATCATTATTCCTGCTTATCTTGGTTTTACTCTTGATATTGCAGATGTCGATGCCTCTCCAAACATACATTGGTTTCGCTGATGGTGCTTGTCGTAATACACGGAACATTTCTTCCGCAGCTTGGGTTATCTATTCGCCCTCTGACGAGTTGGTATCTATGCATGGGGTAAGCCTCGGTCAAACAATGAACAACATTGCTGAGTATAGTGCAGTGATTGAGTTATTATCTGAATCTATTTCATTCGGGATTCGGAGTTTGATAGTGAGGTTAGATTCTGAACTCGTTGTATTACAGCTTAATAGAGTGTATGCCATTAGAAATCCAGTGTTATTGAGATTATTTTTGAGAGTGCGTCTCTTGGAACGTGAATTTGATTATATTGAATATCAGCATATTCCAAGATCTTTAAATACATTAGCAGATTCAATTGCTTCTCGAATGTTAAGTAGAGATTTGCAATAATCATACATGTAAATTTAAAACCATTCCATAACATGATTTACAAGATAAGCCGGTAATAGTGATATATATATATATATATATATAGGAGTGTGTCAAAAAATACATCGTCCTCGATCATAGGTTGAAAAACACCTTATGATCGGAAAAAATGATAAGTACAAAAAACAAAAATGTCATATGTGCCCACAATAGGCGAGCATCCTATCACTGGTGATGATCTCGATAAGAAACTACTGCACGGGCCACCTTGCAAAGGAACCTCCTAAAAGGTCCTGGGACCCCAATCACATAACGCTGAAGTCGACGAGGAATGTCATCTATGGTGGTCTCCGGAATATCTACTGTCAAGTGCTCTAGATGACTCTCCAACTCGGCCAAAACCTCTGCTGATTCATCCTATGGGGTTGACGCGGCTGCAACTGGTTGTTTCCTCTCGTAAGGTCGGAGAGCGGCTGGTCACTGTGGACCCACATCTGCATTTGAAACTTTTACTATCAGTTTTGGGACGATAGAAAAATAATAAAAAAATTAAAAATAGGAAAAATGTTGAAAATGATTTTACCTGAGTCATCCCATTGCTCTCCTGGTGGAAGAGCCATGTCTGGGTCACCACGAAAATCTACCCCAGCGTAAGGGAGATCCTGAATCGAAAAAACCTGGTTTTCCAACCATTGGAAATACTCAGGTTTGAATCGAACAACCTTTGTCCCCTCGTCCGGATGACGGGCCATAACTGCGACCCATCGCATCAGTTTGGGTTCTCGAGGAAGACCAGCTCCGATAGTAAGGTGCTGCAGGATCAACATGGGAACCCTCTCCATACCAAAGCTCACAACCAAAGCCCCATAACCAAAGGTCTTTAGTTGTCCATTCTTGGCTCTGGTCAGTTGGCCTTTCACATTGGCCAACACAGCATCGCACCAGTTAAAGATGGTGCCTCGAAAGCAGTCAACTGCCATCCGCATCTGGGATCCGGTGGCAATATGTAATGCGGAACTCCCGAAAAGTCTGGTGACAGTAAACTCGATCACCATGAGTTTAGGAAGGGATATGGTTTTTATGTCTATCCCTTTGTCTCTAGCCTAGCTGTTGCAGAACTCTAGCCGAAGGCTAGCGACAGACTGGCCACTTGGCCTAGTCCCGAATAGAGTCAAGTCTTCGCCTCTCTTAGGTAAACCAGTCAAGAAATATATGTCTGCCGGCTCGATTTCGAGATGGTGGCCACCAATGAAGAAGCACTGGTCCTGTATGCTCCATCTGTCAACCAGCCACTGTAAGAAATCCACCTGGGCCCTCATGCCAGGTATGGCCCAGAATTTGTACAAGTCGCAGGCCTTCAATGTGTCGATCGAAGGTTAGGGATTCAATGCGGCTAGATCCACGTCCTCATGCTCTCGTTCACGCCAATATAGCATGATGTACTCTCTGCATCCAGTAAAAAGACAAATTAGAATGCTAGAAATTAATTTGTTTGGGCCAAATTTGAGAATTTTTGGGTTAAAAACCCTTGCTGCGGGGACCGCACCCTCTGTATTAGAGACAGTGCGTGGGTCCACACCTTGCCTACATGGAAGGTGCAGACCCCTGACTTTTTCCCCATTGAGAAAAAGTTTGGGTCCGTGGGCTGCCAGTGTTACACCTGAGGGCCGCCGCGCGCAGGTTTTAAGCGTAAAAAATCTCCAAAAAATGAAATAAAAGCTTAAAACAAAAAACGAAACGGTTAAAAATGAAGAGTGGGACGATGTGGATTACCTGGAGAAGACGTCGTTCGATTCCGACGGTTAGATTTTCCGCAATCTTCACAGGAAGTTTTCTGAACAAAAGCACTATTTTCTCACCCAAAACTCAAACGGTAAAAATGAATTGACGAAAGCCCTTTTTATAAGTTTTTTGAGTAAATAAATTGCAAATTTATTTATGTTTCACTTTGGAAAGGTAATTTTTGTAGCATTTTTATCCATTTCAAACAGGTATGAGTAATGTTTTCATTTTTGTTCAGGATAACGGATTATTCAGGCGAAATCTATCATTTTCAACGGAAAAATATTTATAGTCACCTTTAAGCTCTTTTTTGACTCCTAAAACATGAAAAGATTGCCGAGTTTTTCTTTTAAACTCGTTAAAACAGAACTAAAAGACGGTCCACTTACAACTCTTTTCTGACCGTAAAAACATGAAAAGATTGCCGGATTTTTTTCGTTTCAAATTTGATATTGGTTATAAAACGACGTGTCATTGATCACTTTTTTACTTTTTCGGATCAGGGGCACTAATTACGAAAAGTACTCCTTGGTCGTAAAGATCAAGCGGTTCTCTCAAGTATTATTTTATACTTTTTCGGGCTTGGGAGACACAAATTTACGAAAAAGGTCAACCCTGGAGTCTTCTTAAGTTTTTTCAGACTCTCTAAAATTGAAAAGCGCCGAGTTTCTCCTATATTGGACTCGTTAAAATTTCACAGTAAATGACCTGTTCAATTACAAACAGGAACGAACCACTCCTTCTTAGGGTTCGAATTTAAACTAAGTTGGACTCATCCGAAGGATGAGCTTATAATCAAGCAAATGTTATCCTCCTCAAGCTTGTCAAAAATAAAGAGGTACTTGCCAAAAATGGTGGGGGAAAAGAGAGAAAAATGGGCCTGTTTGTCATACTTTATAACCACTCTTGAACACAACACTTTTATTCACTTGGGTTGGGAAATCCTTTGCCTAACAGTTGATCAAACCACATTGAAAGTCTTTAGTCAGTTTCTGGGTATTAACTTTGGGTCAATTGTCACCAAGCCATCTGTCGTGTCGTTATGTGTTCAAGAGGTCACTGCCAATAAGCCATTCATCTGCAAAATATCTGTCATCCATCTTGACCATCCCTGAGTCAGTCCTTGCAACTAAATTTCTTCAACTTGATCTATGATTTCGTGTTGTGGGCTTTCCTGCGACGGATCACTTTCTATTGACTTCAGCTCATTATCTAGAAAGATGATCTAGAAATCATCAGTACCTTGGGATCTGCATGCCTCAATGGCAGGTTTCTCGCCTTTGACGATAGGTTGCATCATTGACCTTCGATCAAAGGATTCCGTGACATGTTCGACATCAACACATTTATTCACATCTCATGGATTGTACTGGGTACTTTGAGAGCCATTGACATCACTGGTGGTTTCTCTCACACTTGTTAACAGTTTACATCATTGATTGGTAATCAAGTGGTTTCTTCCATGTTCGACTTCGACACATTCATTCACATGGATAGATTCGTACTATTTTGGGAAGTAGAAATGAAGACCCTGGATCTAGTTTCCACAATCCAGGCTGCGAGGAATTTTGTATTCATTATATAATGGACTATTCATAAACAGATGGCTGCGTCCATACTGTGTCCATATGAGTCTATACTTGTGATGTATTACAAGATCATTCCTGTATCAGAGCAGTAGTTAGTTTTCTAAGTCAGTTTTGATCTGAGTATGGGAATGCCTACCTTAGCCATGATATGATCTCATATATATATATATCTTGCACTGAATGTTTTTACAGGTTCCAACCGGGCTCTCCACAAGATGATCCTTGAAATGATAAAGTACTTCACTCTTCCTAAATGATAAATGAAATCCTCATCTACTACAGACTTCACACTTTAGGGGGCAATCTGTTACACAAAAATATCGTCACCATGATTATTTGCAGTCAGTATGGGTCTATCATCACTTGTACTGTCCTCCTAAGCAAGTCTCAGACCTCAGCTCTTCAAGTCAAGCTTTGAAAATGAGAGAAAGACATTGAAAATCAACAAAGCTCTGGTTCCACACTTTCTCTCACTATTGCCTGCAGTCCCGCACCTTCTGTTCACAAAAACTGCGGACCTGCCCGCTCTGTCCCTAAAGGTGTGGGTGCGGACCCCTGTGAAAGTAAAAAAGGCGCAAGTTTATTCTAAAAAACTCACTTTGGGTTAATTCTAGATGATTCTAGAAGGAATTTTGACGTGGATTGGCTGCTCTTAGGTGGTTCATGCATCCGAAAAGAGAAGGAGCTAATCCCTTGATGAGAGGAGCTATACCTTTGAAGGAGGGTTTTATCCCTTTGAAGGAGGACCTAGTAACTTCCCTCCATTGCACTATAAATTCAGGCATTGGGCTGGTTGCTAAGGGGGTTAGAAGCTGAACATTTTTGAGGGTAAATGCTGGTGAAATTAAGACTTCCTAGTTGAGCTTGAGAGGAGAGATCACATACCTTTTTGGTTTCATTGGGAAGAGAGTGAAACTTGTCAAAGTAGAGGAGAATTCTTGTTGGACCCTGGGAGGAGCTTGTACAGCGTCAAGGCACATGTTGTAAAGTTCTTCTTTGATTTGAATTAATACAATCAGATTCATTTTTCTCAACAAATTTTCTCATGTCATTTGTTTCATGAATTCCTTGACTTTCATGTTAAATATGTTTTATGATATTGGATTTTCAGGTGCTATTTAATTTGTTTACTTGTTTGTGTTTGCAGATTCGTGACAAGGGAGCTCATTTGGATCGAAGGAGCGAGGTTTCCACAAACTTGCGTTGGACCCAAGGTAGGCCTAAAACACTTGTTTGCCTTTGTTTATAAATGCATATTTAGAGAAAGATAGTTTGTGATTGGTTTGCTTGTCATTAGGTCTTCTTTAGATTCTAGGAAGGTCTATCTTTTCCGTTAGATCGACTCATTCCGTGTGACATGAAGGATGCGATGATCAATGGCATCGACTAACAAGCCTATCACAACATCATGTTCAGCCTAGTTTTTGGTGGCAGATCCAATGCAAACGCCATTGGAGTTGACTAACAAATGCAAGGGGGTGAAAATGGACCAAGCTATCAAGGCTAGATTCCTGGTGAAGTGAATCACACCGTCGACAAAACCGATATAAGGTGTGGATGATGGATCCATCTGAAAGATGCAAGAAGACAATATGTAAGAATATGAGGTTTGCAAAGCCTCGACCATATCTCATCTTCAAAGCCTTGGCCATGGTCTGAGACCAATTGTTTTGGAACCCAAAATCAAGCGCTAACATGGTTAAAGAAGAAGAGGGTTGCAGTAGCTGCAGTGTTATTGAACGTTGGCATGGATTCAACCCATTTGGTAAAATAGTCAACGACCACGATAATATACTTGTGGTTATTAATAGATAGGGATCGACACTCCATAAATTCAATAGCCCATTTACAGAAAGGATCAACTGTGACGACAGGATGGAGGGGTATAGGTGGAGCTCACGCCTTAGGGGCGTATAACTGGCTGTTAGGACACTTTTTGTCTGCCTCATTACAATAGCTAAAGAGAGAAGGCCAAAAGTAACTGGCACGCATGATTTTCTGGGCTGTGGCCATTCCGGAGAGGTGATCACCACAAGAGCGACTGTGGCAGGCATTGATCACTTGTTCAGCTTCAACATGGGTGAGACAACGATGAAGGACAATATCAATAACACTACAATAAGGATCATCACCAATGAGGAGCTAGTGAGGGGCTTGATGTCGAATATATCATTGATTATCACGAGTGAGGAGGGTGGAGAATTTTTGGGTTCATAGATAGGTAAGGATGTCAACATACCATGGATCATTTGAGGTAATGGTGAACAAATTTTCATCTAGAATATCGTCATTTATCGGTGGATTTGGCGCACTTGTGGGAAATTCGGAAATGATTTCAGCAAGGGCTAGACCTTTCTTGCTCTTGGGTGTGATGAATTCGAGATCGAATTATTGAAGGATAATTATCCAACGGGCATACTTCCCGCTAATGATCTGTTGACTCAGCAAGAAAGCCATGGGGTTGGAATTGGTCACAACTTTGGTGGTACGTGTAAGGATATAATGGAAAATATTTTGAATAGAGAACATGGTGGCTAGTGCCAACTTTTCTTCATGGGAATAGGACACAGGGGGACCATTAAGGTTCTTACTGACATAGTATATGACATGCTCATTTCCTGCAGAATCCTCTTACATGAGGACCCCGACGACTGAATAGGTGGACGTAGAGATGTATAAGATGAAATCCCTCTCAAAGTTAGGTGGACTAATCAAGGGAGTGGAAGTGATAGAAAATTTTAGGGCATCGAAAGAATGTTGAGCTTGGTCATCCCAAATAAATGGAATGTTAGATCAAAGGAGTCTAAGGAACCCATGAACCGTGGTGGCATAGTCAGGAACAAACTGACGAAGAAAGTTAGCTTTGCCTTGGAGGCTTTGTAACTGGCGAAGGGTAAAAGGAGGAGGAAGTTCAAGGATGGCTTGAAATTTCAGTGGGTCAAGAGTGATACTGTCTTTGGACGCAATGAATCCCAAAATTCATTTGACAGGAATGCAAAAGACACACTTGAGGGGGTTGAGGCAAATGTTATAGTTGCAACATGAAGGAACATGGTATGCAAATCATGAATGTGTTGCAACCGAAGTTTGGAATGAACGGTGAGCTCGTCTAGATATGCAAGGATAATATGAGCCAAGTCATGGAAATAGTAGGACATGACATGCTGAAAAGTGGCCCCAACATTATTTAAACCGAAAGGCATGACCTTGTAGGTGAAAGTTCCCCATGGACTAGTGAAAGCGATTTTAAGCTAATCGACATAACGGATACGTATTTGTTTATATCTGGAGAATCCATCCATAAAGGAGAGGACCTCATGCGTCGCACACTTATCAATGACCTGGTCTATGAAAGGTGTGGGACAGTTGTATTTGGGAAAAGCTTTGTTCATATTGCAGAAGTCTGTGCAGACACGAATGGTGCCTTGTTTCTTGAGAACGGGAATAGGATTGGACACCCATGTGGTGTATTCAATGGGGTAGATGAAACCAACCTACTTGAGCTTATCAATTTTAGCTTTAATAGCTTCATGTTTGGAAGGATGGATAGGCCTTTTATTTTGGTGTACATGTATGGCATCGGGCCAAGTGTCGACGTTATGTTCAACAATGTCGGGATCAAGTTCGAGCATTTCAGAATAAGACCAAGAGAAAACATTACAAAATTCCTTGAATAACTTGGTGTAAGCATCAATTTCTTCTGGGGTGCATTATGCCCCCAAGATAATGTTTTCTTTAATCCCTAGTTTATTCAAAATGTTAATTTTGATGGTAGGGGAAATGTTAGCCATATTTCCTTCTTCAAAAGCATCTGGTGCGGGAATGGGATTTCTAAACCAATCAACTTCACCATGAATGAAGTCTTTGGACTCCACAACATATTGGTCATGGGTTTGTTGCAAAAGGAAGTACGCACAATGGTGCATATCATCCCAAGGATAATCAGGGGTGGTTATGTCTTCCATGATGTATTGATCATAATGGAAGATGGGCTGGTTGGAGGAAGAGGCACCACATGATAGAGAAGATCTACCTAAAGAATATTCATGAGAGACAAGGTTCACATACGCATTGTCAAGGTTGGAATACATATGATAAGTAGATGGAATATCTACTGATGTTGAGACTGGGGTGTTTGTTGAAGAAGGTTCAACATAATCACAATAGGAGGTGTCAGGGGAGTTCCAATGCATCAATCTCATGGATGACGAAAGGTAGATAATGGTAGCGGTACTATCCATCATCTCAACATCAGGGGGAGGGATCACAATGTGTGTTTGAGGGACTTCCTGTTTTGGTGTAGGAGTGAAAACAGAACCCATAGGTAGAGGAGAGGTGGAATCACTACGAGTTACCTCTAATTCACAAAGCACTTGAAGTGTATCACAAAAATCTTTGAGTGATCCAAAATTGATCAAGGATCTACAAAAAACCTAAAATTCAAAGTTATTGGATTCAAGTGGAAGCATTTTCATTGCGTAGAGATTGCAGAAAAAACTCCAACGCAACTTGAACGGGTGCATTTGGGCTCCGGATGAATGAGAAACTGCTTGTTGAAGTTTGTGATGAATCAGTGCACGTCGCATTTATACTGCTCGACACATGGCATTTACAATTACAGGTGCAACATCTTCAGTTTGGTTGCAAGGTGAAATAATAGGTTAAAAGGTGATTTTTACATGGTGATGGCATGTATATATTAAAATGTCATTTAAAAAAAAAAAAACCTTATATTAAAATGCACACATAACATATATTAAACATGTAATGTGCATTTGATTTATAAAACAATGGAATGGCGCATATGTTATAAACCATGTCAATGACATATGTTACGAAGCTATGGTGGTGGATTAATATTAAAGTGTGAAATCATATGGTAAGCAGTGCTCACAAATGACAAATGCAACTGTGAATGAAGTTTATGGTTTAACACCGTTGGATGCCACTGGATCCACCGTTCCACCAGGTTCACACTTGCCACGTAGTTCCACCGCTCCACCATGTTCACATGCTATATTCGATGTGGATGTGACGTTCTTGCCACAGGCTCTAATGTGATTCCATCACCGTCGAGAATGTTCTGCTACTTTTAATACTTAGTTCCACCATAACCGCAATAGTTCCACCGCTCCACCATTCACATACGATGGGTTTTGGTTGTAACTATATGCTAAGTTTGGGGAAACCATATAAACACGTCAGAGTTAAAAATAGTATATGGTTGATATGTGCATGGTTTTCATTGCACCAAATGTAATACATGGTGTAGTTATAAACAATATGATAAATATAGAGTGAGTTTATAACAATAGAGTGATATTGTTATAAGAAATGTGCTATGTTTGACATTTGGGTCAGCTGCAAACACTATATATATGTACTGTTATGCCATGAAGAGAAGGAGGAGAGTTGTGAAATTTGGTGCAACAGAGAAGAGTTTTAGTGCATATTTGGAGATTTGGAGGCAGAACTTTGCATGTTTATTCTGGAAGCTGTAATAGGTATTTTTCTAAGCCATCAGTTGCATCGGATTTTTGAGGTCGAGCATAACACAATTGGACCAGCTAGGGATCTTGTTGATGTAGCTTTGATCTATTTTTTTTGGCTTTGAATTTATAATATAAAGGCCTCCCCATTGTAGACTGGACCCGTAGATGTAGGCTTTGAGATAACTGAACTCCGTTATTAATCTCTTGCGTCACTTTTCTTCTCATGTTTCACTGTTATAATATGTTGCAAAATTTCTTAACAGTTCTTCATGCTTATATATTTAATGGTGTTTTTTTAAATCATGCATTAAAACTTTCTAAACAGTGAATGAATCACATTTAAATTAAATAGCTTTTTGGGGATCATCGAGACAAGGATAACGATGAGAATAATGGCCATAATTATCACACAAAGCACATGAGTTATTTGTGCATAATGATCTGTTCTTCTTAGTTGACTCAGGTAAGGTAACATGAACCTCAGGAATTTTAGAATCAGGGAAGGTATCAGAGACCACATCCTTGACATGAGGGAGTTCATGGTAATTATTGGTGGCGTGTCCAACAACATCACATAAAAAACATGGAGGAATAGGCTTTGTCAGCTTAGGAGGATGTGGAGTTGTTGGGGGTGCCTTGTCTTTGCTTCCATTTTTCTGGGCTTTTCCCCCCTCTCTAGATGCTTTCACAATAGGAGTAGGATCGTGTTGACGTTGTTGTGGAACTGAAGCAAAGGTAGTGGTAGGAACAACAGGTTGGACCGGGGTCAAAGCCATGTAAGGTTTAAGTTGATTTGATGGAGTGTTTATGGGAGGATCAATGTATCAGACTGGGATCCCAAGGTAATGTTGGGTAAACTCAATGTAGCCATAACAGGTGTAGAATAAACTCCATGGGGGAGAAATAAGAACGGTATCTGAATAGAAGGGTAATTGCCTGGAGGAACTGCCCTAAGATGGTTAAGACCTGGGGGAATGGTTCCGGGCGGAAATGGATTAGGAGAGACACATTGAGGAGTAGTATCAGAAGGCTGGTTTGATTTAGGAATAACAAGTTGCGAAGGTGATGTCTACTATGAAGGCATATCAGAGCGTTTGTGGATGGACCGTGATGCTTGGAGCATGAAAACACTGGATGAGCTAGGCTCATAAGGGGTAGGTGGTGGACCATAATAAGCATCAAGAAAAGTGGAGTCTTTAAAAAATTTTGGAAAGACATTGGTGAAGGACGAGACAATCTTATTGTTAGCCATGGAAGAGATGTTGGACTGAGGTGAAGTCTAGGCTTTGGGGGCATAGTACATCAACTTATCAACGGTGACGATATTTCCATTATTGGGAAAGCACATCTTATGGTGAACCACAGATGCGACAACTAACATGGCATAGGTATAACTACGAGTCAAAATGATTTTATACTCTAGGGGAGCATCAATGACTTCAATGTCAATAGAGACAGTCTTGCCGATAATTGTCACTGGGAAATTGCAATATAAGCCAAGGGGCTATGAAGGATGACCATCCAATGCACAAAGAGTGATGGCAGACGAGGATAGGTTAGGGGACCAAGTTTCTTCCAAACACTGAAAACCATCAAACAAGTGGAGGTGACTTCATCTATGATACACCGCTGAACAATGGCGTTTCTAATGGAGACTAGTATTTGAAAAGAAACAGATGAAGGTATGGGAGAATTTTGCGACTTGTCAACATGAAAGACAATCATATGATCATCTTGGGAATCCAGAAACCCAGAGCAGATAATAGATCTTTCCATTGGGATGGGAATTCCTAGAGGACTTCCAGTGTTGACATGGAAGCATGAGACTGCGCCAAGTCATATAATATGCTATATGTATGGGCAACTTCAACAGAAGCAACATTTCGACATAATGGACCTTTAGGGATCTTGGCAATAACCTCTACCTTAGGCTGATGGATATGTAAGGTACCATTGGATGATGACAAAGGCTCGATGGAAACTTGGGGTTGGGACTCAGTTGTTGACTTAGTAGATGGCTTGTTGTATTGGTGCGATCACTCTGAAGGTTGACTTCCTCGGTATTAACCTCATCATAATTCATCATAAGAATTTGATAATCATGGTGACCAGATGGTGGAGTTGGATGAGGTGCTTGACCTGGTATAGGTTGGGTAGCTATGTATTGTTGGTGAGGGAAAGGATTGGCGAGAACTACCGGTTGAGATGAAGCAGGAGGTGGAGGGAGAGAAGTGGGTTGTGATCCTCAAGAAGCAGCTACTTGAGTTTCCCATACTTGACACTTCTAAGGTAAAAAGGGACACTCATGAGTATAATGACCATATACGTCACAACATGCTTAAGGTTTTTTTGTGTGAAGACTCTTGTTTTTCTTGGGCTAACTACCCTATTGCTGGGTTGCGAGATTAGGTTGAGGACCCTGAGGGGAATTGGATGGAGTACCCTAGTTGCCTTGGTTATCTTGAGGTTGTTGGTTCTGATTACCCTTCCCCTTGTTCCTTTTCTTTGGGTTAGGGGGATTGGGTCCAATCTGCTGAGCATACACTTGTACTTGTGGAGGAGGGGGTTGTTGTGGCAAAGGGGGAGCAGGCATTGGGGGTTGGGGTGCAGGTGCTGGAGCGGATGGAGAGCTAGGCAGTACATAGTGATAATGAGGAGAAGGGGAAACATTGGGATAAATAGGTGGAGAAACAACTGGCCCTAACATCTATTGATGTGGATGGGGATATACATATGGTGTGCTGGGACCTGGATAAGAGTTTCCCTGTGAAGGATTGGGGGAAGGATAATTGTAAGAGGAACTAGTCCCTCCCTAAGGTGGTCCACAAATCATCGGAGGTGGAGCATATGGTTGAGGGTATGAAATGGTTCCAACTATGCCATCCATGGCATGAGATGCCCCCAATGCATTAGTAGCACCATGTTAAGGCAGATCGGGGATGACAGTGTAAACATAACCTGACTGGGCGTAGATCAGATCAATTTTTAAGGCTACTTGGAGTGCATCTTCCTCATATATATATACGCACTCTTCAAATTCAGGATCTTTACATACACTCCTTCTATGCCATTCCTGAACATTTTCAGAAAGGCAGGTGGCAGAAGTTGACAGAAAGAATTCAAAAGTTCGGTACCAGTGTCATAACTGAGAGGCAACTAGAAATAGGAAAGAAAAGTTTTGGAAAGAGTCGCAAAAGTGGAAAAATTGGAATGCGTGGCTCTAGGTTGACTAACATACCACCTAGCAGAAGCTCTAGTGAGCGTGTGTTAGAACAAAAGAAGACAGATGGAGTCTTTAGTAATGGAATTTGATGAACACCACATGTGGAATGAGTGAACATGATTAGTGGGATCTTCTCCATGATTACATTCAAACTTTGGGATGTATGAAGGGAGTTTAGTAGGCATAGATGGCCATCTGGGATCATGGAGAAGAGGATCATTGATAAGCTGGTTGAAATCAAGGAGACTCAAACTAGCCATAAAAGGAAGCAATGGAGTAGGAGTGACCACATCGGTGGGGGTTTCGTTGGTGGGGGCGCTCTAGTTGGCACTTGGGTTACCACCCTGGTTTCTGGTACCCACATTGGTGCCTGACATGGTGGTGATACAGGGTTGAGAAGGCACAGAATCAAAGGAGGAACTTGATGAATCAGTAGAATCAGAATCAGAATAATGAATCAATGAAGGACTGGGAAGATGAACTCTAACTTGACGGGGAGGAGTAATATTTCCTAACGGGAACTGAGGGTGAAGACCTCGAAGTCTCCGTAACATACGCCTGGGGGGTGCAATGATGTCAAGACAATAATGATCTAAGAACTAAAGGGTGATGATAGGAATATAAGTGCAACAAATAGCAAGAAAAAACATAGTGCAGTGGTGCCAAGTGTAAACTAATTATATTAATGATGTTACATTAATACAAGAAAACACGTCCCATAAAAAAAATACCTCTAGTCTATAAGTGATCTAAATTCTCAAACAATCCTAGATCTATTGTATTAGATAGCCTTCCAAAGGACTTCTTACTTAAGGGAATCTGAGCCCCGCAAGTAGAGTTGTCTAGAGAAAGGTGGGGTAGAGAACCAACTGCTTCCCACAACTAGTCCTATAAGGTGTTTTCCTAAGACTGGTTACTATGGTGTTGATAGTGCTAGACCCACCAACATTCAAGGGATCACCATGGTATGAAGTCCCAACTAATCCTCACTCCGTTTGGTGTAGGAGTCCCATCCAGTATGATGGTCCAGTTTCCATTGTCTGAAAGAAAAAAAGGTTTGCCTTAGCTCTTGCTTGTCAGCACATGAGAGTGGTCTACTTTGTCTTCGAACAACGAGGTTCGCATGTATCCTGAGTGCTTAGTGTTATGTGTGTCAAGTTTCTTTCACTACAGAGGGAGAGGGTGAGAGTGAGTCTCAAGTCGAAAGGGAATAGTCCCAAATCTGTTAAAGACACACAACACAATAGGACGTGTGCAACTTCCAGTAGAGTAGTCCACACGGATGTGGTAGTCACAAACACAAGGTGAATAGATAGCACGTAAGACACCCAATGGAATAGTCCACATGAGTGTGATAGTCGTTATAGCAAGTTTACGAGAATGATTCTGTCGAGTGTCTGACGGCATAGTGCACACGAGCAAGACAACGTTAACAACTAATACAACACATTTCCAACATCATATGCACTAAAACAACCGAAATAGTTCAACTGTCTTAATATAGGTTAAAGAAACATGCATTACATGCATCCAAAGAATAGTCTTACAAACGAATACAATACATGTGTGAAAACGTGCTGGCCTGTTAACAAGCTTCTGAATTAAGAAAAAGTTCCAAGACACATCGATACACCATTACATCACTAAACCCGATAGCGGGGTGTTGGAGCCACTTCTCGCTCCTCAAAGAAAAGGCTACAAACTCTCAAGGCTATGCGGGAGGAGCCAAGGTGAAAGTCTTTTGCATGTAAAAATGAGGAGTATACATAGCCAAGGGTGAGATTGACTCTTGTGAATGTTCGACTTCCCTCATGACTGTTTGACTTACATGACTCTTCAAATTTACATGACTCTTCAACTTTACATGTGGGTTTCTTGGAATTCCACGTTAAATTACATTGATTACAACAATATGGCCCACAATAGCAATGTGGCCGAGATGACTCATGACATGAATTGACACGACAGTGCTGGTATGTTCATGCTGATGGTGGTGTCCATGTCGAGTTGTAGTGTTTCTGAGTGATGAGTAAGCTCTTGGTGTATCATAGCTTCACCTCTGCATGGAAAGGTGTGTGAATTCTTCGATGGTCTTGGTGTTCGCTTGATGTTACATGCATGCGCATGTGTCTCCTTCGCTTGCTACTTGGTATGCTTCATGTGTTCGTCCAAGTGCAAGAAAGTATTCTAGCATCCACTCCTTGTTCATCCCATTCATCGTTGCGCCATGTCTCATCCATGTACCTATATCTATAGTCACTCATGATGAGACGACATCAAATCCAGAAATATCCTAGTCTACCAAGATGCATTATCTTTTTGTGTTGGGTGCAAGTGTCGGTGTTATTGGGAAATCTAGTGTCCACTCGGAGCTGCTAGTCCCACTAAGACTGGTAGCTATCTTAGAAACAAACAAACTAAAACTACTTTCATTTTCCTTTATGAGAAGTAGATAAGAGTGGAATGAAGGACACCAACCTCAGTCTTGCGCTTGGTTCCTTGCTCGGTTCCTCTCCCTTCTGACAAATCCTTTTTGCTTCTCCTTCATCTACCCAGCTTCAAAGAGCACCTGTGGAATCAAAGCAGCATAATACTATCGAAGAACAAAGATCTACAATCATAAACAATATAAGACCAGATGTATATTGACCACACAAACACATATATCATCAAACATACAAGAATGTGGAGGAAAACTTGAATAGCTTTATTAATATCAAGAATAAGCAAAGAGGATTATAACCAATTGTTCTGACCCAACGTCACCCTCCAGCATGAAAGCCCTTCTTTCACCTCATGAAAAGCTTAGATTACCCAACACTATGATATTCCAACAAGAAACCAACAACACTTCCTTACAAGATACAAAATTCCAGCCTCTGGATCTCTGGGATGAGGGATCCATATATAGATGATTGCAGGGGGGTGAGTCAGCTTTTGGAATTTTGATTAGTGTCCTCTCTCTGATAGTTCTTGATTCCACTTGGAGATTGATGATCTCTTACTCATCCCTGGGCGAATTCAGAGAGGTAAGTGTCACAGGAGAAGTTTCTGGAAGATTCCATGATCATCCACCTCGCAAACTGTCTCTGCCATTTGTCCACTCTCGTCCATCGCACCCCATAGAAGGGATTTTTAGTATGCATAGCACCTCCCGTGTGCATTAGGTGGGACGCATCGCACTTTGACCATGGAGCAGGTGAGATGGTCCAATTTTGACCAGTTCTGAGCAGTTTCTCATGGAGAAATTATGGGAGATGATGTAATCAACTGATCTTGTTCTTTTAGGGTATAGAACAACACTTTTAGGGACTAAGTAGCCCTTGGTTTATGGACATGTTTGATTGGGGTTGCAGTGCCCACAAATGTCTAATAACTGTTTCCCCCTAAAGCATGAGGTCGTTAATCTTTTGATGTCCGGTGAAATGCTTTATCATGAGGATCCGAAGTTTTTTCAAGCTGGAAGGTGACCTGTAATAAGATACAATACAATACATTATCTTCATAATATTTTTCATGATATAGATGAGTTGGGCATTCCCATGCTCAGTTTTATAAATTCATTTTCATGTACATAAGACAGACAACCATCTATGCGGGAGACTGATGATTCTGATAGAGCCATCATCCTTTGATTCAGATGATCATCTGTGCAGCAACAATGTACATTTGATGTCTTTATTTTCCTGAATATATCGTAGCCTGGATGGATGAAACTAGATCTGGGATCTTCAAACTCGTTCAATCTTCACTCGGAGTACAAGTCAATCCACGTGAAAGATGTTCTGGAGTCGAACATGGACAGACATTGCTTGATTACCAGCCAATGATGTAAGCTGTTAACAGGCGCGAGAGGAATCACCGTTAATGATGATGACCCTCAAGGTACTATAGTAAAATTCGCGTGGTGTGAATAAAGGACTTGGCGTCGAACACCACGCAAAATCTTTCGGTCGAAGGCCATTGATGTAAACCTATCGTTGGAAGTGAGAAACTTGCCATTGAGGCATGCAAGCTTCAAAGTACTGAAAGGGTTTTTCCTAAGTCAACTTCTTGGATAATGAGCTGATGCCGACAAGAAGCGACTTGCTGTAGGAGGGCCTTAATGAATCCCACATCTACAACACGGAACGGAGTAAATGATTTTGGAGGTGAAAACGATCTAATGATACAAGGTTCAGGGTGGCGGTCATGAAAGAATGGAGCGTGAATGTATTGCAGCGGATGAGACACGGGAGAATTCTTTGAGCGACTTCTCTTGAACATACCGGCGACACTGACATGGATTGGTAGCGTTAACCCCAAATATGGATGGTGTGATGGACCAATGGTGATATGACCAGTGAATGGAACAACTCAACCCGACTCGGATGCAGAGTGAAAGTGTCATGTTCAAGAGCGACTTGCTACCAATAAAGTTTCTTCAAGTTTTCTTCCCAATTTTTCCCCCGTCATTGTTGACCAGTACCTCTTTATTTTTGTCAAGCTTGAGGAGGATAACATATGCTTGTTCTATAATTTTCCCTTCAGGCAAACCCGTCGCTATATTTTAACGAGCCTAGCGACAGTGAAACTCATTCTTGCTTGTATGGACAAGTTTGTCGCTATTCGGTTTTAACGAGTTTAACGACAAAGATAACTCGGTCCTTTTCAATTTTAGAGAGTCTGAAAGGGATGCAAAGGAAACTCCAATAATCCTTTTTCGTCATATAATCCCTTAAGTCCAAAAAAGTATAAAATAATACAAAAGGGATGATTTTTTGGTAATTTTAACGAGCCGAACAAAACAAGCGCTCGATATTTTTGTGTAATAATCCCTCAGGTCCAAAAAGATTAAAATCTAGAAGAGGGATAGCACTTCCGGTCGCTTTAACGAGTTGGAGAGGCCAATCACTTGGCAATATTTTCATGTTTTATGAGTCAGGTGAAAAGAGCTTAAAGGAGACTCGTTTTTGAGGAACGAGTGCTAATTTCGGGTAGCAGCTAATTCTAGGTAAGGTTTGGAATTTTCCAATCATGGTAGTGTCACAAGGATGGCTAACAGGATCACTCTTCGCAACTGTTCCTCAAAAGGGGTAAACAATCAAATGGGGGTGAATGATCGACTAAAACAGAGTGGAGGTGATGATGAGAACACGACCAGGGCTCAAAAGCTGATGATAATGCATTCACAATGGTTATTTACCGGAAATTGGTTCATTTTTTAATGAGCTTAAACTCTGGTGGAACGCTTGCTCATTGCTTATGTTTAATTTTTAATGAGATTGAACTCCACATAAAAACTTCTCGTGCCAGTCATATAATAAGGATATCTCAGCTAAGATGCCATTTTTTGTGGAGCTTGCACCTTTCAAAGCTTTGCCCCGGATCCTTTCTTTGTGCAAGTTAGGAACGACCAATCCTACGAGTTTAAAGGGTTTGAGAATCTACAAACTAAGAAAACAAATGGTTTCTCTTCACTTGTATGCAAAAAGGTTTGCATGCCCCCAGGTATAGTGAAAAATTTCCAGGTTACCATATAGAAGTTCCTGCTTTCGCAAGATAATTTCCATCGACACCGTAGATAGAAACACTTCCTGGCTTAGTCCATCTGGACCATGGTGGTTCTAAATCCCAACCTCCTAACCTTGATGAAGGAATCTTATTCCAGTCTAATATCATTTTCCTAAATGGACGGGTGTGTCAGACTAGTCATATATCTTCCGCAGAAACCTACCCTATACCCAAGGTTTTCCTGTCGAAACAGACCAGGGTGCATGCCCCTTGGGATTCAGTAATGTCCTCCCAAATCACTCGCGCTCATCAGGTGGACAGACTGGAGATTGATGAGACATTCCTTGCATGAAAAGACCATTTAGGGATGCTATTTGACTATTAGCCATGTGTGAGCTGGGAAACTACAGCTGGTCTACGAGCTTGACCACTCTGCCTTCATGCGGAAAACACATTACTCTAAAGAGTGAGGAGACAATGGCTCCCATGCTATAAATATAGTCGCATCCAAGGAGTAGATTATAATGTAGAGGTCCTCAGGCTACCATTATGTTCATGTAAACGGTTTTCCTTCTCAACGTTATGGGCACATTGGGAAGGATCCCTAACGGTCGACTGGTTCCTTTGTCGAAGCCTGTCAGATTTCTCATCTTAGGCAGAAGCGATGGAAAGCCAAGTGCTTCCCAAGCAATTGACAAAAGGATACTCACAGAAGCCCCTTCATCTATGATGGTACCGACCATGATCATTTTGTAAGCTTGTACAATGATTCAGAATGGTACATTGGCCAGTACCCGGGGTTTGCCTAGTAGATTCCAATCGAAATAAATGACTAGGTTGCTTGGAGGTGGGACTGAATAGACGGTCGGATATGACTCTGACGAACTTCCTTCCTGTTGTAAAGGAACGGTTAGACTGCCCCATGTTCATCGGAGTCTATATTTACGAAAAGAATTTGGACGGTGTCGTTCTCATTCTCTTCATGATTGTGTCATCTAAAGATGGACCTTCCGAAGACAAGACTGGGTCGACTGCTGCCTCAACCTTTTGACTTTCGTCTGGTATGGGTTCAGTGGGTTTATCTTCAATGGCAGATGCTTCGACCGACCACAATGGTGTGTCATTCAGATTTTCAACCAGTGACAGACTCGGCGAGAGTTTCTTATATCCAGGAGGAAGCCGTAACGGTGAAGCCGGACGGTCATCCAAAACTCTTTTAGCTTCTTCCAGGAAGGGACAATAGTGGAGGGCATGATTGCCTTCACACAGTCTACAAGGGAATTTACATTTTCCTTTTTGTACAGGGACTTCATTTTCACTAGTTGATGGTGTACTCTCAACATGATCGTCAGAGGTCGATGACACTGGATTGTGCAAACGGGGAGACCAGTCCCTTAAGATCCGAAGGATGCAAGGACAATCTCGATGATAGTGGTCTCCTTTGCAAATGACACATGGCGATTTAGGCCTGGACGATGTAGTGTGTGGATTTTTGCTAGACGATGTATGGTTGCCCCTTTTCACCTTTGGCTCCTTCTTCTTCTTCTCTTTCTTCTTCTTAGTTACTTGGTTTTGGGCCTTACCGGCTTTATGAAGCAAATAGGAAGGAGGAGAGGGAGAATCAGATGAAGTAGAAGGTTGGGGGGTAACTTTAGTATCATCTAGTTGCTGACTTGATTGTTCAGGAATCACAGTGTTCTGAACGACAGAGGTCGAGAAGAGCCATATTGGCAAGCCAATCGTCAATCCTGGAAGTGACAATGTGGCCATATGAGGTGCACCAACATCTCCCCAAGAGGAGAAAGGAATAGGATTTCCTCCAAGGGGAACTCCTTGGTTGGTGGACTCCATTTTTCTCAACCTAAGACCGACACGGGAATGGTGATATTATTCCGATTAAAATAAATTTTAGATGCTTTGACACAACTTATTTTTTCAATTTTTAAGAGTCGAGAAAAAACAAAAGATGACTCTAGTCGCCTTCGATTTTTAATGAGCCTGAAGTGACAAGTGCTCAGATGGACCTTTTCCTTTAAGGAGTCTGAAAAGGAATGAAAGAGACTACTCTGGAAATCTAGACAGAGGGATTACCAAACCAATCGCAAAACTGCAGAATACTTTTTACGGTACGACAGTCAATCTTCCCGAATGCTGTGTTTAGTGCATTGTGATCGATAGGGCGACAGACACGGCTTCCTATGGATAAAGGATATAGCCTATTGTGGTATCCCAATATATACTCGATGGTACGTAGGAGCATAAGTCCATACTGGCACTTGTCATCTCAAAGAGGAGGAATCACCCAACCAACAGTGAAAGCGACAGTTACCAGGTTTTATGATGCCAGAATACGTCTCTAGCCTAGACTTCTAGATGTTGTGCGTTAGGTTCCAAAGTGTTTTTAGATTCATTAAATTTATTTTACAGTTGATCTTTCTTAATAAATTTTCCTTTCAGGTTCACCACATGATGTAGATGTACAATTCCCAAAATGCAATCTAAGATGATAAACAATCGTTTAATCTTCTTTTTGCAATGAAAATCCTAGCTACTAAAGAAAGAGAGATGATATTCTTTCAACATAGAGCAGAGAGCACACACTAGATGCACTGTCCTAAATCAAACCAACAAGCAGTCTAAATGCAAATGCACATGCATGTATTTGTTGTCAGCTTTCTTAATGTGTGAATGACAAGAAGAATGCTAAGTACAAATCTGAATTATCTTTCAAAGCGATAGTACTAACAAATTTCTCTTAAAAATGAAAGGAAGATAATGACGACACTTTACTATTTTGAATTGAAAACTGCTTTCGACACTTGAAAAACTACTAATTCAAATAAAATACAAGAGTAACTGTATAATCGACCATCAAGAACAATGGAATTCTTTTCTTTGACTGAAAATGACACTTGCGAAACTTTCAAATCAAAAGACGACAGTTCTACTATGCTACTACTTTGTAAAAGAGAACTGAAAATGGCGGAAAATACATAAAACATTCACAATTCTTTGCACAATGGAGGTGGAATGATGGAAAGGAAGGGGGTTTCCACAGTGGTATACTGATCACAGACAACAAAACTCCAGAATAGAGCTGAAAAGAGTGAAGAAAAACCAAAACCTAGAGGCAAAATTAGCCTTTTCTGATCATCGCACCTGTAACACAGGGAAACAGGGATGCATCCCACCTAATTCACATGGGAGGTGCGAAGCATACTGATTTCCTTGAAGAGAGGATTCGATGGTACCAGGACGAGACTTTACTTGGCTCTTGGACACAGTTTGCAGCTCAGTTCAGGGATTTAGGCCGAGCAAATGATGTACAATAAATAGAAATCACAGGGGTTGATCTAATGAGGTTTCTAGAGCCACCACTAGAGCAATTAGAAAGTTTGCAAATCGATTGTTCAGTTTATAAACAAAACCCGGAGATAGACTGAAGCAACATGGATCTACTTTGCACTTGCATAGAAAATTCAGTTCGAAGGCTAGCTGGCTTGACTTCAGGCTCCATCTGTAAGTTTATAAAACAAACAAATATAGACAAACAAACAATCTATTCGCTCCCTAGTGGAGTCGCCATTTTGTTATCGGGAAATCTAGTGTCCACTCGGAGCTGCTAGTCCCACTAAGACTGATAGCTATATTAGAAACAAAAAAACTAAAACTACTTTCGTTTTCCTTTATGAGAAGTAGATAAGAGTGGAATGAAGGACACCAACCTCAGTCTTGCACTTGGTTCCTTGCTCGGTTCCTCTCCCTTCTGACAAATCCTTGCCACTTCTCCTTCGTCTACCCAGCTTCAAAGAGCACCTATGGAATCAAAGCAGCATAATACTATCGAAGAACATAGATCTACAATCATAAACAATATAGGACCAGATGCATATTGACCACACAAACACATATATCATCAAACATACAAGAATGTGGAGGAAAACTTGAATAGCTTTATTAATATCAAGAATACGCAAAGAGGATTACAACCAATTGCTCTGACCAAGCGTCACCCTCCAACATGAAAGCCCTTCTTTCACCTCATGAAAAGCTTAGATCACCCAACACTATGATATTCCAACAAGAAACCAACAACACTTCCTTACAAGATAAAAAATTCCAGCCTCTGGATCTCTGGGATGAGGGATCCATATATAGATGATTGCAGGGGGGTGAGTCAGCTTCTGGGATTATGATTAGTGTCCTCTCTCTGATAGTTCTTGATTCCACTTGGAGATTGATGATCTCTTACTCATCCCTGGGCGAATTCAGAGAGGCAAGTGTCACAGGAGAAGTTTCTGGAAGATTCCATGATTATCCACCTCGCAAACTGTCTCTGCCATTTGTTCACTCTCGCCCATCGCACCCCATAGAAGGGCTTTTCAGTATGCATTGCACCTCCCGTGTGCATTAGGTGGGATCATGGAGCTGGTGAGATGGTCCAGTTTTGACCAGTTATGAGAAGTTTCTCATGGAGAACTTCTGGGAGATGATGTAATCAGCTGACCTTGTTCTTTTAGGGTATGGAACAACACTTTTAGGGACTTAGAAGCCCTTGGTTCATGGGCATGTTTGATTGGGGTTGTAGTGCCCAAAAATGTCTGTAACAGTCAGGGAGAGAGGACAAGGCTCTGAAGCTGCACGTAGCACATTTCAGGCTGGGATGTAGGCTCCGGGCATTGTCAAGGAAAATTGTGCAAAGGTCACTCGGATGCTGAGATGAGCAGTCTAGATCAACAGTGACCATTTGCGGGATCAGGCTCAGTTGAAGGGTAGAACTGTGCAGATTTTCCAAGGAAGTAGTGTAGGCAGTAGGGAGGAAAATGGGAGTGAAAATTGCGCATATTATTTAGGGAGGATGGTAATGGGCTATGGGAGATTGGTGGCCAAAACTTCACTGAACTGAGAGGCTGGCCTGCAAGCCATCTCTGCATAATTTCTAAGCTAAGTTGGGTGTCAATAAGCTAGAGGGAAGCCCAATAAAACTGTGCAATTTTCAGGAGGAGTAGCAAGCCAACTGACAATGGGATTGGCTGACAGAACTGCGCAAATTTTGAGGACAATGCAGTGACAGGAAGTGGGTGTCTGTCCTTCATGTCTTGGAAATTTCTTCATTCAGCAGAGGCGAGCATGCTGGCATCTTATGCACAATTTTTAGGAGGAGTGAAGCCCGGGGTCATTGTCTTTTCAAACTCTCGGGTTGACCAGCGGGAAGCTTGATAGAATTGCTTGTGTGCATCGCAGATTGAGATGGCTTGCTGAGAAACTTCTGCGCTGTTCTAGGTGACAGTCAGTCGAGTTGATTCTGGGATTGCATAGTGCAGACTACTTGGGAGGTAGCCTCAAGCTCTGTGCAATTCTGGGCAACATTACATGATCACGGAAGGCTGAGATTGTGTAGTGCATCTCAGCAGAGGTCTGGTTGTTGGAGGGTAATCTGGGCGACAAAGTTTCATCAAAATGACTAAGTGTTTGAGTGAGTGAACTTGTGCATGCACGACATTGCGAACACACACTCAACATGACTCGATGACAAGGAACCTTGAACCAACAAGACAACATGCTCAGTGTGATTGACCAATGGGTGCGGGCAACAAGTGAGACACTTGAGATAGATCGTTGAGCGACTAAGACAAAACTTGCGTGACATGCATACAAATTCATGCGTGAGTGTGATAGAGGCTTACATAGTGAATACAACTTAAACACAACCTTTAACATCACCAGAATGAGGTCGCAAGCATGACATAGAAATCAACATGCCGAAGACAACAATTCGTCAAACGAGTGAAAATGAAGCAAGACATGTAAAGGAAACACATGAGATGAATTTTCGTGTTTGCACACATGCATGTTACTGAGGACAGGATGATATGACAATGACAAGCAGTCTTATAAACTCGACTAAGAGGTGTACTTCACAAGGTGTTATTTACTTACCATACTTACCCTCAATATGATCTTGCATTCAATGAAGTTTGCATGCGGTCCTGATATTTTCCATTAGTTGGTCTATGGGTCCTTCTCCTCGACTCCTTGGGAGTGATCTCATCATGTCACCTTTTTCTGTGGTCACTAAGTGATGGATCAACGCAGTTTCAACGGGAAGTGACTGCTATTGGGATGAGGCCATGGGAGGCCCATCTGTGCAGTTTCTGCATGCAAGATGACAGGACAACTTGGACAACACTGCACAATTTTGAAGCACATGACACTACTGGGGGATGGGGTCCTGGGAGGACACCTCTGTGCAATTTATGAATGGAGGGGACCTGGACTGATCTGTGCATTTATGGAGAGCAGTGCTGACTGCCTAACTTCTCTGCACATTTCTCGAGAGCAGTGCTGATTGCATGACTACTTTGCACATTTCTGAAGAGTAGTGTTGGCTGGGGTCTCTGCGGGCTATAGGGTTTCAGAAGGTAAGGGAGGAAGCTTGATGGTTGCAGAAGCCAAGTGAAAATTTCTGGGAAGCTGAATGAGGCTAGGTTGCTTGGGAAATGTCTATGTGTGAGATCAGTGACATAGATGTAAACAGTGATAGGACTCGACTGTGATCACACACGGACACTTAGTGACACAGCATAAACCATCCAAAATCTATAAGACATACTTTGCTTGATGAAAAAGCCTTCATTACAAGAGTGCATGAAGTGAGTGTGAAACATGTCTATGTGATGACAACCACTCATACGCACACAATTCCCTTGAAGCAAAACAATATTCCATTTGCATGACAAACAACAACCCCTATGCCCAAAGATGACACATGCTGCATAAGAAGAGACATAAACAACTCTTAAGATCAAGGTGGGTAGCTTGAAATCATCATCTTACCAATGAGTGACCAAGGATGATCGATCACAAGATCTAACGTAGGCTCTGAAATTTGCATGCGAGCCAAAATTTTGAAGGGTGGTTGTAGTCGCTACAACATTAGCAACACACAGGTAGAACTCCAGCTCTCTATATGGACCTTGTTTCGTGAAAAGAGAGTCTAACCCTTCTGAAAGTATTATTCGATTCCTTGATCATGATGGATTCCGCACTAGCTCAATGTGTGAAAGATGTAGTGCCTACCATTCTCTTGATTGGTCAACACACACTCCAAGCCAAGTCAACTTAGTTGTTTCTATTAGGGATGAGGGGTATATTGATGCACAAGTAATATAACTGTCATAGTTTAAGTTTCATCTCTGGTCTTTCTTTGCTTTCAGCAGGCCTGGACAGTACCCTGATAGAGTCACACAGGAACACAAACATTGCTCCATTTCCAGCGAGCCCGTTCAGTACCATTGCGAAGTTACTTGCATCACCTCTCTATGTAGGAAGCCTTTCTCTTCTTTCGCCTTATTCATTTTTCATTTTAAAAAAAATTGTGCATAGGCACTTATTTATTTCAGAGGCGAAAGAGGGATCCTGAATTATTGAGAGCAGAAGAGGTTGTTCCTTCAGAGAATTATGTTATGTATACCTATGAAATACTTGTTAAGGTTCCCCCCATCACCTTACTCTAATTGACCGAGCTGACAAGGTTAACAAAAAAGAACCGATTAGAGTAGGTGGTACTAGTTAACAGTGCAAGCGTTGTGTTTTCACCAAGACTCACTCTGAACTGAACGTATTTTCCATCAAGGCATCATCGAATGAAGACAACATGCTCTTCATAAAGAGAGAGTACAACCCGTAACCAAGTGTTGATAAATGTACAAGTCCTCTTAGATTTGCCCAGCTTGCCTCGAGAGCCAAACCCGACTTCATGAGAGGATAACCTACAGGTACAAGAAAGCAAAGAAAGTGAAAAGAAGAAAAGAAGAAGTAAAATGAAAGAAAAACAGGTGAGGAAAGAAAACAAGCAAGCAAACCAAACCAAGTAATCAAGAAAGCAAACATGCAAACCAGAAAGCAAAGCAAAGAAAGAAGAAAAGACTACTCTTACTCCTACGCTAAACAATGCATGGGCCTACTCACGTGAAGTGATATTTCCAATGCAGCCACTGATGCATTGGCTAGACCATGTTGGTGAAGGCATAAAAAATATGCATGTAAACTAGTGAACCAGAAAGATTGATTAGCGAAGACCAACAAGCTCTAAGTTCTAAAACATCCACAAAAAAGAAAAGAATGAATGCACAAGACAAACATTTTGCGGACTTAACATGGTGTTGTGACACACTACGTGTAGATGATAAGCATGCACACTCTCTCGATTGTGGCAAACAAGCAAACATGAGAAATAGAGATAGCTTACGCCTTGCAAGTGTGCTTGTTGTATATGATTCCTCTAGTGCATGAGTGACAGGATCATGTGATTCGTATGGAGGAAGCGAAATATGTGTGTTGGGTTGATATTCAGTGCATACAGATGAGTGATGAGGAGCCTTGGTGTTTCAAAAATTTTCTGATCGAAAGTGGAACTAACCTCAGGACAATGAGGACCTGACATACCCATTAACCCAGGCTAAAGTGCCTCGAAAGCCTGCGGGGTTTCCACTTCGTCAATAGATAGATCATCAGAGACTAGTGGCTTAGAAAGATTAACAATGAGTAAATCAACATCGTGATCAAATGAAGAAGTACAAAGATCACGAAAACCACGATTAGAGAATTCAAGATGTTCGTCGGTATCCTCATGATTTGATGAATCGTGCAGAGGGGTAGATGAGAAGCAAGGATGTTCACCCTCTGTCTTTTTCAGAAATGACATATGACAAATGGGACATATTTTCAAAGGAATATGTGTCCTCTCCGCAATGTAATGAACGGATGACATCTGATGTGTCCTATGAACGATCAGAAGTAGAAACATCTAGAAATGAGTTTTCACAGACAGAATCAAAAGTGGCAGAATCACAAGGGATGTCAAAATAGATTAGATGAAGCATGGATGGAAGGGAGTCATCCTTCACCGCGGGTTCTTCTTCATATTCCCACACACACTCATCATGAAAGATAGCGTAGGTTCCATGCACAACACCAAATTTTTCGGAAACTTGATCCTCTTTCACAAAAAGTGTGGAGTCCGGAACGGAAGAACACAAGACAATACAATCGAGAGGATCAACAGAACCCAAGGACAAAGGTTGAGGTAACAAGTCCACAGGACAACCAGAAGGGTTGCAAGCCAAATGTGTGCAGATATCAAGAGTAGGTGGGGTAGGAGGATGTGATAGTTTAATAGATGTAAGTGCACCTTCTCCCAACTCGTACTACAGAGCTAGAGTTGTTTGATGAGAAGAGGACGGATAGTCACTTGTGACAACGACCTCGTCCATCTTATATTTGGCAGCTCTAACTCTGAGGTATGTTGGGAGGGGTTTGAATGATTCTAATAGTTGCGGATTTTTGGATATGTAAAGAAGATACCTAAATATTCCATCGAGAAATTCCCAATCAATTTCATCTTTAGGAAATTGATATGCAATATTACAAAAGCATGTGTGAAGGTGCTCAACAGATTCATCAAGTGCTTTCCATAATTTCAGAATTTATTTATTGAGTGCTTGACAGTAAAAATGATGGAAAGCACGATCTATCTCTACGATCAATTGAGTGAGAGAGTGAATAGAGTTCTCGAGAAGCGTGGCACACCAATGTAGCAGGTGCCCTCGAAGAATGCATGCGAACACCGTCCACCTCATGTAAACTTCATGGATTTTATACTTTTGATATATAACTACTAAGGTCATTACGTGTTCAAGCCTTCATATGTGAATTATGAAAAGAGATTCCAGAGCTCCTCCGAGATTTCAAAGTCGTTTCCATAAGAAAAACACTCTAGAGGAGGAACTTAGTAGTTAGTCATGATAAGTAAGCGGAGAGTCAAAAAATATTGTGAGGGCTCAACTTGTCATCTGGCCCTCCTTCTAGCGCCATAAATGTTGATGGTGCTCGACCCACAAACATTCAGGGGATCTCCCTAGTATGAAGTCCCAACTAGACCTCACACCATTTGGTGTAGGAGTCCCATCCGGTATGATGGCTTGGTTGCCATTGTCTTAAAGGTTTGCCTTAGCTCTTGCTTGTCAGCTTTGTCTTCGAAAAACATGGTTTGCGTGCCTGGTGAGTGCTTAGTGTTACTTGTGTCAAGGTTCTTTCACTACAGAGGGAGAGGGTGAGAGTGAGTCTCAAGTGAAAAGGGAATGGTCCCAACTCTATTAGAGACACACACCATAATAGGAAGTGCACAACTTCCAGTGGAGAAGTCGACACAGATGTGGCAATCACAAACACAATGTGAACAAATAACACGTACAACACCCGACAAAATAGTCCAAACAAGTGTGATGGTCGTTATATGAAGTTCACGAGAATGAATATGTCGAGTGTCCGATGGAATAGTCCATATAGGCGAGACAATGTTAACAACTGATACAATACATTTCCAGCAACATTTGTATTAAATCAACCGAGATAGTTCAACTGTCGAAATAAAAGTTAAAGAAACATGCATTACAAGCATCCAAAGAATAGTCTTACAAACAAATAGAATACATGTGTGAAGACGTGCTGGCCTGTTAACAGGCTTCTGAATTAAGAGAAAGTTCCAAGACACATTGGTACACCATTACATCACTAAACCCGATAGCGGGGCGTTGGAGCCACTGCTCACTCCTTCAAGAAAACACTACAAAATCTCAAGGATATGTGGGAGGAGGCAAGGTGAAAAGTATTTTGCATGTACAAATGAGGGGTAGATATAGCCAAGGGTGAGATTAACCCTTGTGACTATTCGAATTCCCTCATGACTGTTTGACTTACATGACTCTTCAACTTTACATGACTCTTCAAATTTACATGTGGGTCTCTTGGACTTCCACATTACATTACATTGATTACAATAGTATGGACCACAATAGTGATGTGGCTGAGATGACTCATGACATGACTTGACATGACAATGCTGGTATGTTCATGCTGATGGTGGTGTCCATGTTGAGCTGCAGTGCTGCTGAGTGATGAGTGTGCTCTTGGTGTATCATAGCTTCACCTCCACATGGAAAGGTGTGCGAAGTCTTCGATGGTCTTGGTGTTCACTTGATGTTTCATGCATGCACATGTGTCTCCTTCGCTTGCTACTTGGTATGCTTCGTGTGCTCATCCAACCACAAGAAAGTCTTCTAGCATGCGCTCCTTGTCCATTCCGTTCATCATCGCGCCATCTCTCATCCATGTACCTGTATCTGTAGTCACTCATGACGAGACGACATCAAATCAAGAAATCTCCTAGTCTATCAAGATGCATTATCTTTTTCTTTTGTGTGCAGGGGACGTGGAGAGAGGATAAGGCTCTGAAACTGCACATAGCACATTTTAGGCCGGGATGCAGGCTCCAGGGCACTGTCAAGGAAAATTGCGTAGAGGTCTCTGGGAGGCTGAGATGGGCAGTCCAAATCAATAGTGACCATTTGTGGGATCAGGCTCGACTGAAGGATAGAACTGCGCAAATTTGCGAGGGAGGCAGTGTAGGCACAGGGAGGACAATGGTAGTGAAAACCGCGTAGTTTCTCTGGGGAGGCTGGCAGTGGGATGTGGGATCTTTCTGGCCAAAAATACGCAGAACTGAGAGGCTGGCCTGGAGGACATCCCTGCACAGTTTCTAGGCTGAGCGGGGTGTTGAGCAGTTGGAGGGTAGCCGAAGAAAACTGCGCAGTCGCTTGATTTTTCTATTGGTTTTGGGCATAATTAGAGTTTGCTTACAAAGTTTATTTTACGCCATGGCTAATTATGTTTTCTGTTATAAAAAATATTTCCGATCAAGGCCAGTATTGAAACATATCCAGTCTATCAGCAACGAAATTCATCCAGATGTAAGGGATATTGTAGTAGAAGAAATTAGTTGAATTAGTTGTTCCTCGCATGTAATTTCACCTATCAGTTCGAAACAAGCGGGAGACAAGTGGGATCAACTTTATCTGCGCAAACCAAATTGGTAGTCCTTTCCAATGTAGCCATCTACATTTAGCAAGAACCCTAACCGAAGGAATCATTTTGTTTCATTTTGTTTTAATTAACTCAGTTGTTGAGAAATAGAGGGGGACTGTTAATATTTCCATTATGTATAAATCCCCATCTATGATTGTAAGAAAGGGATTCAAATCTGAGAGAAAAGAGGTAGAGTAATGCTTGGGCTTACAACTTGTTTGTAAGGAGGGATTTTTTTATTCATTTACACTTTAGTAGTGAGAGCCGACCCATCTTTACAGGTAGAGAATCGAGTTTAGAGGTAGCAGAGGACTTGCACTATTGCAACTCTCTATTGTTTTCTATAACTTGATTCATATTTATAATAATATTTATTTCTATAATTGGTTTCATAGCACTACTACTTGCTCTATTATTGAAAATAAATGCTTCAGATTTCAAATTCATTTCTAGAGTATGAGTATGTATGTGGCTTTTCAACACTATTGTTGACTGCTTACTGAAATTATCATTTAGAATCTGGTCAAGCTATCTTGCAGGGTTAATCATAAATTAGATTCAAAACTAGAATTTGTATAAGGACAAACCTTTATCTCCTTGAGCTACTAACAGTTTAATCTTATAGATGTTCTTCTTTCTACATGTCATGTATTTGAACTATTTCAGTATTGTGGCATGAATCTTTTTGTCCTTATGCATATGTTTTATTAGGAATTGAAACATTTGTAGTTAGATGTCTGTTAACTATTTAATATGATTTATTTGTATACATTTACTCGAACAAGGATTATATCTTGGAACTATTTCCCTTATCTATTTCCTTTATCTTATTCCAATTTCAACATACTTCTATTTCTTTTCCTATCCTTTTAGCTTGCTCTTGATTGAGAGAAGGACTAATCCTTCCTTCAATCGAGATAGGTCTAGGATTAGATGCATCTTATATTATACTTTTCATGTAGTTCTAATTTCTGCATCCTAGAAGTCCCCTCATACAGGGGCAGTCTTTAGAGTGGTTTGGCTGGGCCATAAATTCAGCTTAAGGATCAGTTTCTTGCGTGATCAACAAGAAGAGTCGATCTAATGTCTCTTCTCTATTGGTAGGTGAAAGTCACACTTTAAGATAGTAGAGATGAAGAGAGGGTAACTGGACCCAATTGAGCTAGTCAGAACCACCATTTCAATGAAAAAGTAATTGTTTAAAGTTCTCAACTGGGTGGTCTCCCTTAAAATGTTGAAAGGTCATTTTTTCCGATCAACATTTTTGGCGCTAGAAGGAGGGCATGTTTTACACTGTTTGCTAAAGTTTATTTCAGAATTTTAAAATTTGAATTATGGGTTCCTCCCTTGGAAATTATTTAGTGTATCGCAATCAAACACTACTCCAATCAAGGGATTTAAAACATTGTCAAAGGTAAAGTTCAAGGGTAAGTCTTCTGCCTTTAATCACGTTTTTCAGTTCATTTCAAATTATCAAAAAAATAATATTGATGAGGTTGATCTTGGTAGGATTTCCACATATACTTTGATAGGACAAGCAAAAGACTGGTGTCTTTCACTTTCAGTTGCCTCAGTACATAGTTGGGATGGTTTTGCAGCGATGTTCCTTCAAGATTTTCAATGATACAACTACAAAAAGGTGTGAAAACAACTACTTGAATCGTGTAGGACAAAAGGTGAGCCCTTAGATCAATTTTCAGCTAAATTTAAATTGACATTAATACTCTTTAAATCCAATGACTTACCTCCTAAAAATCTATTAACGAGTTGGTTTAAGTATTTAACTTCTCTTCCTTGTAATTCTAATGCAGAATCACATAACAAGGAAGACACTAATAAAGTCATTTATGACAATGAAAACATTGAGCTTGGTTCTTCTTCATCTTCAAAACCCGTTTTAATTGATTCCTAATCCTCAAATGAATCTATTTTTGAAAGTGAAAAAGATAACAATTTAAGCACTTCCTCTCATATTCATGATGATTTCAATGATTATAAATCAGCTTTGCTCTCTTAATCCTACAATGATAGTGTACCTTCTTATAGTTTTAATGTTGAGGATAATAATGATTTTAAATTCATAATCATTTATAAAAAGGAAATCTCTGTAAACAAACTTCCACTATGTTGTATTACAAATTACCTTTCTCTCATTCTTTTCAATTTCTTTCTTTGTTCAATTTTATTTTTGATTTTTTTGCACATACTATGCCGTTGGCATATTTAGCAACAAGGCTCCACACTCTCGTCAAATGCATTAATTCGTACATGCAATAATCAATTTCAAAATTTCAATCATCTATTTGAATTTTTTCTTAGGTTGAGGTTCTATCTTATCATTAGACAGATGATGTCAGATTTCCAATGCATTTTACACGAATGATAACACTTGAGAGTACATATATACATTTTCACTAGCCATGCGATCCTTTCAGAAATGTTCCTCATTGCTATCCACTCGATTCTTTTGAAAAGAAGATTTTTGATTTTTCTTTTTCTTTACAACAACCTTTCATTTCCAAAGATATAACATTTAATATTGGTTTGTTGTTTCCTCTTTCTTTGAATTCTTTTAAAACATCTGAATCACATCCTTATCTTGATGATCCTATAGACAGGCGTTTGGAATAATTTCAAGGGAAGTATTTTGTAAATAAGTTGCTTATTGTACATACATTAGCATTAGATGTACATAATGTATTCAGTTTTTTTTTTGATAATATGTTTATGATTTTGTTATTGATGTTGGATTTACACATTCATGCAAATAATAAGATGCTTCAATGGTTACATTGGAAGCACGACTTTACTTAGTCTTAGTCTACTTTTTAGATTAGGATTAGGTGTAGTTTAATAGTCAGTTTAAATTAAATAAGAAGATGGTTTTAAACTTTGATAAATACATGGGAGAAGATGAGGAATCATCAGGTAAAGCGATGATCAAATTCTCCCAGGTATATATTTACATGTTCATTTCTATCTGTTAGTTTTCTAGAATTTCTTTTTTTAATCATTGTTTCTTTCTTATTTTTTGTTGTTCTTCTGGAAGCTATTGGCTTGAGTTAGAAGATAAACTTTTACCAATAAAGTAGTTGTGATAAATCTTAATGCTAAAAGGAGAAATGTTTAAAACTCTTTCTGGGAGATTTCCTTTACTTCTAAGTTTTTTTTATCATCTTGCTTATTCTCTTTTGAGATATGTTTATTCAAAGCTATATAACATTCTTGTTAAATTATCATATGCAAACTTTAATCACAACTCCCCTTTTGGTTAGAGAATTTATTTAAATAAAAGTCTTGAATAATAAATTCACCAAGTGATACAACATTTCATATGATTGACATAATGCAAAGAACATAACAATATCTTTATTACTTGTATCAGGATATTGCTTTTATCTTATTTCACTCGAGTTTTGCTTATTTCATGATTTTGATTCTAGTAGGTTTGCTTCTATTTTAATTCCATTTTTATTTGGATTTCTTTTCTCTTGTCTCTTGGTTGGATTTGTTTCCACAACATTTATTGGTCCCTTTTGCAATCCATTTGTGTGCAGATTTCACCTTTCTTTGGGATTAATCCTGGTGATATTACCAACCTTTTAGTTGGAGGGCCTTTTCCACCCATCTTTGGTTTGAACATATATGGGAAATTTTTACTATTATCTAATGGAATCCATTAGTAAAAGGAAGAATAAAAGGAGGATCATTAAACTGCTATTTTCTAGGCTCATATTGGAGTTTTGACATTGTTATCTTCTATTAGTATTTGAATGCTCTCTTACCTTAATACACATAAGAAAAATACTTTACAATAAGCCATATTCTAAAACAGATACTAAGGTTACAAAAGAAACACACCAGTTTAGTATTCTATTAATCTTCCGTCTCATCCCAATCTCTTAAGGAGAGGAATTGTATCCCCATCTATTAGCACAATTTATCAGTGTATAAATTAAAAGTTGTGTGAAAAACTTGAAAGATAGGGGGCCTTTGTAATGAGCCATCCTACCATGATCATGGGTTTTTATTTTTATGACATTATCGTATCTGGTCACCAAGGCAGGATAATGGCTCACAAAACTTTTCTATAAGACAAGAGGTCTCATCACGGTTCAACTTATTCATGACTATCAACACTTGTGAATGAATTTTTCATATCTGGTCACCAAGCTAGGACAATGGTTTTTAGAGTTATTAATGAAATATATCTTCTTTGAAATACTAAATAGTAGATGGGATAGTAAAATTCCTTTAGGTTAAAAAGGTAACCCTGTTGAGGCTATGGACGCCTGTTGGTAGCAGTGGCTATAACTGTGACAATGATAGTTCATCTTTCTTACTAAACACAATGCTAAACTTTTGTCCTTTAGTTTATGCTGTCATTAATTAATGGTTATTGTAAACATGATCTTACTCTTATGATTTTTACAAGAGATGTTCAAAATGATTAAACTTTGTTTTGAGGGATTTCATAGAGTATGAATTTTAGCATTTTAATTTTATTCAGCCTTTCTCCTTTTCCTTGAGGATTTCATTAGTAATAAATTAGAGATAACTGGTTCTTCCTAGTATGTCACCATTGTTGTGGTAAAGACACAACCCCCCCCAACATTATTCACTTAATTCTCATTATGGGGACCCTTTAATTAAATCTTGGTCATGTCCCTTTCTAATTTTCTGAGTTTGGATTGCTTCAATGAGTTTGATCTATTTTTGTCTTCCTATTAAAACTCGTTTGATCTCATTTGGTCGTTTGGTTTGTAAATGGCACTTAATTGAAGATTGGATATTTTTCACTGCCTTGGCCTATTAAAATGTATAAATTGTACATTACTTTTGTTTCATAAATTTATTTATTTGTAGATAATTAATTTTCAATTGTAAATATTTTATTTTTATTCTATACATAGCCGTTGAGACCAAGATCTTCATTAATAGTGGCTATATTATTTTATTTTCCAAATAGTGGCTTTGGCTTATATCATAAAGTGGATGTGGCCTTTTGATAAAGTGGCTATAACATATTGGAACCTCGAAACTTATCGATATAAGAAGATTCCTTTCAAAATACCCGATATCATAAGTCCTAGGCCCATTTAGCAGTGGCTGTAGTTTATTGGAGGGAGGACCCACTTCCACATCATTACTCCCGCATATCAAATGTAATTCATATCAAATATTTCCTTTTTGAGACACATTTTAAAAAATCCGATTCAACACTTCCTTCGATCTTCGATATCCGAGTGCACCTCCCACTTAGACCTTTGATATTCATATTTCGCAGATATTCCGATATGGCACTCCGTCGATTTTCCGATCTTTGATCTCTGATAATCATCTCCCTTCAATTTCTGACTTCCAATAATCCACTCACCTCCGATATCTAGACCCGATACACTATTTAACAGGAGTTCAATAAGGTATCACATCCAATCCATATCGTAGCCTCCCAATATCGACGTTTTTCATTTGTGCCCATTGTTAAAAGTTCCGATATCCATTTCTCCGATACCACTAAGATCTTGCCACTTGTCACTTCTAGCGGTCACAGTCATATTAATTGTAAAAGTCATTTGATTTTTCTATTGGTTTTGGTCATAATTAGAGTTTGTTTACAAAGTTTTTTTTACGCCATGGCTAATTTTATTTTATGTTATAACAAATATTTCTGATGAAGGCCAGTATTAAAAAGATCCAGTCTCTCACCAACTAAGTTCTTCCAGATGGTAAGGAATATTGTAATAGAAGAAATATGTTGAATCAATTGTTCCTCGCATGTAATTTCACCTATCTGTTCGAAACAAGTGGGAGACAAGCATGATCATATTTATCTGTGAAAACCAAGCTCAAAAATCCATTCCACTGTGGCCATATACATGTAGCAGAACCCCAACCGAAGGAATCATTTTGTTTCATTTTCTTTTAATTAACTTAGTTGTTGGGAAATAGAGGGGGACTGCTAATATTTCCACTATGTATAAATACCCATCTCCGATTGTGAGAAAGGGATTTGAATCCGAGAGAAAAGAGGTAGAGTAATGCTTGTGCTTACAACCTACTTGCAAGGAGGGAGTTTGTGATTCATTTACACTATTGTATTGAGAGCCGATCCATCTTTGCAAACAGGGAATCAAGTTTAGAGGAAATAGAGGACTTGCACTACTGTAACTCTCTATTGTTTTCTGTAAGTTGATTCATGTTTATAATAATATTTATTTCTATAATTGGTTGCATAACACTACTGCTTGCTCTATTGTTGAAAATAAATTATTTAGATTTCAAATTTATTTATGGAGTATGAGTATGTATGTGGATTTTCAACACTACTTTTGACTGCTTACTGAAATGCTCATCTAGAATTTGGTCAAGCTATCTTGTAGGATTAATTAGAAATGAGATTCAAAACTGGAACTTGTATAAGGATATACCTTTATCTCCTTGATATGCTAGCTATCTAACAATTTAATCTTATAGATGTCCTACTTTTTACATGTCATGTATTTGAACTATTTTAGTATTGTGGCATGAATATTTTTGTCCTTATGCATATGTTTTATTAGGAATTGGAGATGTTTGTAGTTGGATGTCTGTTAACTATTTAATAGGCATTTATTTGTATACATTTACTCGAACAATGATGAGATATTGGAACTATTTCCCTAATTTATTTCCTTTATCTTATTCCAATTTCAACATACTTCTATTTCTTTTCCTGTCCTTTTAGCTTGCTTGGTGATTGAGAGAAGGGCTAATCCTTCCTTCAATCATGACAGATCTAGGATTAGATGCATCTTAGATTATACTTTGCATGTAGTTCTACTTTCTGCATCCTAGAAGTCCCCTCATTCAGGGGCAATCTTTAGAGTGGTTTGGTTGGGCCTTAAAGTCATCTTAAGGATCACTTTCTTTCCTGATCAACAAGAAGAGTCGATATGACATCTCTTCTCTATTGGTAGGTGAAAGTCATACTTTAAGCTAGTAGAGATAGAGAAACCCAATTGAACCAGTCAGAACCACCATTTCAACAGAAAATGAACTATTTTAAGTTCCTGACTAGGTGGTCTCCCTTAAAATGTTGAAAGGTCATTTTTTCTGATCAACAGAAGCCTATCGCACTGATCCTACACATACACTACAAAAATTGTTTGGCCCTGGTGTTCAAGTGGGGTTAATCCATGTTTGTTGATTTATTAAGGTGTAGTGTTTCAAGTCTTAACTTGGTGGTGTTAACCAAGCTCACGCTCGCTTAGGGTGTGAGTGTGTGAAAATAATGTGTCAATTGGATGAGTTAATTGAGCATTTTTTATGATGCCATGTGCTGCTGAAAGTAAAGTGCTGAAATACTATAAATAAATATGAAAATGACAGAAAATAAAGAGCTAAACAAGCACACAAAACCCCACCCACAAGGGTTACTAAGCAGTTAAGCAAGAGGGGGAGAAAAAGCTACTTAAAGACACATAAAAATGGCTAAATGATCTAATGTCAAGGGATTGAGATCTAGAGGAACTAATCTACTATAAATGGTGTAAACAAATAGCAAAAATCAGAGGTGAAAAATGCTACAAAGGATAGGAGTGAAGCTCTAAAACCTAGGATGCTCAAAGGGATCCTAAGGGGGAAAAGGAAAACCCAAACTCTAAAGGGAGAAAGGGTAAAAGAGTCCTATCCAAAAGAGGTGATAAGTAATGGATCAGACTCTGAAAATTAGTGGCTGAAAATGCCGAAACCCTAGACTTATCACTCAACAAATATCATCCTAACAATGTGGAGGTGTACTCTAAACCTTGGGGGGATTTTTCCTTCCTCAAAGAGACAAATTAAGTGTATCTAGGCCTAGGGAAGACTGAAAACATAGGTGAAGTAGCACAACCTAGTATGCAGACAAAACTCTCAGTAATTCTAAATTTTTTTGGAAAAAATCCAAAATGCAGGTGCTGACTTGGAATAGTGTAAAACATAGGCTTTGGGCCAAATAGTGCACTTTGGAACGCAGATCAAGGGATGAAAAGTGTGTTTTTCACCCGGGGCTCTTGGTCAGCAGATATCACACAAATTTCACTGTCTCCTGCTTAGTTGGTACTTGTGACCTGAAGAAAGAACAAAAAACCACCAGAATCCGAAAATTTGACAAAAAAGGAAATAATACTATAAATAGAAATTTAGAGGCTAAAAATAGTTGTATAAAACCCTAAAATTTACTAAACTTTCTATCACCCAAGAACATTGTTATTAAACTAATGGAGTCACCATTTGTTGACGATCGTGTAACTAAAGACATAGTGGAGTTGCTATTGTTAGTGTGAAATTTCTTGGAAGGTGTACCAAAAACACTTCACTTAAGTCACTAGGTGACAAGTGACCCTAACAATAATTTGATGATTGCTTATGATTCAGATCTGCAATAAAAATGGAAAAAATTGCAACAAAAATATATATGATACAGAACAACAAATAACTATAAGATATCCAATGCAATAACCCAAATGAAAAGACTTTAATTAAATAAATTATTTATTAAAAACACTTGGTGAGGGAGATATACAAAAGGGCTGTAAGTCCCCCTTCGTGGGATGGGTCCTTTGATGTCCTTGATGCTTCAACAAATGATCTTCTCTCTTAATACGTGAAAACCCAGACAAAATATGGAGAACTCAAATGGGAGTTGAAAAGAAAAAGACGATAATGGTGACGATGATTATGATCATGGTGAAGAATGAATGAAAAACCCTCCTATTTATAACAAAGTATTGAGTTAATCTTGAAAATGGAGAATAATAAAATAATATTGACCAAATCAAGATCTAACCACTTGGAATACTTTATTATATTTATTGGACAGGGAAAACATATTTAAAATGGTTAAATATCTTTATTTAGAAATAATTAACAAATAAAATGATTTATTAATTATTTCGCGAGGATTAAGAATGGTGTGAAATTGAAAAAACTATTAAATAATGATTGAAAAATTATTCCAATAATGAAATTATGGAATAATAAATAAATAGTGATTTATTTAATTATTCCTGGGGGATTTAGTCAGATGTGACAAGGAATAATTGTTTAAATAATGATTTAATTATTATTCCTAGAGAAAATTAAATAAATAATGATTTATCTATTTTTTTTTTTTGTAAGTATAGGTAGTGCCTTTCTTTTCTATTTATAACAACCAAAGAGACCAGATACATCGTTATGGTGGCCTCAACCTGCCCCGAAGGGAAACCAGGTCTGTTGGCCACCTTAGTTTGCTATAAGCATTCCAAAAACAAAATTTAACGAGTCTTTCCATTCTGGCTATATGCACTATACAACTGAAACTACCTATTAATCTACTAACATGCATAAAACTGTGAAAATAAAAAGGTTCACTGAAACACATAAGAGACTCAAGAGGATCATTCCTTTCTGATGTCGGTATTCTGGTCCATGTCCATGGGAGTATCCATTGGTTCATCCTGACTTGGGGCTGTATGATCCATCCGAGACAGCAGCTGATACATCTCCTCCAGTTTGTTGTTCTGCCTGATCATGATAACCTGGAAATTTTTCATTTCTTTTTGCAAATTTGGCACGCCATTTGCAATTTCCACCATTTCCTTCGCCACCTGCTCTAGAGCCTTTGCAAGGAGGCGTTTTAGTACCCAGTAGATATGTAGAGACTGCCTATACAGAGTCAGCCTTCCCCGCGTATTCCCCGGATCTCTAATCATTTCAGCCCATTCTTCCGTCTCGGAGTCAGATTGTTCCTCCATCACGCTGGCTTCCATGTCTTGAATGATTCGGCGAATGTCTTCACTCGTGCCTTCCCTATAAGCTCTGGCAGCTTCCTGGACTGCTGTCAAAGTAGATCTTCTCCCTCTGCCCTGGTTACTTGGAGCATTTGTTGGCCGACCCTCTTGATTCCCCTGCCTCGGTCGTCCTCGGCTTCCACATCCTCTGCCATGACCCGGGCGCGCCATCCTACTTTCTACCTTATCCTGTTGACAATTATCATTCACAGGGGTCAGTTTTTGAAGTTTCTCATCACTATCTTCCACCACAATTTTCTCTGTGGTTATTCCTCTACTCCTGCTACAGTCCCTGCCATTTATTTGGGTGTTACGCTGCTCGTCATTTTCAGGATACAAGAAGCGAAGAAGACCCTCTGTCATGCAAATCAATTGTTGGGCTAGGGGCAGGATTTTCGTATCCCCTCTTTCAGACTTCCCCTCTGCTTTTGCAGTGGATTGATTGATACAGTCTCCCAAGTTTCTTCCCGGACTGTGCTCATGGCCACAATTCCTCCATTCATCAAGAATCCCCCCCCAATTCTGGCCCGATTGACCCTCACAATGTATTGCTGAGTGGAGGGCGAACTCACACCAGCCCTTTTCTTCCTCAGGGGCTTCACATGTATTAAATTTGTCCATTCTACCTATTATGACAGAGAAAAGGAGTGAAGGGGTCTCAGGTTTAACATACCCGGAATCGCTAACCTCCTTGATAGCTCCTTCTGGCTGCGCTGCGCTCTACTCCTCTTTCGCCCACTTAGTTTACCCTTTCTTCTACACTTCGCCACCTTCATATAATGCATCTTCACCGTCCTTCTCATTCTTCCACTACCACCGCCACTACTTCTAATCTCCTTCATTCCACCTCCCCCACTCCAATTTTTTGAGAATTGCGCTAACATGCTACTCATTGTTTTGGCTGGAAGGGCTGCGTCGTACCTATGGTTTCGTCCCTCTGTCCTGTCGTGATCATAATCTCGCCTGCCACCCTCACCTACCTTTTTCCACATCCCGATCGGGAGAATAATGATTTATCTAATTATTCTCATGGGTTTTTTATATTTAAATTAGAAAATAATTTAATAAAATTGGTTTACTAAATTATTTTCCACAATGAAAGTGATTTTACTATGGTAAAATTAATCCTACATGGTATATTTTGATCCACCTAGTTAGAGATGGCTAGGTGATCGTTTTTTGGTGATAACATTTTATGACCAAGAATTTGATAAGTTAGGATCAGGAAAGTTCCAACATATGTGGTCAGGTCCATATATTATCAAGCATGTTATTCTAAAACGGGCCTATGAGTTAGTCGATTTTGATGGAATTCCACTGCCGCAACCTAGAAATAGGTTGTACCTAAAGAAATACTATCCTTGATCTCATGCGTAGTAACACTATGTACATACTGTGTATAGGTGTGTTGAGTGTGTTTGTAGCTTGTCTATTCAGAGTTTCCTATGGTTTATGTTGATCCCTTTTACATTTGGTTTGAAGATGTCAGCATCCCTTGAACCATATTTTGGTTATGCTGATGGTGCTCATTGTAGTACTCGGAACTTATCCTCCTCACCGTGGGATATCTTTCCTCCAAATGGTGAATTAGTGAGTCTACAAGGGATTTGTATTGGTCACTCTACCAACAAAATCGCTGAGTATAACTCAGTGGTCGAGCTACTATATGATGTTATTTTATATGGTATCCATCGTTTAGTCATCAGACTTGACTCACAGCTCGTGGTACTACAACTAGCTAATGTTTATTCTGTTAGAAGTCCTACCATCCTTCACATGTTCTTAAGGGTTCACCTTCTAGAAATAAATTTTGATTTCATATAATATGAACATATTTCTAGAAATATAAACACATTGACATATGTGATTTCTAATCATGTTTTAGTTAAGCATTTGCAACGAATGTAAGTAAGTTTTAATGCACATCACATCGATTGAAAGCATAATCGGAACATGGAAACAATGAATATATATATATATATAGATATAAAGTTTGGTTTTACAAAATTTGTTCTCGAGACACATATGGCCACACGGACCATATAAAAAAACTAGATGCAAATATCTAAGTAGACTAATCAAAGTGCTCATGATAACATGCCACTTCACGAGCTACCTTGCACAATAGACGATCAATATGGCTAGGCACTCCGATAGTGTGTTGTTGAAGTCGCATTGGAATTTGGTCGATCACGGTTTCATCTATGCCGCGTGTCTACCCCTCCATGTTGCTCTCCACTTCTTTTAGGATCTCGGCTACATTAATATGCATCCCATCCTACTACAGAAACTTGACTATTTCTACTACCACATGTGTTTATTCTCCTTCACGACGAATATATGAAGCACCTAAAGGTCGAACAGGTCCAATATTTGCATGAACAAATCAATAGCTTAGTCTCAGAAACATAAAAACACAAAAAAATGTAAAACTTTCAAAAATTAGAATGGTTGAAATATCTTACGTGTTACACCCGATCGCTTACCCTCAGGAAGCATGAGCTCAGGGTTGTCATGAAAATCCATCCCTGCGTACAGATAATTGTTGATCATAATGAACTGTCTATGCAACCATCCAAAGAAGGCTAGTGAGAAATTGATCGTTGACGGACCTGCATGTTCGGACATATGATCTATCCACCTCCTCATCCGTGGAACCCTTAGATCAATGGGCTCAAGTGTAACCTACTGAGGATGTAGTAATGGAACCTACTCTAGAGAAAAAGAGACCAAGATGGAATTATAATCAAAATTTTTGTCAACTTTCCCTCTCTTTATTTATACAATTGTTCCTTCATATTGAACAACACTCCCTCACTCTAGTCGAAGATTGTTGGCTCTAGACACTCCACACCATCCTGCATGTATGATCTTCTAGCTACATGGAGTCTTGAGATACCTGCCAATCTGGCGATGATGAATAATATCGTTCTTAATCGAAAACACATTACATATTTTATGCTAATGTTTTCATCCCTAGTTGGGATGGCTTGAGGTCTACAATAAGTGTCAATATAATCTTTCACCATTTATCCACCCCTTCTCACAGTTAGGAGAGAGATGGGGGCACCTCTCATGGACAAACCTGTCGGAAAATATATGTCCTCTACTATTATCTCTAGTAGATGTTCCCCAAATCTGAATGCCTATGCTTGCACATCCCATGAATGAACAAGATATGCTAGTAATTCGATTTGCTATCCATACCAGGAATCCAGAAGAATTTCAACAACCACAAATTTTCAATGCTTGAATGGTAGTAGGATCATTAACTGCATTAAAATATTGTTCTTCATGTTCTTGTTCACTCCCTCATACCTGCTCCCTCATCTGGCCACTGCTGAAGGTAAATGTGAAATGGTAAAGATGAATAGTCAGTTTGAATATTTATGGTTGTTTATTCCATTATTTTATTCATATATATATATATATATATATATATATATATATATATATATATATATAATGTAGCTACAACCCATTTTTACCATGAAACAAGTATTTTAAATCCTTTTAATGATGTTCTAAACATGTCGACAGCTGTTTGATGGATTTTGCCATGTTCTGGACATATTATTTTAACTAAAGAGCACACTTTTATCACTTTTCAGGCTCCATAGACTTATGAAAAAGGAATCCCCTGGATTCCTCTTTCAGCTCTTTTTAGACTCCCAAAATATGAAAATTTTTTCAAGCACTTATCTTTTAGAACTTGTTAAAGTAAATGAAAATACGTCTACTCAGTATACGTTTAACCCTTTTCCGGATTGAGATAGACTACTTATGAAAAAGGAATACCTTAGTCAAACATGGCTAAGAGGTTCTCTTGGTATTATTTTTTTCCTTTTCGGAGCTAAGGGACTATATATGAAAAGTAACATTTGGAGTTTTCTTTTTCGCCTCTTTTTCAAAACTCTCTAAACATGAAAAAGATGTCGAGTTTTTATCTTTGTTGGACTCGTAAAAACATCAAACAATGATGGACTCATCGTTCATGATAGGACTATACAAATTCTTCTTTGGGTTCAGTAAATATTCTTAGAGGGATTCATCCAAAGGATGAACTCATAGGTCAAGCATATGTTATCCTCCTCAATATTGTTAAAAAATAAAGAGGTATTGACCAGTATGATTGGGGAAATTGGGAAAACAGGGCACTCCATTTGTTAATGGTAGTGAGTCACTCTTGAACATGACACTCTTCCACTTCATCTAGCTGTTGGGTTTGGAAATCTGCTTGTCTTATGGTTTATCATACCTTTTCAAAGCCTCTGTTTTTGGTTTTGGGTCAATGTTGCCAATTCTATTTAAATGTTTTCGTTGTGTTCAAGAGAAGTCATTCAATTGATATCTGCTACAATACACTTAATCCTTAATTCCATGTTTTCCTTTCTTGATCTAGTTCTATATCAACATCATTTTGATCATGCTATCTTAAATCATCATACTCGTTTCATGTCGTTGATGAGGGATACATCAAGTCCCTCCTACGACAGGTCGTTTCCTCTCGACACCAACTCATTATCCAGGAATTTGACGTAGAAACACTCCTTGGTACCTTGGTTCTTGCATACATAAATGGAAATTTTCCGCACTCTCGATGATAGTTTTTCATCATTGGCCTTCAACAGAAATATTTTGTGTGGTATTCGACATCAACTCATTTATTCAGACCATACAGATTGTACTAGAGTACCTTGAGAGCCATTAACATCATCGGTGGTTTCTCTCATGTCTGTTAACAACTTACATCATTGGTTGGTAATCAGATGGTGTCTACCATGTTAGAAGCTAGCTCATTGATTCACATGGTTAGACTTGCACATTGGTTGGTTGTGTGAATGAGATAGAAGAGCCTAGATCTAGTTTCATCCATCTGAGCTACGATTTTAGGAGTAATATAAGATTACAATGTATGGTGGATATGATTGTACATATAGTCATCCAGTCATGGGTCCACCATCAATAATCTATGGATGTGTCTTCTGATCATTGTACATGTAATGTTAGCTTATGTGCTGAGTATGGGTATGCCTCCATCAACAAAGATGTCATGATGTAAACATATTGTAACAAATGATGATCTCACCAGTTGTTCTTGATCCTGACTGTCACAAGGTAAAGCACTTCAGTCATCAAATACCATTTTTGACTTTGCACTTTAGGGGTAAATCTGTTATAGGCCATTTTGTCACATCTAGTCAATAGGCCTTCAAACAAGATCATTCACACCCTTTGAACACTTTGTCATCCTCCCTACACAAATTCCTAAGCATGACTCTTTATAATCCCTGAGTTTCTACCTAAAAGTACCCTATTTCGGTCATTTTAAGGACTAATGCACCCTACTCTACACCTACGCTGATCACCAATAGGTTGCTTAGTGTTGGGGGTGTGCTGATTCTAGAAATTTGGGAAAAAAAAAGAATCCAGAAGCTTCCTCTTTAAGAAGCTTCCAAGATATGTTATAACTACTTACCTTAGATAAATGTCTCTAATCTTATCCTATCCTACCTTGGAGTTTTCATCCCTTATCCCTTGAGATCATCCTCCCATTAAGAGTGGATCTCAAGCCCAAATTGGTAAAAGGATAAGAATTCATGAACTACCTCCTTCACTTATATATTTATTGCTATCCATAGGCAAAGGGTTGTATTTTGGAGAGTGATTCTACCCTTATGCTGTTGATGTGAGAGATACCATTCCATGCATTAGGATCATTATAGGCACACTTTGTGACAAGGAAATGACAAGTCAACTTGGAGGAGCTCTTCTAAAAGATCAACACCTATTTTTGGTTGTATCTCACTAAATTTCTATTAATGCAAAGAGTTCTTTATTTTCCTATATTTGATGTTATGATTTCATGTATTTCAATACCATGTTGATCTATTGAATATAGTGATTAGATCATGCTACATAGATCCCGTAGATAGTTGGCTTGTGTTGTGTGATTGTGTAGGTTCTAATTATAGTGATCAGAGCTAGGAATGGAGCATACAAGCCAAGGAAGGAGCAAATCATACGATGGATTCCAGGTAGGCTTCATCTTGTTATCTATTTAGTTTAAGGAAAACATTAGTCTACTTGTCTTTATGTTCTTCTAGGTTAGTCCACTAGGCATAGGGAAGCTACTTATGTCCGCAGTCATAGATTTTGTATAACAAATAGGAATTTGGTGTAGGTTTTGAGGGGTTATAATAAAAAACATCAAAATACCTAGGATGAAAATTTGTTATATATACAACACTCTTATAATAAATTAGTCCGCACTTCTACTGGTAAGTTCCCATTTGAAACTTGTTTTGGATATATTTCACTTTCACCTTCGAATATTGCATATGGGCAGTAAGGAGGAGTGAGGGAGGATCTTACAGGGGATGCCTTGAAAATTTTGTAGATAATATTAGGTAGATCCATATAGAAGTACAAGGGACACTACATAAGTCACAAAAAAAATTATATGGCTAGGCATGATTAACACAAAATAGGGAAATCGTTCAAGGTAGGAGACAAAGTATGACTACAACTAAATAAGGAGAGGCTACAGGGTCCTGATAATAAAATCAAGACTTTTTGGTATGGTCCCTTTGAGATACTAGAAAATGTGGGTGATAATGCCTACTCATTAAGTATTACCACCATACATTCACATTTACTTATGTAGGGAATTTGAAACTATATAAGCCTTCCATAATAGATCAAGAAGAGGAACAAGTATTATCTTCTGTGGAGGATTTGGCACCAGATGTTCAGGAAGATTTGAAAAAAAATACAATACTATGAGATATGGGAAGCATGACCTTTGACATATTGGGTTGAAAGGACAACTTCCATGCAAAGCTAAATGGTACACCAGAGAGAAAGTGGAGGAAAAATTTCCTCACCTTATTTAGTGGAAACTTTTGGGGACCAAAAGCCTCCCAAAATGGTGAGGTGTGTTCCAAATTGGATCATTATATTGTTTTTCATCCATCTCAATGCTTTTAGAGTGTAAAAAGTGGAGGAATCAACCCACATGACCATTTTGACTAGTGGGACCTAGTTTGGAAAATTAGGGTTTGAAACCTTCCAGTAGCATTTTGAGGCATCAAATGATGTTTGTTGGGGGTTAAATAGTGAAAAACCATTTTTCATATTCTACACACAAAGAAATTTCCAATGGTGCAAGAATAACGTCAACCGTAGTCCGTATGCAAAAGCTATGCCACTCAGAAGTTGACCTTCCTATTTTCACCACCATAATTAAAAAAGATTCCATGTCAACTCCCATTATTCATGGAAAATGGGATAGCCACGTGATTATGATGAATAAGAATCTAGAAGGGTCCATATTGTAACTCTGGTTAAGAGTTGAGGTAGTCAAACCTAACCACTAGTAGGATATCGGGCTGTGTTATAACGGAGCCACTAGGAGGAAAAAGGGTTCCATTATTTCGCAGGCATTTGTTCCATAAAAGAGAAAAAATAGCCAAGAGGGATAGGATAAAAAGCACACAAAGAGGATTCGTGCACTATAGTATCCCACAAGTCACATGCCATACTTCTTTGTACTGACAACCATTTTCCATTTAGAGAAAGAGAGTAGAGCGACCTCACATTCCAACTGGGTTTTCTCCCGAAAGGGTTTCCCAGGCCGTATCTTTTGTGAAATTGTGGTTTGTGAGTTTTTATTTCATTTTTCTCTATTTTTTACATAATTCTAATTTGCATGCATACACAAATAATAGTAATCTACAGATCTAGAAATCTAAAGAGTAATAAAACCCTAATAGTGTAGATTTCAATTTTTTAAATATAGTTTTATTAGATTCATTGTGACGAACTACCTAGTGGAATATCCATGATAGTTTACACATCACTCACTCACTCACTCACATACTCTCTCCCTCTTCTCCCTTCCTTTATCTCATTCTCTATCCCTCCCTCCCTTAGTCCCTCCATCACAACAACCCCCCTCCAACTTTATCTCTTTCTTCCTCGTCTCTCCCATAACTATCTCTCTTTCCCACTCTCCCTCTCTCTCCATTCCCCACCCTCTTTTCCTAACCTCTCTCTCCCACTCTCAATACCACACCCCCTGTAGAAATTTTGAATAATTTAACACATATTCAATGGAGATTATCCTGATCATGTACTATTGTGGAATACATACACAATACATAAGCTCCTCTACGTTGATCATCAATATAGCAGCATCAATAACAATAAAACATCAAGAGCATTCACACATTAACACAGTATGTATCCCGGGGAAAGCATCTCGCTAAAAACCCCAACTATATGTATATTAATGATTGAGTCATGTAACATTACACAACATAATACTTCTCACAAGTATCTCCACCTCTGTTACACACAATACAACTCAGATCTGATCTCCAAATCTCTTCCACTGCTTGCCTGCCTCCACTGCTCAATACCTGCTCAAGAACTGATGAGAATGGCTCACCAAACTCGTTTTTCACCTGCAAAATAGTCACTCACTCTTTGTTGGACGTGAGCACAAGCTATAATGTGGGAAAATACGTGGGAAAACTCATTGGCATACTCAATCCCTTGATTGTGCAAGATCTGGTGCACAACTATAGTCACAACTGATAGCAATCTGATTCTCTACCACCTGTCCCTGTTGAACTGAACATGCACTGACATGCAACTGAGTTAACTGATGTATTAATTAGTTGTATTATGAGTTAATAACTTGTGAATTAATTAATAACTAATTCACCCAACTCATCTCTAGTCTATTTGTCAGTTAGACTAAATACAACCAGTTTAACAAAGCTAAACTGAACACAACTCCATCAACTCCACAATCAACTCCACCAAACTCAACTGATTGAGTTCTAACTGAAGTCATGCATGCAACAAATCAACTTACTCATAAGAAAATCATATTTCCTTCTGACAGCTGCATGTGCCACCTCTGTAGCTCAAACTGAAGTGCTCCAAGAGAATAAGATTAAGTTTATAGTCCAAATATTATTGTGAGATAATAATATTTGACTTTTCTATTTTTGACTTTGATCACTCACACTGTGATCACTCACACTGTGATCACTCACACTTTCATCAAAAATAGAAGTCCATCTATTTTTTCCCAACTTGATCAATCATCCATAAACAACAACCTGCAATCCATAGACATGATCCATATGTCTAAAAATAGACTTACGCCAAAAATAGCCTGCGGGCCCACTTAGTGAAGGCGACTCTTTTCACTAATCTCCATCATCTTGTTGCAATCTCAACACTCCCTCTCGACAAGATATGGATTATCAGCAACCCCTATCCTGCCTCGGTGGTACTCGAATTTGCTCCTGGTGAGAGCCTTCGTCAGAATATCAGCATCCTGATCCTCCTTTAGAATGTACGAAAGTAACATGATCCTCCGTTGCACACAATCTCTGATATGATGGTACCTGATGTCAATATGTTTAGATCTATCATGAAATACAGGATTAGCCGAGAGTTTAATGCAACTCTGGTTATCACAGTAAATCACAGTAGGATCCAAATGAGAACCGAACAAACCAACCAGGATCTTCCTCATCCATATAGCCTCGCATGCAGCCAAACTTGCTGCCATATACTCGGCCTCCGCTGAACTGAGTGCCACAGATCTCTTTTTCCTGCTGTACCAAGAAACTGTTGTCGATCCAATACTGAAGACCCCTCCTGATGTGCTCTTTCTGTCTGTTGGGCTCCCTGCCCAATCTGCATCCGTGAAGCCACATAGCTTCACCTCATCCTCCTGTCTGTACCACAAACCATATCCCGATGTGCCTCTCAAGTAGCGCAATACATGCTTGCCCGCCTTCCAGAAGAGCTTGGTAGGCTTAACCATATCTTGTGAAAGCTGGTTAACTGCATAGCATATATCAGGTCATGTATTGACCAAATACATCAGCGACCCCACCAACTGTCGATAAACAGTGGCATCCACTTCTTCTCCCGAAGTGGCATCCTCCTTTCTCCAACCTCCAGGAAGAGGAGTATCAACAGGCTTGCAGCCATGCATGTTGAACTTCTCCAGTATCTCCCGAGCATACTTGCCCTGAGAAACAAACAGTCCACCACTACGCTGCCATATTTCCAATCCCAGGAAATAGTGAAGGAGGCCCAAATCCTTCATCTCAAACTCTGTAGCAAGATCCTTCTTGCATGACAGTATCAACAGCTCATCACCCGTTAGAATCAAATCATCAACATACAGTACAATGATAAGCAACTTACCCTCCACCACAATCTGGTATAGGTTCGGATCCGCCTCGCTCTTGGAGAATCCAAGTCCTGTGAAATAGCTGTCTATCCGTGTGTACCAAGCACGTGGTGCTTGCTTCAACCCATACAACGCTCTCTTGAGCCTGCACACATGCGAATCGCTGCTGAAGACTTCAAAGCCTTCGGGTTGCTCAATGTACACCTCCTCCTCAATGACTCCGTTGAGGAACGCAGTCTTCACATCCATCTGATGAATGTGCCATCCCATCTGCGCTGAGAGAGCAAGAATTGTCCGTATGGAAGAATACCTTGCGACAGGTGCAAAGGTCTCCTCATAATCGATCCCCTCAATCTGTGAAAAGCCTCAGGCAACAAATCTTGCCTTGTACTTCTCCACACTCCCGTCAGCTGCCTGCTTGACCTTGTAGATCCATCTCGAACCCACCACTGATTTCCCTTCCGATCTAGGAACAATCTCCCATGCACTGTTTCTGACAATAGAATCATACTCTTCCACCATGGCGTCTACCCATGCGGGATCCTCCACAGCTTCCTCGAAAGAGGATGGCTCAGTCACAACACACTTGCTCATAAGAGCCATGTATCCAGTGTACTGATCAGGTGACTGTCTCTGCCTACGTTGGGCTGTAGGTGGTCCTACAACTTTCTCTGCATCTTGAGCCAGTCGCTCAGCTTCTGTCAAGCGCTTTCGCCCTCTGATGGTTGGCACTGCATGAGTGGTCTCTTCCACTCCATGAACCTCGTCCTGTGGCTGATCCACGTCCTGAAGCTCATCCTTAGGAACTAATAGCTCCTCATCTGCATGCAAGTGTAGCTCCCTCTCAATCGAACACTTCATGGCTTTCTCCTCCTGAAATTTTATATCCTGTCGCACAACAGTTTTACCACTGTCTGGCAAATACACACGATAGTTGTGGGGCGTATCAGTGTACCCCACAAATATCCCAACCTCTGCGGTCGGCTCCAACTTCTTCCTGGCATCCTTCGTCACATGCATGTAAACGTTAGCACCAAAAATCCTCAAATGAGAAAGATCAGGCTTCTTACCAGAATAAGCCTCCTCGGGTGTACTCATGCCAAGTATCCTATGAGGACAACGGTTCTGCACATAAACTGCTGTATTGCATGCTTCCGCCCACAAGTGAAGGGGTAGGCCCTGATCATGCAACATTGCCCGTGCAGCACCCACAATCGTTCTGTTCTTCCGCTCAGCTACCCCGTTCTGCTGTGGGTTATGGGGAGCTATGAGCTCTCTACGAATCCCTTCTGTCTTGCAGAAATCCTTGAACTCGTCCGAGATGTATTCACCACCATTATCGCTCCTAAGAGCCTTCACCTTCTTCCCCGACTCCTTCTCGACCAGTGCTTTTAATTCACAGAACTTTGAATATGTCTCGCTCTTCTTCTGCATGAAGAAGATCCAGCACTTACGAGAGAAATCATCAACAAAAATCACATAATACCTGTGTTTTGCTGTCGAAGCAACTGAGAAAGGTCCACACACGTTTGTGTGAATTCTCTCAAGGATCGTCGTGGCGCGACTATCCTTCTCGTGAAAGGTGGCTTTCACAAACTTCCCCAAAGTACACCCCTTGCACTGATCTGACTGCGCAAGTGTGCCTTTAGGAAGCCCTGTAGTGATCTGCTGCAGTATCTTCAAGGCTCCATGGTGAAGGTGACCCAATCTCCTGTGCCACAACTCGCCATCATCCCGACTCACCAATCCTTCCGCCTTGCCTGCCATTCCTGCGCATCCATCTACATGCAACTGATAAAGGTTCCTCACTCGAACCCCTATCTTCCGGGTCTCACCAGTTGTCTTGCTGCGCAGGGAGGCCTTTCCCTCGCTGAAAACAACATCATACCCCTTGTCTTCTAACATCGCCACTGAGATGAGATTATTCTTCAATCCTGGAACATGCATGACTTCCTTCAATACAAAGGGTTTACCAAACTCCCTCTCAAAGGAAATGGTACCGATACCGGTCGCACTGTATCTACCATCATCGCCCATCTCGATGTGCACTCCAAGATCCTTGTCCTCCAGATCAGAGAACAAATCTCTATCTCCCGTCATGTGAAAAGACGCACCACTGTCCAAGAACCACACTGATCCCATCACACTTGAAACCAAGCATGCGATCAATGAAAAATCAAGCTCAAACTGAGAAGCTAAGGCCTCTCCCCCTGCAGATCCAGCAACTTGCTTGTTCTTCTTCTTCTGCGGACAATTTGTGGCATAGTGTCCGTGCTGGTGATAGTGAAAACACTTCACCTTGGACATATCCTGCTTCTTGCCTTTCGCACCAGACTGAGAAGCTTTCTTGCTCTTCCCTTTCTTTGCTTTGGCAGCCAAAGCAAAATTCTCTTCATCAACTCCCTTTGACGAAGATCCGTCCCTGGTACTCCGCCTGATCTCCTCCTGCACAAGATCTGACCATAGTCTTTCCCATCCTGGCAGCTTCTCCCGACCATTGACAGAGTCCTGATAGGAATGCCAACTCTTCGGAAGACCAAGGAGAGCCAAGGTCACCAAGTCCTCATCATCGACAGTAACCCCCACACTTCCCAGCTCATCTCGACACTGAGTGAACTTCGTGAGATACTTGGGAATACTGTCACCCTTCTCGCATTTGATGTTTCTGAGTTTATCTTTGAGCGCCAGCTTCCTCTGATCGCTCTTGCTTTGGAATAATTCTGTTAATGATTTCCACATCAAATATGGAGTAGCCTTTCCATGGAGGCTGGACACAATGTGATCCTTCACGCCCTCCAACAGAATCCTTCGACATTTTGCGGTCTTCTTTTGCCAAACTTCCGTCTCAGCAGCATCAGTAGGCTTTGGGATATCCGTATCTATGAACTCCTTCAGCCCGTTATCATCCAATACTGCCTCCATCCTGTCCTTCCATGCAATATAGTTTGAGCTGCCCTCAAGAGCATACTCCAATCGCAATCCGTTGAAAGACATTGCTGCGTTGTCACCAAGAAAACACTGCTGCAAATTCGAATTCCACCAGCAACCAACTCAACCGCCTCGGATCTAAGATTCGTGAGAACACAATATTTCTCGTATAGAGATTGATTGTATGGGCATTCACTGGATATCTCACCTTCCAAAGGAAGGATGAATCCAGAGGCTACCTAGCCCGATTACAGACTCTGCCTGAAGAAATAGAATGTAAACACTTCCTGAATAGTAGATCTGATGATCAACAGCTCTGATACCATGTAGAAATTTTGAATAATTTAACACATATTCAATGGAGATTATCCTGATCATGTACTATTGCGGAATACATACACAATACATAAGCTCCTCTACGTTGATCATCAATATAGCAGCATCAATAACAATAAAACATCAAGAGCATTCACACATTAACACAGTATGTATCCCGGGGAAAGCATCTCGCTAAAAACCCCAACTATCTGTATATTAATGATTGAGTCATGTAACATTACACAACATAATACTTATCACAAGTATATCCACCTCTGTTACACACAATACAACTCAGATCTGATCTCCAAATCTCTTCCACTGCTTGCCTGCCTCCACTGCTCAATACCTGCTCAAGAACTGATGAGAATGGCTCACCAAACTCGTTTTTCACCTGCAAAATAGTCACTCACTCTTTGTTGGACGTGAGCACAAGCTATAATGTGGGCAAATACGTGGGAAAACTCATTGGCATACTCAATCCCTTGATTGTGCAAGATCTGGTGCACAACTATAGTCACAACTGATAGCAATCTGATTCTCTACCACCTGTCCCTGTTGAACTGAACATGCACTGACATGCAACTGAGTTAACTGATGTATTCATTAGTTGTATTATGAGTTAATAACTTGTGAATTAATTAATAACTAATTCACCCAACTCATCTCTAGTCTATTTGTCAGTTAGACTAAATACAACCAGTTTAATAAAGCTAAACTGAACACAACTCCATCAACTCCACAATCAACTCCACCAAACTCAACTGATTGAGTTCTAACTGAAGTCATGCATGCAACAACTCAACTGACTCATAAGAAAAGCGTATTTCCTTCTGACAGCTGCATGTTCCACCTCTGTAGCTCAAACTGAAGTGCTCAAAGAGAATAAGATTAAGTTTATAGTCCAAATATTATTGTGAGATAATAATATTTGACTTTTCTATTTTTGACTTTGATCACTCACACTGTGATCACTCACACTTTCATCAAAAATAGAAGTCCATCTATTTTTTCCCAACTTGATCAATCATCCATAAACAACAACCTGCAATCCATAGACATGATCCATATGTCTAAAAATAGACATAGTCTAAAAATAGACTTGCGCCAAAAATAGCCTGCGGGCCCACTTAGTGAAGGCGACTCTTTTCACTAAGCTCCATCATCTTGTTGCAATCTCAACACCCCCCTCCCCCTTTTTCCCCTCACTCACCCTCTCATTCTTCCCCAACCCCTCTATCTTATTTCTCTCTTTATCTCCCTTGGGCCTTCTATCCCTCCCCCTCTTCCCCTTCCCCTACCTCTCAAGGCCAATTTAACCATTTCCCATTTGTCAAAGTTCCTAATTCTAGGAATATGAACATGTTCTTAGTGCTAGGAATGTGCATACAAATTTTTAAATTTATTTATTTATTTTCTGGTGGGAATCTTACATGCATAATGGGTTGACTGCTTTAGATATAAGTTTATGATCATGTACCTGGTGGTTTGAGTTGTAAATACATGAAAATATCAATTTTTGAGAATGAATGATATATATATATATATATATATATATATATATATATATATATATATATATATATAGGGTAGACAAATTGGTTGTCCATGAAACTAAAGAAACATATATAGTCAACTATGCAACTTCTAGATATATAATTTAAAAAATAAATAAGTGTTACTATTTTTAATATAATGTTTTCTTGACATATTTCTAAATATTAAAATAAATCCCTCTTTTATTTTACACTATAACGTTTTTTGGCCTTAACCATTTGATTTTTTTTATATGGTGTATTAAAGGACACTAAGACCTACAAGCTAATGTTAAGATTTTTTAGGTTGCACTAATGGAAGGGGTTGTAATTTCAAGGATATAATGACTTTCATAATTTATAAAATATATAAAATTAACATTATAAAATTTAAAACAGTAGATATGAAAAATAACAATATATTCTCTACAACTCTACAAATTTTAGTAGCAAGATTCCATTCTTTAGGTACTCAAAGGTTGCACTGAAGGAAACATTTGCATTATATTATGCATGAAAAATAACATACTACTATTAGGAAAACTAAAAATTCACATTGCTAGACACAATTTATATAAATAAAAGTTATACATTCAAAAAGCTAATTCATTTTCCCACATTATCTTTCTATACCTTCACAATAATTGTGTAAGTACATCTTATCTTCCCTCCAAGTAAACATATTCCTATTTTTATAGGTTTTCATTGCCACAAACACGTCATGAGAGACCGTCGTTCACTTGCACCCACCCTTATAGCATTCACAAGACAAAAATATTTTCATAAGTTAGATAAATAAAGATCATACAAATAATTCTATAAAGTGCTAGGTTGTGTTATATTCTTTCCATGACTAGCTCCCCTAGTTAACCAGGGGGTTAGAAGTGGGGGCGGAGCCCCCCCTTTGTTGTGCCGATTGTGCAGCGGGGGGTCACAAGGGGTTTGATGGGGGCGGTTAGCCCCCCTCTACGGGGTCCGGGGCAGAACCCCGGGGAAATTTTTTTTGGACCCTATATTAGGTTGGGCGGACCTACCTATGGTTTTGTGCATGGTTTTCACACATGGTTTTGGACACGATGTTTTTTGGTCCATGGTATTGGATGCTTAAACATGTATATATATGTATTGTAACATTGAAAGGAACATAATGAAAAATCAAGCTGGTAGTCCCGATTTTGGGATCTAGGGGAAAATATCTGTGTATATTTGTTTTATGTGTTATGCTCTCGAATTGTTTATTTTCTGTGTTTAGAATTCGTATGCAAGTAATTTATGTATGGGGTTAAAACCTACATTTGGTATCAGAGCTGTTTTGGCTTCAAGGGGATGCCTTTGTTGTTGAGGAGTTTCGCTCGGGCCTGTGGTAGACCCTGTTCAATGGGAGATCTGTGGGATCGATCCTGGTGGTGAAAGAAGATGGCAAGGAGTGGAAAGATAGATATTGAGAAATTTAATGGTCAGAGTTTTGAGTTATGGAAACTCAAGATGGAGGATCTGTTGGTAGATAAAGATGAGTGTATTTTGTAGATACGGGTTCTAAACCAACGGAAGTGTCTGATGAAAAATGGAAGAAGTTGGATCGGAAGGCAAAGAGCATAATACGATTGTGTGTCTCAGATTTAGTATTGTTGAATGTATCAGGGGAAGCTACGGCTAAGGCTTTTTGGGTAAAGTTAGGGACTTTGTACCAATCTAAGTCTCTAGTGAATAAACTGTTCCTATGGAAAAAGTTGTATAACCTAAGGATGAAATATGGAGACTCAGTGACAGAGCATCTGAACGCATTTAATACTGTGGTAAGTAAGTTATTATCTATTGATATTAAAATTTCAGATGAAGATACATGCATCAGTTTGTTGTGTTCTCTACCAGATTCGTGGGATAGTCTGGTTATTGAAATAAGTAGAAATGCAACTACTTTGCAGTTTGATGAAATTCTCTCATCCTTGCTGATGGAGGAGATGAGATGGAAAAATATGGAGAGCCATAATGGTGATGCCTTGTCTATACAAGGACGGTCCTAGAACATAAACAAAAATAAGTCATTGAGTGGGAGATCTAAATCTAGAGGGAGACCTAAATCTCCAGGAAAACCTGTAAAGGTGTGCTGGAAATGTGGAAAGGAAGGGCACTACAAAAAGGACTGTAAATCTAAAGCTCATGACAAAGGAAAGGGATCTGATGATGTTGCTTTTGCAGAGGTGAAAACCACCTCAGATGAAGGTGGGGATGTATACTTGGCTTATTCAAGTACACATGTAGATCATGAGGCATGGTTGATTGACTCAGGTGCATCCTTTCACTTCACTCCCCATAGAGAGTGGTTCTGCGAGTATGATAGATATGATGGTGGTGACGTCTTCTTAGGAGATGATAGGAAGGCTAGAATCATTGGTCATGGAAAAGTAAAGTTGAAGTTGCAAGGTGGAAGGATTAGAAAAATTCTGGGTGTTCTGCATATTCTTGCATTGGCCAGAAATATGATTTTTGTAAGCAAGCTGGATGATGTAGGTGTAAAAATAGTGTTCGAGAAAGATACCTTCAAGATGGTTCAGGGAGCACTGGTATTGATGCGGGGAGTTCAGATTAGAACTCTGTACAAGCTGCAAGGTAGCACTGTTATTTATGGGTGTAAAAGTTCTGTGGTTTCTGAAAGTGGAGCAGAAAATCTAGTGATCTTTGGAGAAAAGACCATGCTATGGCATCAAAGGCTTGGACATATTCGAGAGAAGGGCCTTCAAATACTTCATGGTATTTCTTGGGATCCGGTGGAGTTGCCGGCTGGAAGGAAACCCATTGGAAGAAAATGGGTGATCAAGAAGAAGACAAATGCAGAAGGAAAGGTGGAGAAATACAAAGCTCGGTTGGTAGCAAAAGGTTATTCCCAAGTGTCAGGAATTGATTTTGGTGATATTTTTTCTCCTATTGCAAAGGTATCTTCTATTAGATTACTTTTATCTATTGTTGTTGCTTTTGATTTTGAGTTAGAACAGATGGATGTGAAGACAACATTTATTCATAGGGACCTGGAAGAGGAGATATACATGAAGCAACCTGAAGGCTTTTTGGTGAAGGGTAAGAAAGAATTGGTATGCAAGTTAAAGAAGTCTCTATATGGGCTAAAACAGTCACCAAGGATGTGGTATCAGAAATTTGATACATTTATACGAGGACTTGGCTTCACCAGAAGCAAAGCAGATCACTGTGTGTATTTTAAATTAATTGGTGACCGTCTTATTTATTTGGTCTTGTCTGTGGATGACATGTTGCTGGTTGGAAATGACAAATAAATTATCCAGGATTTGAAGACCCAATTGTCCTCCAAATTCGACATGAAAGATCTTGGTGCCGTAAACTATAATTTGGGCATGGAAATTAAAAGAGGTCAGGCAAAGAGGAAGCTCTGGTTAAACCAGAGCAAGTATGTCGAGACAATATTGCAGAGTTTTAATATGCAGGATAGTAAACCGACAAAGGTTCCTATTCCTGTAGGTGTAAAGTTATCTGTTCAATAGTGTCCCAAGACACAAGAAAAGGAAAAGGACATGTCCCGTGTTCCATATGCAACTGCAGTTGGTAGCCTGATGTATGCAATGGTCTATATTAGACTAGCCATTGCAAATGCAGTGGGAGTATTGAGCAGGTTTATGTCAAAACCAGGGAAGGAGCATTGGACAACAGTGAAGCGATTTTTCAGGTATTTGCGTGGCGCTAGTGATTATGGTTTGTGCTACCAAGGAAGACCAGTATTGGACAAAGTTTTGGATATTCGTGGCTTTGTTGATGCAGACTGGGCCAGAGATATGGATCAGAGAAGATCTACAAGTGGGTATGTGTTTAACCTATTTGGAGGTGAAATCAGTTGGATGAGTAAGAAACAATCTGTAGTGGCACGATCAACTACAGAGACAGAATACATGGCAGTCACTCATGCAAGCAAGAAGCAGTTTGGTTGCAGAGATTGTGTTAAAGTATGGGGTTAGTGCAGGGAGCTATAAGGATAGACTGTCATAGCCAAAGTTAATTTTTCTTGGTAAAGAACCTTGCTTACCATTCAAAGACAAAGCACATTGATGTTTAGTATCACTTTGTGAGGGATATGATAAAAGGAAAAAAGGTGTTGCTAGTAAAGGTGGACACTTTGAAGAATACTACAGATGCATTGACAAAATCTGTGAGCTCTGAGGAGTTCTCTTTGTGTAGAGAAACAATGGGCATCGCAGGGCTGGATAAATGACTAAGCTCTCCTGTGGCCCCCAGTGGAAAGAAAACAACAAGTGGGAGAATGTTAGGTTGTGTTATATTCTTTCCACGACTAGCTCCCCTAGTTAACCAAGGGGTTAGAGGGGGGGCGGAGCCCCCCCTTCGTTGCATCGATTTTGTAGTGGGGGGGTTACAGGGGGTTTGAGGGGGGCGGTTAGCCCCCTCTACAGGGTCCTAGGCAATGCCCCTGGGAAATTTTTTTTGGACCCTATATTAGGTTTGGCAGACCTATCTATGGTTTTGTGCATGATTTTCGCACATGGTTTTGGACGTGATGGTTTTCGGTCCATGGTAGTGGATGCTTCAGAATGTATATATATGTATTATAACATTGAAAGGAACATAATGAAAAATCAAATTGGTAGTCCCGGTTTTGGGATCCAGAGGAAAATCTCTATGTATATTTGTTTTATGTGTTATGCTCTCGCATTGTTTATTTTATGTGTTTTAGAATTCATATGTAGGTAATTTCTGTATGGGGTTAAAACCTACATAAAGTATCGATGCCGGTGAAGCGAGTAGGATATAAGTCCCTTGTTTATGGATCTCATATTCTAAAATATTCGAACTTCTTGGCCCTGTATTTGGAAATATTACATTATTTCCCTTGGTCATGGGAAATGGAAGATATAATGGTCTGAAGGGATGTAATGAGGGAACATGTGATCACTTTTTTATACTTAAAAAAATGCCAATTATGTTTCTCAATGTTTTAATACCATTTTCTATGTCGGTGTTTGCAACTCCACTTGGTGGTTGTAGGATAGGATTGTGAATTTGTTAAATTGTTGAGGGTAGGTTTAGGTTCTATTCACATGTAGGATTCATGGAAATATAGTTTGTAGGATATAATGTAACATGAATTAAAATTTTTTATTTCCTTTCTTAATCTATAAAATTTAAGAAGTGTAAACATAATGATTGATAAAAAATCCTACCTTTAATTTGAAGGAATGGTAGAGGTAGGCATTCTACCACTATTAGAAACAATGAAAGGAGGCGATGAAAAAATCCATTGTCCTTGTCATGCTTAAATTTCATTTCTCCGCTACTCTACAATGTTTCTTCATGTGCTCAATAACATGTGTTTCAATTTAGAAATAATGAAGAAACCACAACCTCTTTCTTTCTTGTTCATAGATAAAGGAACATTTGCATTTGGGAACACATGTACGTTCTTAATATGTGCAAGTTATAGAGTGTGTGTTAGTTCCCTTAAATCCAACTTGATCTACTAATTGGCAAGTATGTGTGTTATTTTGGATGGGTTCTAGGATAATGTAAAAGAAACAATGCATGGTTTTAAGAAGACACACATTCCTAGGTTTCCTATTGGCATTTTTCACCCCTTAACATTGTACAAAAGCCCTTGGATGTTGGGATCAAGATAATACTGGGATGGGGGGGTCAATATTATATAATTTTAACTATTATTTATCTAATCAAACACATTCAACAATGTAGCAATTCACTCACATAAATATTGAACACAAAATATTTACGTGGAAACACATATGGGAGAAAACCACACAAAATATTTACCTGGAAACCCATATGAGAGAAAACAAAAAATATTCTTTTAATTATAATTTAAATGCAAGCACCGACTTCAATTTACAATAGATTTTGTAGGCACCGACTTACATGAGGCACCAACCCTTGTTTATTTGCAAACTCTAATCCCACTGTTTGTAGGCACCAACCCCATGATATTTATAGGCACCAACTTGAAGAGGAATCCAATCCCTGAATTTGCAAGCACCTACTCACTCTAACCATTAATACATTTTCAAATTCAGATCCATAGGATTTTTAATATAAACTTATACATATAACTTCTTTCTTTGATTTAACATTCAACTCTTTCTCAAATCTGTTATGGACCCTAGTTCTTTACTAGTTTTTTAGGTATAAACTTCATCACATCTGCAAAGATCACATACATGATTAGTTTAGCCTTATTTTGTAGTTAGAATCTATCTATGCACTGCATTTCTTCACCACTAGTTGAGATTTGATATCAACATTTAGATCTACTTTGGTGTCTTTCTCTTTAGCTCTTCTTCTTTACCCATATCTAATATTAGCTATTGCTTTGGTCTCTTTCTCTACAACTCTTCTTCTTTACCTAGATTTGATCCTAGTATTCATAGTTTCTTTGGCCTCTTTCTTTGTAGGTCTTCTTCTCTACCCATATTTAATCTCAACATTCAAATCTACTTTGGTCTCTTTCTCAGCAGATCTTCTTCTCTATAGAACTATGATCTTAGCATTGAGATCTTCTCTTTGTTAGATTTGTACTTTGCATCTCTTCTTCATATTTTTGTTTCTTTCATTGCAAACCAACTTGAGAACTCATTACAAATATGATTAGATGCTATGCACTATGTACTGATCTCTACACGCACATTTAGATATTGACTCACCTATTTTGTCCATCACATGTCCATTGTTAATTTTCATGTGAATAACTACTTCTCTCGTCATTTTTATTTCTATTTATAGAAAAAACCCTGTATTTGTCAAATTTGGACTTATTTTAATTTTTATGTTGTGTGTGCACCTAAAAACACCAAATTATTAGACTAAATTTTGGCATCTGAGCGCCAAATTTTGCTGTTGTGGCCCTCATGCTTCAACCAACTAGATCATATGACCATATGCTGGGATCAAGAGCTTAGGCTCAAAGGCGCTTAGCCTTGTGACCTGTGCAAATTTTTAGTTAAACCACGTTATCACCATTTACTATTGATGATGAGAAAGTATTTCTTTTTCCTCTCACTGCTATCGCTTGTAGGCTAGGTTCATTTCCTGCTCTAGTACCTCTAGCTAAGTAATCTGATAAATGAAGTCTCACTTTCCCATTTGTTACTGATGATGAAAAACCCTCCTGTTGTTGGTTTCTACTAGACTCGACATTAATAATGCATTGTTCCTGTGCCAATGCACGATGGGTGATGGTCGATAATTTCCAAGCTAACTACATTTTTGATGCACTATGCATCAATGGATGATGGCTAATAGATGGTGTCAGATGGTCCACACTACGTAAAAACTTGAAAAATTACAAAATCATATAACACTAAAAAAATATTGCAAAACTAGTCCTTGGCATGGATCTAAAGGCATCCAAAGCTATCATGTCATGTCCTCGTGAGCCAATCGGTGTGCACCAAGTTTGCTCTCTTTCCCCTTACTTTCCATGTGTACCAATAATGGCATCCCACATGTCACCCATGTCACTTTCCATGCGTCATCCACATCACTTGCCATGTGGCTTCCAAGTTATCCTATATAACCAATCAAAGCATGCCCTGTGTTGGCTTGATGGGACCTGACCCAGGTTTAGCGTTAAGAAGCCAATAAAATCAATACATTACTAGCCCTTTTGGCATTAATCCATGGAGCGCGGACTGAGGTTTCACCTGAAGCAGTATGGGGGGATGCATGAACCAAGTTTCCGCACCCTGAGATGGTTGTGATGTTGGTTATATTCCATAACCTTCCTTCGTGCAGATCGGTAAGCCCTTTAGGGCTTATCAAAGTACTTCTATTATTCGTCCTTGAATCCTTCGCGAAAGTCTCCGATCGTCCTTCACAGACCCTAGATAGATAGATCAGGCACTTACGCACCTCTGTAATTATTCTTACTTCTGTATTTACTCAGATCCACTTAAGTATTGGTTAAATTTAACATGCATTACGGTTATCTCCGCGTAAACATATATTCTTACTTGCATTCATATGAAAAAGTAAAATACATAGATTCACGCATCAATATAGCATTAATTCATAACCCCAGTATTCAACATAACATAATCGAAACATTCATAACATAAGTAAAATAATGCATACACAGATAATTCCAGAATACTTCTCTTTATTGATAATCCAGATTTCCATTATAGACTTTGACTACCCTGCATACATAGCTGCAGGGGTACGCACACTTAGCTGCAGACTTCTACCCTAGGCCTTTGCGCACTCAGCTGCAGAGCCTCTTCCTACGCTAAGACTCTTCTCTCTTAGCTCTCACAAACCCATAAACTCACTCAGAACTCTACCAAAACTTATTACTTAGCTGCCTTAGACTCTTCTAAGACTCCCTTTTTATACAATCCCATGGTCCGCGGACCAAGCGTGACTCTCATCAAGCTGACACAAATATCTAAACTAAGGGTGGAAAACCCTTTTTGACTTCTTACATCTTCGCGCTCCACGGTCACAAAATGTGGAGACTTTACATTTTTTCCTACAAAATTTGGGATTTCTGCCCCAAAACTTAGGCTTTTAACCCCAAAATTGACCCCAGGGGACCCGTTCCCAATAGGTCCCCAACATAAATATGGTGACTCACCCTCGAGTCACTCTGTTGGCACGGAGATTTTGTCGTGAAGACCTCCCAGCTCCACTTGTACCACTGCGACTTCGACGGTGCACTGTGTTGCCGCTTGCTTCATCTACTCAACCAGATGCTCCATCGTTGGCCATATTCCATGTACCTATACCTTCTGCCTCGTTTCCTATAGACTAGCTAGTTTTCCTTCAATGGTGGCCGTGAGAACATATGCTTCATCTAGCGAGGGCTTCAAATGAGCCTTCAATAATGCTTCCCTGTGCTGTGTTGCGTCCACCTGCTCTTTCAATGCCTTTTCGTCCTGCATCTTCACTAGCCTTTGGGTAATGGCAACAGCGCATGCCGTCGCTTTAACCTTGTCATATCGATGCTACAGCTCCCGCGCCTCTATTTCTAGTCTCTGCACATTGGGATCCTCCTATAAGCTGGTGACTACTTCAAGCGACTGCTCGAAGAGCGCAGTGCAATCCTTTACTGCGCTATCTATTGTTGCAACGAAATCCTTAACAACTACCTCATGCTGCTCTCTGACTTCTAGTGGAGTCGAAGGCTAGGCCTTCAACTCAATTTCTGCAATCTTAAGGTTTAGTTCAAACTGAACCTTTGCCAACTTTGTTCTCGCTTCGCGTACCGCAGCGAGCTTCCGAATTCTCACATCCACTAGCTCATCTTGTTATGAAACCAGCTCACAAAAAGATAGAAAAGAGAGATCCACGCCTTAGAATTCAGCCTCTTCGAGGGGGCAACCTCCTTTACATTACATAAATGAACAATTCTTGGATGATACAAATGAAAAAACCTCCTTTCTATATATAGGAGTCTATGGAGTCACAATATAATCCAGCCGACCTAACAATAATAATATAAAGCCACAAAAATAACAATAGAGGGATTCTATGGGCACATTAATAACAATATGGGGGTAATGGGGGCACAACAATATAAATAAGGGGTATAACTACAATAGTAATGGGGTAATCACTAGTATTATAGGGACCCAACATGCCCCTCTCCTTCAAAAAAGTGTTGTCCTCAACGCTTGAGTAGTTCTGGATACTTCTGCATAAAATTCTCATCCTCCCATGTGGAATCTTCAGCGGATAAGTTCTTCCACTTGATAAGGTACTCTGAAATTGATCGATTTCGTAGCTGTCGAGTTCTTGTTTCTATAACTGCTTCCGGTTCCAATATAATTTTTCCTTCCTCGTCAAGTTCTGGCAATATTGTTTGAACTGGGAGCTTGTCGCCTATAACCTTCTTTAAGCATGAAACATGGAAAACTGGGTGCAATCGAGAAGTTGCAGGAAGCTCCAATTTGTATGCCATAGTACCAATCTTTTGCAACACCTTGTACGGACCATAATACTTTGGTGATAATTTATTATCCTTCTTAGCTTGCTTGAGGGACATTTGCTTATATGGTTGTAGCCGTAGGAATACCCAATCACCTACATCAAAACTTCTTTCACTGCGATGTTGATCTGCCTGTTGTTTCATTCTATTCTGTGCCAACATGAGGTTATCCTTTAAGAGTTGGAGGACTTGTTGTTGATGTTCGATGTGATGTTCCACTGACTGAACCTTAGAATTTTCTCTTAAATATGATGTGATGGATGGTGGTTGATACCCATAAAGTGCCATAAATGGGGTCATTTTTGTTGCTGTATGAAAGGAAGTGTTATACCACCATTCAGCCAGAGGCAACCATTTGACCCATTGTGTCTGTTTATCAGATACAAAGCAACGAAGATATCCTTCCAAACATTTGTTTACTATCTCAGTTTGCCCATCAGATTGAGGATGATAAGATGAGCTATGAGCTAACTGAGTACCAAGACAAGAAAATAATTGTGTCCAAAAATTTCCAGTGAAAATGGGATCTCTGTCACTTACAATAATCTTTGGGTTTCCATGTAGCTTTTGAATTGTTTCCATAAATGCAGTAGAAACTGTACTGGCTTTAAATGGATGTGATAATGCACAAAAGTGTGCATACTTGGTAAGTCTGTCAACTACCACCATGATGACACTCTTTCCCTCAGACTTGGGTAAACCTGTGATAAAATCCATTGAAACCTCCTCCCAACGTTGGCTTGGAATGGATAAAGGTTGTAATAGACCCGGTGTCTTAATTGTTTCAACTTTATTTTGTTGGCAAACCAAACATTCTACCACAAACTTTTGAATATCTGATTTAAGGCCATCCCAAAAAAATTCCTTCTTAACCCTGTGGTAAGTTTTTAAAAATCCTGAGTGCCCTCCTAAGGGAGAAGTGTGCAATTCCATAAGAATCTTTTGTTTTAGCTGGGAATTCTTACAGAGGTATAAGCGATCTTTGTACCATAACGAATCATTTTTCCAGCTAAATGTATCAGACGTACTGGAATCTTGTTGTAGCTTTCGAATAAGTGCCCACACTTCTTCGTCATTCTTCCATTCCCCCTTGCTTCATTTATCCAATCTGGTTGGATAATAGAAATAGCGCACAAAAATGCTTCCACATCCTCATCCTTTCTTGAGAGTGCATCTGCCACCACATTTTGCTTCCCTTTTTTGTAGATGATTTCAAAGTCATAACCCAACATCTTTGTGACCCACTTTTGTTGCTCTTCAGAGGATAATCTTTGTTCTAAAAAGTATTTAAGGCTATCATGATCCGTTTTTACCTTGAAGTGTCTTCCCATTAGGTAGGGTCGCCATTTCTTAAGTGCATGGAGTATTGCCAACATTTCCTTCTCATAAATAGCTTTGCTTAAAAACTTTCCCTTGATTGGACGACTTTCAAAAGCAATGGGTCTTTCATCTTGCATTAGAACAGCACCAATTCCATTTCCTGAAGCATCACATTCCACAATAAAGGTTTTTGTGAAGTCCGGTGTAGCTAAGACCGGTGCTTGGCACATTGCCTCTTTAAGATGTTCAAAGGCCTTTGTTGCTTCCAGAGTCCATGAAAATGCATCTTTCTTCAATAATGTTGTTAGAGGTGCTGCTATTCTCCCATAATTCTTAACAAACTTGCGATAATACCCTGTCAACCCAAGAAATCCGCACAAATGCTTTATGGATGTGGGGATTTTCCATTCCTTAATGGCTTTAATTTTGCTAGGGTCTACCTTAACTCCTTCATGAGATACAATATGACCCAAATATTCCACCTCCTGGACTCCAAAGAAACATTTGGATCTTTTTGCATATAATTGTTTCTCCTCCAATAGTTGTAGCACCCTGTCAACATGTTCAACATGATCCTTCCAAGACTTGTTGTAGATTAGTATATCATCAAAAAATACTAACACAAATTTTCTAAGGAATGGTTTGAAAATTGAATTCATCAAACCTTGAAATGTTGAAGGTGCATTGGTAAGGCCAAAAGGCATGACCAAAAATTCATAATGACCCTCATGAGTTCTAAATGCCGTTTTCGGAATGTCTTCAATCTTCATTCTGATTTGATGATATCCTGAACGAAGATCCAACTTGGTGAAGTAAATTGATCCATGCAATTCATCCAGTAATTCATCAATGACAGGAATGGGGAACTTATCTTTAATAGTGAGCTTGTTGAGCTCCCTATAATCCGGACACATGCGCCATGATCCATCCTTCTTGTGCACCAATACTACTGGAGTAGAGAAAGAACTTTGACTCGGTTGAATTATACCAGCCTCTAGCATTTCTGCAACCATACGTTCAATTTCACTTTTTTGGACATAGGGATATCTGTACGGCCTGATGTTTGGAGGAACACTTCCTGGAATCAGATGAATAGCATGATCATGATCACGCATAGGTGGGAGACCTTTGGGAGTCTCAAATACCTTGGAATGATTGTCCAGGACTTTTTGGAGATCTGGAGAAATAGATGATTCTAATGTGGAAACATCTAGCGAACATAATTGTGCAATTACACCCCTTTGCTCCTTTTTTAGAAGCTTTGTCATACCATTAGAGCTGATTATCTTTCCTGGTTTCCCTGCAATACCCCTTAATTCAACTTCCTTTCCTTCCACAGAAAATTTGATGAAAAGTTCTTGAAAATTAAAAGCTATTGTACCCAAGGATTGTAGCCATTGGACTCCTAGTACAACATCAACACCTCCCATTGGAATGGAAAGCATTGGGCTAGTCAATACATATTCTCCCATGGATAGCTTGATATTATGGCACTTTCCAGAGAAATTTATTGTTCCTCCATTTGCAATCATCACTTGACACTCTGGTGCTGGATAGGAAGCAATTCAATTCTTTTGCTACCCTACAATGAATAAAATTGTGGGTGCTTCCTGAATCAATCAACACTATTACCTTTTTCTTCTTGATTTGTCCTTCTATCTTGATGGTTTGAGGAGTGGTAATTCCCGCCAATGCATTACAAGATATGGTCGGATTTATTTGTTCTTCATCTAGGCTTTGTTCCTGGAACATATCCTGTTCTTTTGACCTTTCTTGCTCCTTTTCTTCTTCCTCTTCACAATCTATGTAGAATAATTTCTTCTCAGCACACTTATGACCTTTAGTGTATTTGCTATCACAACTATAACAAAGCCCTTTTGCTCTTTTTTCTTCCAATTGTTGTGGTGTCAACCTTATAGGTTGTGGAAGACTAGGGGCAACAACACTTCCGTCTTTATAGTTGTGAGTGGTATGCTTCCTGGTTGCCATAATTTTGCTTTCCATTTTTCTTGCTAACCTGAATGCCTTCTCTAATGAATCAGGTTCCCAAAGTCGAACATCATGTTGGATATTATCCTTTAAAGACCCTATGAACACATCAATCCTATGCTCCTCTGGAATATCTTTTACCCTTATGTTCAATTTTTGGAACTCCTCAATGTGCTCCATTATTGAACCCTTTTGTTTGAGACTTATCAATTGGCTAAAAAAAGTGTTGCTTTTTGTATCCTCATAATGTGCTATCAATTCTTCCGTAAAAATTGCCCAAGTGATAAATTGTTTACGAGAGCAAAGCCATTGATACCATACAAATTGATTTGGTTCCAAATATAAAGTTTCCATACGTACCTTTTGTGTGTTTTGCACATTATTGAGATCGAAGAACTGCTCCATCTGTAATATCCATGTGGCGGGATCCTTGCCATCAAACTTCCTCATATCGATTTTTGGAATATGGTAATTCTTCAATCCAACATTAGCGTCTATGGAATCATGATTAACATTTCTTTTGTTCTCATCATGAGTTTCCTTTAGTACCCTTTCACCCTTAGGGACGATTTCTTGTAGCAACTTATTCATATTTATCTTCAATTCGTCCATGTCTGTCTTCAAATCTATCTTCAAATCATCCATCTTAGCTTCCACGTCAATCATCTTAGCTTCTACGCCTTTCTTTAAACAATCCATCTTAGCTTCTACACCTTTCTTTAAACCATCCATCTTAGCTTCTACATATTTCTTTAAACCATCCATCTTAGATTCTGTTCCCTTTTGTGCAAGGGACAGTTGTTGCACTTGGTCTTGTAATTTTGATATATCATGTTGCATTTCTTCCTCTTCTTCATGAGTCATGCTAGAGCTTTCAGGTTCCTTACTAGGTGTTTGCATTTTCTTTCCTCGGGGCATCAGTTACCGATAATAATGCTTTACTATGCCCTTTGAATTCCTTCAAACCAAGCTTATGCAAAAATAAAAAATAAAAACTACACACCTTTTTTTACTTTGTAGAAGCCTGATATTGAATTTGATGTATCTCTGTAATTTCGAATCATCCAGTTCTAAAATTGTGACCTGTAGTAGCCTTCTATGTCCTCTTTCCAATGCCACTATTCTGAATCAAATTGGATTCTCCAAGAAAGCGTTATGGCCAATCTCCCGCAGTGACCTGATTATATACTAGTTCAGTAGAGCGAACTTGTATGAAGTGCCACTTGTCACTGTTTCAACCTTTGACTTTGAAAAATATATAAAAGAAAACTACAGTCCGTCCTCTTTCTGTACCTTCTTATGAAATTTCAATCCAATGCTCAGAAAGAAAGTTATGACGCTTTTCCTCAGGTCACCTGTTTTGAGTGTAATTCAGGAGTTTGCAAAAAGACCAACTTCCTGAGATCATATCTCCGAAAATATCGCGCGAAAAGCTCTGAAATTTGGACCCAAGGTTCAGCGCAATTTCTTCTCAAATGGGTTTTTTTTGCGACTTCTGAAACGTCACAGAAAAAAAGTTATAGTGAAAATGCCACGATGACCTGTTTGGAGCAGCGAAACCCTAGAATCCAAAGCTCTGATACCAAATGTTATGAAACCAGCTCACAAAAAGATAGAAAAGAGAGATCCACGCCTTAGAATTCAGCCTCTTCGAGGGGGCAACCTCCTTTACATTACATAAATGAACAATTCTTGGATGATACAAATGACAAAACCTCCTTTCTATATATAAGAGTCTATGGAGTCACAATATAACCCAGCCGACCTAACAATAATAATATAAAGCCATAAAAATAACAATAGAGGGATTCTATGGGCACATTAATAACAATATGGGGGTAATGGGGGCACAACAATATAAATAAGGGGTATAACTACAATAGTAATGGGGTAATCACTAGTATTATAGGGACCCAACACATCTTCAGGAATTTCCCCTTCTGGGACAGACCTGCATGCCTCAGCCACTACCTTAGATGTGCACTCATTCTTGTCTGTGATGGAATTAAAGAGATCAATAGTAGAGTTCTTCTGTGCAACCATCTGAGCGTTGTTCACCCTCTTCTCATTGATAACATGTAGCGTGCACTGTTCGCGGGCCCGAAGTTCCGTGATCATACCATCCTGCAAAGTGTGAAGGGCTTCACTTGGAAGCGCCGACAAATTGAGTCCAACCCCCTTGAGGGCACTGACAGTGGCCTTGTCAACCTCTACTTTTGTAGTCAGCGCTCCATCCGACAACGCTATTTCTCGGGGATCCGGTGTGCACAACATCCCTGCTGCTTCTAAGGTGCTAGGCGCCAAACTATTTGATGCTGTGCTGCTCCGTCCCACACTAGTTTGTACCTGTGACGCCTAGATCTATAGCTCACATAGACTTGTATGAATGCCGCCCAAGGCCTGTTTCTAATGCTACTCGAACTGTTGTAACAGTTCCGTTGTCACATTCCTTACCACATCACCGATGTCATTCAAATCACCTTCAGTCAAGGTGATTGGGTCGAGGGAAGTCTTGTTGGCCTTGGAATTCTTCTGTGGCCCTACTTTCTCCTATTCCATGGTGCGCTTAATCCAGAACATAGTAGTCTCTGCGTCCACTCCTCCCTGCTCTGATTGCTATTCTTCCTCCTCTGTCTTCGGGGAAGGCGACTTCTGACTCCTGTCAAAGCTGCACTCCTCCTCTTCTTCTTGTCCTCCTATTTTCTTCGTGATAGCGCATTCTGCCTTGGTTTTATCCTCAGCCTCCTTTCTTTTCTTGGCTAATTATTCCATCTTTAGCCTGGCCTCTTCTTTTTTTCGCTTTGCTGCAGACTTGCTAGACCCATTTGTCAAGTCCTAAGCAGTGTGCCAATCTGCTAGCTAGCAGCCGAGGACCACTGCAATTGCGTAGTCTGTGGCCAAGTATGGAAGGTCATACCACTTTTGTTTAGGATTCTTCCACGTGTGCATGGAGCCATGGTGGAAGTCCACCTTGAACTCCACATACTCTGTCAGCTGATAAAAAATTGTTGGCGACAACTACGGATTGTGGTTGATGGCCATGTGGATATTCATCTCCATCAAGATCCAAAAGACCTTATTGTCCTTGACCCTTTGGGGGTCCTGTGTAGCCCAGAGCAAAGCGAACTTTGCTGCTTCCGATAGGTCCCGCGCGACCGGAGGAAACTGACTATCCTCTAGTAACTCCCACGCGACCAACACTATGGACAACAATAACCATGCATAGCGAAACATTTTTATTTGATCCTGCACCTCTCTGCAGTTCACGAGGAACATGCTACAGAGGTAGCGTGCCCAATTGAATTGTATGCCCTCCATGCACTGGGCCGCTAATGACACTACTAGTGCTGACACTTCATCGGTGCGACACTTCCTCATAATCTTTCCTACCAGGATTTGAGCGGCTACCTTGACCACGAGGTTGGTTATGCTAGTGATGGAGTAGCCGTGTGGCTTCTTAGCGAGCTTAAATTTATCCTTCATTTCTTCGGTGAGGTCGTGCTCACCTGTCTTTTCCCCAAATTCCATGGTTGGATTTTCTTTTGTGTTTGGCAGCCGAGTGATCCTATGGATCAACATGTCAGTGATCGGTATCAGCTCCTCTAGCCATAGGCACTCATCGCGCACCAAGCACAGTAGCTGCTTAATCACTATCATGGTTATGGGCATGTAGTTATAATGCGGTATCCACAACATGTTTAACAGACTAGCCTTATCCACCCCTTTTACCCACTTTCTTTGCTCTAATGTGGTCACACCAGAGTCTTTATAGAAGACGCAGTGCATGAGTTGATCTGTTGATAAGTGGGGAAAGTGCACTGTATCAGCCAAATTCCAATCCTCTAATTTTAAATGGGGGACATGCCCCAGGCATGGTCCTTCAAAGATGATTTTTTCAGGAAGCAAGAGTGTATGCAGTGTGACCCTGCTTTCATCAATGTACTTCAGAACCTTTGTCTTGCCTCTGCGCGGAGGAATGTACTCGGGCAGTTTAGAGATAGGGTCGGACCCCTCAATATCAATGTCCTCCACCCCCATGTCAATGTCTTCCTCATCCATATGGATTTCTTCAAGATCCTTGTTAGGTTCCAGGTCAACTACCTTTCCCTTCTCCTGCACGGTGGGCTTTTCCTTCTGTGGGTGCTTTTTGGGTGATGCGCGCACCGGCTGTGGCACTTTCTGCTTATCTTTCTTTGTTTTTGGACCCTCTTTGGTCAGTGTAGGCCTCGGCTTGGGCAACCTCAGTGATTTAGGCACTTCTTCCAGTACTTCGATGCTCGTAACCTCCGAGGCAGCTCCCTCAGCCGCCATTTCTACTCTTGGGGCAGTTCCTTCAGCTTCCATTGCTTCTCCAGCGATCGTGGTTTCTACAGGTGCCGACATGATATTAGAAAAAAACTCTTGCATTTCCTTTGGAAACTTCTCAAATGCTGAACTCACTATCAAAGCTTCAAAGTACTCATGGTTCATACACGCTTGAGAGCTCAACACCTCAATTCTCAAAATGCCAAGTGTTTTTCGCTGGGTAGCCACCTGTAATTTATAGACATTTTCGAATTCAAATCCGACTGTTCCACCCAAAATTCGTTCATAAATGCTGGATTGGCGGAATATTTTCACATATATTGCCCTTAAATGCCGACTTAAATACTGCCCCCCGCTCCATTTAGCCGTTTTCCCACTGTCAAGTCATGAACAATGACCATAACGGTCACTTTCCATCTTCCCTACGTGGTCCATTCATGGATAGCACAACTCCTCACGTGTTTCTGCAGACACTGTGACATTCCTTTACTCCGCGTAGTTCCCCAATCGCGCAGCTCCCAAACCTGGGCAGTGTAGTTTATAGTCCTGCACCTCCTTTCGAATGCCTGGAGCACTAAGACTGTGCTTCCATCATGTAGTCATCTAGCTGGATCGCCGGTGTATGGCTTCAATCAGCTGCCATTCACTCGCCCTGGGAATGGTTCTCCATTCAAATTTACCAACTGAACTGCTCCACCATCAATAATCTCCTTGATGACATATGGCCCCAACTAATGCATCCGAAAGTTTCCTAGAAATTTATCAAACTTCCTGTCATATAATAGAACTAAATAATTTACCTTGAAGGTGCACAGTTTGATGTGTTGATCATGCCATGCCTTTTCATTCTCCTATTGAACCTGTTGCTGGAATCCAGCTAGAAATCTATCCTCCTCAAGCTCTGTTAGTTGCGCGAGCCTCTCTTCCAGGGCTCCGTGATCCTCCATTCCTATGAATGCCTCTATGCATAGACTCGGTACAATGTATTCCATCGGCATCACAACTTTCATGCCATAAATTAGTCCGAACGACGTTTGTCCAGTCAACTTCTTGCAAGTCGTTCTATAAGCCCATAGCACTGCAGGCATGCGAACATCCCAGTCATTTATTTGAGCATTGCAAACCTTTGTTAGCATGTTCTCTAGTATCTTATTAAACACTTCTACCATTCCATTAGCCTGTGGGTGATAGGGTGTGCTCTTCTGATGGTAAACCTAAAAATCTTCCGTCATCGCGCTGATCGTCTCATTAAGAAAGTGTGTATCGCGATCACTCATTAACATTTTTGGAAAACCAAAACTTGTTAGGATGTACTCAAAGATGAATTTGGCTATTGTCATGCTTGTATAGTCCCTCACAGGCTATGCCTCTGCCCATCTGGTAAAGTACTCAGTTGCGGTGATGATGTACCTCGCACCCATCTTCTTTCCTAGAGGCTAAATTGGTCCTACAAAGTCAATCACCCACTTCTAAAAGGGCTGTAGCGATATCTATGGATTTAGTGGCAGCTCATATCTACGTGAGGGTCTGCTAGTCCTTTGGCATGTGTCGCATGCCCTACAATATTCTTTTGAATCCTTATGCAAGGTCAGCCACGACAATCCAGCGTGTAGAATCTTCTGTGCTGTTGCTTTTCCATCATAATGACCTCTTGCGGCTCCACCATGAGCCTCAACGAGGATGATGCTTCATTCAAACTTGGGCACATAACATTGGAATATTTCATCTGATCCCATTTTGTACAAGTGCCCTGCAATGACAGAAAATCCTGCCGCACGCACCACTAGTTCCTTCTTCTGTTGGCTTGTATATCCTTCCGGAGCCGTACCTGTCATCAAGAAGTGTATAATATCTTCAAAGTGGCTGTCCACGATGTGCACTACAAAGATCTATGCATCAGGCAGTCCTTCCTCAAAATTAGTAGGCTTTTCTCCAGTTTTAATGCGCGATAAATGATCATGTCCTGCATTCAATCGTCCTGGTTTCACAATAACTTCAAAATCATACTCCTGGAACAACAAAAGCCACCTGCATATCTTCCCCCCCAACACAGGCTTGTTGACCAGGTATTTCAATGCAGAATGGTCTGTATACATCTTAAAATGTCCACCCAATAGATAATGCCTAAACTTTTGGAGCGCGTACACCATAACTAATCCTTCGCACTCTGTCATGGAATATTTTTTCTCAGCTTTCGACAACTTCCTACTTGCGAACGCTATAGGGTGATCCAAGTCCCCTTCACCGGCCTATGTTAGTACTGCTCCTAGCGCAATACATGATGCATCCACATGCACATGAAATTCCTTCTTCCAATCCGAGAAGACTAGGATCAGCACGGTGACCATTTTCTCCGTTAGCACATCTAAGCTCTTATGGCAGTCTTCATTCCAACAGAACGTAACATCCTTCTTTAGCAGTTTATCCATAGACGCAGTGATCTGGGCATATCTCTTGATGAATTTCCTATAGTATCCCATATGCCCCAACGTTGCGCACAGCTGTTTCACACTCCCTAGTGCCTCCAAATTGATTATGACTGCGATCTTCGCAGGGTCTACCGTCAAGCCTTGTCTGCATATACCACATGACCCAGAAAGATCCCAAAAGGGACACAAAACAAGCATTTTTCATATTGAGCGCGATGTGGTACCTTCGGCATGTATCTAGCATCAAGCATAGACTTTCCACATGGCGCTTCACCAGTTCAAACACTGTCTAATCGTCAAAGTATACTTCCAGAGATTTATGAATGAAATCCTTGAATGCCATGATGACTATGAGCGAAAATATTGCTAGTGTGTTCTTCAACCCGAAAGGCATCATTGTATACTGGAAGCATCCCCATTCAATCACGAAGGTCATCTTACTTCTATCCTTTGACATGATCTTGATCTGATGGTACCTAGAGAACCCATCAGTGAAAGAATATGCTTCTTGGCCGTCAACATTATCTAAGACCTCATCGGTGAATGGAGTTTGGAAGGGATCATGCACCCAGTCATCATTCAACTTCCTGAGATTATGCATATCCTTATTTCTTCCTTCTGATTATTTTTCTGAACCACAATCAGATTCTTCCATTGGTTCAATAATTCCTGCCATGAGCATCTTGTCTAACTCTAAGAGGACCCTTTATTTGTACTTCGGATTGAGGTGGTAAGGTCTTTGCTTCATAGGCTTCGCATCTGGTTTTAGGGTGATCTTTATGATGCCCAAGTCTCCTATTATCCCTTTCAGATATGAAAACTTCGTGGGAAACAGATCCTGATATTCACAAAGTAGTTTAGCGTCCTTATCTAATGTCGCGTTGTCCTAGTAGTCTGTAATCTTTGCAAACTTCGGCTCTGCCTCCGTGCCAATGTTCACCTGTCTGGTTTTGAGTGGCTCGATTATGTATGGGTTCTCTAGTTGCAGTCCTTCAACTTTCTCGGTGACCTTCAGTCTTTGGGATATTAATCTTCCTCAGGTCTTCGTCTTCTTCTTCCGCTGTGATATTGTAGCACTATAGCGCGTGGCTCAGCAGGGTGGGCCAATCAGGTTGAATCAAATCTAGAGGATCTCATGGTATCCTGAAAATTTATGTCTTAACCTCCTACAATGCTTCATCGATAGACTCAAATCCATCCTCAAAACTGAACGTCATAAAAAATCCTTGGCGCAAAATATCCCATTCTTCGGTGCCATGGCAGAGTTCCATCTCCAAGTAACAATTCATTGGTATAACATCCAAGGTATGGAAAAATAGATGGAACCACTCCAGTTGAGGCTTCGTGCCATACACTTCAGTACATTTGGTCAAATGGTCGCACGGATCATTTCTTCTATCATAATTTTCTGTTAATCGCACCTTCAGATGACCAAAGCATACTCTCATCATCCTCCTATATTCATGCCAATCATCAAAACTATCTTTGTGTGTACCCCACCACCTTGCGGGCGTAACACCCAATCTAATGCCTAGAAGCGATGCTTCTCTGGTACTTCCCTTTCAAATGCATCCAAAAAGTGATCAACATTAGTTAACCCATCATAGTAAGGAAAATTTCTTACCTCTAATGATACACAGCGCAATGACTTGGTCATCATATTACAACGTAACATAGATAATTCATGCAGTCGATTCTTCTAGTGCTCCAGTTCTTCGTTTGAATTTGATGTGTAGGAGCTCTCGCGGTCCCATGCAATACATCCATCTGCTGTCAGATTCACCCAATCCTGATACCACACAGTTATTTTGTAAATCTGGTCCAAATCGTCATCACTTTCATAATCGGGGACTGGTTCAATATAGCATGGTCCTTCTGTAGGGTCTAGTGGCACCACTACACAGAGCGATTTCTTCTCAAATATCATCTTTCACTTCTTCAGATTAATTACCCCATTCATGTCAGTGGCCTAATCGATCCCAAGGAGCATGGGGTAGGGATTGCTGTCATTCACAATCTCTATCACTTCAAAATAAGCTAGTGCACTCGTGCCATCAATATCAGCTGTTATCCCTTGCAACCTCCCCATTGGGATGATTTTTTGCTGATTTACCATCCTTAACTGAATTGGAAACCACTGTAGCACAGGTCTCCCCATTCTTTCCCATGTCTGTTTCAGCAAAATGTTCGTGTCAGACCCTAGGCCCAAGATAACTTGGTCCATTTCGTATTCTCCTATATGTGTGGTGAGTCTCATCTCACGTCCAATTATTTCCTTATGCTTACCAAGCTTTCTAACTATGCGTGGTCCGTCAGTAGCGGTTTCCTTGCCAATGCACCTATTGTTCAGCTCCTGCAGTCCCTTCACAACCTTGCTATCGCAGAGCAGTGTCATGCAGATCTCCAAAAACGTGGTAATCATGGACGGGTCCATTTCTTTAGTCAGCTTCTCTTGACTCCCTGAGGTAGAGGCCTCAACGGAACTTTTCTACACCTCCATAAATGTTTCTTTTGCGTGTTCCAAATCAAACCTGGTATCCTTTTCTGGCACTTTGCGGACCCACTCACCTTCTTCAGGCTGCTTCCCCTTATCCTCACCAGTCGTTATTCCACTCAGCATCACAATATTTACCTTAGTGCCTTCCTCACGAGGCTCAACCCTCATCATCTGCAGGTTCTGAGTCGATTGCTAAGGTTGTGCCCCCTTCTCGTGTATCTTAGCTAACAATATAGGGAATTCCCTCGTTGCATGGTTAAACTGAGTACAATAGCAGCATGACAGCCGCGTTGGATTTGGGTAGTCTCACGCATAGTTTCGTGGTCCTCCACAATTGTAACAAATAACCTGCCCTCAACCTCTACTAGGTCCTCCTCCACCTCGGCCTCATCCACGCCCCTGATACTCACCTCACTCTCCTCCAACACCTTGGTTTGGAGGCCTCGTTTTTGCTTGCACCCTGTATGCAGGTGTCTTGTCCATCATTAATTCATAACTATGACAATTACGCTCATCATGACCGACGGATTGAAAGAAGTTGCAGAAGAGCTATTGCGGTGTCTGTACAAATTTCTGTAGCAAATGGTAATTGTCTGTTGCATGTTTCCCAGCTACCTGACAGATAGCACACCATAGCGTGGGCCGTGTAGTTGGCCTTGTTGTAGCTTCCAGCCTTAGAGGCATTGGCCCCTCTGCTACAACATAATTCATGAAGACTGGACAATGATCTTTGTCATGCCCCTGGCTTTTCCATTTCATGCACTAGACTTCTTCATGTACCTCTATCCGAACTGTTCTATCATTATTTAGACTCTACATCTCCAGGCAGAGGTTTTGCAACTGTGCGTGAATTTTTGAACCCCTAGATTAGCATTTGGCATCGATGTTTCATGCAATCTCATCACAATCTCCAGAGATTCTGCCTGAGTCCCAATCTTCTGCTGTGATAGAGCAACCCTGAGATGAGGTAGGAGCACAACCACAAACCATTCGCGGTGCTGCCCATCTGTCAGATTCATGTTAGCTTCGTGGATCTTTCACTTTAATCTCTATTCCAACTCCCAGGGTGTCTCACCAGGCTTCATCGTGATCTCTTTGAATCCCATAATTGATTGCGCTTCAGACTTAGGTCTACTGAATTCCTTATTTAGAGCAGTCTGGATATCTGCCAATGCAAATGTCGGGTTATTACTGCAGTACTTAATGTACCATGTTAGTGCACGGTCTTGCAAAGCACTAACCAACTTCACTTTCTTCATTTGATCATCTGTGATACCCTAAGCTTCCCATACATCCTTCACGATGAACCAAAACTGGTCTGAATCTTCATTTCCTACACCCTTGAACACAAGTAGCTTTACGGAGTTTTCCATGTTGAATGGTGGTGGAGGTGGCAGTGGTGTGGGTGAGGGGGTAAGTGATGGAGGTGAGGATGGAGGCGGTGTGGGTGGGTGAGGTATTCGCAGGAACCCCTGTCTTATCAGTTGAGTAGCACTCAATGGAGAAGCCCGTGCTGCTCCCTCGTCATCACTCAGAGGAGGTTCAATCAACGAGCTATATTTAGGACATTTTCTTCCTTCGTCCCCGAAATTCATTCCACTTCGTGTAGCCCCAAACATCAAGCTAAATGCATAACCTGATTTTCACACAAGAGAATTTTAATCCAAGTATTTAATGATTTCAAATACTTACCTCACGACTCTTTAAAGAAGCCGTGATCTGCTTCGCTATAGCTGACCGAAGTATCAACCACGAAATCTGTCACAAACCCTCCTATGATACGGTTGAGCCAATGATTGACATCACGCATGATCTTATCTTCAGAGGCTTCCAATTTCTGCACTAACTCCGGGGTCCAGACAATCATACCATCAAGCCTCCACCTCCCTTGGCCGTCTGTCAACTTCACAATACACTCGCATAATTCAATCAGGAAGGAACAAAAGAATATTTTGTGTATCTCTATGTACAGATATCTATCCAACCACTATTCTTTCATCAATTGCGGATTCTTGTTTTCTTGCGCCGTGAATTCGTGGATTTTCCTATCCAACTAGTCTTCAATCTCCTTCCTAGTTGGATTCCAATGATGTGACATCACACGTCTCATTATGCAGATCCCGATCCTGATAACAGAACCATTTGTTGGCTTGATAGGCACTAACCCAGGTTCAACGTTAAGAAGCCAAGTAAATCCCTACACTACTGGCCCTTCGGCATCAATCCGCGAAGTGCAGAATGAAGTGTCACCCGAAGCAGTATGGGGGGATGTAGGAACCAAGTTTCCACACCTTGAGATGGTTGTGATGTTGGTTATATGTGATAACCTTCCTTCGCGTAGATCGGTAAGCCCTTTAGGGCTTATCAAAGTACTTCTATTATTCATCCTTGAAGCCTCCACGAAAGTCTTCGATCGTCCTTCGCGAACCCTAGATAGATAGATCAGGCACTTACGTGCCTCAGTAATTATTCTTACCTCCGTATTTACTCAGATCCGCTTAATTATTGGTTAACTTTAACATGCATTATGGTTATCTCCACATAAACATATATTCTTACTTGCGTTCATATGACAAAGTAAAATACATAGATTCGCGCATCAATATAGCTTTAATTCATAACCCCAATATTCAACCTAACATAATGGAAACATTCATAACAGAAGTAAAATAACGCATACACAGATAATTCTATAATACTTCTCTTTATTGATAATCCTGATTTCTAGTACAAACTCTGACTACCCTGCGCACACAGCTGTAGGGGTTCGTGCACTCAGCTGCGGACTTCTACCCTAGGCCTCTGCGCACTCAGCTGCAGAGCCTCTTCCTATGCTAAGAATTTTTTCTCTTAGCTCTCACAGACCCATAAACTCACTGAGAACTCTACCAAAACTTATTACTTAGCTGCCTTAGTCTCTTCTAAGACTCCCTTTTTATACAATCCCATGGTCTGCAGACCAAGGGCGGATCTCATCAAGCCGACACAACTATCTAAACTAAGGGTGGAAAACTCTTTTTGACTTCTTACATATTCGCACTTTGCGGTCACAAAATGCAGAGACTTTACATTCTTTCCTACAAAATTTGGGCTTTCTGCCCCAAAACTTGGGCTTTTAACCCCAAAATTGACCCCAAGGGACCCGTTCCCAACACCCTGTGTCCTTTGCTAACATTTACCTACCACATGTATTGCCATGTGTCACACACCAGCAATCCATTTTGCTGTCCAAAAATGCCAAGTCCACCTTCCACATGTCACTCTCACATGTTTTCGTGTCATCATCACTTCCACATGTATCTACCACATTGTCTCCCTGCCACCTTTCATGCCACATCACTGCCATGTGTCACTATAAAAGGGTCACTTATCCACCCAAAATGTCTAAATACACATACCACATGTCATCTCCTCATACTACCACATCATCACTATGGCCATGTGTACCTATCATTATATCCACGTCATCATCACTTGCCACATGGAGGTTCCACTTGTCTTCCTATGGTTTTCGGCCACCGCTCATCGCCCATTCTGTTGTATGAAAGTGAAGCCTTCACCAATAGTCCAATAAACACCTAGGTGCTAATTTTTTAGCCCTACGTGACTAGGCACTATGACCTTGGGTTGGTTCTGTCAGCCATCACTTGTCAATTTTTTGGTCGTGTTCACTCTTTGCAACAACACCTCTAGCTGAGCAGTCTGATAGATAACTTGGGTGTTTATACCAAGCTCCATATGACCAGGGGCTATGACCAAGTGGCCTTACCACTGCACCACCTGCTACTCGTCGCTATCCCTCCATATATTTGCTTCTATGCTTTAGACACTGATTTAATGAATGACCCATGTTGGAACCATTACCATCTTGAACCTTTCTTGATTTAATATGCTTCAAAATAAGTTTTATCCTCATTCCTTGGGAGTTAGGAAAAGTTCCATATACCATTGGAAAGGTGTCTAAAGGAGTTACATAACTTTACACTTTGCATTCACATTTGAACTAAGGAGCTAAAGAAGAAAGGCCTTCAAACATGGACTATGAAACTCCATCCATGGTATCAAGTTAGAAAATTTAGATTCAGTAAGCCACGACAACACACATCAACTTGAAATCAATGCAATGACAGCTCTTGACATTAATGACAATACATATGCAATAGCCTTCCAATATACTCAACATTGGATATATCGTTAAAACATGTGTAAATTTTACTAGAAAAATTATGGAAGAGTAAGTTTTATTTAAAAATTTGAATATGAGTAAGTTTTACTTAAAGGATTTGGATGGGTGGGTGTCTTTTACCTTCGCTATATCAATAATTGTCTAGTAAGTTAAATAAATATATCATCTTAAACTTAATATAAACATAATATAACTATTAAAAGGAAAATTAAACATAATAAAATTCAAAGGTTTCCTTTGAAAAAATTCTTTAACACTTAAAGTAAATTTTGCATGAGCTTAAAATGGTAACATAGCAAACTTACATTTCCATGTGTGAAGAGAACACATGTTAGTGTTGGCTTAAGGGGGCCTGACCCAGGTTCAGAGTTAATTAGCCAAATAAATCCCTGTACTACTGGCCCTTTCGGAAATTCAACACATTCATATAAGTTTGTGCATCATATAAACAATAGAAATGCAGTTTATACCTGATACATTCAATGCACAAAACAGGAAAAAGATACATAGAAATGATGTAAAACTTCTCTTTATTACTTCTCCAACGGTTACAGACTCGACTCTCCCTGCGCACTCAACTGCAGGGGTCCGTGCACTCAGCTGCAGAGCCTTCTCATACTCTACGACCCAAAGACTCGACTCTACAATTAGATAAGACTTAATTTTCCATCTATTACTTTCTTCTCTCTTACCTATTTACAACTTAGAGCCTCTCTCTATTTATACAATCCCATGGTCCGTGGACCATGGGTGGATCTCTAAAGCCGACATTACATTTACAAAAATGAGGGTGGACAACCCTATGACTCATTTACAAGTTCGCACTCTGCGCCCACAAAACGCGGAGTCTTTGCATCGGATTTGGTCAAAATCTAGGCTTTAAGCCCCAAAACTTCCCTTGGGGGATCCTGCACCCAACAATTAGACATCCCCAAAGGCCCAAACAACTTATCAAACAAAGTTTGAACTTTTTGTCTAGTTCATATTTGTATGTTATTGCGTCGAGAGGCACTCTACAACCCGTATATCGGAGGTGTGTGATGTAAGTAAGTACTATGTCAACATATATATATATATATATATATATATATATATATATATATATAGGGGAGATGTGTAGGCATAATGTAAGTAATGTAATGTAATGTAAGTAAGTAAGTAAGAAGTAAAATGAAAAATGTAAAATGTAAGGGGGAGATAGTGACAGAGTTGGAGGGTGGAGAGAGATAAAGTATGATTAGGGGAGAGACAGAGGAAGGTGGGAGATAAAGGGAGAGAGAGAACTTGAGAGAGAGAAGGAGAGAGGAAGGGGGAAAGAGTAAGAGTTGTAAGGGGAGAGAGAGGGAGGGAAGAAGAAAGAAAAATTGAAAGGTGGAGAGAGAGAGAGAGGGAGAGAGGAGAGCAGAAGGGAAGAGCAAGAGAAAGAGAGAGAGGAAGATAAGGGGAGATGAAGAGAGAGGGAGAGAGAGATATATAGATATGGAGAGAGAGTGTGTATGTTTGGGGGGTGAGATAGAGAGATAAAGAAGGAGAGACAAAGGGAGATATAGATATAGATGGAGGGAGGAGAGAGGGAAGAAGAGAGAGACAAAGAGAGGGAGGCAGGGAGAGATAGATAAATATGGATAGAGAGACCGCATGTGTGTTTTTGGGGAGAGATAGAGATAAAAAGGAGATATGGAGGGATATATATATATATATATATATATATGGTATATATAGAGAGAGAGAGAGAGAGAGAGAGAGAGAGAGAGAGAGAGAGAGAGATGGGGGAGAGAGGGAGGGGGGTATAAAATGTTTTTCACTAAAATAGATGCATTTATTTTTGTGTATATTTTGATTCCTAATCCTATTTGATTGATTACATTGGATGCATTGATTTCCATGTAGTTGTTGATTTAATATTATTTTGTTGCTTTAACTAGATGTATTTATTTCAGTGTAGATATTGATTTGTAATCCTATTTGATTTCTTGCATTACATTCATTGATTTTAGTGTACATGTTAATTTCTAATGCTATTTGATTGCCTGCACTAGATGCATTGATTTCAGTGTAGATGTTGATTTCTAATTCTATTTGAATGCTTGGACTAGATGAATTTATTTCAATGTAGATGTTGATTCCTGATTTGATGTAGCTATATGCATGATGTACATTAATTTAGAGTAATTATATTAGTAGTGTTTATTGATTTTAGTGTAAATACAATTTTTTTTATTGATGACGTGAATTGAGGGAAGAGAGAAAGAAGGAGAGGGAGGGAGGGAGTGAGAGATAGATAGATATGGAGAGAGAGAGTGTGTGTGTGTGTTTGGGGGGTGAGATATAGAGACAAATGAGGAGAGATGGAGGGATATATAGATATAGATGGTAGGGGGGAGAGAGAGAGAGAGAGGCATTTATTTTAGTGTACATGTTGATTTATAATCCTATTTGATTTCTTGCACTAGATGCATTGATTTCAATGTACATGTTGATTTCTAATCCTATTTGATTGCTTGCACTAGATGCATCGCTTTTAGTGTAGATAATGATTTCTAATTATAAAGAAATGTTTACACTAGATGCATTGATTTCAATGTAGATTTTGATTTCTGAGTTGATGTAGCTAGATGTATGATGTACACTAATTTCAAAGTAATTAGATTGATAGTGTGCATTGATTTCAATGTAAGTACAAAATTTTTTATTGATGACATGCATTGATTTCTGTGTTACAATAATTCAACCATAAATAAAATACTTGAGTATTCATCTTAAATAAAATGTTCACTTACCAGAAATGTTTTCTTCTTGAAATTGTAAACTATTTATAATTGACTACATTCTTATTATTCCCATTTTCCATCCTTCAACATTGTTAATAACTTTGCATTCAAATGAGGTAATATAAAACAACTACAATTGAAACTTATTTGGGCTTTAACACTCCATAAGTCATGGTGATTGACTTTGGAGAAAGCTAATATTAATTTTGGAGAGCAAGAAAGAAAAGGTATGAAGTTTACTACAATAGCTTGAATTAAAGATTTGAATGGTTTAAGATTTCAACCACCCTTTTTTGATGATCCATATGAAGAGATGGAAAAACTAACAGGTGTGACAATAAGAACAATAAAAGAAAATAGTTTGAGATTGATCACAATGAAGACTATTTGTAATTGACTACATTCTTATTATTCACATTTTTTATCATTCAAAACTATTACATTGTCAATTTTCATTCAAAAATATTTCATCATTTTTCATCATTCAAGTAATTAATAATCTCTATCATCTCAACAGAATAAGGTAACTGAGCAAATTTAAAATTAAAATGACCATATTAATATTATACATATTTAGCATATTTAAAATAATCAGAATAATTAGATGTTTAACAAATTTTCTATAGTGGCACACAACTAAAACCATCCTAGATCCATTTAAAACCTTGATCTATCAAGTGTTTAGAGGGATCAAATCTCTCAAGGTGCAAACTTGTCCTCAAGTTTTTCACTCAAAAAAAGAGGTTTTCACCTTGAGAGATTTGATCCCTCTCAACACTTGATAGATCTAGGGTTAAAATGGATCTAGGATAGTTACTTACAACTGAATTCAATGAATCTTTTAAAAATAGATGTAATAGAGACTCTCCACATTCTAAAAATAAATTAACAAAAGTTCCCCCAATGCATCAAAAATACATGTTGATTCCTTCATCTAACTATGCCGGGCTATGAACATTAACAACTAATGGGGCTTACTTTTTATTGGTAACTTTAAGTACCCAAGAACATGGGTTGTGGGGAAATTAGAGGCCTGACTTACTTACCCTAATTTTTCAGATGAACTATCCTTCCCAATCCAATAGAGAATGTACCCCCTAGGCAACTAGGAGTAATACTGATAGACATGTTTACATCATCTAATAAATGTGTTTACAAGAGAAACAACAGTCTAAGAATTGTTGGCACATAATGTAATATCAGGGAGTGTAGCTATGTGAATGGCTCTTTTTGGAGGGTCCTATTATTATTTATCTATTGCTATTAATCATTATTAAGTTTTTTTGAACTTCTCTTTAGTGTTTAATTGGATTATAGATTTTGGAATATTTTAGAAATTTGATAAATAAGAGTGAAGTTACTCTTGTTTCTTAGATTTCCAAAATATTTTAGAATTTGCAATCAAAGTAAAGATAGAGCTCCTCAAAATGTTTAGTCAAGATTCCACTTGTTTAGATTCGAAGCCCCATCCATCCCCACATGTACTCTACTACACTCATGACAGGGAATATTTTCTTCAACAAATGGATAAATTTTCCATTTATTGATTGTAAGGAATATTTATATCATTAGAATGATATTACAAATTGATTTTTTATTTATTTATTTTTTTTTTCACTTGAAATTTGATTTCCTTTTTTCTTTACTTTAAAAATATTAAAATAATTTTTTTTACTCAAAAAATATTAAAATAAATAACAAATTTTTGTGATGATTCAAATATATTTTAAATCACCAAGCGATAGTTCAAAAGTATTTTTAAAATCTTATAAATTTTTTAATTTTTTAATTACAATAATTATCAATAATTATAATTCTATATATTAAACAATTATATATATATATATATATATAGTAATAATATTATTTTTTATTTTTTCTTGGATACTAGGCAGTAATGAAGGGTGAGCGAGGTGGTAGATGCATATCGATGCATGATAGAGAAGACAAATGTGGGTGTCTCATTATAACTCTGAAGGGAAAATTTTCCCATCTCTTCCTTTGCAACTGTAGTATGACTCCATCTCTAGTCATGAGTTTGGTTCTAATAATCACTAATGGCCCAAATGAGGGATGTAGATCATCGACTTTTTGCCTTGAGCAAGTGCATATCGACATGATCTTCAACAGGATTAAGGCTTGGAATTTTTTCATGCCAAGAGAAATCACCATGAATGCATTATCAAATATAAGGAAGATGACAAAAGAGTGACATAGTGGCTTGTGGGCACCTTTCCCAATCTAAAGAATGATTTGGTATTTCTGTTGGTGGGAGACTATTTAACTTTTATTAGCAATAGGTTTTTTGGGCTCTAACTCATTCATCTCTAACTTAATGTCCATAAGGGTCATGATTTACACAAAGGGAGCTTGTACGTGAACGATGACTAGCTTTGACACAATTCAATTGTAAATGGCTTGGGAGTCATGGGTATTAACTCAATGCATTCATAACAAAGGGAAGAAATTGATTTATGTATTTAAGGGCTTGGTTAAAATTATATATATGGGTCCAAGGCATGTAATGCAAGCAAATTAGGGTATGGGATGAGCTTGTAGTTAGTTCCTATACAGGTGTGCTATGGAGGGAAAATAGGCCTTTGATGAGGTTGACATGGAAATGCAACGATTATGGGAAAACATGGACACATAGAGCCTTGTAACAAAGACTCAAGGCTAGGTATGTTATGAAACCAACTCACAAAAAGATAGAAAAGATAGATCAACGCCTTAGAATTCAACGTCTTTGAGGGGGCGACCTCCTTTACATTACACAAATGAATGATTCTTAGACGATTCAAATGAAAAAACCTCATTTCTGTATATAGGAGTCTAAGGAGTCACAATATAACCCAACCAACCTAACAATAATAATATAAAGGCACAAAAATAACAATAGAGGGATTCTATGGGGCACAGTAATAACAATATGGGGATAATAGGGGCACAACAATATTAATAAGGGATATAACTACAATAGTAATGGGGTAATCACTAGTATTATAGGGACCTAACATGCCCCTCTCCTTCAAAAAAGTGTTGTCCTCAACGCTTGAGTAGTTCTGGATGCTTTTGTATAAAATTCTCTTCCTCCCATGTGGAATCTTCAGCGGATAAGTTCTTCCACTTGATGAGATACTCCGAAATTGATCGATTTCGTAGCTGTCGAGTTCTTGTTTCTGTGACTGCTTCCGGTTCCAATATAATTTTTCCTTCCTCGTCAAGTTCTGGCAATATTGTTTGAACTGGGAGCTTGTCGCCTATAACCTTCTTTAAACATGAAACATGGAAAACTGGGTGCACTCGAGAAGCTACAGGAAGCTCCAATTTGTATGCCATAGTACCAATCTTTTGCAACACCTTGTACGGACCATAATACTTTGGTTGTAATTTATTATCCTTCTTAGCTTGCTTGAGGGACATTTGTTTATATAGTTGTAGCCGTAGGAATACCCAATCACCTACATCAAAACTTCTTTCGCTACGATGTTGATCTGCCTATTATTTCATTCTATTCTACACCAACACGAGGTTATCCTTTAAGAGTTGGAGGACTTGTTGATGCTCGATGTGATGTTCCACTGCTTGAGCCTTAGAATTTTCTCTTAAATATGAAGTGATGGATGGTGGTTGATATCCATAAAGTGCCATAAATGGGGTCATTTTTGTTGCTGTATGGAAGGAAGTGTTATACCACCATTCAGCCAAAGGCAACCATTTGACCCATTATGTCTGTTTATTAGATACAAAGCAACGAAGATATCCTTCCAAATATTTGTTTACTATCTCAGTTTTCCCATCATATTGAGGATGATAAGATGAGCTATGAGCTAACTGAGTACCGAGACAAGAAAATAATTCTGTCCAAAAATTTCCAGTGAAAATGGGATCTGTGTCACTTATAATAATCTTTGGGTTTCCATGTAGCTTTTGAATTGTTTCCATAAATGCAGTAGAAACTGTACTGGCTTTAAATGGATGTGACAATGCACAAAAGTGTGCATACTTGGTAAGTCTGTCAACTACCACCATGATGACACTCTTTCCCTCAGACTTGGGTAAAGCTGTGAAAGTCCATTGAAACCTCCTCCCAACGTTGGCTTGGAATGGATAAAGGTTGTAATAGACCCAGGGTCTTAATTGTTTCAACTTTATTTTGTTGGCAAACCAAACATTCTGCCACAAACTTTTGAATATTCGATTTAAGGCCATCCCAAAAAAATTCCTTCTTAACCTTGTGGTAAGTTTTTAAAAATCCTGAGTGCCCTCCTAAGGGAGAAGTGTGCAATTCCATAAGAATATTTTGTTTGAGTTGGGAATTCTTACAAAGGTATAAGCAATGTTTGTACCATAACGAATCATTTTTCCAGCTAAATGTATTAGATGTACTGGAATCTTGTTGTAACTTTTGAATAAGTGCCCACACTTCTTCATCATTCTTCCATTCCTCCCTTGCTTCGTTTATCCAATCTGGTTGGATAATAGAAATGGCACACAACAATGCTTCCACATCCTCATCCTTTCTTGAGAGTGCATCTGCCACCACATTTTTCTTCCCCTTTTTGTCGATGATTTCAAAGTCATAACCCAACATCTTTGTAACCCACTTTTGTTGCTCTTCAGAGGATAATCTTTGTTCTAAAAAGTATTTAAGGCTATCATGATCCATTTTTACCTTGAAGTGTCTTCCCATCAGGTAGGGTCGCTATTTCTTAAGTGCATGTGGTATTTCCAACATTTCCTTCTCATAAATAGCTTTGTGTAAAAACTTTCCCTTGATTGGACGAATTTCAAAAGCAATGGGTCTTTCATCTTGCATTAAAACAACACCAATTCCATTCCTTGAAGCATCACATTCCAAAATAAATGTTTTTGTGAAGTCCGGTGTAGCTAAGACCCGTGCTTGGCACATTGCCTCTTTAAGATGTTCGAAGGCCTTTTTGCTTCTGGAGTCCATGAAAATGCATCTTTCTTCAATAATGTTGTTAGAGGTGTTGCTATTCTCCCATAATTCTTAAAAAACTTGCGATAATACCCTGTCAACCTGATAAATCCTCGCAGATGCTTAATGGATGTGGGGATTTTCCATTCCTTAATGGCTTTAATTTTTCTAGGGTCTACCTTAACTCCTTCATGAGATACAATATGACCCAGATATTCCATCTCTTGTACTCGAAAGAAACATTTGGATATTTTTGCATATAATTGTTTCTCCTCCAATAGTTGTAGCACCTTGTAAACATGTTCAACATGATCCTTCCAAGACTTGTTGTAGATTAGTATATCATCAAAAAATACTAACACAAATTTTCTAAGGAAGGGTTTGAAAATGAATTCATCAAACCTTGAAATGTAGAAGGTGCATTGGTAAGGCCAAAAGGCATGACCAAAAATTCATAATGATCCTCATGAGTTCTAAATGCTGTTTTCGGAATGTCTTCAGTCTTCATTCTGATTTGATGATATCCTGAGCGAAGATCCAGCTTGGTGAAGTAAGTTGATCCATGAAAGTCATCCAGTAATTCATCAATGATAGGAATGGTAAACTTATCTTTAATAGTGAGCTTGTTGAGCTCCCTATAATTCGGACACATGCACCATGATCCATCCTTCTTGTGCACCAATACTAGTAGAGCAAAGAAAGAACTTTGACTAGGTTGAATTATACCAGCCTCTAGCATTTCTGCAACCATACGTTCAATTTCACTCTTTTGGGCATAGGGATATCTGTATGGCCTCATGTTTGGAGGAACACTTCCTGGAATCAGATGAATAGCATGATCATGATCATGAATAGGTGGGAGACCTTGGGGAGTCTCAAATACATTGGAATGATTGTCCAAGACGTTTTGGAGATCTGGAGAAATAGATGATTTCGATGTGGAAACATCTAGTGAACATAATTGTGAAATTACACCTCTTTTTTCCTTTTTTAGAAGCTTTGTCATACCGTTAGAGCTAATTATCTTTCTCTATTTCCCTGCAATACCCATTAATTCACCTTCCTTTCCTTCCACAAAAAATTTCATGAAAAGTTCTTGAAAATTAAAAGCTATTGTACCCAAGGATTGTAGCCATTGGACTCCTAGTACAACATCAACACCTCCCATTGGAATATAAAGCATTGGGCTAGTCAATACATATTCTCCCATAGATAGCTTGATATTATGGCACTTTCCAGAGCAATTTATTGTTCCTCCATTTTCAACCATCACTTGACACTCTGGTGCTGGATATAGGAAGCAATTCAATTCTTTTGCTACCTTACAATGAATAAAATTGTGGGTACTTCCTGAATCAATCAACACTATTACCTTTTTCTTCTTGATTTGTCCTTCTATCTTGATGGTTTGAGGAGTGGTAACTCCCGCCAATGCATTACAATATATGGTCAGATTCATTTCTTCTTTATCTAGGCTTTGTTCCTGGAGTATATCCTCTTCTTTTGACCTTTCTTGCTCCTCTTCTTCTTCCTCTTCACAATATATGTAGAATAATTTCTTCTCAACACACTTATGACCTTTAGTGTATTTGCTATCACAACTGTAACAAAACCCTTTTTCTCTTTTTTCTTCCAATTGTTGTGGTGTCAACCTTATATGTTATGGAAGACTAGGGGCAACAACACTTCCATCTTTATAGTTGTGAGTGGTATGCTTCCTGGTTGCCATAATTTTGCTTTCCATTTTTCTTGCTAACCTGAATGCCTTCTCTAATGAATTAGGTTCCCAAAGGCGAACATCATGTTGGATATTATCATTTAAAGTCCCTATGAACACATCAATCCTATGCTCCTCTGGAATATTTTTTACCCTTATGTTCAATTTTTGGAACTCTTCAATGTGCTCCATTATTGAACCCTTTCGTTTGAGACTTATCAATCGGCTAAAAAAAGTGTTGCTTTTTGTATCCTCATAATGTGCTGTCAATTCTTCCGTAAAAATTGCCTAAGTGATAATTTGTTTACGAAATAAAAGCAATTGATACCATAAAAACTGATTTGGTTCCAAATATAAAGTTGCAATACGTACATTTTGTGTGTTTTGCACATTATTGAGATCGAAAAATTGCTCCATATATAATATCCATGTTGCGGGATCCTTGCCATCAAACTTCCTCATATCGATTTTTGGAATATGGTGGGTCTTCGATCCAACATTAGAGTCTATGAAATCATGATTAACATTTCTTTTGTTCGCATCATGAGTTTCCTTTACTACCCTTTCACCATTTGTAAGTATTTCTTGTAGAAAATTTGTCAAATTTGTCTTCAAATCTGCCATGTCTCTCTTCAAATCTATCTTCAAATCATCCATATTAGCTTCCATCCTTTATCTTAGATTCCACGTCATTTATCTTAGCTTCTGTTAGCTTTTGTGAGAGTGACATTTGTTGCACTTGGTCTTGTAATTTTGATATATCATGTAGCATTTCTTCCTCTTCTCCATGAGTCATGCTAGAGATTTCAGGTTGCTTACTAGGTGTTTTCATTTTCTTTCCTTGGGGCATCAGTTACCGATAATAATTCTCTACTATGCCCTTTGAATTCCTTCAAAATAATTTTTCAAACCAAGCTTAAGCAAAAATTTAAAAAAAAATCTACAAACCTTTTTTCACTTTGTAGGAGCTTGATATTTCCTCTGGTGTATCTCTGTAATTTCGGATCATCCAGTTCTGAAATTGTGACCTACAGTAGCCCTCTGTGTCCTCTTTCCAATGCCACCAGTTTGATCCAAATTGGATTCTCCAAGGAAGATTTATGCCAAATCTCCCACAGTGACCTTCTTACGAAACTTCAATCTGATGCTCAGAGAGAAAGTTATGACGATTTTCCCCAGGCCACCTATTTGAAATGTAATTCAGGAGTCTGCAAAAATACCAACTTCCTCAGATCATATCTCCGCAAATATAGCACGAAAAGCTCTGAAATTAGGACCCAAGGTTTGGTACGATTTTGTCTCAAAGGGGTTTTTTTTTCGCTTCTGAAACGTTGCAGAAAAAAGTTATAGTGAAAATTCCATGATGACCTATTTGGAGCAGTGAAACCCTAGAATCCAAAGCTCTGATACCAAATGTTATGAAACCAGCTCACAAAAAGATAGATCAACGCCTTAGAATTTAGCCTCTTCGAGGGGCCAACCTCCTTTACATTACACAAATGAATGATTCTTTGATGATTCAAATGAAAAAACCTCCTTTCTATATATAAGAGTCTAAGGAGTCACAATATAACCCAGCCGACCTAACAATAATAGTATAAAGGCACAAAAATAATAATAGAGGGATTCTATGGGGCACAATAATAACAATATGGGGACAATAGGGGCACAACAATATTAATAAGGGATATAACTACAATAGTAATGGGGTAATCACTAGTATTATAGGGACCTAACAAGGTACCTGACACATGAAACACTCAAACCAAAGGGAAACATGATATTTCAAGTTAGTATAAATGTATAGGACCATGAAAGCCATGGTTACATAGGACATTGCTCTAGAGAGGGCTAGAATCATAGAGTTGATGAAGTAACTATCAATATTCGAAGGAAAGTTCGAGGCCTTTGTGAAAAGGGTATTCAGTTCACCATGTTAGTCAAATGTCTAACCAAAAGTGGGGAGCACACAAAATACATAGATGGATCAAGGGGCTCAAAAGGATGTCAAAAAAATCTTATGATGGTACTGTGTGACCCTTTCCTTCCTTCGTCCAGTTTGGTTAGTGATCCAAGTTCCCAAATTCTATGTTTTGATAAGGAGGAGGTAACCCCAAGTCCTCCCCTAGGGTATTACCCCTCTAATTAATTTTAGTTATGTCTTGGTTTTAGTACTTATGAGTCATAACAATGAGCATTATATAATATTGAGCCTTGTTTAAGTAAGCATCTAGGCTAGTCACAAAGAATTTATGTTGTTTAAGCATTGCAAAATTTGGATTTTGTTTGTATTTTATGTTATTATATCTACCGATGTTATTATGTTTGATTTCCACTGCGACAAGCCCATATAATCCATGATTTTTTATATTAACAATATTATTATTAATGTTGAGATATCTTTCAGTAAAAATCACATAAAGAAACTATAAGTTGACACGTTTCGAACCATATACTGTGGTTCATCTTCAGGACAAGATGAAGAACCAAATATTATTATTATTTTTTTGATAGTAATGAGAATATTTGTATTAATTGTAAAATTTATGCCAGGATCACCACTATACATCGAGAGTTACATTATGATTTTCTTCCAAGTTTAGTATCATCTCCAGACTCCTGAACCAAAATTGTCCTTCCAAGAGGAATACAATTGATACTAAGCATATATGGGTATTTTGAGGTGAATACCTTCCAATAGAGCCCCAAAATTAAACAAAATTCACAATACATGTAGCCTACTTCAAAATATAGCCCTTGATTACAACATATTTCCCTGGATCCACTAGATTATTAAGGTCTAGAAACTTAACATTAGAGCTGCTGGAACTGGCTGAATATTTTCATATTTAAAACCAAAATGTAGAATAGAGATATCAATTTAGTCTCATGGAGCAGGAGAATACAAATTTTTCCTTTTTGACTTAATGTTTTAACCTTTGAAATTTTTGTTTGACCTCAAACCCATGCAATTTTAGGAAATTAGTTTCATCATATATTATTAGATTTTGTGGCCCTTTGATTATGGCCTAAATTTACTCCTTTCCTTGTACTCCATCTCCCTGTGAAGTGTTTGTCCAATATACCTTGTCTTCCCAATTCTTTGTCCTTTTCAGCTTTTTTGATTCAAACCTCTCCCTTCGTTTTTCTTTCCACCTTACGATAAATGTGATCTTGTTCCTTCTCTTTCTCTGTCTCTAATTTTTCATTAACTAAATTGGGAAGGGAGGGGCTAGTTCGAGATGCCCTAGGAGAGTGGAAATTTCCCTCATCTGAGGAAGAGTCAATCTCACTTATCACAAGGACAGGGAATCCTCAAGGGGTGGAATTACATCCCTGAGAAGACTAGGAGAGGCTTTGGAGTCCTTACGAGGAGAGGGAGGGATGTTGTTTGAGGGAATATTGACTTCCTCTTCAACTAGGTTGAGTGCTTCAAAATTATTTCTATTATCCTTCATTGCACCTTGAGTGTTGGTACCCTCTCTTGGAGTTCACTTCGCTTGGTTTTTGTTGGCTTCCAAATTGTTCCAGTGGAAAATAACAATTTAGAAAGACATTCACTGAGGATTTAAGGATCCTCCCACTTTAGGATAGAGATTGGCCTTCTCTATCCACAGGGGGTATTCCCTATATTTAATATTATTAAATATATTTTATATAATAGCAAAGAGATGTAGATAGATTATACATGAGAGAGTCTTTTGTTTAAAAAATAGTAGTTAAGCTTTGAAGCAAATGTAACTCATAGGCAATAAATGATCAATGAAGCCAAAATAAATTTTAAGTATGCAATTCAAATAAATAACATTGACAAAAAATAGAAGGGAACACAAACAACATTATTAAATAAATATAAAACAAGAAAAAAAACAAAATATTAAACATATTTATATTGTTAAAAGGTTACTTATCATAATGCAGGAAATGGAGCAACTCAATATCATGTGTTGTTATATCTCTTTTACCCTTCAAAAGATAAGTATCATAAATATATGGTCCCAGTGTAATGTATATATTAGAAGACACAAATTCATTATTGGTTAGAACAAGACAATGCTAAGCATGTCAACAATTAACTTGTTGGTAGATTTTTTCAAATCGTTTTCCGGATCCATCACATTTTATGAAAAGTTATATATCTATGTTTCGAACCAACAACTATGCTTCATCTTCAGGATGAAGAAGTGTAGAGAATTGATCCAACCATGGGTAATAAATAAGAGGAGGTAGGTAAGAAAAACAACCGACATTGAAAGATAAAATGAAAGGTTAAATTTTAGGATGTTTTTCTAATATAGTATATTAATTTTTTTTAAAGGGGTGATATATATTTATAAATGTTAAATTATGATATATTTTAATGAATAGAACAAACTAGAACGAAAAAATGAATAATGAATAGAAAAGGCTACAATGAAGAAATGATAGATCATCTCAACAATAATGGATGCTACAAAAAGTTAAAAAAGAATCCTTTAAATAAAATCACTAAAGAAGTTTTCAACTTGATTAAAGCCACCAATATACGCGAAAAAAAACCTGATAGAAAGCAATCCATGTACTCCTAGAATCTACGATGCTCCTAAGATACACAAATATGGAATTTTGATTAAACCTATAGTTAATACTATTGGTGGACCCACATATCGTCTTACAAAATACCTAGCCAAAAAACTAAAACCCTTGGTTGGTAACACTGATTCATTCGTTAAATATTCCACACATTTTATCAATGAAATTAAGAATATCAAACTTGGTAAAAATGATATTTTAGTAAGTTTTGATGTAACTTCACTATACACCAATATCCCTATTGAAGAAGCCATGGAGGTTGTCCATAAAATAATTGATTTGGAAACTTATAAACTAATTGAAATGTGCCTCAAATCTACTTTATTTAGTTTCATGGGTGATCTATATGAAAAAACATGCAGTGTAGCTATGGGCTCTCCTTTGTCCCCCATTATTGTCAATTTATTCATGGAATATTTTGAAGTCAAAGCCTTGAAATCTTCACCCTTAAAACAAAAATTATGGAAAAGATTTGTAGATGACACCTTCATCATATGGCCTCATGGACGTGAATCATTAGAAACTTTTAAGCAACACCTAAATAGTCCCTCTTCATCCATAAAATTTACCATGGAAGTTGGGGTCAATAATAGCCTCCCTTTCCTTTACATTCTCATCAACAGAAACATTGATGGCTCCATATCCCACCAAGTAGACCGAAAAAAGACCCATACTGAGCAATACCTTCATGCCACTTCTCACCATCATCCTACCAAAAAAATTGGGATTCTAAGGACTTTGGAAATTAGAGCCATGAGAATCTCAGACAAGGAACACTTGGATATGGAAAAAGCACATCTTATAAAAGTGTTCTTAAAAATGGGTACAAAAAACATCAAGCCCTCAAGGCTCTCCGTAATGCTAACAAAGGACCTAGAAATAAAAATATGGATAACTTTATTGGAAAAGTAAACCTTCCATACATTCTTGGGACCACTGACAAAATTGCCCACATCCTAAAAAGAAATAACATTATGACCACCTTTAAACCTTTAAATACCATCCGTAGTTGTCTCAAATCTGTTAAAGATCCCATTGACCCTAAATGCCAAAAAGGTGTCTATTTAATTCCTTGTTCTTGTGGAATTCCATATGTTGGCGAAACTGGTCGCTCTTTCCGCACTAGAATCCAGGAACACTTAGCTGACAGTAAGCATGACCGTTCTAAAAATTCTGCATTGGATGAACATTTTGATAAAACTAAATATCAAATTTGCATTGAAAAAACTCGCATCCTAGCTAAAATTGATCACTACTTCCACAAAAAATTTATGGATGCCATAGAGATTAATAAACACCCTAAAACCTAAATATGGATGAAGGATGGAATTTAAGCAAAAATTGGATTCCCACTTTATCATCAATATATATATATATCTCCCCAAACCCCCTCCCCTTAAGCCCCAAAAATTTAACTAAAAATCGTAAAATAGACCATAATATTATTTTATACACATAATTTCATACACAATTTGGGCCAATAATAATACTAATATCATAATTAATTATTACTTAAAAAATATCATAATTATAATGAAAATAACATCATAATTAATTTGTACTTTAAAATATATCATAATTTAACATTTATAAATATATATCACCCCTTTAAAAATTTTGAATATACCATATTAGAAAAACGTCCTAAAATTTAACCTTTCATTTATTTACCTTTCAATGTCGGCTATTTTTCTTACTTACCTCCTCTTATTTATTACCCATGGTTGGATTACTTCTCCACATTTCTTCATCCTGAATATGAACCACAATTGTTGGTTCGAAACATCGATATATAACTTTTCATAAAATGTGATGGATCCGAAAAACTATTTGAAATAAGATAATGATCGCAGAAGTCTGAAATTTCTTGGTAGATGTCAAGATATAAGAATTTAATAATTGAAAACCTACAACAGAAAAATAAAAACATAGCATATAACTAATATAATTTGGAATTGAGCACTTAGGATGGATTCTAGGGTTTTAGAATATTATGGTTCCCCTTCCTTGCTACCATCGGGTACCAGGACTTGGCATCCTTGCCTGTGAATATGACATGGAGGGGCGTAAGGTCTACTAGTATCCTCTGCTACATAAACTAGCCTCCTTATGGTTGTTTCCTTCAGTGAACCATACTTCCATATATGCTGTGTTGGCCCACTAATTTATGTATATCCAAAAAAGAAAGGGCATAATACACTCGCTAGGCCAGTCTTGAAAGGGGTGTCGATCGAACACACTAGAGGATATTTTTTGCATTTTTCCCTACTTTATTTGCATTCAAATTTTCTCGTAGATTTCTGGATGATGGAGAGGGTTGCGACTGAGTATTCTATATCCACGCCAATGGATTTTTCAAATAGATGTTGCACTTTTTCCGGGTCTCGGCTTTTCACTCCTCTGGAAGAGTGTAACCATAAACAACAATTCCAAATTTTTGTAAGATATTTAAAGGGGAAAACTTCTATTTTTTGGATAAAAGGCTCAACCTATGTTTTGTCTTTGAATAAATATATGGAAGATAAATGGGGCTTAACTACAATACTCCTTTATCTACTATATGAAGGAAAAATTATTCACGATTGAATTCAACTCAAGGACTATGGTATCACAAGAAATTCCTCCATATTCATGACCTCTAGGCTATGTGGGGGTGCCCAATGTTGATTTGGGGTAGCATCGGATGTGCTTTAAGCCTCAAATTTTGTAGGGAGGCTTGGAAACATGTATTCCAAAGAACCCATAATTTTGTTTGGTAAATTCCATCCAGAGATGATTTTATTAAAATAATTAATATTTTTAATGGGGTTCCTAAGTCTAAACTTAGGAAAATTAAAATATTAATGGGTATTAATCTAATTGTGGGTGAATATTCTAGATAAAGACGGAGATCAAGTCAAAATGATCTGAGCCTTTGATTAGGAGTTAATATAGGTCGTTGGTTTCCCAACAGGAAGATATAATAAGGGACTTAAGGGTCATTTGGAAAATACACCAAGAGAGACCAAGAAATCAATTTTTTGAAGTGAGAAGTTCTCAGGAGGAAAAATCGATTGAGGAGATTTCTTGCAGTAGAGGGGCAGTGAGAATGTAGAAGAAGGAAGTTCCAGCGAGTACGAGGAAGAGAGAGGATAGAAAGATGTCCAGAGAGGGGTTGATGCTGACCCATGCAATGCTGATGCAGAGGCAACATAGTCCTTGAGGGGAAGTCGAGTTTTAGTTGCCGGGAGCTGGGGTGTGAGTTGTAGGAATTTACAGGGTAAGTTCCTCAGAAAGAACACCAAAAGGACACCGCTCACAACCAGATCACAGATCAATACACCAGTATTTTTGACGTGGTTAAAACCCTCAAAGAGGGAAACAGTCCACGACCTGTCCCAATGTGGGTACTACAGGAAATTTATTAATCAAAGAATAAAAATTTACATAAGCTTCTCTCATGCACGGATTACCCGAACACTGACCCTCCATGCGCTTTAAATAGAACTCATGGACCAATCGGGTGTCAAGCCACGGATCAAGTGTCGGTAATACCGAGGTGAGAGTGAACCGTCGGATCACTACATATCGTGACCGTCGGATTGTAAGTTACAAAATGTACAACGGTAAAGAAACACACTTTACCTAACTCTATACCTAACTCTATACTAGACCAAGTTGAACTTAACTATTTCCTATGTGTCGGAATATCCTAACATCCCCCCTTAAGAACAACTTGGGATAGGATTGAAGGATTTACAAATATGACACAATAGGAGAAGGAAGGAGGCACTAGAGCCTATCCCCCCTTAGTGACAACTTCCTGAACTCCAAGCATATACCGAAGTTTAGTGAACTTCGCCTCTGTGAGAGCCTTTGTGAAGATGTCTGCAACCTGATCATCTGTTGAACAATATTGCACTTCAAGAACATGGTCATGAATGAGCTTTCTGATGAAGTGCATGTGTAGTTCAATGTGTTTACTGCGCTGATGCTGGACTGGATCTTTGCATAGCTGAATGGCACTTTGATTATCACACCAAAGTGTGGTTGAATGCTGCTGCTCAAAGCCAAACTCTGATAGGATCTGACGAAGCCACAAGGCTTCCTTACTAGCTTCCACGACACCACGATACTCTGCTTCTGCTGACGAAAGAGAAATGGCAGCCTGTTTCTTACAAGCCCATGTAATAGGTCCTGAACCAAGAGTGAAGACATAACCGGCAGTAGACTTTCGATCATCAGGGTCACCAGCCCAATCAGAATCAGTGAAACCAACTAATAGAGGAGCTGCTTTGGCACTGTAATGAATCCCAAACTGTACTGTACCTCGAACATAACGAAGTATTCTTTTAGCTGCTTTCCAATGGCTTTCACGGGGGTTTTGCATAAAACGAGCAACAAGGCCAACAGCAAAGGAAAGATCAGGACGAGTATGGGTTAAATACAAGAGTTTTCCTACAAGTTGACGGTATAATGTAGCATCAACTTCAGGAGAAGTACAAGAGACTGAAAGTTTGACTCCAGACTGAAAGGGAGAAGGGGCTGGCTTACAGTCTTCCATGTGAAAATGACGAAGAATATCACAAGCATACTTGGACTGGGAAAGGGAAATACCCTCCTTGGATTGCAAGACTTGAAGACCGAGAAAATAGTGTAAGTGTCCTAAGTCTGTCATTTCAAATTTCTTTTTAAGGCTGGACTTCACATGGTTGATAAGGTTGGGATCACTACCAGTAAGGATAAGATCATCAACATAAAGAACAAGGATGATAAGAGAGTTGCCCACTTTCTTGGTGTAGACAGTATTGTCAGAATGACACCTAGAAAAGCCAGATTCTAAAAGAAAGCTATCCATTTTGGCATACCAAGCCCGAGGAGCTTGCTTGAGGCCATAAAGGGATTTCTTAAGTCGACAAACAAGGCTGGAGTCTGTTTGTATGAAGCCAATGGGTTGTTCCATATAGATTTCTTCCTGCAAGTCCCCATGCAAGAAGGCAGATTTAACATCCATCTGATGGACTTCCCATTTTAAAGAGGCCGCAAGGGAAAGAACAAGGCGGATAGAGTTCATTTTGGCAACAGGGGAGAAGGTTTCAGTGTAGTCAATGCCTTCAACCTGTGAAAAACCCTTAGCAACAAGACGAGCTTTATGTTTATCAACTTTCCCATCTGGTCCATACTTGGTTCTGTAAACCCATTTACATCTAACAAGTTTGCGTCCCTTTGGTAGAGGAACAAGATCCCATGTATCATTTGTCATTAATGAATGATATTATTCATTCATAGCTGCTTCCCAATGTGGATGGCCTGAAGCTTCTGCAAAAGTGTCAGGATCATGATTTACTGGAGCTTGAGCCAGTAAAGAAGAGGCTCTTTCAAACTGAGAACGTGTACGTCGCTGATCTGTAGGATCACCGGCAAGATCACCTGCTGCATCCCGAGTAGCACGGACCCATCTTGGAAGTTGAGGATCCTGAGAAGGTGGGGGAGGATTATCATCCTCACTTTCATCATCTGAAGAAGAAATGTTTTCAAAAGTAGAAGAGATAGGAAGAGGTGGCACATCCGCCGGACTAGGCTCGCAGGCCGATTTATTTTCATCAAATTTTACATCTCTTCTAATGATAACATTTTTGGACTTAAATGGAATAAGTCTATAACCTTTTACATCTTCAGAATATCCAACAAAAGTACATTTCTCACTCTTAGGTTCTAAAGCTTTATGCTTTTCATCTGGAATATGGGCCCATGCTTCACTTCCAAAAACACGAAAGTGACTTGCATCTGGTTTAATGGAACTCCAAGCTTCTTCTGGAGTGATATTCTTTAGAACCTTAGTAGGAGTGCGATTGATTATATAATTTGCACAATTAATTGCTTCGGCCCAAAAACTAAGACTGAGTCCTTTAGATTGCAGCATACAATTAGCCATTTCCTTTAAGGTGCGATTTTTCCTTTCAGCTACACCATTTTTTTGTGGAGTGTATGGAACAGTATGTTGCATTTGAATTCCATTTTCGGTGCAAAAGTTGATGAATGTGTTTTTAACATATTCTCCACCATTATCAGTTCTTAGCTTAAGAATTTGATGTCCAGATTGTTTTTCAACAAAGGCTTTAAAGGCCAAAAATGTGTTAAATACTTCGCTCTTGAGTTTTAAGAAGTAGACCCAAGTGCGTCTGGAGAAATCATCAATGAAAGTTAAGAAATACTTGCAGCCAGAGAATGAAGCAACAGGAAGTGGACCACATAAATCACTGTGCACAAGCTGTAAAGGGGCTGAGGCGTGCCAAGAGGCACGTTTGTCAAAACTGTCCCGATGATGTTTTCTGAGTACACATCCGGAACAAACACCATCTCTGCAAGATACCATAGGAAGACCTGTCACCATATTTTCTTTACATAGATGCTGAAGGGAGCGATAGTTTAAGTGACCATATCGCTCATGCCAAAGTTTGCTCACTTCATCATTATGAGCAACAAATATTGAGGGAAGATTTGATGACCCAAAGTTGTGAAACTTATACAACCTTGTGGAATCATCAGCAATACCAGTAGCTAGAATCTGTTTAGGATCTCTTAGATCCTTGATTACAACATCATGAGGTGAAAATTCAACAATTTTACCTTCACCTGAATGAGTTATCTGATATACAGATAGAAGGTTGCAGGATAAGGTTGGAACACATAATACATCATTAAACTGACCATTGTCTAGATGAACAGTTCCAGTCCCTACAACATTAAGAGATCTATCATCACCAACATATATATTTTTGGTGTTACAATCATTTAAAGAAGAAAACATGGCTTTGTTTTTGGCCATGTGATAAGAGGCTCCAGAATCAATGAGCCACTCATGAGAAGGAGAAGAAGAAGATACATTTAATGCATAACCAGACTGCGATGATTGACAACGACATGCAGAAAGTGCCATTCCGGAAGTTGAAGTTGAAGTAGGCTCCACATGGATGTTATGTTTCTTCATTGCGGCTTCCAAGGCTTCCATCTTCTTAAAGCATTTAGATTCTAAGTGGCCATCTCGATTACAAAAGTTACAATGTCTATCAGTCTTCTTCCATTTGTTTTTATTGGTCTTATCATTTTGCTGAAATGATCTTTCATTTTGAGGCTGAGTTTGCTTAGGACCATTCTTTTTAGGATATGTCTGCTTAGGATTCTTTGAATTTGGTTGCTGTTGGGCGGCTAACGCTTTCTTGGAAGAGTTTCCAAGATTAAGAAGACCAAGGTGTAAGAGTTTTTCTTGTTCTCTTATTAAGGAATCACAAAAGGAGTCAAAGGAAGGGGCCTTGTAGTCTTTTCCTTGACAAATGAAAGCTTCCCTTGTAGAATGGAAAGTGGAAACAAATACAGAGTAGGCTGGTCCCAACTTAGTAAGGATGGAATAAATAAGGTTACCATCTTCTTTCTTAACCTTAACACCTTCCAAGAGATATCTAAGGGTATTGAATTTGGACAAGAAATCTTCAATGCAAGAAAAATTATTAGGATCCAAAGTAAGCAACTCATTTTCAAGTTGATGGGCTCTAATTTCATTTTTAATCCCAAAAACTTTAGCGAGTTTTTCTAATGCTTCATGAGGAGTCTCAAGTTCTGCAATGTGGAATCTAAGATCAGGAGAAATAGACATCCCTATCAAACCACGTGCTTGATCTTGTCTATTTTCCCATTTTGCAGCCTTGTCTTCATCTTTTGGTTTCTTCTCTTGGTCTGTGGCTATTCTGAAGAGACCTTTACTTCTAAGTAAATCTTCCATGTAGGCTACCCATTGGAAGTAGTTAGTGCTGTCAAGAATGACTTGGCATGGACTTTCCATTTTTTTAAAAAAACTGAAGATGCTGAAAGTAAGTGTTCCAATGGATAGATCTCGAAAAATTAGGCTGTTTTAAAAAAAACGGCTCTGAAAAAGGCTTCCGGATGAAGAAGTTATGGCTTTTTGAAAAAAATTTGTTGAAGTTGCCGGCAAAGTGCGCGAATGTGCGGGAATGAAAAAATCCGCCCCCACAAAATGGAGACTTGAACCCAAGACCTCTACTCTCTTAAAATAGCTTTGAACCAATTGATCTATACAAAAAATTAGAGAGAGAGAGAGAGAGAGAGAGAGAGAGAGAGAGAGGTGGGGGGGGGGGGGGCCTTGGTTTGCGTGCTTGCCTTGAGAAAGCTCTTTTTCCCTACAAAACACAAAACACAAAACCCAACACGAATATGCAAAGAAAAACGAACCTTGCGGCTCAAAGTTAGCTTTAGCCAAAAAAACTAGAAATTTTAAAAAATCTCAAAGTTAGCTTTAGCCGAAAAACTACATATTTTTCTCAATGTTTCTGATTTTCCGAGATCACACTAAGGTGCAGGGAAAAGAGCATACGCATGAGAAAAATCCTTCCTTTCTGTTTCTGATTTGCCCAGATCGCACAGAGTCGCAGGGCAAAGAGCATACGCAGAAATGAAAGGTATAGATCCGGTTAAAAAAAAAGGGCTAAATAAACCGAAACCGAAATAAGCAGAGAGAAAATAACAGTAAACTGCAAAAACACTGTATACCTCCCGATCTGAAAAATGACGCAGCTGGGGCTACCGGAAACCTTTTCGCGTGAAACGAAAGGGGTTCCTCACTGGAACAGATGCTCCGAACGCAACAGAGCAGTCCTCTCGGCCCGAAAGCAGTCAGAAACAACAGATCTAGGAAACAACAGCCGCATGCAGTTCTACCGGCTTCAGATTTGGATCACCAACGGACGCGGCCCTCAAATAGCTCCGATACCATGTAGGAATTTACAGGGTAAGTTCCTCAGAAAGAACACCAAAAGGACACCGCTCACAACCAGATCACAGATCAATACACCAGTATTTTTGACGTGGTTAAAACCCTCAAAGAGGGAAACAGTCCACGGCCTGTTCCAACGTGGGTACTACAGGCAATTTATTAATCAAAGAATAAAAATTTACATAAGCTTCTCTCATGCATGGATTACCCGAACACTGACCCTCCATGCGCTTTAAATAGAACTCATGGACCAATCGGGTGTCAAGCCACGGATCAAGTGTCGGTAATACCGAGGTGAGAGTGAATCGTCGGATCACTACATATCATGACCGTCGGATTGTAAGTTACAAAATGTACAACGGTAAAGAAACACACTTTACCTAACTCTATACCTAACTTTATACTAGACCAAGTTGAACTTAACTATTTCCTATGTGTCGGAATATCCTAACATGAGTTCGAGAGGTAGAAGATTGATTTTCTCAGCTAGCAGAGGATTAGAAAGAGGGGCAAAGTAATACCTAGCAGGGGTGACACAGAAATTGCTGGGAGTGATTCAATTATGTGCAGAGGCCACGTAGAGGGTGACGCAGAACCTCTAGTTCAGCAGGATCAGTCACTGATTCTCCCAGTGATAGGGTGAGATCATTTCACCAATATTTTGTCAAATATTCTCTCTATATCAGATTGCTAGTTGAGCATCCTAGAATTGTACTAAGATTTTCTCCTGCATAATAATAAAATGCTCAGAGCCGCTGCACCATTTTCCCACATTGGGTTTTTCTAGGGACATTTGTCCAAAAATAGCAGTGTCCTATGTGTTTGTATTTCCTTGCTCAATTTCTATGTTTCAGAATCATATTTAATTTGGTGTAGGCTGCTTCAGTAATTTAATTCAATATTTCAAGAAGAAATCTCAAATAAGTTTGTAATGTAATTTACGCTCTAGGTGAAGTAGATTTAGATGGTTGAAGTAGGATTCTTGAGTTTTTTAGATATAGGAATTTTCACATGGTATCAGAGCTGTTGATGTGAAACAAGATGAGCAGATCTAGCACTGAAGCAAGGGACAACTTGTTGCAACAAGTAGCAGTTCGAATCCCCTGAGGGATTGCATATTTCTAGCCAGGAGGGCTATATTTTTGAGGTTGACTCTCTCTGATTGAGTCAAAAGAGAGGTAATACTATCGGGTTGAGAATTTTCCAAGGCAAAGGGAGCCACGCAGAGCCTCAATGCAGAGCTAGAGGGACGCAGTTTTCTGCAAGCTAATTGCTGGGCAGAAAAGTTGTCGAAAGAAGGAAGCAAATAACATAGTTAGGGAATACTTCCTCAGTGATTTCATGCCAAGGAAATCAATATTTTTAATTTGTTGAGCAGCAGAATTACCAGATCCATCAGGGAGTGTGTAAGATGACCTAGAAGCTACACAGTAGGGAGAAAGAGGGAGTTGTTTGATAGTTTTAGGAGGATATGGAAACCAGTGGCTTGAGGGATCATGACAGGTTGGATGGAGCATCCAACTATGTCATATGGAAGGCTAGAATGTCTTTCCTTCTATATGAACATGCCCTCAAGACATATGTTGATAATGTGGTAGTTGTCCCTGCGAATGCAGATCTGCTGAAGAAGTACAGATCTGAGATGACGAAGGCTAAGAGGATGATCCTGGATGGAGTCAAGGGTCACATTGTGTGTCATGTTTCTAGCATAGGGATTGCTAAGGAGATGTGGGATGCCTTGGCCATGTTATATCAGGGATCTTCTGAGAAGCGAAAGATGTACTTAGAGAAGAAGATGATATCTACTCAGATGCAGAAGGGAGAACGTGTGGATCCATTCCTCATGAAGCTAAAGGAGACCCGTGATGAGTTTTCGGCTGTGGGGCATACACCTCAAGATTTAGAGTTAGTGAGACTGGCCCTAAATTTTGTCTCGGATGAGTGGCAAGTCTTTGTCCAGAGTATCATGGGCAGAGCAACATTGCCAAATTGGGATGAGATGTTGGAAACTCTAAAATAGGAGGAGCTCAGGAGAGACTTGGTCAAGGTCAAACTTGATGGGAGCAACAATAGCAGTGGGTCGAAGCCCAAAGAGGAGGAGGAGAATGTAACCCTTGCATCGAAGGGGATGTAGGGGAAACATAGATGAAAGAAGGACGTCTCCAAGGTGAAGTGTTTCAGATGTGGCGAGATGGACCACTATGCATCCTAGTTTCCTTTGAAGAAAAAGGACAAGGATGAGAAGCACGATCCTAAGGTTTCAGCCACAAAGATCAAACAGGATGAGTTTGCCATGACAGCCAAGATACCTCTAGGAGGGAGGTGGGTTGATCTAGAGCTACAGTTCAAAAGAGCTATAGATGGGTAGGATCCTTGAGGAGTCCACCTCTTGGATCAATACCTTGCTACAAGAGCCCAGATCAGGAGTAGTAGGATGGACTAGTGTTGGATTATGCCAAGGAGTTTTAGGGAGACAACTGTAGTGGATAGGAGCGCCAGAGACTAAACAAAAAAGAGCAGAGTTAGCAACAGTGCAGTTGGCACAAAGCATAGGTCAGTAACAAAGAAGTAGATTCAGAGGGTCAGCACAGAGACTAGCAGTAGTCAGGCTTCAACATTCATGTGGTATCATACTAAACACAATTAGTTCAGTAATTTTGGAGGTTTTTCAGTTGCTTCTCTTAGCAACTGAGTTGCAGTACAGATGCAGTGTTAGCAGTGGTAGTGCTAGATGCATAGCAGATGCAACATCTGAGAGGGAGTTGTAGTATAGATATAGCATTTCTAGTGGAAGTGTCAAAGGCAACAGTACAGTTGCAACAGTAGCGTAGTAGTTGGTGGAAAGCATGTTAGACATCAACAACACAAAGGACGATGCTTCAAAGTTAGAGCAGTATGCAACAGTGTATATTGCTAGAGCACATTCCTCGCTAAGAGGGAGTGTTGATTTGGAGTAGCATAGGATGTGCACTAGGACTCAAATTTTGTAGGGAACCTTGGGAGCATGTATTCCAAAGAACCTAGAAAGAGTTTTGGGAAATTCATCACAGAGACAATTTAATTAAAATAATTAATATTTTTAATGGGGTTCCTAAGTCTAAACTTAGGAAAATTAAAATATTAATGGGTTTTAATCTAATTGTGGATGAATCTTCTAGATGAAGACGAAGATCAATTCAAAACGATTTGAGCCTTTGATTAGGAGTTAATCTAGGCCATTGGTTTCCCAATAGGAAGATATAACAAGGGACTTGAGGGTCATTTGAAAAATACACCAAGACAGACCAATAAATCAATTTTCTAAAGTGAGATGTTCTCAGGAGGAAAAATCGATTGAGGAGATTTCTTGTAGTAGAGGGGCAATGCGAATCCAGAAGAAGGAATTTCTAGAGAGTAAGAGGTAGGGAGAGGATAGAAATACGTCCAGAGAGGGGCTGATGTTGGCCCACGCAGTGCTGACATAGAGGAAACACAATCCTTGAGGGGAAGTCGAGTTTTCTGCTAAGGGAAGTTGAGTTTTAGTTTCTAGGAGCCGGGGTGTTAGTCCAAGAGGCAAAAGATTGATTTTCTCAGCCAATAGAAGATCCATAAGAGGGGAAACATAATACCTAGCATGGGTGACACAAAAATTTCTGGGAGTGACACAGTTCTGTGCAGAGGCCACGGAGAGGGTGACATAGAGTCTCCAGTTCAACATGATCAGTCACTGATTCTCCCAGTGACAGGGTGAGATCATTTCACCAATATTTTGTCCAATTTTCTCTCTATATCGGATTTCTATTTGAGCATCATAGAATTGTACTCAGATTTTCTCCTGCATAATAATAAAACCCTCAGAGCTGCTACACCAATTTTCTCGCATTGGGTTTTTCCTGGGAAATTTGTCCAAAATTAATAGTGTCCTATGTGTTTGTATTTCGTTTCTCAATTTCTATGTTTTAGAATCATATTTAATTTGCTGTAGGCTACTTCAGTAATTTGCTTCAATATTTCAAGAAGACATCTGAAATAAGTTTTTAATGTAACTTACGATCTAGGTGAAGTAGATTCAGCTAGTTGCAGTAGGATTCCTGAGATTGTTAGATCTAGGATTTTTCACACCCAAGGTGTCTAAATTTCATCTGGATACTTTGTTTCCTTAAGGAAAACCAACAAATTCTGCATAATCAAGTCAAATTTTGTTAGGCCCCTACATTTTATATCAAATGGAGCAGACATCGACTATGGAAGTCAATCTTTTTGAGGTATCCTCCCTATTTTTTGTTCTCCACTCTAAATATATTATTTGTAGATTTAATGGTTATTGGCAAAAAATGGAAGCTTTATACAAGTGGTTTTTATCAATGTGGACACCCAACTATGACGTTTACTTAATATTAAAGTTTATCGTGCATATTGTAGTTGGTGAAGAAAGCACATTTCTAAGACTTTCTACTTTCTTCTTTGCTTTCAGTAAACATATGAATGTCGATTGTGAATTCTAGAAAATTATTTCTTGTCTTTTAACTATATTTTTTAGCAATATGAGCGGAAATACATTTTGTTGCAATTATTTCTGAATTGAAAGATAAATTAGAAGAAGGTTGTTATGCGCTTGAACTTGTTACACATGCAATATTTGTAAAATAATATATGTAAATCATATAAGATGTGAAGAATATGTTACTATCATTGTAACATGCAAATAAATATGATCTTACTATTGCTATGTCCTCATAGATGTTTTCATATTTGATTTTGTAGCATGTGTTGCATTCATGTCTATGATACTGAAATAAAAATAACACAGATTGTGCCAACTGGAAACTGATCTGGATTATGCAAAAGATTTTAATGGGAAAAAAAAATAATGTTAATCTTCTTCGTTGATCAATATTGTATGGATTTACAAAATCTATCCATAGTACATCTATATATTTCCTATTTTTCTATATCTTTTGGATATTGCATCAGTGCTATTGACAATTATATTTGATCAAAATATTTGGTGGCAATGTCATTGTTTTATTAAATATGTTATGCTACCACTGTATCGATTGTATCAAGAAATATTAGTTCTTTTTTCAAATGTAATAACATTATTTGGTTGTGCTTTTGTACATCATTGTTCATATAATATAGGTATGGAAATAATTGATCTAGTGGAACAGGTCTCTAAAAATTATTGTTTATATATTCTATGTCTTCATCAGATTGTTGATATGTCCCGCCTTTTTTAATTATATAGATTAAAATTGATTGAAAAATTAAAGTTGATTGGCATTAATTTGAGTTGTAGATATTTTGTCATAGTGCATTTGTGTGACATGTTTAAAAGAATACAGTGGCAAAAAAAGAAATGTGTTCATTTTTAGAGGAAAATATTAATGTTAATATTTTTTGCTCGGTTGAATTGGAACTTGCCATTATGACTAATGGCGTGTACCAAGTGATAACATATATGCCTTCGTTTATTACTAATGTTGGTGTTCACATTGGTTCTGTCCATATGTTGTGCATGGTATCATTCTTGTTTTCCTGGAAAAAAAATCTCATGTGACTATCTCCAGGGTGCATGGGATAGCCATGTATAGGGGAGAACTTTGAGCTTTCCCCCCGTCACAATTAAACAAAATTTCATATTGAAATTACACACTCATCCTATAGGAGGACATTTTGGGTTCTTCAATACATAGGATTACATCAAGAAAGTGTTTTTTTGGTTTGGGGGGGAGATCATAAACCAGATGTGTAGGAATTTGTGGCAGAATGTGTAGTACATAAGTTATGAAATTTGTTTTAAACAATTTCATGTCAATACTTCACATGATTGTACATTTTATGTGATTTTGTACACATAACCTATGTATCTTGTTTTCAACGCCATCATTTTTGAATCTTTAACTTAGCTTAAAGAACACATCCATGAAAAAATCCATATGATCATTTATTTATTTTTTATACACTTTACCAAATGCATACAAAAAAAAATGTCCATATGTATTCAATGTATAGAGCTACATGCTTGTCTTTCTATTTACCATGGATTTGAACAATAGCATACAAAAGAGGTTGATTGAAAAATAAATGGTTTCAAAATCATTTGTTCTAGGTATTATTTATATGAATTCCCCTAGAAATATTTACTTTTTTGGAATTTGGGAGAAAACAATGATTCCAAAATCATGCGCTATATATGTGATTTCTATACATTTTCCTTTTTTTAAAAAATTATTTCTATATATTTGATCTAATTCATATCTTTGAACCGGGGAAAATGGACAAAAATAGAAGAGCTATAGTTAAAGATAATGATAAATTAGCTTAGAGGTGCCTTTATTCTATTTACTTTTTCATTATTGCTTTGTTCTAGTACCTTTATTCATCATTTGATTATCAAATTATACGACTTCCTCTTTTTGTTATTTTTTATATATTGTAATTAAATTCCACATTTTTTCAATTTTCAAAAAACATATAATACTTAGAGATACATATCCATAAAAAACCGTACAAGGAAAAAGGTACTTTGAACACTTCCCATAAAACAATTTTATTTTTCCTTGTTTTCCACATTGGTTCATTTTTCAATTTAATATATGTAACAAGGAATTATAAATTATAATTTGTACAAACTAAAAGCTATTTAATATTTTATATATACGCATACAGATCAGATTCTATCTAGTAACTATAGACCTGAAATTAAAATATACAACACTAATGACTTTTCATATCTCATTGTGTCCTCAAGAAGTAATTCTTGCTTAATGGATATTTGATATAGTATAGTGCTATTAGCTTTAACAACTGTGCAATTTTTCATGGTAAACAGTAGAACTAGTAGCTAGTTTTACTAAAAAATAGGCAAGTGTGGGCCACGTGTTACCCCCCCCTTTGACAATAGAATATGCAGAAACGAGGGGTAACATATTTAGAACTAGTAGCTAGTTGCACTAAACCCATACAATTTACTGACTACTATCAATAAACTACAATCATGCTTTGGAAAGCGAAACTATTTCCTAGAGGATGGAATAATAGGCTTCTACATTCACCTAGATCTCAAAAAAGGGATGGAAAAGTAATTCCTTTAGCTGTAACAATCAAATTCAAAGTGTAGAAAGAAGGAAAAAGAGAAGTGATAACCTAATAACTTAACATCCCACATCCCCTTGCATCACGATCAGATGTGAAATTTTCCTTTCATCTTGCTTAAGTAACTATACAAAAATGTGTAAAAAACTCTTTTTCATTCTTAAGAGAGATCGCTACTGTATGCTCAATTTCCCACTGAGATTGACTATTATTTTATGTTGTGATTCTACAACATAAATATGCAATTATTGATCATTACCCTTGCTTCCAAACAATCCTTTCCTTCTTGAAAGAAAATTAAGGATTTAGTCATCTTTATCTCAATCCATTGATCCTTTAGGCACTTTCCATATTTTATTACAGTGTTGTTCCATTGAGATCTAATGGCCCACACCTCTTTGATCAGACAATCCAAATGCACATTGGGCTTCCACAACCATGAGGGTTTAAAGTGGAGTTGCAATCCAATGACATCAAATGTCCAAGATCCTTTTCATCTGACGACCTAAAAATGTATCACCCTCCCAGCTCTGGCTCTAAAATAGAAGTTGCACCCTCGATGAAATCCAATGCAGCTAGTTAATCACGATCAATGACCCTGAACCATATATATATATATATATATATATATATATAATTCTAACGGTTATACCCCACTTAGGTATGGGTCCACACTGATTTAATGATTGTGGTCACCCATTAAAATCAATGGCTCACAACAACTACGAGCCCTCCCTCCAGTGATGTCAAGAAGAAGGGGGAGGGGGAGTTCACACTCTAGGTTTGACCACGAAGTTCTGTCCCCTCAATCTAAAATGAACACTTTAGTTTCCAAGATCCACGCTTCTCGTGAAATTCATGGGGGGGGGGTCCTTCCATGATGTCATCAAGAAGGGGGGGGCTCTGGAATCATTGTTCCTCTCCCTTTGTGGAACTATGGATTTTGGCAGAAATTCCAGTGTGAACTATTGGAAATTCCAATTTTGTGAAGTAACGAGAATTAGTTGAATGGATCCTCCTGTAGAAATTTGAACCAGGATTTTTTAATGTGTTGTTACAGGCTTGAATTATGTCGATACATATACATGCCAATGATATATGTTTTATTTTATACTTGGTGGCATCTAGAAGGTGTGGGCATTTTAACACTAGCACGAAAGTGTAATTGTAATCATTATACCTGATTAATTAGTTTCTAATTTATTAACATCTCCGTTACCAAATTCCACCCATTGTTCCATCAATTTTAAGCTTGTGAACACAATTTTATCCTTTTTTTTCATTGTTCTTGTATATTATCAACTCCTTACAAGTTAAATCAAACAATTCATCAATAATATGTATTTTTCTCTAAAATAAATTTTCGACTTACAACCACATCAACATCTGCTTTCATTTTAAAATAAAGTACATGGCCTATTAGTTTATTGATGCAGGAGCATCCGGATGAAGAAGCGACAGCTGGGAAATATTTTTGTTATGTTTTAATTTGTTTCATTTAAAATTAAGGCTGACTCAACCATTGTTAGTTCTTAAATTAGGCAAACAAATTAAGTTAGGATTAGTTAAGAACTATTTGAAGAAACTGTTGAGAAACTGTTTCATAACTGAGGAACAGTTCCTCGAATTGTAAAAGTAACTACTAATGATGTATTGAAAAGGAAAACAAGAGAGAAGAGTACGGAGTTAGCCAAATGAGAAGGTGATTGTAAGCCTATGGGAAAGTTGTAAGTAGAGGCCACTGATAACTGAAGATCGGGCCAAAGATAGAGAAATTATGCAAATGTATATTTATACGTAGATTCAGTTCCAAACTGTATAAGTGTGTGATTCAAACTTGAAATGATAAATTATGTGTGTATCATAGATTTCGTGTAATAGTTTAATGCAGGTGGAGTCGCGTAGTGGAAAAACGAAGGAAGAAGAACCATGAAATAACCTGAGTCGCAAAGAAACATTGAAGAAATTATATAAAACCCCAAATCAAAAGGAAGAGCGAAGAGGCGAAGTGATGATGCACAGAAACTGTTGGATTTATTGGACCAACAAATAGGGTTCAGTCGCATAGAACTGAAATATCGCATTGCAACGTTTCGATCATAAGGAATGAACCTTGGGCCACTGGAACCAGCGATAGCAATTTGCGACGAGTGATATCATCGCTGACCATTGGATCGAAAGGTTGGATCAATGGTGGAAGATCGTCGTGGAGTATCGCATTGCAACAATCCAAGGGGGAGTGATTTAACATTGGCGGTAGCAATTGTGACTTGCGATTGATGCGATCAGTGATGTGATCGCATCGCAAAACCCCATGGTAATGTATCGGCTGAGAGTGAATGCGACATGCGAAGTTAAGCAGACCCGATAAGGAATAGGCATCGTTGTATAGCGTTTGGAATCCTGCGTTATTACATATCGGAGGAGAAGGAGTTATGTGTTGTGTGACTGTGGCCAACCTTGATTGTGATCAACGATAAAGGGGAGCCCTCGAGAAATGTGCAAGGACTATGGAAAAAGTGGGAAAAGGTGTGTTACACATGTTTTATGCGTATTTCCTTTGTAAAGTTTTATAATAATTATAGTGCCGATTTGAAGGATTTATGTGGTAAGTCCAAGATAACCAATGTTAAAGGGGAGTGGTTATATATATGCGGGATTAAGGACTTAAAGGGTTATAAAGGGTTATAGAGTTTCGATAGGAAGAAACGATGAAGAAATGCTGGGTTACTAAATTGAATCATTCCGCAAAGACTGGTTAAAGGGGCCGTAGCCATTAAGGTTTGAAGATTGGTGCATGCAGGTATTTTACGACATCATTTTGGTATTAGAACCAGTTTTCCTTCTCTTAGTAAAGATGGAGGTAGGAAGAAGGGGACGAGGAAGAGCCGTCAGAAGAGCAGCAGATGAAGGGTTAAGAGGAGATTAGAAATTTAACTGCACGTTTGGCAGTGGTGGAAGCAGGGAGGCATAGAAATCCGGAGAGTGGGGATGACAGTGAGGAGGAAAACATAGCCACAACAGATGGGTCAGATGACGAAGGACCCAAAATTAAGCTATTGAGGTCAACTTTGTTGGCTAGCAGCAAGCCAAGATCGAAGCTCTCTAATTATGATGGAAGTTTGTCCACAGAGGCCTTGTTAGACTGGATAAGTGAATTAGATAAATATTTTGAGTATGAAGAAATTAGCGAAGACAAGAGGGTTAGGTTTGCTGTCACCAAATTGAAGGGACATGCAACATTATGGTGGGATAGTGTATAGGTAGAAAGGAGGATATTAAACAAACCCTTGATTAAAAAATGGGACAGGATGGTTACGAAAATGAAGAGAAATTTTTTGCCTAAAGATTATCAAATTGCCCTTTATAGACAGGTACAGAACTTGAAGCAGAGAATTATGATTGTGAAGGAATATACTGAAGAATTTATACAATTAAACTGAGAGCTGGTTATGTTTAAGATAACCCTGAGAAAACAACGAGGTTTGTAAATGGTCTACGGATGGAGATCCTAGACGAAATTAGTATTCTTTCCCCTAGGACCATGGAGGAAGCTTATCAAAATGCTTTGAAGGCGGAGGAAAAGATTGCTAGGAATCAAAATGCCAAAAGAGGACATGGTTCTAGTAGAGGTAGGGGACAGAACTTTGGCAGGGGTAGGACTGCCAACAAAAATGAAGAAGGTAGTAGTTCGAAGACTTCGGGATAGACTGAAAGGGAAGGTAACACCAGAGGAGGAAGGCCATACCAGCGAGAAAGAGGTAATGGCAGAGGCAAAGGAAATGCCTATCAGTGTTACAAGTGTCACAAGTGGGGACACAGTTCCTTTGAATGTCCTGAAAACGAACAAACTGAGCAGAGGGGAGCATATGTCGCTCAGCCCGATGAAGTGGAGGCACTGCCATAGGAGGTGGAAAATATGCCAAAAATCGGGGAAGCCTTGGTGTTGAACAAGGTATTATTAAAACCAGCTAAGGAAGTAGTTGATTAGACACAAAGGAAAGCATTGTTTCGGACTGTATGTAAGTCACATGGAAAGTGCTATAAATTGATTATTGACAGTGGGAGCACTAATAGTTTGGTAGCTACGAAGATGGTGGAGAAACTGGGTTTGAAGAGAGAAAAACACCCAACTCCATATAGGGTGTCGTGGTTGCAGAAGGGACACCAATTGTTAGTTGATGAACAATGCGAGGTAGATTTTCAGATAGGCAAGTACAAGGATAAGGTGACTTGTGACATAATGCGAATGGATGTGTGCCATATTCTGCTGGGAAGACCATGGTAGTACGATAGAAAGGTAGTCCATGACGGAGTGGAAAATTGTTACAGATTTGTCAAAGATGGTATTAAGCATACCTTGGTACCCATGAAAGAAGAGGAGACAACAGAAACAAGTGGAACGAAAGCATTGCTGCTAAGAGGAAAGGAGTTTATGCGACGGATTGAGGAGAGTGAATTGGGTTATGCAGTTGTGAGAAGACCAAGGGCAGTGCTAGTACACACCAACCTTACTAATTTACCTGTGGAGATACAAAACATACTGCAAGAATTTAGTGATATTGTGGTAGACGATCTACCATATTGTGGTAGTCACCATATTGATTTTATTCCAGGAGCCAGTTTGCTAAACAAGGCTGCCTACCAGATGATTCCAAAGGATAATGAAGAAATCCGGAAGTAGGTGCAGGAGTTGTTGGACAAAGGATTGATTCAGGAGAGTTTAAGCCCTTGTGCAGTGCCAACTATTTTAGCTCCCAAGAAAAGAGGTGAGTGGAGAATGTGCATGGATTCCCAGGCCATTAACAAGATTACTATCAGGTACAAATTCCCATTACCTCAGATGGATGATATGATGGATTGTTTGAGTGGAGCAGCATACTTTTCAAAGATAGACTTGAAAAGTGGCTACCACCAAATCAGAATTCGAGAAGGTAACAAGTGGAAGACAACTTTCAAGACTAATGAAGGCTTGTATGAATGGCTGGTTATGCCGTTTGGATTGAGTAACACCCCTAGCACGTTCATGCGATTGATGAACGAGATGCTGAAGGAATTCATTAGTAAATTTGTGATTGTGTATCTGGATGATATACTTATATTCAACAAGATGAAGGAAGAACATTTTTGACACGTGAGGTATGTATTGGAAAAATTGCAGCAGAATAAATTACTGATAAATTTGAAGAAATGTTCTTTTTTCAAGAAAGAGTTAATTTATTTGGGATTTGTGATTTCTGAGAATGAAATAAAAATGGATCCGGAAAAGGTTTCAGCTATAGTTAGCTGGCCATCTCCCAAAAGTTTGTTTGAGGTATGGAGCTTTCATGGATTGGCGAGTTTTTATTCGAAACTTATTAAAAATTACAGTGGGATTTGTGCACCCATGCTGGACACCATTAAGAAAACAAATCAGCCTTTCTATTTGACAAAAATGGCAAAGAAGATCTTTCAGTTACTCAAAAGGAAGATTACCAAAAAATCGATTTTGAGATTACCTGATTTTAACAAACTTTTCCAAGTTCGTTGTGATGCCAGTGGGACAGCCATTGGTGCAGTACTCAATCAAGAGAACAAGCCAGTAGCCTATTTCAGTGAGACACTAAATGAAAGTAGGCAGAAATACATGTCTTATGACAAGGAATTTTATGCAGTGGTTCAAGTGCTAAAGCATTGGAGGCATTATCTGTTGGCCAATGAATTTGTCTTATTTTCGGACAATTCTGCGTTGCAGTATATTATGCAGTAGCATAAGCTGAACCATAAACATTCGAGGTGTGTTACAGAAATTTTTGGGCACTGCAAACCCAATCATAAATGTCCATAAACCAAGGGCTCTTAAGTCCCTAAAAGTTTTGTTCCAACCTCTAAAAGAACAAGGTCAACTGATTACATCTTCTCCCAGAAGTTCTCCATGAAAAACTACTCAGAGCTGGTCAAAACTGGACCATCTCACCTGCTCCATCGTCAAAGTGCACGACATCCCACCTAAATACACATGGGAGGTACGATGCATACTGAAAAGCCCTTCTATGGGGTGCGATGGGCGAGAGTGGACAAATGGCAGGGTCAATCTGTGAGGTGGAAGATCATGGAATCTTCTAGAAACTTCTCCTGTGACACTTGCCTCTCTGCATTCGCCCAGGGATGAGTAAGAGACCATCAATCTCCAAGTGGAATCAAGAACTATCAGAGAGAGGACACTAATCAAATCTCAAAAGCTGACTTACCCCCCTTGCAAACATCTATATATGGATCCCTCATCCCAGATATCCAGGGGCTGGAATTTTGTATCTTGTAAGGAAGTGCTGCTAGTTTCTTGGTGTAACATCATAGTGTTGGGTGATCTAAGCTTTTCATGAGGTGAAGAAGGAATTTCTTGCTGAGAGGATGATGCTGGGTCAGAACAATTGGTTGTAATCCTCTTTGCTATTCTTTATTATTAATAAAGCTATTCAAGTTTTCCTCCACATTCTTGTATGATTGATGATATATGAATTTGTGTGGTAAATATATATCTGGTCCTATATTGTTTATGATAGTAGATCTATGTTCTTGGATAGTGTTATGCTGCTTTGATTCTACAGGTGCTTTTTGAAGCTGGGTAGACGAGTAAGCGAGTGGCAGAGATCTATCAGAAGGGAGAGGAATCAAGCAAGGAACCAAGCGCAAGACAGAGGTTGGTCTCCTTCTTTCCCCTCTTATCTACTTCACATAAAGGAAAACGAAAGTGGTTTTAGTTTGTTTGTTTCTAAGGTAGCTACCAACCTTAGTGGGACTAGCAGCTCTGCATAGACACTAGATTTCCTGATAACAAAATGGCGACTCCACTGGGGAGCGAATATATTGTTTGTTTGTCTACATTTGTTTGCTTTATAAACTTACAGACGGAGCCTGAAGTCAAGCCATCTAACCTTCGAACTGCATTTGCTATGCAAGTGCAAAGTAGATCAATGCTGCTTCAGTCTATCTCTGGGTTTGTTTATGAACTGAATAGACTATTTACAAGCTCTCTGATTGTCCTTATGGTGGCTCTAGTAACCTCTTTAGATCTACCCCTGTGATTTATTTACTGATTACCACTTGCTCGTCCTAAATCCCTGAACTGAGTTGCAAACTGTGACCCGGAACCTAGTTGAAGTCTCGTCCCTAGACCATCGCACTGTATCTTCTTTGGAAGCTGGATGCATCGCACTTCTCGAGTGTAGTAGGTGTGCTGCATCTCACTTTCCCTGTGTTACAGGTGCGCTGATCAGACAAGGCCTCTTTTGCTATTAGATTTTGGTTTCTGTGTTCACTCTTTTTAGCTCTATTCAGGAGTTTTGCTGTCTGTAGTTAGTATACCTCTGTTGAAACCCCCTTCCTTTCCATTATTCCAACTCCATTGTCCAAAGAACTGTAAATGTTTTTATGTATTTTGAGCCATTTTCAGTTCTCTTTTACAAAGAAGTAGCGTAATTGAACTGTCGTTTCTTGATTTGAAAGTGTCGCAAGTGTCGTTTTCAGTCATAGAAGAGAATCCGATTGTTCTTGATAGTCGATTACACTGTTACTCTTGTATTTGATTTGAATTAGTAGTTTTTCAAGTGTCGAAGCAAGTTTTCAATTCCAAATCGCAAAGTATCGCCATTGCCTTCATTTTGTCTTGAAAAGAAACTTGTTAGTAATGTCGCTTTGAAAAATAATTCAGATTTGCGCTTAGCTTTCTTTTTATCATTTACACATTAAGAAGGCTGAAAACAAATACATGCATGTGCATTTGCATTTATACTATTTGTTGGTTTGATTTAGGACAGTGCATATAGTGTGTGCTCTCTGCTCTATGTTGAAAGAATATCATCTCTCTTTCCTTAGTAGCTAGGATTTTCATTGCAAAAAGAAGATTAAACGATTGTTTATCATCTTAGATTGCATTTTAGGAATTGTACATCTACATCACACGGTGAACCTGAAAGGCAAATTTCTTAAGCAAGATCAACTGTAAAATAAATTTAATGAATCTAAAAATGCTTTGGAACCTAATGCACAACATTTAGAAGTATAGGCTAGAGACGTATTCCGGCGTCGTAAAGCCTGGTGACTGTTGTTTTCATTGCTGGTTGGGTGATTCCTCCACTTTGAGACGATAAGTGCCAGTACGAACTTGTGCTCCTGCGTACCGTCGAGTATATATTGGGAGACCACAATAGGCTTTATCCTTTATCCATAGGAAGCCATGTCTGCCGACCTATCGATCACAATGCACTGAACACAGCATTCGGGAAGATTGACTGCCGTACCGTAAAAAGTATTCTGCAGTTTTGCGATTGGTTTGGTAATCCCTCTGTCTAGATTTCCAGAGCAATCTCTTTCATTCCTTTTCAGACTCCTTAAAGGAAAAGGTCCATCTGAGCACTTGTCACTTCAGGCTCATTAAAAATCGAAGGTGACTAGAGTCATCTTTTGTTTTTTCTCGACTCTTAAAAATTGAAAAAACAAGTTGTGTTAAAGCGTCTAAAATTTATTTTAATCGGAATAAACATCACCTTTCCTACGTTGGTCTTAGGTTTATAAAAATGGAGTCCACCAACCAAGGATTTCCCCTTGGAGGAAATCCTAGTCCTTTCTCCTCTTGGGGAGATGTTGGTGCACCCCATATGGCCACATTGTCACTTCCAGGATTGACAATCGGCTTTCCCGTATGGCTCTTCTCGACCTCCGTCGTTCAGAACACCGTGATTCCTGAACAATCGAGTCAGCAACTAAACGATACCAAAGTTACCCCCCAACCTTCTACTTCATCCAATTCTCCTCTCCTCCTTCCTCTTCTCTTGATCAAGCTGGTAAAGCCAAAAATCAAGTAACTGAGAAGAAGAAGGAGAAGAAGAAGAAAGAGAAGAAGAAGAAGGAGCCGAAGGCGAAAAGGGGCGACGAGGCATCGTCTAGCAAAAATCCACACACTACACCGTCTAGGTCTAAATCGCCATGTGTCATTTGCAAAGGAGACCACTATCATCGAGATTGTCCTTGCATCCCTTGGATCTTAAGGGACTGGTCTCCTCGTTTGCACAATCCGGTGTCATCAACATCTGATGATCATGTTGAAAGTACACCGTCAACTAGTGAAAGTGAAGCCCCTGGACAAAAAGGAAGATGTAAATTTCCTTGTAAACTGTGTGAAGGCGATCACGCCGTCCACCGTTGTCCCTTCTTAGACGAGGCTAAAAGAGTTTTGGACGACTGTCTGGTTTCACCGTTACGACTTCCTCCTGGATATAAGCAGCTCTTGCCGAGTCCGTCACTAGTTGAAAATCCGGCTGACACGCCATTATGGTCGGCCGAAACATCTGTCATTGAAGATAAACCATCTGAATCCACACCAGACGAAAGTCAAAAGGTCGAGGCGGCAGTTGACCCGATCTTGCCTTGAGAGGATCCATCTTCAGATGATAAAGTCACCGGAGAGAACGAGAACGACACCGTCCAAATTATCTTTGTAACCATAGACTCCGATGAACATGGGGGCAGTCTACCCATTCCTTTACCGCAGGAAGGAAGTTCGTCACAGTTGTATCCGACCGTCTATTCGGTCCCACCTCCAAGCAACCTAGTTGTTTCCTTCGATTGGAATCTACTAGGCAGACCCCCTTACCGGCTAGTGTGCCATTTCAAATCATTGCTCAAATATATATAATGGTCATGGCCGGTACCATCATAGATGAAGGGGCTTCTGTGAGTATCCTTTCCTCAACTGCTTGTAAAGCGCTTGGTTTGCCATCGCTTTTGCCTAAAATGAGAAATCTAACAGGCTTTGACAAAGGAACCAGTCGACCGTTAGGGATCCTTCCCAATGTGCCGATAACATTGAGAAGGAAAACCGTTCACATGAACGTAATGGTAGTCCAAGGACCCCTGTATTATAACCTACTTCTTGGACGCGACTATATTTATTGCATGGGAGCCATTGTCTCCTCACTCTTTAGAGTAATGTGTTTTCCGCATGAAGGAAGAGTGGTCAAGCTCATAGACCAGCCTTCATTCCCCAGTTCACACATAGCAAATAGTCATATACCATCCTTGAATGGTCTTTTCACGCAAGGAATGTCTCATCAATCCCCAATCTGTCCTCCTGATGAGCGCGAGTGATTCGGAGGATATGACTGAAACCCAAGGGGCATGCACCCTGGCCTATTTCGACGGGAAAACCTTGGGTATAGGGTAGGTTTCCACGAAGGATATATGACTGGTTGACACACCCGTCCATTTAGGATAATGGGGTTAGACCGGAATAAGATACCTCTATTAAAGGGTAGGCCTTTCCTGATAAAATGAATGTTTTGTCTGCAAATTGAGGGGTAACTTGGAAACTCTACTTCACTATACCTGGGGGCATGCAAACCTTTTGGCATGCAAGCGAAGAGCGACCATTTATTTTTTTAAATTTGTAGGTCCTCTAACCCTTTAAACTCATAGGATTGGTCGTTTCCTAACTTGCATAAAGAAAGGATGCGGGGCAAAGCTTTGAAAAAATGCCATTTTATATGAGACATCCTTATTATACGACTAGATCGAGCAGTTTTAAAGTAGAATTCAAGCTCGTTAAAAAATAAACATAAGCAATGAGAAAATGTTCCCCCAGAGTTTAAGCTCATTAAAAAATGAACCAATTTCTGGTAAATAACCATCGTGAATGTATTATCATTAGCCTTTGAAGCCTTGGTCGTGTTCTCATCATCACCTCCACTCTGTATTGGCCGATCATTCACTTCCATTTGATTTTTTACCCCTTTTGAGGAACAACTGCGAAGAGTGATCCTGTTAGCCATCCTTGTGACACTGCCGTGATTGGAAAATTCCAAATCTTACCTGGAATTAGCTGCTATCCGAATTTATCACTCGTTCCTCAAAAAACGAGTCTCCTTTAAGCTCTTTTCAACTGACTCGTAAAATATGAAAATATTGTCGAGAAATTGGCCTCTCCAGCTTGTTAAAGTGACTGGAAGTGCTATCTCTCCTTTAGATTTTAATCTTTTTGGACTTGAGAGATTATTA